>JAWHQI010000242.1:2400000-3600000 GCA_033032865.1 Dactylorhiza incarnata | reverse complement strand
GCATGTGTTCGGTCTCATAGATATTTGGTATAGATATGATAGGTGCTTGTTGGGAACATTCTATCCCGCTAAGGTAAGCCACTTTCGGTGGTAGTGATGTTAAGCTACTTTCGGTGGTACTGACATTAGTCAACCTTGGTGGGGTAGGTTTTGGGAATAACAATTTGCTTTTGAAATAGCATTCACCCAACGTAGATTTCTCCGTTATGTTTACGGCGAGCTCTACCTTTTCTCTAGAACTGGCGGAATATAATAGTAGAGTGGAGAAAACCCTAGAAAATGCATTAGAAGTAAAAACAACCCCTTACTCATATATATATTGAGTAGGGGAAAATACAAAGACCGAAATACCCTAGCGAGGGTAAAACATAAAGACGAGCAAGACAGAAGTAAGAGAAAGAGAGGAGGAGTATGAAATGTTGCCCTTGCCCGCAATCGGGGACAAGGTGTCGTTTGCGGAGATTACCTTGTCCTTACCAGACAAGGGAGTGTAGGAAGAAAAACCTGAGGATGACTCAGTCATGTGATCAGTAGCTCCCGAGTCAATGATCCACTGAGACGGAGGAATCACAGCAGCATTCGCACTGGGCATAGCAGCAGTAGCAAAGGAAGTAGAAGTACCTGAGGTAGTGTCTGAAGGAGAGTGCAGGAGGCGACGAAGAGCATCCTACTCAGATGCGGTAAGGTGTCCTGGGGGCTGACCATGATGGTCGTCATGAACTTCAGTGGAGTAAGCAGCATCATACGGACGAGAACCACTCTGTCGGGCTCCGCCACGTCCTGGTCCACGACCACGACCGTAGCCAGGTGGAGTAAGGTGAGGATGGAGCTTGAAGCACACCTCCCGAATATGGCATCTGCGACCACAATAATCACAAGTAGGAACTGCGTTGGTATGGTTGGAGCCACCTCGACCAACACTAGAAAAAGCAGAGCGATCAAAAGGAGGGGCAGTTGTGCTGAGGGACCTCCGACGGTCTTCATCCCCAAGCACCATGCTAAAAGCCTCCCTAAGAGATGGAAGGGGAGACCGGTGTAGAATATTAGTCCGAACCATATCCAGTTCCATGTTCAAACCCATCAGAAAAACATGTAGACGAAATCGTTCGTCCCTTCTCTGCAATAGAACTGCGTCGGCAGTACAGGCAGGAGTAAACTGTTCAAAATAATCCAGTTCCTGAGAGATGCATTCGAACTCAAAGAAGTAAGTAGACACCGTCATGGATCCCTGACGTAACTCTAGCATACAACGCGTCAGTTCATAAATCTGGGTGGAACTTCCGATCTGAGAGTAAGTCTCGCGTGCCCGAGTCCAGATTTCAGAGGCAGAGTCCATCAGCATATAACTACGGTACACCTTAGGTGACATAGAGTGAAGGAGCCAGGAGACAGCAAGAGAATTTTCAGAATCCCACCGCTTCAAAGAAGGATCACCCGGTGGAGGTGCCACACTTGTCCCATCGATATACCTGAATAGTTGATGGTTGCGAATGACATGCTGTGCGACGAGACCATTCAAGATAATTTGTCCCATCTAAGAGTGCAGTGGTGATCTTCAGAGAGCCTGCGTGGCCAGAGGACCGCTAAGAGTCACCCATCTGGGGTGCCACAACACTCGGCGATGTAGAGTCAACGGCAGCCGAAGAATCGTCCATGAGGAGCAACCGGGAGGGTCAATTAATACAAGCCATCAATGAACAGAGGGGCAGATCTGGAAGCAAACAACGGCGGATCGAGATGAGGACGCAGAACTCGATCTGAAGGAAGAAGCAGAGAAAGATCTAGCAGACGGCGACGGCTGTAGTAGAGCACGGCAGCATCGTGGGAGATATCAGAAGGCGGAGTCTGTAGCAGAGCACGGCTGAGGAGGGACTGGCAGCAATGGAGAAGCAGACGTCGATCGCAGAAGAAGATCGTCGATCACAGAAGGAGAAGATCGTCGATCACAGAAGGAGGAGATCGTCGATCACAGATGGAGAAGATCATCGATCGCAGAATGGAGAAGACGACGGGATCGGAGCACGGTTCATGAGGAGAGGCGACTATCTCCTTCAGCGAGCTCCACCGCCGGCGTGAGGGCCGCGGCTCACCATGGAGGGATCGTCAAAACAGCGGACGCAACTGCCGTCGAAGGAGCGGGAGGCGGACGCGGGACGAACAGGAAGCCCTTTTTCTCGTGACTCTGATACCAAGTAGAGTGGAGAAAACCCTAGAAAATGCATTAAAAGTAAAAACAACCCCTTACTCATATATATATTGAGTAGGGGGAAAATACAAAGACCGAAATACCCCAGCGAGGGTAAAACATAAAGACGAGCATAACCCGAATACAGACTTGATTACAACTATAACTTCTTGTTGTTTCCAACACATTGCTAATATCGATGCTTCTTGAGCTGCTACCAGCTTTCATTAATTGCGAATTATGCTTCATCTTGTACGCCTGTAGTAAACTCTGTGACAGTGGATGCATCTCCCAAAAAAGACTCCATACATAGTTATTGAGATTGTATGTACTATAGATTACTATTTGATTTATAATGATTAGATCCCATATAGAATCCATCAAACGTGTGATAAGTGGTTCCATAACTATTATTTGGGTATTACATTAGGTTTTACAGCATATTCAGGATGTCACAGCAGATATTATGCTTCGAAATCATGAATAAGTGCTGGCTTTCTAGATCTCAAAGAGCTACCATACGAAAAGTGCTACCTATCTGGTGTGCATTTATCATAAGATGAATCAATAAGAGCAACAAATGGGTCTTTCCAACAATCAACAAAATTTATAAGAAATATTTTCTATTGGTCTCAATGATCATACTCGACTCTCGATGGTTGAAAGACAAACTAGAAACTCAACGAAACGTCTCTATCTTGATTCATTTTCTCTAAAAGGAGGTGAATAGAGAACAAAATTTCTCACATATGTAATCAAGAATTAATCTAATTTAACAACTATGCATCACAGGTAAACTAAAATAAATGCAGCTAATCTAAAGGGAGAGAACGCAGAAATATAGTGGTTCACAAAATTCGGGTACATACATTCTTCCACCCAATGTGAGAACTCATCGTGTATCACCAGGCTACTCTTTTCCATAGGAGACTCAGAAAACTTCAAAATCTTTTCACAGCAGATTCAACCCAACTGAATATTTTTAAAGAGGATTGTAAAAAACCTTTGCAAAGAAATTAAAAAAGAACTTCTCCACAATCAAGACGCTTTAACAGCACCAGCTTCGTGCAATAAAAAATTGTGTGGATACTGATAGAAGATATGGATTGATCTTCTTCTCAACAGAGGATCTTAATTGAACTTCTTCTTCCTTAGAAAGTTCTTCACAAATCTTTCTTTCTATCTCTCAAATCTTGATGGAGATTTCTGTATATGTCACACTAATCAACTGTAGAGAGTCTCATCAATAACTTTAATCTACATACCCATTTCTTACATATATATACATGCATATATATATATATGTACACGCGCGCGCGCGCACACACACACACACATATATATATATATATACACACACACACACAAATATATATATATAAGAGTGACAGTGCACGGTGGGCCCCCCGTGCCCCGCGCGACAGTACTCCACGCGCACCCGACGGGCTTCGCCCGCACCCGGCGGGGCTTCGCCCGCACCCGACGGGTTTCTAGTGACAGTGCACGGGGCCCCCCGTGTCCCGCACGACAGTACCCTGCACGCCCCCGGCAGGCTTCACCCGCCCCCGACACGCACGCAGTTATATATAATTTATTTTTCTTTTTTTAGAAATTTTAAAAAATAAAAAAAAATCTGTCTTTTAGGTTTAAAAAAAGTCTAAATTATATATTATTAATATATATTATATATATATATGTTATATATATTATATATTATATATTATAGATATTATAGATATGTTATCTGCATTATATATATATATATTATATATATACATATATATATTAATATATATATACATTTAATATATATATATGTAATCTTAAAAAAAATTAAAAAAGACAGACGCGTCCGCCGCCCCGCCGTTTTCCTTCCCCTCCACCGCCGCCGGAGCCACCTCGGGCTGCGAATAGCCAAAAAAAAAGAATTCCTGAACATCCTCTCCTGCAGAAATCCCGATTATCACTGTACCCCTACCTTATCCCTGCCGTTCCCCTTCCCCGCCGCCGCCGGAGCCACCTCCGGCCTGACCGGAGCCCACCGGCGAGGTCGCCGGACCCCGGCGAACCTGCCGGTGGGCTCCGGTCAGGCCGGAGGTGGCTCCGGCGGCGGCGGGGAAGGGGAACGGCGGGGATAAGGTAGGGGTACAGTGATAATCGGGATTTCTGCAGGAGAGGATGTTCAGGAATTCTTTTTTTTTTTGCTATTCGCAGCCCGAGTCAAGCCCAGATCTCGATAATCCAATGGTTGAGATTTAATTTGTGGTTCTAATTCAGCCTCAAAACGGTCCTGAAAGTTTTTCTTTATATAATTTAAGATATATATATATATATATATTTGTACACACACACATACATATACATGTACACACCAAGCTTTTAGATTGTGGGCGACCGACATGTCGAACATGTCGGCCCAATATTACAGCAAATGGAGGTTAACCTGATATTTCTCTTTTATATTTTTATAATTATACGTTAATACTTTATAAGTTATAAACTTATAATATAACCTATTTGCTATTTCAGCTTGACTTTCTCGACTCCTCACATTACGCTTGCGGCTTGCCCTAATCTGATAGTTGGACGCTCCTTCGACTCTCTCCGTTTGTCGCAATCTTCTTCCTTTCTCAGTTGTCGTCTTCTTTCTCGGCACTAGTTCTCTGGCGATTCTCGCATTTGGGCTTTAGGTTTCTGGTTTCTTTGGTGTTTGTCGTATGTCTTCTTCTTCTCGGTACTGGTTCTCGACACATTTTCTCCTCTCATCCTCTGTGGCTCATCCCTCGGCACTGTGAGTTGTCTTTATTTTTTAAGTTATTAGTTGCTATGGTTAGGTAGACGGCCAGCGTAAAATTTAGTCACCCTTATGAATATGGATCTTTTGAGAAATTGTGCTAAAGCTAGGTTGTTCCCCCTAAGGAACGCGTTGTATGGTCCGAATGCGGCGTCTTGGCAAGGACCGCTACATCTCCAGGACTTGGGTGTAGTGTTAAATAGGCAAGAGTCCTCGTCGTATGGTCCGAATGCGGCGTCTTGGCAAGGACCGCTGCACCTCCAAGAGGACTTGGGTGTAGTGTCAAATATGCAAAAGCCCTCACATATTAGGCGTCCTAGAAAAGTTGATCGTAGGATTTGTGATCGACTTAGCTTTGGAAGTTGGAATATAGGTACGCTAACGGGAAAAGCGATGGAAGTAGTGGATACAATGATTAGGAGAAAGATAAATATTTTATGTCTGCAAGAGACTAAATGGGTGGGTGAGAAAGCTAAATTTCTAGATAATTCAGGTTTTAAATTATGGTACACAGGAAAAAATAAAACAAGAAATGGAGTAGGTATTATTGTAGATACTACTTGGAGGGATGGAGTTGTTGGGGTAAGCAGAAAAGGTGATAGAATCTTAGCTCTTAAATTAATCGTAGGAAAGGAAACTATTAATGTAATTAGTGCTTATGCGCCACAAGTAGGATTAAATGAAGCTATTAAAGTACAATTTTGGGAAGACTTAGATAATTTGGTAAGAGAAATCCCACAAAGCGAGAAATTTTTCATTGGAGGAGACTTAAATGGACATGTAGGGAAGCAAAATACGGATTATACAGATGTTCATGGAGGATTTGGGTATGGAGAAAGAAATGAAGAAGGAAGAACCATTCTAGACTTTGCCATAACACATGAACTAATTGTGACAAATACGTTCTACATAAAGAGGGAAGAACACTTAATTACGTTCAAGAGCGGACAAAATAAGTCACAAATTGACTATTTTATGACTCGCAAAATGGATAAAAAGATTTGTAAGGATTGCAAAGTCATACCAGGAGAAAGTTTGACAACACAACATAGGCTAGTGGTGCTGGATGTGCAAATTAAATATAGTAGCTTTAAGAGAGACAAAAGTGTTGCCAAAAATTCGGTGGTGGAACTTGATGAAGGAAAAACAGGTTGCTTTCAAGGCAGCAGTTATAGAACGACTAGTTGATGATCCTTATGTTGATCCTAGTGTCGCATGGGAAGTTATGTCTTCTCATTTAAGGATAAGTGGAAAGAACGTACTTGGAGAGTCAAAAGGTCGCGCGCCCCCACAAAAAGAATCTTGGTGGTGGAAAAAGGAAGTGCAAGACAAAGTGAGGGCAAAGAGGGTCAGCTACAAAACATTATATGCTTGTAGGAATGATGAAAACTTGACAAAGTATAAAGTCGCCAAGAAAGAAGCTAAAATGCAGTAAGTAAAGCAAGAAGTCAAGCTTATGAAGAATTTTACAAACGACTAGATACCAAAGATGGAGAGCGCGATATATATAAAATTGCTCGAGCTAGAGAGAGGAAGACAAGAGATTTAAGCCAAATTAAATGCATAAAAGATGAAACAGATACGGTTTTGACGGATGATGTGGCTATTAAGGAGCGATGGAAAAGATACTTTTATCAACTATACAATGAAAGAAAGGATAATGAACTGAACTTGGAAGAGTTAAGTAAATCGGAGGAGTATAGAGACATAACTTTTTATCGTAAAATTCAAGCATCAGAGATAGATGACGCTCTGAAGAAGATGAAAAATGGAAAGGCGGTTGGACCAGACGATATACCCATTGAAGTATGGAAATGCTTAGGGAGGGAAGGAATTTTATGGCTTACAAGTTTCTTCAATAAGATACTGAAGACAAAAAGGATGCCAGACCAATGGAGAGAAAGTATTTTGGTACCTTTGTATAAGAACAAAGGAGATATACAAAATTGTGTCAATTACAGGGGAATTAAATTAATGAGTCATACTATGAAACTATGGGAACGAGTAATAGAGAGACGAGTTAGACGAGAGACTAGCATCTCAGAGAATCAATTTGGATTCATGCCAGGGAGGTCAACCATGGAAGCTATACATCTCTTGAGGAGACTCATTGACAACTATTGGGAAAGACAAAAAGATTTGCATATGTTATTTATCGATCTGGAGAAGGCGTATGATAGGGTTCCAAGAGAGGTCTTGTGGAGAGTCTTAGAAAAGAAAGGTGTAAATGTATCATACATTGACGTAATCAAAGATATGTATACAAATTCAGTGACCAGGGTGAGGACATCTGGAGGATTAACACAGGAATTCCCTATCGCTGTTGGCTTACATCAAGGGTCAGCTTTAAGCCCTTACCTCTTTACCCTTATCTTAGATGAGCTCACCGGACATATCCAGCAAGCAATACCTTGGTGTTTATTATTTGCAGATGATATTGTTTTGGTCGATGAGACGCGCGAGGGTGTAAACGCGAAACTGGAATCTTGGCGAGACACTTTAGAAAAGAAGGGTTTTAGGTTGAGCAGGACAAAGACAGAGTATATAGAGCTTAAATTTAGTAGTGCAAGAAGGTCAGATGACTCCGTCATTAAATTGGGTGACCAAGATATTTCTCGCAGTGAGTGCTTTAAATATCTGGGATCGATAATTCAAAAAGATGGAGGTGTAGATAAAGATGTGATTCATAAAATCCAAGCAGGTTGGTTGAAGTGGAGAGGCGCGTCTGGGATCCTATGTGATCGTAAAGTACCACTAAAACTTAAAGGCAAGTTTTACCGTACTGCAATTAGGCCTGCAATGCTCTACGGTTCTGAGTGTTGGGCAGTGAATGGTGTACACGAGCAAAAAATGGGAGTCGCGGAGATGAGAATGCTTAGGTGGATGTGTGGTCACACGAGACTGGATAAAATTAGGAATGAATGTATCAGGGATAAGATAGGAGTGGCGCCAATTGTAGAGAAGATGCGAGAAGCTCGTTTAAGATGGTTTGGACATGTACATAGGAAACCATTAGAGGCACCTGTTAGGCGTTGTGAGAGTTTAGTCACTAGACATGTTAAACGGGGGAGGGGTAGACCAAAAAAGACTTGGAATGAAACTATAAAGAAAGACATGATGTACTTAGGCATTAATGAGACTATGCTTAAAGATAGGGCGCAATGGCGACAGAGGATCCATATAGCCGACCCCACTATGGTGGGATAAAGGCTTGAGTGTTGTTGTTGTTGTTGTATTAGTTGCTATGGTACGGGCTCTGCTATGGATCCTTTTACGGCATGAGGTATATTAGTTGTTATGGATAATACTCTCTTCCTCTCTCCCTTTCTCTCTTCTTCTATTTCTCTCTTCCCTCTTCCACTATTTCTCTATTCCTAATCATCTCTTTCTCTCTTCCCCTACTACTATCTTTGTCGAATATGTGGATGTTGTGGGAGTGGCATTGTGGATGTTTTGGCAGTGGCATTGTGGCTGATGTGCTAAGTTGTTAAAGGCGCGCCTAAGGCTCAAGGCTCACCAGGCTCAGAGGTTTGCGCCTTAGTGCGCCTTTTGTGCGCCTTTGGAGCATAAAAGATACGTCTAGGTGTAATTTCTATTGTAATTTTTTTTTTCAAAATAAAGAAAGAAATAATGTAAGAACTCAATTTTTTTTTTCCATGATTTAGTGTTTGCGAAACATAATCGAGCGTTGAGACTTAGATATGATGCAAGTGATCACATTGATTATATTTTATAAGAGATATAAATGATAGTAATGAATCATTAATGAGTAGAATAGATGTAAAAATCTAATTAAGAAGATGAAGTGGTGTTTGATGTTGATTATTTAAATTGAATATGGTTGCGCCTTGCCTTCGTCAGGCGCGCTCCTGCGCCTTGAGCCTTGAGCCTAGGCTCCAAGACCCCTTTGCGCCTTGGTGCGCCTTGCGCCTTTAATAACTAAGTTGATGTGGGAGTGGCGTTGTGGCTGGCGGCAATGGCATTGTGGCTTGCCCTAATCTGATAGTTGGACGCTCCTTCGACTCTCTCCGTCTGTCGCAATCTTCTTCCTTTCTCAGTTGTCGTCTTCTTCTCGGCACTAGTTCTCTGGCGATTCTCGCATCTGGGCTTTAGGTTTCTGGTTCTTTGGTGTTTGTCGTATGTCTTCTTCTTCTCGGTACTGGTTCTCGACACATTTACCCCTCTCATCCTCTGTGGCTCATCCCTCGGCACTGTGAGTTTTGTCTTTATTTTTTAAGTTATTAGTTGTTATGGTACGGGCTCTGCTATGGATCCTTTCACGGCATGAGATATATCAGCTTATCTGGGCTGGCTAGCTGTTATGGATAATACTCTCTTCCTCTCTCCCTTTCTCTATTTCTCTCTTCATCTATTTCTCTCTTCCCTCTTCCTCCATTTCTCTATTCCTAATCATCTCTTTCTCTCTTCCCATACTACTATCTTTGTCGAATATGTGGCTGTTGTGGGAGTGACATTGTGGATGTTTTGGCAGTGGCATTGTGGCTGATGTGGGAGTGGCGTTGTGGCTGGCGGCAATGGCATTGTAACATTGTGGCTGTTTTGGCAATGGCATTGTGGCTTTCCTTTCTTTATTTCTCTCTTCCCTCGTCCTTCTCTCTATTTCTCTATTCCTAATCCTCTCTTTCTCTCTTCCCCTACTGCTGTCTTTGCTGAATATGTGGTTGCTGTGGGAGTGGTATTGTGGCTGTTATGGCAGTGGCATTGTGGTTGTTTTGGCAGTGGCATTGTTTCCTTTATCTATTTCTCTCTTCCCTCTTCCTCTATTTCTCTCTTCCCTCTTCCTGTATTTCTCTCTTCCCTCTTCCTGTATGATTGTGGAATTGTGGCTTTTGTTGTTTTTCATTGCAACATATGATGTGAAAAAAAATTATTCAGCTATACACTTAGTTTTCAACATTATTTTCGCAACAAATGATGAGGATGTTTTGTGATACCCTATCTAAACTACTTGCTTATTATCATAGTTTACATTGAGCATGTCTTATTGAATAATGGATCATTGGTGCTCCGTGTTATCGTAGTAAAATGACAATTGACAAAATAGAAGGTTATTTTGGAATTTGGAATAATGATTATCGTTATTTTTTTCACGTGATACAAATACGCAATATATAATATTTCTGATATTGCAAAATTATTGTTTGACCCTCGAGTTATTAGACTGGTCAATGATCATTGATGAATGTTGACATCAATGCTGCGGGAATCGAGATTTGAGATATAAAAATATCACTGATGTTTTTTTAATTTGTTCAAAAAAAATTATAATTTTTTTGTTTAGATTGAATTCATCAGAAGGTTCTAGCAAGATTCCTAGCGCTTCTTCCTCCATATTAGCCTAGTAGGTAGAGATCCGTATTGGGCATTTGGTGAGAAGGTGACTTCAAATGACACCAATCAAATATTGTGCATATATTGCAAGCAAATTGTGAATGGTGGAATTACCCTACTGAAGCATCACTTGGTGGGGATAAGGGGCAACGTTAAGGCATGCCCGACGGTACCATCTGATGTTAAAGGGAAGGTTGAGAGATATTTAAACTCTGCACAAGCAACCAAAAAGTCTAAGACTGAAATGTTGCAAATAGCTTTGGAAGACGTAGTTGTTGGAGGAATGGATAGTGACAAAGAAGAAGTAGCGCAAAGGAGTACAAGGGTAGGTACTAAATGACCTATGGATCAATTTGTCCAACTCGCCGAGAGCAACAAAGTGGTGCAAACCACCATTGATAGTAAGTATAAGAAACAAACTAGAGATGACTGATAAGTAGTGTTTTGACCTATTTTTAGTATAGTATTTAGGTTAATATTAATATAAATTTGTAAATAATATGTTTATTTTACTTAAATAATCATTTCTTTTTATAATTGTTTACTAATTTAAGTTTATTTTCTCTTTTTCAGGATTTCTGGTGTCTTGCCCAAAAATGTCAGTCCACGCCCTCGGTCATGCCCGTGACCAAGGGCGTGTCAACATAAAGATCAATTCCAGCTCACTGTTGCTGTTCTGAAGCCAAACCATGAAGATTTTCAAGGTCACGCCCCTGACCGAGGCCGTGTAACATTATCTCACTGATATGGAGTTCTCACGCCAACAGAACACACTCATCTTGCCATGTCCAAGCTGTCACGCCCGTGTCGGTCAAGTCACGCCCGTGACCTTTCCATGTCACGCCCGTGTAGTTCCGTCCAGCCGATCACACCTCCGTCCCGCCAGAAGTTCCCGCCAATTGCACTCTTTATTATTACACGCCCTTGGTCACGGGCGTGACCAAGGGCGTGACGCTCCATGTAACGCTGGCAATAACTCCAGCTCGCGCCTCTCCCGCAGCCGTTTCAGACGCGCCAAGTACACGCCTTAGATCACGGGCGTGACTTAGGGCGTGTAACATGAAATTTTTGCCTATTTAAAGCCAACATCTCCAAATCTCAAGGACATCCTTTCTCTGCTCCTTTTGGGCCGAAGCTCCCTTTGTTTGCCACTTTTGGGCAGAAATGCTCTTCTTTACTTATATTTTTCTCTTTATTTTAGTTTAGATTTTATTACATGCACTTTTATTCCAAATCATTTTATTTCATGCAATGCTTTTATTTGATGTACTCATTTTTTATGTAATGTTAATTCAATTTTCTTTTAATGAAATGTATTTTCCCTTCCTTTCACTCTTTTATGTCATGTCAAGTAGATTAATATTTAGATCTTGATCATTGCAAAAGTTGAATGAAAATATATTATTATCTCTCTTTTCTTTCTTCGATTTATTCTTGAATTATATCGTTATCGAGTTCAAATTCCGGTTATGAATTTCGATATATATTTTCGTATTCTAGTAGACGACAGGATCGTGCGTACGAATCGATCGCTCAGGAATAAAAGGAGTTGCATGCACTCCTCGAGAGAGGACAACATAAATCTTCCGGATTGGAGTCAAATTCAATAGTGAGGTTCACCTCTTAAAGCAAGCTTAGGGGTTTCGACTGGCCGAGGGGTCTTAATCGATCAACCTAAGGTTAGTTGGTAGTATTCCTCGAGAGAGGTGCTATCATATTTTGGGAACCTCCACGGTCGAAATTATTTTATTAAGAGATTTACGAATTTATCTTTTCTATTTCACTCGAAGAACGTTTGATCAAGTTAGGTTTTCTTATTTCGTATTTTGGTTTAAATCATAATTTCCCTTAAAGTATTATTTTCGATAAAATAATACTTTGTTTTCTCGAAGTAAAAGTACTCGACAAACCTGAGTTTTAATACGACCTTGATATTCTTTATATCCTATGTTATATTTCGATAGGTACACTTGTCTTATCGTTTATAGATTTGATTTAACAATTCAAATTTTCCTATCAATGGCGCATGCTTGTATATTGCTAGGTGGGCATACGAGACAGAAATTCCTTTCAATGTCGTGTATGTACAACCTTCCAACAGATGTTGCATGCAGTTGGGAAATGTGGACCAGGGATGAAGGGGCCAACCTCATATGATATGAAGGAGAAATTCTTGAAGATGGAGGTTCAACGGACGAAGGAGATGCTAAGAACATTCACTCAAACCTGTAGGGTGCATGGTTGCGGTATTCTTACAGATGCATGGACAGATATAAATGGGAGAAGTATCATGAACATAATGGTGTACACTATTGCTGGGGTGGCATTTTGGCTTTCCAAGAATGTATCCTCATCCACACATGATGGAAAATTTATTTTTAATTTTGTGGGTGAGGCGATTGCCAGCCCAGATAGTCCAAGAGAGGAGAATATAATACAAGTTGTGACAGATAATGCATCCAATAACACGGCGGCATCAAGTTGATATGCGATACACACAATAAATTTGCTTCTTCGGGACATTGCTAGATTAAAACAAATCAAGAATGCAATTGCAATGGGACGTCAATTGTCAGTGTTTATATATGGTCATACTATCTCCCTTGACATGTTTAGAAAAACTACAAAAGACTTGAGTCTCATGATCTTGTGTGCTCTGGAGTGACCAGATTCGCTACAGCATTTCTATCGTTACAGAGCATCCATGAGAGATGAGGCAATTGTGGGAGATGTTTACATCAGCAAGGTAGGATGCTACCAAATTATTCGGTAGTGATGCGGGCAAACAGGTATCTTAGTAGTTTGTATCTAATATTCATGTGTAGTAGTCTATTACCTATTGATCTATGATTAATCTGTTACTTATTGTTAGAGAAATTAATGTAAAAGCCCATTTATGAGGCCCATTTATATTGTTCCTTCTTACTCTTGTTTAGTCTCACATCTTGAGATTGGAGTGACTAGCCTCTTTCTCCTCCTATATATTTGTATTCATACTTGTAATTATGAATTAAATGAGAATATACAAGGTTTATATCATTTCTCTACATGGTATCAGAGCTATCGGTCCGAATTTGCGGTCCCCAAAATTTCTGATCGCACTCCAAAAATTTTGACCGTACTCCAATTTTTTTCTCTGACCGCACGTCCTGTGCAGCCTGTTTTTTTCTGTGACCACAGCTCTCTGCGAGCTCACCTCTTGAGGACTCTCCTTCCAGCCTCTCTATTCTCCGGCTCTCTTATAGCCCTCCTCTGGCAGGTGGTCCCGCTCGCGTTGTCTATCCGCATCCCTACTCCGCGGTCTTGCTCAGCGGTCTCCCCGCGCGCCTCCTGCAGTCTCGTCTCCTGCTTGCCTTCTCAGCGGCCTTCCCAGCGGTCTCTACCGCTTCCCAGCGGTCTATCAGCGACGGCTTCTGCGCTCTCGCCTTCTGCCGAGCTTCTGCGCCTTCTGCCGAGCTCCTGCGCCTTCTGCCGAGCTTCCTGCGGTCTCGTCGATCAGCGATTGCTCCAGCTTGCTTCTGCCGAGCTTTCCTTCTGCCAGCGAGCTCTCCTTACTCGCGCGGTCTGCGCCTTCTGCTCCTTGCTCGCGCGGTCTACGCCTTCTGCGACCTCCTCCTGTCAGTCTCTACCGTGCTCTCGTGCGATCTATAACTGATCGCAAGGATCTCGTGCGGTCTCTCCTCTTGCAGTTTCTCCTCTTTCAGACCGCTGCTTCTCAGCTCGCCGCTCTGCCCGCTGCCACTCCAGACCGCTGCGATCTCTCCTTCCCGCTGCTCTGCTCAAACCGCTGTCGTCCCTCTGGTAGACCGCCCCTCAGGCCGGTTGCTTCTGTTCCGACCAATCCGCCGCTACCCGTTCCTTGCTGCTCCGTTCACGGTTCGGTCTCATGGGTTCATCGGTCGACTCCACTGAATTGCCGGCTGCTCATGTAGCTCCTACTCCCGAACTCCGGGATGAGTTGCGGATCACCACGATTTCCCTGTCCGGCAAGAAAAACTTTGTGCCTTGGGTGCACTCTGTTCGCCGGGTCCTTCAGGCCAAAGGATTTTTGACTCATCTCACGCAGGCACCTCCCTCCCCTTCTATCGATGATTGGATGCGGAATGACGGTAAAGTTCAGACATGGCTTCTCAATTCTATGGATGGCGAACCTTAACAAATGGCCATGTATCACGAGACGGCCAAGGGCATGTGGGATGAGCTTCATTCCTTGTACTCGGGCAAGGACAGCCTCCAGCACCTCTATGACATTATTACTGATCTCCAGGCCTTGGAAACGGGCGGGGCTGCGGACATGACCTCCTTTGTTGCTCGTGCTAAGGGTCTTACTGAAGCATGGATCCAGCATCAGCCATCTACCACTGATCTCGCAACTCAACGGGCTCAGAAGGAAGTCGTATGTGTTGCTATGATGATGGCCCGTGTTCCTCCACATCTGCACAGTGTTCGAGCTCAGATACTCTCCTCCACTACGACCCCCTCCCTCCATGATTGCTCTATGTTACTCAGGGTAACTCCTCCCTCTGAGACTCCTGCAGGTTTTTCTCCAGTTCTTCTTCAGCAATCTCTGCTGCCAACTCCTCCTGGTCGTGGACCTTCCACTAGGGGAGGACGCCACCCTCCTCGGGGACGAGGACGTGGTGGCCGCTCTTCTTTGAAGTGTACTTACTGCTCTCGTAAGGGTCATCTAGAAGCTACATGTTATCGTAAGCATGGCCTACCTCCGCATCTCGCCGCCTCCGCTACTCCAGCTCCTTCTGATGCCCCTGACACTTCCAACCGTGGTGCACCTACTCGTCAGGAATATGAAGACCTTCGCACTCAGTTCCAGCAGCTCCCAGGCAGCATTGATAGGCCATCTGGCTCGGTTGCCTCCTTCTCTACTCAAGGTATATCCTGTCTTTCTTACAACTCTCACTGGATCGTTGACTCTAGAGCAACTCATCACATAACATCTCAGAAACCGCCTCGGTATTCGACAACCTCTCACCCGCCATCTATTATTGTTGCTAATGGCGACACTACCCCGGTCTCTGGTGTTGCTGATCTCCGCATCACTCCTACCTTGCTACTCTCCTCAGTTCTTCATGTTCCGGGCTCCCCGTTTAACTTGCTTTCTGTTAGCCAGTTAACACGGGATCTTGACTGTTGCATAACTTTTTCTCCTTCATCTTTTGTTTTGCAGGATCGCCGCACACGGAGTACCATTGGTAGTGGTCGGCTGACGAATGGGCTATATCTCTTGGATCTCCCACCTATCAGTCTTTCTTCCATCTCCACTTCTGACTGGCATCGTCGTCTTGGGCATACTCCCCTTCCAGTTCTCAAGAAAGCTCTTCCTGGTGTTTTACTCCAAGAGTTCACTTGTGAATCATGTATCTACGGCAAGCAACATCGTGTTTCTTTCTCTCCTTCTTGTACCCGGAGTGATACTCCGTTATCTTTAGTTCATTCTGATGTATGGGGTCCATATAGGATCCCCAGTGTATTTGGACATCGCTACTTTATCACTTTTATTGATGACTACTCGCGTGTTACTTGGTTTTATTTTCTTCATGATCGCACTGAGATAACTTCTGTGTTTCGTGCATTTATATCTGAAACGCGTACGCAGTTCTCGACACCTCTTAAAATACTTCGCACCGATAATGCCCGCGAGTACACAAGTCGGTCCTTCTCCGCTCTGTGCTCCGAGTTTGGTGTTATCCACCAAACCTCCTGTGCCTACACACCTCAACAAAATGGAGTGGCCGAACGGAAAAATCGTCATCTTCTCGATACCGCTCGGTCCCTCATGTTCCAAATGCAGGTCCCAACTGAATTTTGGCACTTTGTTATTGCAACTGCGTGTCACCTCATCAATCGGATGCCCTCCTCTGTTCTCAGCTTTGACACTCCACTAAGCCTTCTTCCTCCATCCACTACTCCTTTCCCCCTCACACCCCGAGTTTTTGGGTGTCTGTTATGTTCACGCCCTCGGTACGCCAGCAGACAAACTTGCTGCTCGTGCTACCAGACAGATGTTTGTTGGCTACTCTCAAACTCAGAAGGGCTATGTATGCTACTCTCCTACAACAGGAAAAGTGACTGTCTCAGCCGATGTCACTTTTTGTGAAGATCAACCGTTCCACCTATCCTCCTCTCCCCAATCCATACCTTCTACTATTACTCGTCCTATCGTTCCAGTCACGCCTTCCTCTCCACCGTCTCCTCCATCCCCGCCTTTGATTCATCCGCCCATTCGCTACGTCTATTCTCGCCGTAAATCCAAGGATATTTCCAGACCGGAGCCGTCTGCTACAGATGACACACCGCCCGCGGTTGATCCAGCATCTTCCTCTACGGCTCATCCTATGGCTAGCTATGTGTCTCTACACCGGCTTTCTCCACCACTACACTAGTTTGCTACTTCTCTTTCCTCCATCTCTATTCCTAACTCTGTGCAGGAGGCGCTTCAGCATCCGGGGTGGCGGACAGCTATGGAAAAGGAGATGAATGCCCTTTGGGCTAATCAAACATGGGAACTGGTTCTCCTTCCTCCGGGTCAACATTGTGTTAGCTGCAAATGAGTATTTGCGGTCAAACAGAATGCGGATGGGACTGTTGATCGCTTAAAAGCCCGTCTCGGGGCACGGGGCTTCACTCAGCAACACGGCTTGGATTATGAGGAAACTTTCTCTCCAGTAGCAAAACTCAACACTGTTCGGGTTCTTATATCTGTTGTTGTGCACCGACGTTGGCCCCTTCTTCAGCTCGATATTAAGAATGCCTTCCTTAACGGCGATCTAAAGGAAACTGTCTTTATGTGTCAACCTCCCGGGTTTGAGACCACGGGGGAGTCTCGTGAAGTTCGCGTTTGCCGCCTTCTAAAAGCTCTTTATCGTCTCAAACAGTCACCACGAGCTTGGTTTGATAAGTTCTGCAAGGTTCTCTTAGCACTTGGGTTTACTCGGAGCTCCGCCGACTTCTCTCTATTCACCAAGCATGGACCAACTGGCACTGTGATCCTTCTTGTCTACGTTGATGATATCCTGATTACCGGCGATGACCTCTCTGGGATACAACAGCTCAAGGAACATCTGAACTCGGCCTTCCAGACCAAGGACCTTGGAAATCTTAGATACTTCCTTGGGATTGAAGTCGCCCGAAGACCCGATGGGTTGGTTATGTCCTAACGGAAGTACTGCATCGACTTAGTTCATGAAGCAGGATACTCCGGGTGCAAACCTGCGGATACTCCTATGGATGCTAATCAGAAATTGTGTGTTGCTGGGTCTGACTCTGACCAGCTTCTTGAGAATCCAGAATATTACCGACGATTGGTTGGGAAACTGATCTACCTAACGGTTACTCGACCGGATATCTCGTTTGTTGTTGGTGTTGTGAGTCGCTTCATGCATACTCCGCGCACTTCTCACCTTCAAGTTGTTGAGCGTATTCTCAGATATCTAAAGACCGCTCCGGGACAAGGCCTTGTCTACAAACCATCCAACTCACCATCTCTTCTTGCTTACTCAGATGCTGACTATGTCGGGTCCCCTGATGATAGGCGTTCCACGACTGGCTTTTGCACTTATTTTGGTGGACAGCTCATAACATGGCGAAGCAAGAAACAGACTGTGGTCGCCCGCTCCTCGGCTGAGTCTGAATACAGGGTTATGGCTGCTGTTGTATCAGAATTAACATGGCTTGAAAGCCTTCTTGGTGACTTCGGTGTTAGACTTTCTTCTCCGACAACACTTCGGTGCGACAGTCAGGCTGCAATTCATATAGCCAACAATCCAGTTTTCCATGAGCGAACAAAGCATATCGAGGTTGACTGACACTTCATCAGAGAAAAGGTTCAAGCAAAGAAGGTAGAATTGGAGCATGTTCCTGCTGCGAGACAAATTGCTGACATCCTAACAAAAGCTCTTCCTCGGCCACTATATCTCCAGTTCTTATCCAAGCTGGGTGCCTACGATTTGTACGCTCCAGCTTGCGGGAGAGTGTTAGAGAAATTAATGTAAAAGCCCATTTATGAGGCCCATTTATGTTGTTCCTTCTTACTCTTGTTTAGTCTCACATCTTGAGATTGGAGTGACTAGCCTCCTTCTCCTCCTATATATTTGTATTCATACTTGTAATTATGAATTCAATGAGAATATACAAGGTTTATACCATTTCTCTACACTTATCATCAATCTATTATCTTGAGTTGTAAGCTACAACTACAGTTTTGGGTGGGACTTTTTGGATGAATGTTGAGCTTGTCATTCTTGTATTTGCCTCATTGGTGAAAGCCCTTAGAAGAAGATTGGGACACACCTTCAATAGGATGGTTGTATGGTGATATGAAGAAGGCTAGAGAAAAGGTTGTTGTTGCTCTTGAGTTTAAGGAGAGTAAATATTTTCTCATATGGAAGTTGATAGATAAAAGAGTAGAGACTAAGATGAGCAGCCCTCTACATCTAACGGGCTATTTTCTGAATCCCTTCTTCTACTACCCAAATAGCTGCCAAATAGGGAAGAGACAGATGGAAACCTAAAGTTTATGGGTGGGTTTATTGACTAACTCACTAGAATGTACTCTCATGATCCTTCTATGCAAAATGTCATTACTGCTGAGTTGAAGTTTATTAGCTAGAGCAAGGAATATTTACCCAGGACATAGCAAAGAGGCAAAAAGTACTGTCAGAGTTTAATTCAGGTATATTATCAATGATATTTTACACCAAACAATTGTTGGATTATTTTTTTGTACAGAACTACTAATAATTTGTTATTTTTCTATAAGCTCATTGCTGGAAGTTCTATGAATTGAAACTCCTAATTTGAGAACTATGGTCATGAAAATCTTGAATTTGACAACTAGTTACTCCTGTTGCGAAAGGAATTGGAGCACTTTTGAGAAAGTACTTTGTAACTATATTTTAAGATGATATTTCAATAATATTTTAAGATAATAACATTTTTTAAGTTTATTTATATTATATTTTAAATATCTTATGCTGCAAGAGACTAGATGAGTGGGTGAGAAAGCTAAATTTTTAGACAATTCAGGTTTTAAATTATGGTACACATGAAAAAATAAAATAAGCAATGGAGTAGGTATTACTGTGGATACTACTTGGAGTGATGGAGCTGTTGGGGTAAGTAGAAAAGGTGATAGAATCTTAGCTCTTAAATTGGTCATAGAAAAGGAAACTATTAATGTAATCAGTGTTAATGCACCACAAGTAGGATTAAGTGGAGCTATTAAATTATAATTTTGGGAAGACTTACACAAAGAGAGAATTTTCACAGGAGAAGACTTAAATGGACATATAGGAAAGAGAAATACAGATGACAGTCATTCATGGAGGATTTAGGTATGAAGAAAGAAATGAAAAAAGAAGAACAATTTTAGACTTAACATAGCACATGAACTAATTGTGACAAATACGTTTTTCATAAAGAGGGAAAACATTTAATTACGTTTAAAAGCGGACAAAATAAGTCACAAATTAATTATTTTATGACTCGCAAAATGGATAAAATGACTTGTAAGGATTGTAAAGTCATACCAGAAGAAAGTTTGACAACACAACATATGTTAGTGGTGTTGGATGTGCAAATTAAATATAATAAATTTAAGAAAAAGACAAGTGTTGTCAATAATTCGGTAGTGGAACTTGAAGATGGAAAAATAGGTTGCTTTTAAAGCAACAGTTATGGAACAACTAGTTGATGACCCTTATGTTGATCCTAGTGTCTAATGGGAAGTTATGTCTTCACATTTAAGAATAAGTGGAAAGAACGTACTTGGAAAATCAAAAGGACGTGCGCCCCCAAATAAAGAATCATGGTGGTGGAAAGAGGAAGTGCAAGACAAAGTGAGGGCAAAAAAGGTCAACTATAAAACACTCTACACTTGTATGAATGATGAAAACTTGGCAAGGTATAAAGTCGCCAAGAAAGAAGCTAAACATGCAGTAAGTAAAGCAAGAAGTCAAGCTTATGAAAAAATTTATAAGCGACTAGATACCAAAGATGGAGAGTGTGGCATATAAAATTGCTCGAACTAGAGAGGAAGACAAGAGATTTAAGCCAAGTTAAATGAATAAAAGATGAAATAGATATAGCTTTGATGGACGATGTGACTATTAAAGAGCGATGGAAAAGATATTTTTTACCAACTCTATAATAAAACAAAAGACAATGAACTGATCTTCGAAGAGTTATGTAAATCGATAGAGTATAAGAACATAATGTTTTATCGTAAAATTCAAATATCGGAGGTAAATGATGTTCTAAAGAAGATGAAAAATGGAAAAAACGGTTGGGTCAGCCGACATACCCATCGAAGTATGGAAATGTCTAGGGAAAAAAGGAATTTTGTGGTTTACATGTTTCTTCAATAAGATATTGAAGTCAAAGAAGATGTCGGACCAATTGAGAGAAAACATCTTGGTACCTTTGTATAAGAACAAAGGAGATCGAAAATTGTATTAATTACAGAGGAATTAAATGAATGAGTCGTACCATGAAATTATGGGAACGGGTAATAGAAAGAAGAGTAAAACGGGAGACTAGCATCTCAAAGAATCAATTTGGATTCATGCCAGGGCGGTCAACCATGAAAGCTATACATCTCTTGAGGACACTCATTGACAATTATCGAGAAAGGAAACAAGATTTGCAAATGTTGTTTATCGATCTTGAGAAAGCTTATGTTAGGGTTCCAAGAGAGATCTTATGGAGAGTCTTAGAAAAGAAAGGTGTAAATGTATCATACATTGACATAATCAAAGATATGTATACAAATTCAGTGACGAGGTGATGACAATTGGAGGATTAACACAGGAATTCTCTATCATTGTTGGCTTACATCAAGGTTCTGTTTTAAGCCCTTATCTTTTTACACTTATCTTAGATGAGCTCATCGGACATATCCAGCAAGCAATACCTTGGTGTCATTATTTGCGGATGATATCGTTTTGGTCGATGAGATGCGTGATGGTATAAACGCGAAACTTGAATCTTGGCGAGACACTTTAGAAAAGAAGGATTTTAGGTTGAGCAAGGCAAAGACGGAGTATATGGAGCTTAAACTTTGTAGTACAAGAAGGACGGATGACTTACGTTATTAAGTTGGGTGATCAAGATATTTCTCGCAGTGAGTGCTTTAAATATCTGGGATCGATAATTCAAAAAGATGGAGGTGTTGATAAATATGTGATACATAGAATCCAAGCAGGTTGGTTGAAGTGGAGAGGCGCGTCATGGGATCTTATGTGATCGTAAAGTACCATTAAAACTTAAAGGCAAGTTTTACGTACTGCAATTAGACCAACGATGCTCTATAGTTCTGAGTGTTGGGCAGTGAATTGTGTACATGAGCAAAAAATGGGAGTTATGGAGATGAGAATGCTTAGGTGGATGTGTGAACACACGAGACTGGATAAAATTAGGAATGAATGTATCAGGGATAAGACAGAAGTGGCACCAATTGCAGAGAAGATGCGAGAAGCTCGACTAAGATGGTTTGGACGCGTACAAAGAAGACCATTAGAGGCACTTATTAGGCGTTGTGAGAGGTTAGTCACTAGGCATGTTAAACGGGGGAGGGGTAGACCAATAAAGACTTGGAATGAGACTATAAGGAAAGACATGATATACTTAGGCATTAGTGAGATTATGACTAAAGATAGGGTCAATGACGACAAAGGATCCATATAGCCGACCCCACTATAGTGGGATAAAGGCTTGAGTGTTGTTGTTGTATTTATATTATATTTAGATTCATTCCAAGAAGAGGAATAGACTAGAAAGCAAAAGATTGAATGATCTTATTTTTTGAAATTCAATTCTAAGCCGAAGTCTGAATATTTTGATCCATCTCGAGACTCATTATCCGCAAAGAGTATTGATGAAGGAAAAGTTGTTGAGTGGTTATTGGATCCTGCTGATGATGATGTAGTAGATGATGATGACGAAATGTTCCTGGAGAATGGTTGACTTGGAGTCAGTTTGGTGACATGGTCATTGTTGACAAGGCCAGCTTTAAAACAGGCATGTACGACAAAATCGAAAGGAAAAAGTACTATGTCGAAGAGGGACGAGGATGAGAGTTCTGAGGAGGACATTGTTGATGCACTAAAGTTTTACACTTCGGAGGGTTATCCAACATACATTGTTTTAAATGTCCTCCGACATGTCTGACATGTAAAATATAGGCAAAACGATATGTTTTTCTAAAAAATAGATTATATCCTTTTGTAAAATATAGGCCGACATGGCCGATTTTTTCTGATATATCGGCCGACGCGACTTTTAAATATATCGTCCGCTATTTTATTTTATGCTATATTAGCAGACTAGCAGCATATGTTTAAATCGCATAGATTTGAGATTTACTTAAAATTTTGTGGCGCTAGTCGGATATCAGTGGGTGACATGTCGATAGTTGATCTTGGTTTAGTAAACTCTCGTAGGTGTCTAGCATGAGTGTGTATAATGCAATAGGGCCTGTAAGCAAAAACCAACCGAACCGCCAAACCGAACCGAACCAAACCAAACCGCACGGTTTGGTTCGGTTTCAGTATGTCACGGTTCGGTCACGGTTTTGATTTTAGAAAAACCATACGGTTCGGTTTGGTTCATGGTTTTGCATGGCAAACCAAATCGAGTCGAACCGAACCGAACCATAGTGTATAATAATATGTAATTACATTTATATTTTTTGTAATTAACTATATTCATATTTTGATTTAATTATGTCCATAGTATATCATATTTTGATATTTGTTTGTGTTTTTTATATTTTTATTATACGATTAATTGATTATATATTTATGTCTCTATTTCAATTCACGGCTTTTAGAGGACAACAAATATCAAATAAGCATCGCTCGATCGCTCTTGCTCAGACGCTCAACTAGGATTGAGGCAAGATTAACTGATATGGCCGAGCTTGAGTCATGTAAGATAACAAAAAAATTTAGTTTATGTTTTATTATTTACTTTAAATATTTGATTAACTATATATCTAATTTTTCTTTATTTCTATATTTTCTGCTATTGCATAGAATCCCGGACTTTGTGGAGCTTTTGCATATCATTTAACTTGACATATTGTGTTTCATATAGAGTAATTTGCAAGATTTGCATTTATTTTTATTTCTAAGTATAAACTCTTGTTTGTGAATGTAGTTGTGATTTTAAAACATTCTTAGATTACATATTATTTAAACCACCAAAACCAAACCAAACCGAACCGAACCATTCGGTTCAGTTCGGTTCGGTTACAATGTTTGAGCGGTTCGGTTCGGTTCCAAAATTTTGGAACCACATAAGGGTGGTTCGGTTTACAGTTTTGCTTGAAAACCGAACCAAACCGAACCGTTACAGGCCTATAATGCAATAAGATCTAATGACTCCACAGGTTGATCATGCATACTTTCGGTCTTGCGTCTTTCTTTTGACCCACTCTCTTTCCCACTTTGTGGAACTCACATCCTTAAAGCTCTGATTTTTATTAAACAATTACATGTCATGCATGGACTCTCGACTAACAGTTTTCGAGGATCTTTGGAAACTATAACTCCTCGATTGAATTCATCACCTGGAGTTATATTTTCCAATAGAGATGAGTTTCATGTACCTTTCAGGAAAAAGGGTTTGCTTACTGATCTTGTGTTGTGATGATGAGTCCTTTCTTTGTTTGACTATCTACCATAGCGAGGCGGGGGCGATGCATGACTCAGATCGTTGTTTGGATGTTTGAGTAGCAGGTTCCATCACAGTTTTGACGGGGTCGAGTTCCTTCAACCCCAGGAGAATTGATGCAACCTGAATTGCATCGTTACATTATTTTACTGTATTTTATTAAATATTTTGTAACGCATATCGTCGCGCAAGTTTGTCCTTTATTTTTTGTGTATTTATGTATTTTGTACCACATCATTCGTACGGCTTATTGGTGTGACAGACCAATAAGACCTGAATAAATTGGTCTGACAAATTAGGATTAGGATTACTTTGGTCAAACAAGAAAATAAATTATTAAATATTATAAATCTTGAAATTAACAATTTTAAGTAAACTATTATGAATTTAGGATTATATCCTTTGGGGATATCAAAACTCCTTACTTTATTCTCATTCAATGCATTAAAAAACTCCTCAAGCCTTCCTAAAGGCAAAACAGCGGGCCACTTTCATAACCACCCCCCCCCCCTCCTAAAGCCCTAATTTCTCTTATAATCCATTTCCCCCCTTGGAAATGAGCAGACGGGATTGGAATCGAGCAGGGGTTTTCTTCTCCTCTGCTCGGTAATACCCACAACAGCCTCGCCAAAACCTCCTCTTGACGCACGACGACTAATTCCCTCGCCACGACGACGCCACCAGTGGCCTCCTCCGTCTCGGCGACCTAGTATCCGCCTGTCGTTGGCCCTTCGACGACGTCAGAGTCATCCCGCCTCAGTTTTGGTCGCCAACTGCAGATGGATGCTTGCATCTTGCCCAACGACTACCACCAGATCTTACTCCTGTTTTCCTGACCAGAGTACATCTTCTGGCTGTCGGCAACCAGAGCCCCACCATTTCCTGCCCTCACCTGAGCCAGTTAGTGGCCATGACTTTCCATCGAGCCTTCCTTCACTGTTCCAGATCTGACCAGGTGGACGCTGCCCTTTTTCTTCATTACTACACAGCTTAACTACATCATTTGCACACGATGTTGGTATGATTCTCACCTCATTTCGTATCGTTTACTCTTAAACAACTTTCATGAATGCATGTGACTTTTTATAATTTCACAGCTTGCTTGCCAAAATTAACCTTAGTCTTTTTTGTCGTTAATTTGTTATCTCTATTGTCGCTTCATATCATTGTGAAGCTTGTGGATGAATTAATTATATTGTTTAATACGGGCAAATGTTAGTCGCCTTATGCGGGTTACAAACCCTTGATTAAATTATCGCGTGTCATTACTCGGGATGTCTTATTTACGCCGCATAATTTTAAAAAATCAAATTTAGATTTTGGAATACATCACTTTTATAAAATGGGTCGTGTTTTTAATAATACGAATAACAGTGCACGGGGGCCCCGTGCCCCGCGTGATAGTACTTGTGTCGCTCTCCTTCTCCCACCTGCAGCGTCGCTCTCCTTCTCCCACCTGCAGCGTGTTGTGACGATCGGACCCCCAGCCTCGTTTGATGCCCGCTCGCTCGAAGAAATGCATTAAAATGAAACTTGATGTAGCACGGTTCGTGCATTTCTTCGAGAGAGCGTGTGCGTGCGCGTGCGTGCGTGCGTGCGTGCGTGGGTGTGTGGGGGGGGGGGTGTCTGTGTGTGTGTGTCTGTGTGTGTGTCTGTGTGCGCCATATATAAAGAAATATGAAACCCATGAATTTTAAGCCCATTGAAATGATTACGGCCTCGAATCTAGCATGATATTTCAACAGCCGTCGGATCAAACCGCTCCCTCTATCTACACTTTTTCGTAGGTCTCTTAAACCTACTAGGGGCGACCTAAACCTACTAGGAGGTGACCTACAATTATGTTAAAATAATTGAATTTGAATCAGGTACCGCCAAAAATACGCTACGCAGCGTTAGCATATAGCCCGCCCAATGAAGCCTCGAAATCTGTGTAGCCCGCCCGGAATACGTCATTTTTCAAATATTAAATGTCGTTTTTTTAATTTATACCGGAATAGATAACTTAATCACACGACGTGGGACTAAATTTGAGCAAGATTTTAATAAATTAAAATAAAAAAGAAATAGGCGCGCCAGATAAGGCTCGATCCGGCAACCGCCACCTTTACAGTCATGCGCCTTATCCATTAAGTCATGAACACTTTCACGTTATATTGTAGGCACAGTTTGTATATGTAATAATATTAATGAAATTAAGTTAAAATTAACTTTTTTGTTTATATTAAGTTAAAATTAACCTTTTATATGTACAAATATTATTTATGACCGTCGAGGGTGGGCGAAGCCCGCCCCAATGCGGCGAAGCCCGCCCCTATGCGGCGAAGCCCGCCCCGATGCGGCCGAAGGCCGCCCGAGAGCATCGAGCACGGGCATAGCCAGCAGGGGGCGGGCGAAGCCCGCCGTTGTCGGCCGAGTACTGTCGCGCTTGGTTGTAGGGGCGGAGCCCCGTGACAGGCACTCGTATATATATATAGGGCCATTTACCGGGACCTCCCCTCTAACTTTGCTGAATTACTGAGAGCACCCCTCTTAGTTTCGAAATTACAAAACTCCCCTTAAGTTTTCATTTCATTACAAAAACCTCCCCTGAAGTTTTCATTTCATAACATCCATGTACAAAAATACCCCCCTCGGTGAACAGTGTCCAGGGGAGTATTTTTGTTCATGGATGCAATGCAATGAAAACTTAAGGGGAGGTTTTTGTAATGCAGTGAAAACTTAAGGGGAGGTTTTTGTAATTTCGAAACTAAGAGGGGTGCACTCAGTAATTATGCTAAGTACATATGTATATGTACATATATATATATATGTACATATATATACATATATATATATATGTATATATGTATATATATATGTATATATGTATATATGTATATATATATATTTATATATAGATATATATATATATAAATGTGTACACGCAAATATATTTATACATCATCTAAAATTGATTAAGAACACATACAGTAACTGCTTCTTGAAATGCTCTATTCTATAAATCGATCATCAATCGTCGATCGATCGATCACCGATCATCGATTGCTTTAAGCTCGATCGCTTCAAGATCGATCGCCAAACACGGATCAACTAACTTCAATCTAAGATCTCTTATTTACTTCATTTGTTCATAGAAAGTTCTCTTCGATCACCATACGTCTGTCGGTGAACAATAAATGAACTCAGCAAAATTCTATCTTCTTCTTCGATCACAGAACATCAATCAACAATCACATAATGTTCTGCAATCATCCTAGAATAAGAAACTCGATCACCAAAAGCATATCATTGGTCATCAAATGTCGATCACCAAATACAGATAACATAAGTTTTGTTAGATCAATCCTATGATCACTGATAACGATCACCAAACGGCAAAAGCTCTTCCTCGAACACTGACTCTCGGTCATCGAAAGAAGTTCTTCGATCAACGAACTTAACTCCCAATCATGGATCCTCGGTCAACGATCGCCAATAGAAAATCATCGGTCGACGAAAGAACTGTAACTGAAAATTTTTGTGAAACTTCATTTTGTTTTCTAATAGAGACTTGACTCATCTTTTGTAGAAACTAAAGACTCAATATAAAATATAAAAAAAGTAGAGACCAGCCCTTCAACCTATACAAAAAATTTTAAGACCACAAATAGCCTCTTATCTGAAACAACATAACATGTTTTATGTTACGCGCACGCGCCTTTTAAATGTTTTTGCTTTTCTTTAAATGTTTAGTTTGATGTGAGCCCCCCCCCCCCCCCTCCCTATATAAGGAGGTGGTTTTGGGGAATTAGGGCACCTTGGGAACTATTGTCTTTTGGCTCTCATTTGAGAGAAGGCTCTTTGGAGGAACCAGCCTCCAAGAGTTGGTCGGAGCTTGCTCCGGATTGTATCCGTTTCCGTAAATCCATGCAATTTCTCTTGTTCGTATTATTTGGTCCGACCTGTCGCTCCGTCCGTTGACCTAGCCGCCGGAGTCTTGCTCTCAGCCGAGGATTCTCCCCGGACTCGCCTGCGATCTGCGATCTATTCCGCCAGCGCGCTGCCTGCGACCTGCAAGCCCTCGATCGACGACGACGACGCAGTCTTCGACATTCAGCCTGCGACGCAGTTCTTCGACGACGACGCAGTTCTGCGATCTATTCCGCCTGCCAGCCCTCGATCGACGACGCCGTGCGGTCGACGACCGCCAGCCCTCAACGCCTGCCATCCAGCCTCTGTCGCTGCAGCCGTGCGGTCGACGACGCCATCCCGCCTCTCGTCCGCCCGATCGGCGTTCCCCGGCCCCTGCTGCCCAGATCTACCCATGTAGCACCGTCGTCCCTCGCCCGATCGGCGTCCAGCCGCCCCGTCCGTCCTCCTCAGCCGCAAGCACTTCCCCCCGCCGCCCCGTGCGTCCTCCTCAGCCCGCCAGCGATCCCAGGCACAGCCCCGTGCGTCCTCCTCCGCCCGCCAGCGCTCCCCGCCGCCGCCCCGGCCCCCTGCGGGCCGGCTCCGCCCCGTGCCAACCTCCAACTCGGAGCAAGCGTGCTCATATGCCAAAGAACCGGATGGAAGCCCGCGTGGAAGCCCTCGAACACTCCCTCGCCACCATCAACTCTCGTCTCGAGGCTCAGACCGAGCAGTTCACCTCGATTCTGACCATGCTCCAGAAATTGCAGCCCACCCAGCACTCTGGGCCCTCTACCACCTCTGTTGTGGGCTCCCCCAGCACCGTGCTTCCCGATGCTTCCGCAGCGGTGGAAGTGCCTCCTCCACTGTCCCGTGGACCTGACATGCCTACCTTCAACGGGTCTGACCCCCTCTGGTGGATTGCCCGCGCCGAGCAGTTCTTCGACATTCACCAGACCGCGCCGACACAACGGGTCTCCACCGCAATCATCGACATGGAAGGGTCGGAACTCCATTGGGTCCGTTGGCTCCGGCAGACCTCTCCCGACCTCACCTGGCCAGCTCTCTCTGAGGCCCTCATTCAGCGGTATGACGCCCGCTACTCCGGCCCCATGATCGAGCGACTTTGCGGGGTGCGTCACACTGGCTCCATTGACTCGTACATTGATGCCTTCATGGAATTAGTCACCCATGTCCCCGGTCTTCCCCCAGACCATTACTTGGGGTTCTTCATGAACGGCTTGCAACCCCACTTCCGCTCCCGTCTCCGCACTCTCCAACCATTAACGGTTCACCACGCCATTGACCTCGCCCCCTGGTGGAGGCAGAATTTCTCGCGACGTCCGGCGACATTCCTTCCCCATCACCTCCCTCTCGGCATCTTTCTTACACATATTTCTCGACCCATCCGAAACCTACACCTCCGCCACCTCCTCTGCCTCGGCCACCAATGATGGGTCCTCGCAACAACCGGTCTGTCCCTACCCACCGCCTCTCCAACCAGGAGTACAACGACTTACGAAGCAAGGGCCTGTTCTTCCACTGCAAGCACCCCTACTCTCCTGGTCATGAGTGCTCCGTGAAGGAGTGTCGTGTCCTCATCGGCGACGACGTGGCCGCGCTCTCCGCCGCCGCCTTCGACGCCCTGCTGCTCTCGGACGGACTACCGCACGACGCCCCGGGCACCTCGACGGCATCCCACTACTGATCGGCGGGCGGCGCTCCGACCTTGGGGTCAAGGTCGCTATTCTGACGGGATGTATTGTTACGCGCACGCGCCTTTTAAATGTTTTTGCTTTTCTTTAAATGTTTAGTTTGATGTGAGCCCCCCTCCCTATATAAGGAGGTGGTTTTGGGGAGTTAGGGCACCTTGGGAACTATTGTCTTTTTGGCTCTCATTTGAGAGAAGGCTCTTTGGAGGAACCAGCCTCCAAGAGTTGGCCGGAGCTTGCTCCGGATTGTATCCGTTTCCGTTAATCCATGCAATGAAAACTTAAGGGGAGGTTTTTGTAATGCAGTGAAAACTTAAGGGGAGGTTTTTGTAATTTCGAAACTAAGAGGGGTGCACTCAGTAATTATGCTAAGTACATATGTATATGTACATATATATATATGTACATATATATACATATATATATGTATATATGTATATATATATGTATATTTATATATAGATATATACATATATGTGCACGCAAATATATTTATACATCATCTGAAATTGATAAAGAACACATACAGTAACTGCTTCTTGAAATGCTCTGTTCTATAAATCGATCATCAATCGTCGATCAATCGATCACCGATCATCGATTGCTTTAAGCTCGATCGCTTCAAGCTCGATCGCCAAACACGGATCAACTAACTTCAATCTAAGATCTCTTATTTACTTCATTCGTTCATAGAAAGTTCTCTTCGATCACCATACGTCTGTCGGTGAACAATAAATGAACTCAGCAAAATTCTATCTTCTTCTTCGATCACAGAACATCAATCAACAATCACATAATATTCTGCAATCATCCTAGAATAAGAAACTCGATCACCAAAAGCATATCATTGGTCATCAAATGTCGATCACCAAGTACAGATAACATAAGTTTTGTTAGATCAATCCTATGATCACTGAAAACGATCACCAAACGGCAAAAGCTCTTCCTCGAACACTGACTCTCGGTCATCGAAAGAAGTTCTTCGATCAACGAACTTAACTCCCAATCATGGATCCTCGGTCAACGATCGCCAATAGAAAATCATCGGTCGACGAAAGAACTGTAACTGAAAATTTTTGTGAAACTTCATTTTGTTTTCTAATAGAGACTTGACTCATCTTTTGTAGAAACTAAAGACTCAATATAAAATATAAAAAAAGTAGAGACCAGCCCTTCAACCTATACAAAAAATTTTAAGACCACAAATAGCCTCTTATCTAAAACAACATAACATGTTTTACCAAATCATAAAAGATTTTTCTCAACAATATTGATTATAAAACAAATTTACATATAGTTGGTTTATGCAACCGTCGCTACATCGGAGAACGCGATATATCGTCACGCGCGATATATCGTCACGCGTCAGTTATTTTCTTCTTTTTTATTTGTTATTTCATTTATATTTTGTCATTTTTTTTCCCGCGCACCGATCTTATTTTGAGTTTTCCGGCTCACCGGTTTTACCCGGCAATTTTGAGTAGCTAAGACGGAAAAGACAAGCTTTAACTAATTAAGGACGCATACGACTAAGGTGGAAATTATACAAATATGAAGATCTTATTTTATTGCTAATCATGAGGAGAAGGTTTTAGGAATTAAAAATTTGTACCAAAATATTAAAAAGGAATAAAATTCTCTAATTGGCAACAAGTAAAAAAGGCATTAAATTAATCAGGCTCCGTTTCTTTCTTAATAACCGTGAATAGGAAAAGAGGAGATACGGGGAAGAAACAGAAGAACAAATCGTTTTTTCCCTATGTTAGCCTGACAGCCTAGTACCACGGTTCCAAACGCTCATGCATCACCTCCGTCGACAACAAGAAAATCTTCAGGATCGGTGAGTTCAAGCCGGCACTAGCTTATCGACAACCTCCGACTTCCCCAGGATACCAGCGATCATCATTCTTCCGTCGTCGAGCCTGCCGAGGACATCCTCCCTCCCGTCAGATCGTCGTCGACTCCGACGACCTATTATGGCGACCGGAGCTACCACAACTCTGCTTCTTCCAATGTACGACAGTTGCGACCTCCCTCATTTGTCACTGTTCCGGCGACAACTCTGTTATGGGCCCTCATCTGAGCCCTAGTGCGAGGAGGAGGAAGGGGGAAATCCCGAAGAGGATCGGCGTGACCCTTACGAGAGCCTCTCGACCCTATCTCGCCGGAGGGAGATCGACAAAGGGAGGAGGCGCTGAGGAGGCGGCGTCGGGCGGAAACCAAAGGGGGATCGACGATCTGGCGCGGCAGCGGCATGCAGAAGAGCAGCGAGCCGTGGAGTGCGGGTTAGGTCTTACGGGAATTAGAGAGAGAGAGAGAGTAAAGAGAGAGAGAGAGAGAAAAAAAATTAGGTAATTGATTTCATAATCCTCAAACACAAACAAACTCCCACCCATATGGGGTTGGAGACCCAATCGGTTCGACCGAACCAAAGTTCCACAACATAACAATATCAAAATGCGGGAAATAAAAATACGTGCAGACATAAAGATAAATCCTCCTCCTAAGCGTTGTGCGCCGAGTTGCGGCGCTTGTACGTGATCCCATAGCGTGGGTCCGCGATATCCGTAACATCTCCGTCCGCGTCGTCATCAAGTTTGTCCCCAAGCTTGTCCAGGAGCTGTGGAGGCAGGTGGACCAAGGGCTCTGAAGGTGGAACTCCCACGAACGGCTTGAGCTGCGAAACGTGGAACACGTCGTGGATATGGGCATCGTCCGGAAGCTGCAGACGATATACTACCCCGCCAATGAGCTTTGAGATCAGGAACGGTCCATAGAACTTGGGCCCCAGCTTGTTGTATGAACTCGTCGTTATGGTCGTCTGATGATAAGGACGGCGTTTAATCCATACCCAATCCTCTGTTGCGAAGAACAGCTCGTGGTGTCCCCGATTATATGCGGTCTCCATGCGGGCCTGAGATGAAAAAACGCTCACAGGCTAAGGTGAGGATCTGATCCCTAGTGGCCAGCTCCATATCAACAGCGGGTGAGCGGGCGGACACGCTGGTATAAGTGAGTAGGGTAGGTGGATCACGACCATACACTAGCTGGAAGGGGGTGGTCTGAAGAGCTGAATGGTAGGAGGTGTTGTAGCAGTACTCCACCCACGGAAGCCATCGTGCCCAGTCCTTGGGTAGGTCCCTCGTAATACAACGCAAGTACATCTCCAGTGTCCTGTTAACCACCTTCGTCTGGTCGTCAGACTGCGAGTGGTACGCCGACGAGAGTGTTAACTTCGTGCCGCATAAGGCTAATAACTCCTGCCAGAAGAGGGATGTGAAAACCTTGCCCTAACTTCGTGCCGCATAAGGCTAATAACTCCTGCCAGAAGAGGGATGTGAAAACCTTGTCCCTGGCGGACTCGATACTCTCGGGAATGTCATGCAATCGGAACACCTGGTCGAGGAAAATGCGTGTCACCACGTCCCCGACAATAGGGCGACTCATCGTCACGAAGTGAGCCCCCTTGGACAGGCGATCGACGACCACGAAGATGATGGAACGGCCCCTCGAAATTGGTAATCCCTCAATGAAATCCATGGAAATATCCGCCCATATCTGTGTCGGAACGGGGAGGGGTTGAAGCAGCCCGGCTGGTAAGAGTTGGTCCGCCTTACTACGCTAGCAGGTGGGGCAAAGGGCGATGAACTCCTGGACCCGCCTTTTGAGCCCCTTCCAAAAGAACTCGGCCCGGATCCGCTGAAGGGTCTTATGAACCCCTTCATGTGTGGCGTCGTGGATCCCTGCCAAAATCTCTGGAATCAAGGGGGAAGTATCTGAAAGATAGAGTCGATCCTTGTATAGGATGAGCTTGTCCCGAACTATCCAATGTGAGAGCAAGCTACCCTCTTCAATGCAGAGGAGAAGCTCCTGAAGAGTCGGAGTGTCCTGAATCTCTGTCCGCAGGCGGTGTTGAAGCGGCAAAGTCGGAAAAGAGATGGACAATAAGGATCCTTCCTCGTAATCGTGGCAGGAGAGAGCGTCGGCTGCTCGGTTCAAGGCCCCTGCCTTGTACTCCACACGAAAATCAAAACCCAGAAGTTTGCTGATTCAACGTTGTTGTGGGGTCGTAGTAAGGCGCTGCTCCAGGAGGTACTTCAGACTGAAATCATCGGGGCGAATCAGAAAAGGGCGTCCCCACAAGTACGGCCGCCAATGTTGGACCGCCTTGGCCAATCCAATCAGTTCCTGCTCGTAAGCCTGAAGCTTCTGGTGATGAGGGGCGGTGCGGCGACTGAAATAAGCGATGGGGTGGCGCTCCTGTTGGAGCACGGCACCGAACCCCTGGCTGGAGGCATCGCACTCTACCTGGAACTCCCGGTCGAAGTCAGATAGACGTAGAACTGGAGCTGAGACGAGAGCTTGCTGGAGCGCGCGAAAAGCCGTCGTCGTCGAGTCCCCCCATGCAAAGTACTGCCTCTTCAAGAAGGCAAACAGTGGCGCCGCAATAATGTTGTACCCCTTGATGAATCGCCGATAGTAACCTGCCAAGCCGAGAAAACCCCTGAGTTCCCGTTGGGATCGGGGAAGGGGTCAATCCGTCACGCTCTGAATCTTGAGGGGGTCAGCGGACACCCACGTACTATCAACCACATGACCCAAGTAGGAGACCATGTTCATCCCAAATGAACACTTGATGCGCTTCAAGAACAATTTGTGAGTCTGAACTAACTGGAAAACTGCTCGGAGGTGGTCCAGATGGGACTCCCACGTCGCGCTGTAGACCAAAATATCGTCAAAGAAAACAAGCACACAACGACGTAAAAGGTCGTGAAATACCTCATTCATGAGGGCCTGGAAGGTGGAGGGGCGTTTGTGATCCCGAAGGGCATCACGAGGAACTCAAAGTGGCCATGGTGGGTGCGGAAAGCAGTCTTCTCCACATCCTCGGGGGTCATGCGCACCTGATGGTACCCAAAGCACAGGTCCAGTTTGGAGAAGAAACGGGCGCCGTGTAACTCGTCCAATAGCTCCTCCACGACCGGAATAGGAAACTTGTCCTTCACCGTCCGCGCATTCAGCTCACGGTAATCGACGCAGAAGCGCCGCGTGTCGTCCTTCTTGTTGACCAACAAGACTGGAGATGAAAAGGGGGATACGCTGTGGCGGATGATGCCCTGCTGCAACATAGTAGCGCACTGGCGCTCAATCACGTCCTTCTGGCGGAACGGATATCCGTAGGGGCAAACCACTACGGGAGTCGTCCCGGGCAGGAGACAAATGTGGTGATCCTGGCATCGTAAGGGAGGAAGTCCCGTTGGGGCGGTGGTAGTGTCCTGGTACTCCTGTAAAAGTGCCTCAAGGTCAAAGGGCTCTGTCTGGTCGGCACCTGCTACAAAAATCTGTCGGTCGGCGGACGGTGGACGGCCCTGCCACACCGTGTGATGAGGGTGACGGCCCCATGTCATCGTGAGCGTATCAAAATACCACAAAAGTGGCCCCAGGGTACGGAGCCAATGTACTCCCAATACTGCCTCGAAACCTCGTAGGGCGATCACATAAAAGTCAACATAGGAATGGTAGCCCTCCACTACAATAGGCATCACACGATAGACTCTGGTGCAAGTCATGGCCATGTCGTTGGCAACTGAAACCCGTAGGCTCGGACGGATGTGACCGGTAGGTGAAGATGCTGCGTTGTGAGGTCACTAAGAAAGTTGTGCGTACTACCTGAATCCATGAGGGCAATCAGCGGATGGCCCGCCACCGAAATCTGTATCTGAATCATATACCTTGACTGGGGTCCTGTTATAGCGTGAACAGAAAGCTCGGGGTCCCCCGGGTCCTCGTTCCCAATGTCCTCGTCAGAGGGGTCCTCCACCTCAAGCCAGAAAAGATGCTTGTACTGATGTCCCCGGGGTGAAAGACTCATCACAATTGAAACAGAGGCCCTTGGCCCGGCGGTCTGCCATCTCCTGAGTGAAAAGCCGTCGAATGGTAGACGGTCGTTCTCCCTCCTTGCCCTTGCCGGCTCCTGTGCTGGGCGGTGGAGTAGAAGGGCCAACACCCCTGGAGGGCCCCTCGCCAGATCGACGAGCCAAATACGGACGGTCCATCGTCAAGCGTTTTTTGAAAACTTGGGATAAGCTCATGGATGTGGAGAGATCCTGAGGAGACTGTAGCTCGACGTCCAGGCGAAGTCACTCGTGAAGGCCGGCAGTGAAGAAAGGCACCTGATGCGTCGCTGGTACGGAAGGAGTACGGGAGAGGAGCACCTGAAACCTCTCGATGTAGTCATCAATGGAACCTGTCTGTCGGTGGGAGATGAGGTCGTCAATAGGATTTCCGCGAAGGGGAGGACCGAATCGGAGGGTGCACTGCGACTTAAAATCCTCCCACACCAAGTTCGGACGTTCACGGCGGAGCTGCGAGAACCAGAGGTGTGCGGAGCCCGTGAGATGGAATGAAGCCACACCAATCCAATCCTCTTCCGGAGTTCGTTGGGTTTCGAAGAACTGTTCGCAGCGTGTGATCCACGTGAGGGGGTCTTCCCGACCGTCAAAGAGCGGAAAATCCATTTTCACAAAGCGGGGAAAATTTCCCCCGTCATTCCGTGGTGGGAGAAATTCGTTAACTGTTTGCGATGAGCCCGAGGCGGCACGTGGTGCTGGCGGTGAACCTTCCGACCGGAGGGCCTCAATGAGAGTTTTATTGTTCGTCGCCATCATGTTCTGAAAAGACTCCAAGATCTGAGCCAAAGTGAAGTCGACGGGAGTGTCGTCGTCCATGGGGAAGATCCTAGTGGGGGACAAACAGGACGGGGGAGGCAAAAGGCATGTGTTATCCGACAGCAGCGGAAGACCGGCGGCGAAAGCCCCCAATAGGATTGGCGAGCCCCGAGGGTGCGGCGGAGAGCCCGATCCGGGCACTGCAGGAGCGGTGGCGGGGGTGGAGTGCAGTTGCAGCGGCGGGATCTGCACTTCGGCGGCTTTAGGGGCGGCGGTTGGGGGCGTAGGGGAGATGGAGCAGCGGTGGAGGAGTCCTCTGATACCAAGGTATTATGGGCCCTCTTCTGAGCCCTAGTGCGAGGAGGAAGGGGGAAATCCCGGAGAGGATCGGCATGACCCTTACGAGAGCCTCTCGACCTTATCTCGCCGGAGGGAGATCAACGAAGGGAGGAGGCGTTGGAGGAGGCGGCGTCGGGCGGAAACTGAAGGGGGGATCGACGATCTGGCGCGGCAGCGGCGTGCGGAAGAGCGGCGAGCCGTGGAGTGCGGGTTATGGCTTACGAGAAATAGAGAGAGAGATAAAATTAGGTAAGTGATTTCATAATCCCCAAACGCAAACAAGCTCCCACCCATATGGGGTTGGAGACCCAACCGGCGAACCAAAGTTCCACAACATAACAATATCAAAATGCGGGAAATAATAATACGTGCAGACATAAAGATAAATCCTCCTCCTAAGCGGTGTGTGTCGAGATGCGGCGCTTGTACGTGATCCCCCAGCGTGGGTCCGCGACATCCGTAACAAACTCCTTCGCAGACTGCAACCAGGTTTCACCCGACTGATCTTGAGGGGGTTTCTCTCCACTAACTGTATTGCAGACATCTTCGCCGACCGTGCAATTGGACTTGACGTGGCCTCCTCGTCATAGATTTATGTATGCTTGGGTAAACTCCGCCTTTCTTTCTTGCTCATGTTTATTAGCGTAGTTGTATGCGATTCAAATAATTAATAAAAGCTTGCCTCAAACGTTCTAGTTATTTTTTATTATCGTTTATTCATAAATTGTTGTTAAACCAGCCTATGTCGGTCCCAAGCCCAGATGAAAATTGGTGAGAGTTGTGTTAGGTAGACGGACAGCATAAAATTTAGTCACCCTTATGAATATGGATTATTTAAGAAATTGTGCAAAATCTAGGTTGCTCCCCATAAGGAACACGTCGTATGATCCGAATGCGGCGTCTTGGCAAAGACCGCTACACCTCCAGAACTTGGGTGTAGTGTTAAATATGCAAGAGTCCATGTCGTATGGTCTGAATGCGGCGTCTTGGCAAGGACTGTTGCATGTCAGAGAGGACTTGAGTGTAGTGTTAAATCGGCAAGAGTCCTCACTTATTAGACGTCCTAGGAAAGTAGATCGTGGGATTTATGACTAACTTTGATTTGGAAGTTGGAATATAGGTACGCTAATGGGAAAATCGATGGAAGTAGTGGATACGATGATTAGGAGAAGAATAAATATCTTATGTCAGCAAGAGACTAGATGGGTGGGTGAGAAAGCTAAATTTTTAGACAATTCAAGTTTTAAATTATGGTACACATGAAAAAATAAAGCAAGCAATGGAGTAGATATTATTTTGGATACTATTTTGAGGGATAGAATTGTTGGGGTAAGTATAAAAGTTGATAGAATCTTAACTCTTAAATTGGTTATAGGAAAGGAAACTATTAATGTGAACAGTGATTATGCGCCACAAATAGGATTAAGTGAAGCCATTAAAATGCAATTTTGGGAAAACTTAAATAATTTAGTAAGGGAATCCCACAAAGAGAGAAGATTTTCATAGGAGAAGGCTTAAATAGACATATAAGGAAGGAAAATACAGATTACACATCCATTCATAGAGAATTTGGGTATGGAGAAAGAAATGAAGAAGGAAGAACAATTTTAAAGTTTGTCATAGCACATGAGCTAATTGTGACAAGTACGCTTTTCATGAAGAGGGAAGAACATTTAAATACGTTTAAAAGCGAACCAAATAAGTCACAAATTGATTATTTTATAACTCGCAAAATGGATAAAATGATTTATAAGGAGAAAGTTTGACAACACAACATAGGTTAGTGGTGTTGGACGTGCAAATTAAATATAATAAATTTAAGACAGACAAAAGTGTTGCCAAAAATTCAGTGGTGGAACTTGAAGATGAAAAAACAGGTTGTTTTCAAGACAACAGTCATGGAGCAACTAGTTGAGGACCCTTATGTTGATCCTAGTATCTCATGAGAAGTTATGTCTTCACATTTAAGGATAAGTGGAAAGAGCGTACTTGGAGAATCAAAAGGTCGTGCGCCCCCAAAAAAAGAATCTTGGTGGTGGAAAGAGGATGTGCAAGACAAAGTGAGGGCAAAGATGGTCAGTTATAAAACACTCTACGCTTGTAAGAATGATGAAAACTTGACAAGGTATAAAGTTGTCAAGAAAGAAGTTAAACATGCAGTAAGTAAAGCAAGAAATCAAGCTTATGAAGAATTTATAAGCGACTAGATACCAAAGATGGAGAGTGTGACATATATAAAATTGCTCGAGCTAGAGAGAGGAAGACAAGAGATTTAAGGCAAGTTAAATGCATAAAGGATGAAACAGATATAGTTTTGACGGATGATGTGGTTATTAAAGAGCGATGAAAAAGATACTTTTACCAACTCACAATGAACTGAACTTGGAAGAGTTAAGTAAATCGGAGGAGCATAGGAACATAATGTTTTATCGTAAAATTCAAGTATCAGAGGTAAATGATGCTCTAAAGAAGATGAAAAATGGAAAAGCGGTAGGGTTAGACGATATACTCATCAAAGTATGAAAATGCCTAGAGAAAGAAGGAATTTTATGGCTTACATGTTTCTTCAATAAGATACTGAAGTCAAAGAGGGTGACGGATCAATGGAGAGAAAGTATATTGGTACCTTTTATAAGAACAAATGAGATACAAAATTGTGTTAATTACAGAGGAATTAAATTAATGAGTCATACCACGAAACTATGGGAACGAGTAATAGAAAGAAGACTAAGACATGAGACTAGCATCTCGGAGAATCAATTTGGATTCATGTCAGGGCGGTCGACCATGGAAGTTATACATCTCTTGAGGAGACTCATAGATAACTATCGAGAAAGAAAACAAGATTTGCATATGTTGTTTATCGATCTTGAGAAGGCTTATGATAGAGTTCCAAGAGAGATCTTATGGAGAGTCTTAGAAAAGAAATGTGTAAATGTATCATACATTGACATAATCAAAGATATGTATACAAATTCAGTGACGAGAGTGATGACATCTGGAGGATTAACACAGAAATTTTCTATCATTGTTGGTTTACATCAAGGTTCTGTTTTAAGCCCTTATCTTTTTACCCTTATCTTAGATGAGCTCACTGGACATATCCAGCAAGTACTACCTTGGTGTTTATTATTTGTGGATGATATCATTTTGATCGATGACACGCGCAAGGGTATAAATGCGAAACTTGAATCTTGGCGAGACACTTTAGAAAAGATGGGTTTTAGGTTGAGCAGAGCAAAGACGGAGTATATGGAGCTTAAATTTTGCAGTGCAGGAAGGACGGATGACTTCGTTATTAAGTTGGGTGATCAAGATATTTCCCGCAGTTAGTGCTTTAAATACCTTAGATCGATGGTACAAAAAGATGGGGGTGTTGATAAAGATGTGATACATAGAATCCAAGCAGGTTGGTTGAAGTGGAGAGGCGCGTCAGGGATCTTATGTGATTGTAAAGTACCATTAAAACTTAAAGGCAAGTTTTACGTACTGCAATTAGACCAGTGATGCTCTATGGTTCTGAGTGTTGGGCAGTATATTGTGTACATGAGCAAAAAATGGGAGTTGCGGAGATGAGAATGCTTAGGTTGATGTGTGGACACACGAGACTGGATAAAATTAGGAATGAATATATCAGGGATAAGACAGGAGTGACACCAATTGCAGAGAAGATGTGAGAAGCTCGACTAAGATGGTTTGGACGCGTACAAAGGAGACCATTAGAGGCACCTGTTAGGCGTTGTGAGAGTTTAGTCACTAGGCATGTTAAACGGGGGAGGGGTAGACCAATAAAGACTTGGAATGAGACTATAAGGAATGACATGATGTACTTAGGCATTAGTGAGATTATGCCTAAAGATAGGGCACAATGGAGACAAAGGATCCATATAGCCGACCCCACTATGGTGGGATAAAGGCTTGAGTGTTGTTGTTGTTGTTGTAATTAAGCTTGTCGGAAGATGTAGATACCGCTTCGAATCGAACCACAAAACACGTGGAAATTTCTTTCCAAATAACGACAAACTGACGTTTGAAGTCCAAACGTCGAGCAGTATTAAGCGAGCAAAACTCATATTCGACCTTTTCGTCAGGACCATTAGTGAGTCTCGTCCAAAATAAAAAAAAATGATGGTCATATATGCTTACGTTATGGATTGTATTGGGGATATCTGATAGGGAAATGCAACGAAATATGGAGAAATCTAGAGGAAACAAGGGAGAAGAGGAAGAAACTAGGGTTAGGGTAAAAGGAAGAAGAGTACCTGAAATTATACTTGCATAATCCCCCATGAAGCAGCCCCGGGCCTATTAATACCCGGGGCACAAGGCCCCCCCCCCCCCCCCCATTGGGGCTGAACCGAAGTGGTTCAGTCCCGCTTTGGCGCCTTTTTAATGAGTGGGGGCTGAACCGGATGGTTCAGCCCCATTGGCTTGTACTTGCTTCTTCAGTCGCCGAGAGTAAGTCTGTCCCGCGAACCGTAATGCATATGGGGACATAACATTCCCCTCCCCATCAAAAATCAACGTGTCCTCAGGTTGGAAGTCCGGAAACCGCTCGCGGAACTCAAGCAAGTCCACCCAAGAATTATGCACCTCCGGCATATGCTTCCAATTGACAAGCACCTCTGGCCGATACTCTGTGCCACGTTTCTTCCATTTTGTTAACACAATGGCTTCCAGAGACGGCCGCAACTCGCCACTGCTGGTGGCCTCCGGAAGAGTAGAACTAGTCTATACCGTAGTACCAACCTTCCGTTTCAGCACTGAGACATGGAAGGTCGGGTGAATGCGAGAGCCTTCAGGTAGATCCAAGGTGTGGGCGACTGGACCCACGCGTCGGATAATGCGGAAAAGTCCGTAGTACCGTGGTGCTAACTTTTGATTGGACCGGCGAGAGACTGACAGCTGTCGATACGGTTAGAGTCTTAGGAAAACCTCGTCGCCCACCGCAAATTCCCGCTCAGTGCGGTGTCTGTCCGCCTGGACCTTCATGCGCTCCTGGGCCATCCGTAAGTTCTCCCGAAGGAGGGTGAGGGTGCGATCCCGGTCCTGTAGGGTCCGATCCACGGCCGGAAGGGCGGTGCAGGTGGGCTCATAAGAACTAAGCGTGTGAGGGGGTCTGCCATAGACCACCTCAAATGGTGTAAGTTTGCTGGTTGTGTGGAAGGAGGTGTTGTAGCAGTACTCCGCCCAATGCAACCAACGTATCCAAGTGCGCGGCTCATCCATCACGAAGCACCGTAAGTAAGTCTCAACCCCCCTGTTGAGGACCTCCGTCTGCCCGTCAGTCTGGAGGTGATTGGATGTGCTCATGCGCAGCGTGGTACCCTGTAGCCGAAAGAGCTCCTGCCAGAAATTGCTCACAAAAACCGGGTCTCTGTCTGATATGATGGAGCGAGGAACCCTGTGGAGGCGCACTATCTCGCGGGAAAACAAGTCAGCAACGCTCTCTCCCGAGTATGGATGGCTCAAAGCTAGGAAATGCCCGTACTTGGAGAGCTTGTCGACGACAACTAGGATGACTGTCTTGCCCTGAGATTTGGGCAACCCATCAATGAAGTCCATGGAAACGGTGTCCCAAATCTGGTGGGGTATCTCCAACGGCGTCAATAATCCTGCGGGTGATGTAGTCTCATACTTCTGCCTCTGGCATATCTCGCATTCACGCACAAACTGTTGGACATCCTTCCACATGCCCCTCCAAAACACATTGGCCCGAATGCGCTGCAGCGTACGAACAATATCGGCGTGGCCGCCGGTTGGAGATGCGTGGAACTCCTGCATCATGGTAGTGTGCCAGGCCGACGTGGCCGGAATGACCACCCGACCCTGATAATAAAGCCTCTCGTTCAGTAACTGGTAGCCGGCCTCCGTAGTGTCACCCTGCTGTAGTGCCTCGACAATGGGGCGGAGCTCAGGATCCTGGTACACCTCAGCCTGAATCTCGCCCAACGAGTCAATTACCGGACCCGATACGTGAGCTAGGGAGCTCTCCGGAATGTGTGAAAGAGCGTCGGCCACGACATTTTCTTTCCCTTGCTTGTACACGATCTCGTAATCATAACCCAACAATTTGGTCAACCACTTCTGCTGCAGCGGGGATGCCAACCGCTGCTCTAGGAAATGCTTCAGACTCTGATGGTCCGTACGGATTTGAAAGCACCGCCCCAACAAGTAGGACCGCCACATGGCAACTGCATGGAGTATGGTCAGCATCTCCTTTTCGTATGTCGAAAGCCCAAGGGTCCTAGGGGTCAGGGCCTTGCTGAAGTAGGCCAAGGGTCGGCCCTCCTGCGTCAGAACAGCCCCGATCCCGACGCCCGAAGCATCAGTCTCCACTACGAACTCCTTGGAGAAATCCGGTAATGCCAACACCGGAGTGGTGGTCATGGCCTCTTTCAAGGCCTGGAATGCAGCTTCTGAATCGGCGTGCAACTGGAAAGCATCTTTCTGCAACAGCTGAGTGAGAGGCCGAGCGATTTTCCCGTAATCTTTCACGAAACGGCGGTAGTATCCTGTCAGCCCGAGGAAGCCCCGCAAAGTCCGAATCGTCGTGGGTTGCGGCCACGTCACCATGCAAGCGATCTTCTTAGGGTCGGATTGGACCCCCTTGGCCGACACCAGGTGCCCCAAGTACTCGATCTCCGCCTGCCCGAAAGAGCATTTGGAACGCTTGGCATACAACTGGTGCTCCCTCAGTATGGTAAGCACGTCTCGAACATGCCCCAGATGGTCACCCCAATTCCTGTTATAGATCAGTATATCATCAAAGAAAACTAAAACGTACCGGCGCAGAAGAGGGCGGAATATCTCGTTCATCACTGCCTGGAAAGTGGAGGGCGCATTCGCCAGCCCAAATGGCATTACCAAGAACTCGTAATGCCCGTCATGAGTCCGAAAAGCCGTCTTATGTACGTCCTCTGCCTTCATTCTGATCTGATGGTAACCGGACCGCAGGTCCAGTTTAGTGAACAAGCTCGCCCCACGTAGCTCGTTTAGCAGCTCCTCGATCATCGGAATGGGAAACTTGTCCTTGATTGTGGAGCTATTAAGCCCCATGTAATCCACACAGAACCTCCACGAGACGTCCTTCTTTTTTACCAATATGATCGGTGAAGAGAACGCACTGGTGCTGGGCCGTATGAGACCGGTGGCCAGCATCTCGCGGACGCTGCGCTCTATTTCTGCCTTCTGAATGTGTGGGTACCGGTAGGGTCGGATGTTGGTAGGGTCCGTCCCCGCCTTCAACTGGATCTGGTGATCACAAAACCTCGAGGGGGGAAGCGTGTGTGGCTCCCGGAAAACATCCTCGAACTGTGCCAGCAGAGCCCGCATCTCCTCTGGTTCCCCGCCGGTGTCAAGCCCCATGGTCGTGACCTCGACCACCATGGCCAATGTGCCCCCTGCTCCTCCAGCCTCTGCAAGCTCCTGAGAGAGATCTCCTTAAGCGGAGGAGTTCGTACGCCATGTAAGCAATGATCCTTGCCGTGCTGGTTAAACTCCATCGTCAGTCGATCCCAGTCCGTAGTCACACGTCTCAACTGTCGGAGCCACTGTACCCCCAAGACCATGTCTGACCCTTTGATCGGTAGGAGGTATATGTCTGTGTGACATACGTATCCTTGCATCCGCAACTCTGCCCCTTTCAGGACCCCTTCACATCGCAATTTGCTCCCGTCAGCCACCATGACCTGAAAAGCCGCCCCTCGGTCCACTGTGAACCCCGTTTTCAGTGCCACCTCTGGGTTGATGAAGTTGTGGGTGCTCCCACTGTCGATCAGAATAGTTACCTTCTCCTGCCCAATCCTCCCGGTGATTCGTAAGGTCAACGGTGTTGTACACCCTTCCATCGCCTGTATGGAAACCCCAAACTCGGCCAGAACCAACTCGTCCTCCACCTCTCCCCCGGGAAGGTCCGCCTCCTCCCCCTCGTTTCGCAGCATGAAAACTTGTATCTTCTGGCACCGATGCCCTGGGGTGAATTTCTCATCACATTTGAAACACAGCCCTTTGTCCTTCCTGGCCTGGAGTTCCGGCCAGGTTAATCTCGTCACGGTGGGTCGGCCGCCAGCCGGAGGCTCCCTCTTAGGGAACTCTGTGGTAGTAGGTGTGCGCACCGTGGTGCGGGACTTCTGCCGATTGAACCTTTCCTCCTGTATCCTGGCCAGGCTGATGGCATGGCTCAGACTCCGTGGCATGTACGCGTGGACCTCGTCCCTCAGTTGGTCCTTCAGCCCGGATACGAAACAGCTAAGCATTGTCTTCTCCTCCCAATTGACCCTGTTGGCCAATCGTTCAAACTCTGTCCTGTATTCCGTGACTGTCCCTTTCTGCCGCAGCTTCTGCAACATTGCCTCTACATCCTCGTACTCCAGTGGTCCAAAGCGAGCCGAGAAGGCCTCCACAAATTCCTCCCAGGGTGCATAGGGGCGCCCCTTAAGAAACCACTTCGTCCACTGGTAAGCATCGTCCTCCAGGTGGAACAATGCTAACTGCACCCATTGTCCCTCCGGGACCTCTTGGTATTTGAAGAAAAGTTCCGCCTTCTGTGCCCACTCCAGTGCATCCCCGCCCCTGAATTTCGGAAAGTTCATGCGGGTCAGTTTGGGCTGCAGATAAGGTCGTTGATCTACTGGTCCCCGTTGTTCCCCCAAAAAAGGAGGTGGTCCCTGAGCCACGGCTGGTCCAGGCCGGCCCTGTTCCAGACCGACACCTCCACGTTGTCCCCCGCCACCTTGATTGATCATAGGGGGCCTTGCTTGCCATGGTGGTCTGTGTCTGTATCCCGTATGAGGGCCAAAAGCGCGAGGGGGTGGAAGAATTCCTACCACGCCTCCTAATGGGACGGCATTCGCTCCGGTGGGTCGGAACCCGCTCATTTCTTGCGTTGACAGCCGCCAATTGCCGCTGGAAGGCTGTCCGCCCCCGTTCCAGGCCTGCGGCCAGGATCCCGCCCCGATCGGCCCTCCAGGGTGCTCGGCTGGTCTCCACGAGCCCGCACGTCTCCAGTCGTCGTCCCCCCTGCTCCTGTATCCTCCTGTAGGCGCTCCGTAGCTGTCCGGACCCGCGTTGGATGGTTGCCCGAGAGTGCCCGGCGGTCTGTCGAGCGACAAATCCGGAAATCCGGAGCCCGTTCCGCCCGATCCCAGACTCGAATGGGTACCGCCGGCTGCTGGCTGCGAAGGATCGCCCATTCCGCTGCCGAAGGTGTGCGCCGGTGGTTGATTTGACGCCTCGGCGTCGGGTCCGTCTCCGGCCACGGATTTCCCTTTCAGATTTTGCACCAAGAGGGCTTTGAGTTCCTCCATACATGCATCCAAGCATTCTTCCATGTTTTTGTGCGAAACCTTCACATGTTCTTCGATTGTTGTCACCGTATCCGCCAACCCTACGTATTTTTCCTCGAGGGTAGCGAGTCGCGCGATCTCCGCTTCGGAACGTGTCACCATCGTTGGAGAAACGATCCTCTGATACCAAATGATAGGGAAATGCAACGAAATATGGAGAAATCTAGAGGAAACAAGGGAGAAGAGGAAGAAACTAGGGTTAGGGTAAAAGGAAGGAGAGTACCTGAAATTATACTTGCATAATCCCCCATAACAATATCAGAGAAACACATGTGGATACACGTGTTGTTGTTGAAGATCAAGTTGTGAATATTGGACATCACGGTATAACCACACTAAATGTTATGGATATTTGTGACTTCAACATATGTTTTATAGTTTTTGTAGGAAAGTGCAAAAATTCAACACGTGATAGCTATAATTTTCATCGTACAGTATCAAATCATACAATTAATTTTTCATTCTCGTCACTGGGTTCATGCATTATTTTCATCGTACGGTACCACTCCCTTGTTTATATGGAAACTTTGTTTTTATATAGATAATTATTGTCCGGTAGACATTGGCTACCCACTACGAAGAGGATTTTTTAATATATTAATCGGATTCTAGATATCATATGCCATATTTTGTACTTTATAATGACTCAATCCAAAGTCATTGTGAGAATTTCAACAAATCAAACTTTTCACTTTATAAAGTGATTGAAAGGACATTCATTATGGGGAAGAAAAAATGGATCATAATTGGGGATAATTCCACATTACTCTTTAACAAACAATGTAATTATGGTGGCAATCATGGCATAGTACAATTACATTAGACATCCACAATATATAGATCCTGAGTTTGTTGCATGTGATGTTGGTGAAATTTTGTATCACAAAGCATATAAGCACTATTCCTAGCATAAATCCTAAGATGGTTGAAGTTGTTGGTAAAATAAAATGACAGAATTAAAATCATATTTCCAATCAATTACAAAATATTCAAAGGTACCACACATCCAATACTTACAAATAAGTCAAACTTTTAAATATCGTTAACCTATTTTCCATTTTTTCTATTTTCAGGTGAAGTATCGATGCTTTGTTTGAGCGATGAAGATTCAATATTTATTAACTAGATATATTCAAAAAAGGACGGGCGGTGCACAAAGCATCCCCACGCAGTGAGGGTCTGGGGAAGGGTACCACTGCAAAGGTGAAATGTAGGCAAACCTTACCATGTATTTTGCAAGAGGCTGCTTCCAGGACTTGAACATGTGACCTCAAGGTCACATGGCAACACCTTCCAAGGCTCCCCTTTATTAACTAGTTATATTATTGAGGGATATTTTGTATTTGTTTAATTGTATTAATTTGCATTTGAAAGATCTTAAATGTATCAATCATTCTGTAAAAATTTTCTATTGTCATTGTTCCTACATATTGTTAAATTGTTTCTATGTTCCACATTTTGCATTCTACTCTTTTCCACCTCACTTATTGTTAAACACCTCTGCAAAGGGGTGGTTCATTCATTTTGATTTAAACCACACCACATTGTTGTGTTACCAAACAGATAAAATTGATTCCATGTTCATAATTGTTTGAAAATGAAGTTCTTCCAACAAGCCATCGTTCCTAAATCATAGTTTCACAATGTTGCATTCATGATTCAAATTTTTACGATTCAAAATTTTCACCATTGTGTTCATAGCTACTACAGCTGCACAAAACAGACCATAATGCTTATATAACTAAGAACAAGATAGATAGGTCAAATTTGTGCTTATCAATTTTCCTTTCCCATGGACATTCATAGCCCTAAAAGTATGTTTGAACGTTCTTTCGTTCGAAGTAATATTAAAACAGTATGGGATGTAATTAACACACATAGACGTTGATTTTGAACCCTATAAGGTTTGTATTACCTGTTTATCCATTCTCTGAGAAACATAATTCGGCATCTAAAAAAATCTAATTAGATGAATGCAGGGGCAGATCTAGAGAGGGGCCAAAGGGACCCCCCCCCCCTTTTTGTGAATTGTTATTAGCAGTCTAGAACTTAGCTATTCGCATGCCAAAATTCGCTATTCGCAGACCAAAATTCGATATTCGCATACCAAAATCGTCTTATGTGCACCCCCAAATTACTTTGACCCGCGGCCCGCCTCACTCGAGAATAGCGATTCCCGTTTCTGTGAAAGACCCGCGGCCCCTCATTTAGGAGGAATTAGGGTTGGCTGAGCCTCCTCACTCGCGAAACCGAAACGCATTCGGCATCTCCCACTTTCGCACTCGGTAGTCAGCACTCCGGGACTCCGGCATCTTCTTGGTGTCTAGTTCGACAGTCGGCACTCGCAGGCGCTATCACGGTGAAGCTCAGCATCTTCCTGGTTCAGCAGTCCGCACTCATAGTCATGGTGAAACTCCGGGATCTTCCATTCTTCTTGGTATCGTTTCCATCTCTCTCGATTTACTCCTACCATTTGTATGATTCTAGTGGAAATGTGGAATCGTGGATGGTTTGGCTGCTATTCTAAAAATGAAAACGAAAAAGAGAAAAAAAAATACTTTTTTGACTTACCTTGGTTGTGGCTGTGACCTACACGTCTTCCTCCTCCCCCTTCTCCTTTGAAACTATGGCTTAAGCATTTAAACTGTTGGGCCTTTACTTCGTTGAGTAAAATAAGTTCTGCATTGGGCATTTTTGACTTACCTAAGGTTGAAATGGTAGAATTGATTGTCAAATAGAATCAGAATTTTAATGAATGAAGATTGTAATGGGTCTTCACATGTTTTGAATGAGAGGCTTTTGATTGTTTTGACTGAAAAATGAGGAGCTAAATGAAATTTTTATTTGTGCACCCCCATTACAAAATTATTTTTATGTGTGCACCCCCATTACAAAATTTCTGGATCCGCCACTGGATGAATGATGATAATAATATAATAATAAAACAAACATAAATTGTAAGGAGCGGGCTACAGATTTATTTGCCTTTAATTGCAGAAAGAGGGGAAAAAACTTTTTGACTGCGGTGCAACCAGAGTCAGTAACTTATGCAATTAAAATGAACAATAGCAAAGCTAATGAACTATCAAATGCAGCTAATCTAAGTGTTGACATTAGACCAAACAGGAGTATAAACCAATATGAGTAGCAACTCCAAGCATGTTAAGATAGATTCTTACTAATAAACAGAGACTCATAATCACATTCCCAAAAAAAAACTAATCATAATCTAATAACAGTAGGCAAACCTGGAATACCTCCGGATTTCCGCCGATTGAGAGAGCGATTCCTATAAAATCAACGATCATAATCACGCGACAGTAGATGATGGCAATCACAGTAGCACAGAATCAAACCGCAAAACCAACAATAGGTGGTCAATATCACATCACATACCGAAGGACGGAGATAGAAAACGGAATGGAAAGTGGAGATACCTTTGAGGGGCGAAACGCTTGATGTTGTCGGGATTGTTCTCCAGCATCTCAGCAGACGGAGAGAGTGGGAAGAGCAGCTTGAAGAGAGATCTCGACTTGCAGCTCTGGCGGGAAGTTATAACGGCAGGGAGTATTATCGGCGGGGAGGACGGACCGAGGAAGAAGGGGTGGGGAGGCAGGGAAGGAGAGGAGAAGAGAGGCGGCCCTCAGTATCTTCGTCGTTCCCACTTGCCTTCCGACCTATTCCACGCGGCTTACTCCGATCTGGAGCTGATAGTGTGGCGAGTGAAGTAGCGAAATGGCGCAGCTAAGCTCGGTTTCTTTCGGCTATTGCTAATCCAAAAGATGCATCCGGAATCCGATTTGAAAAAGCCAAAGAATTAGTGCATTGGAATTGAATTCTCATATAAATTCTGTATAGAGTAAAGGGTCTGTTTGGGAGAGCTGCTGCGGATTGAAAAGCTGCTGATTGAACAGAGCTTTTTAGACAGAGCTCTTTGAGGAGCTATTTTGAAAAGCTGCAGGCTGTTTGGATGAACAGTGTATAAGCGCTGATTGAACAGAGCTTTTTCAAATAGACTGTTTGGTAGAACAGCTTTTTGAGAGTTGTTTTTTTCTAAACAAAAATATTAATATATATTGTTCGCAAACATTTAAACATATCAATAAAAATATATATTGTTCTCAAATATAACACGAAATAGTAGGTTCTCCGGTGCGTTCGTTCCATTTTATTCAATCATTCTTCTTCACTTGCACAATAAAAAAAGTGATATTACTCATACTTTCGAATAATATGATTTCAAGAATTTGGTAAAAAGATGATGTGAAATTTTACCTGCGGGTGTTGTACACTTCTTCAGCAATACTATTCATGAATAGTAGAATATGCGTATTTTAGTATAGTTTTGAGCATAGTTTTAGGCAATATTGTACATATTTCATATAAATTATTGAATAAATAATTTATTTTAGCTAAGTTTTATATTTATATATTTATATGTAAAAAGGAGCTATTTAAGTATGAAAATATATATAAAAAGTAATTAAATATTTATGTAAATAAGTATATAAAGTATTTATATCTATATTAATAAGCGCGATCCCTTCTTCTTGTCAAGAACTCGGTCACACGGCGAAATGCCGCTTCTGCCCTCCGCCGCTCACTGCCGCCCGCAAACAAAAGTTCGTCGCCGTCGGTCGGTAGGGAGAGAGGCAGGTCCATATTTATCTTTATTTAATATCTAGATATCTAGAGAGAGAAGGAGAGAGAGCAGGGGAGAGGCAGGTATTCATTTAATATCTATATCTAGAGAGAGAGGCAGGTCCGTATTCATTTAATAATCAGAGAGGACAGAGCCAGGTCCTTATTTACCTTTATTTAATATATATAGATATCTAGAGAGAGGGAGAGAGAGTAGGAGAGAGGTAGGTATTCATTTAATATCTATATCTAGAGAGATAGAGAGCAGGCAGGTCCATATTCACTTAAGCGGCATGCCGGAGCACCGGGGTCGGCTCGGTGTCCTCCTCTAAATCGAGGCATTGCCACGTGCCCCCGTCTTCTCCTCTCGTCGTGTCCTCTTCTCCTTCCTCCCACCGCCCTACAAACTCTATAAATCTTCTTTCCATCCCGCCACCAAACTTCCACGATAAAACCAATTAGTCAAAGCTATTATGGCGGCATCCCATGCCAGCAGCTGTTGAAGCAGGAGAGAGATGAGCTCGACCAGCCAGTGAAGCAGGGAGATACTGTTGTCGTCGGCGGCCTGGCGACACACGTGGCAAGAGCTTGGAGGTGCAGGAGCACCTCGCCGAAGGTAGGAGGAGCACCTCGCCGAAGGTAGGAGCCGTGGGAGGCAGACCAGGAAGGAACTGCTCGGCGCTGAAGGCTACCGTGAGATGGGGAAGAAGGGTGGTCAGGCCACCGGCCGTAGAGGCGGTACCGTCGATGATGACCTCGGGTTCATCGATGATGATGATAGTGAAGATAAAGATTGTAAGCCGGAAGTTTAATTAGGTAGAAACTGGGAGTTAATCTATGTATCGGGGTGGGTTTATGCTTCAAGTTGTGCATGTATCTACAATATATAGGCTATGGAGTTACTTCTTATAATTGGAGAAATGTATTGTGCTGCCCTTTTCTGGATTTTCTGGTTTGTTCTATTCCGGCTCTACTTCAGCTTTTATTTTTCTGTTCTCAAATTTATTTTATTGTGTTAACTTGAAGATGTCATATGCCCAAAAAAACAAAATACTGCTAAAATTAACTTTGCCATAAAATATTGGTTTGATTTTTGGGGTGAATTGATGCTTCAAGTCGTACGCATGTATCTACAATATATAGGCTATGGTCTTACTTCTTATAATTGGAGAAATGTATTGTGCTGCACTTTTGTGGATTTTCTGGTTTGTTCTATTCCGCCTCTACCTCAGATTTTATTTCTCTGTTTTCTAATTTATTTTATTGTGTTAACGTGAAGATATCATATGCCCAAAAAATTAACTTACTGTTAAAATCAACTTTGCCATAAAATATTGATTTGATTTTTGAGTTTAGCATGACTAGCTGCTGCTTCGACTTTATCAAAATATTGATTTGATTTTTTGAGTTTAGCGTGACTAGAGTCCATGAGTTTACCTGGGATTGAAAAAAATCTCGGTTAACCACATCAAATTTCTATAATATCAAAATTGCCATCAGTAAATATAAAAAAAAAGACTCATGAATTAGCATGAGAGAGAGAGATAGGAACACAGGGAGAGAGTGAGAGAAGAGATATATGATAGAGGGATAGAGGAGTGGGGCCCAGACACCAGAGAGCGAAAGAGAGAGAGGGGGTGAGAGAGGGAAGAGAGGCCCTCATATCATAGAGAGAGAAAGAGAGTTGGAGAACCGCCATGGGAGAACCGCCAAGAACAGGGGAAAAGACAAAAAATAAACTATAAAAAGATGGAATTAAAGTAACAGTCCATATTATTTTTTACTGGATTTCACATTCATTTAAACACAGGGTTCGGATCAAGGTAAATGGTAATCATTCAACGACATGGATTAGTATGTGCTCAAAGACTTTGATTGATCAACTCGGTGCTAAAGTTATTTTTTATATATACGAGCATTTTCACAAGGGCTATGTCTGTGCTCGATGCTCTCCGTAGCGACAGTATCCCAATAGGAACGGTACATTTTTATGTTAATTTTTATGTTTCATAATTTTACGCAAAAAAAAATTTCACTTCGTTTTCAAGTTTGTTTGTTTTTTTAGTTTTTTTTTCAAAGTTTTTTTAATCAAACAAAAAATGTTGGCGGGGTGAGGCCGCCAGGGGGCGGGCGAAGCCCGCCGCCAGCAGCTGGGTACTGTCGCAGGATTTTATGGGGTTACATTTTTTTATTATTTTTAATTTATTTTCGATTTTAATATGTAATGAATGTCAAATTATTTATAAAATTTTTTAAATATTTTTTTAATAAAAAAAAAATGTGGGCGGGTGAGGCCGTCGGGGGGCGGGCGAAGCCGGCAGCAAGCATCTGGGTACTGCCGCGAGATTTTAGGGGGTTACATTTTTTATTATTTTTAATTGATTTTTCTATTTTAATATGTAATGAATGTAAAATTATTTATAACCTTCAATAGGTGACGGGGGCGAAGACCGGCGAGGGGCGGACGAATACCGGCGAGGGGCGGGTGAAGCCCGCCTTGAATGACAAGCGGGCGAAGCCCGCTTGATTGCGGACGAAGCCCGCATTGATGCGGTCGAAGGCCGCCCGAGAGCATCTTCGCACGGGCGGGCGAAGCCCGCCTTGAATGACAAGCGGGCGAAGCCCGCTTGATTGCGGGCGAAGCCCGCTTGATTGCGGGCGAAGCCCGCTTGATTGCGGGCGAAGCCCGCTTGATTGCGGGCGAAGCCCGCTTGATTGCGGGCGAAGCCCGCATTGTTGCGGCCGAAGGCCGCCCGAGAGCATCGAGCACGAGCGTAGCCCGTGCGAAGATGCTCGTATATATAGTATTTAAATATATGTAAATATTTATTAAATATAATTAAGTTAGTTATTGAATATGTATTAATATAAAAAAAAATTGTGAATATATATATAATAATACAATAGTATAATAATAACATAGTAATAATAATGTATATATTATAAATATAATGAAATATATATGTATATATAATAAATAATAACAATATATATAATAATTAATAATAATATATAACTATATATATATGTCTGCAGCTACGTACGACGAACTCCCCACGCTCTGCGTTCGACGAACTCCCTGCGAGCTGCGTTCAACGAACTTCCCTGAGCTGCGTTCGACGAACTCCGCCGAGCTGTGTTCGACGAACTCTCCCTGAGCTCCGTTCGACGAAAGCCGCCCGAGCTGCGTTCGACGAAAGCAGCCCTGCGTTCGACGAACTCTCCACGAGCTGCGTTCGACGAACTCTCCCAGTCCAGCGTTCGACGAATCCCTCTCTGTTGCGTTCGACGAACTCTCAACCGCTGAGACGAGTCAGCCCGCTGAGACCAGATCTGCGTTCGACGAACTCTCCCTCTCTCTGCGTTCGACGAACCCCTCTTCGCCTCCAGGAGTTCGACGAACTCTCTCTGCGTTCGACAATCTCTCATCCAGCCCGCCAACACTCTCTTCTAGAATCCTGCCAGCCTTCTATCCGCACCCCACCAGCTCTCAAGTCAAGCCCGACTCTTCCCTTCTAGAAGCAGACAGCTGCTTCCCCAGCCCTTATTTTTTGCTAATTGCAGCCCCCTTTTTGCCTATAAATAAAGGGGGTTTTCTCTTGTTTTAAAGGTTCATAAAAATTAGAACCTAAGTAAGAGTTTGTGAGTTTATTTTGAGTGTTCTAGTGAGTTTTCTTTTGAGTGTTTGTGAGAGCTTTTCATGTGTTTCCTAAGCCCTTGTGTGGGCTCCTTCCTTTCCAATTTAATCTTTTCTTTAAAAGTTGTAATCTCCATATATATATATATATATATATATGAAAGTTCCTTTTTTTTGTTCTTGAATTGTTCTTTCATTTTTCTCTTAATTTTTGTAAGAGTGTGTACGAGACTATGAGTATAGATTTTTGTATATTTTAATTTAGTTTCTTTTATATAAGTGTGTGTGTGTAGGTGGAAAAATTTTGTGTTTGTTTTTTTTAACTTAGATTTCAATTTGATAGCGTAGTTTTTCTTATTGTCCAGCATCTATTTCCCGTCTACATGTTTGGGTAGAACTTGCAACGTATTTATTTCTCGTCTACCTATTTGGGTAGAACTCGCTCACGCATTTATTTCCCCTCTGCCCGTTCGGGTAGAGATTGTTTTTTTTCTCTCTGTCCTTTAATTTCAGTCATTCAATTTCCGTAGAGTGTGCTGTCACGGTTCCGGTTCTACTAAAACCGTGAACCGAACCGCTAAGGTAACGGTTCTTCAAATTAGAACCAAAACCGTATTTGGTTTGACCGGTTCCGGTTCTGGTTCCGGTTCCAGCATAATTTTTGGAACCGTGGTTTTAACGGTTCCGGTTACTGTTCAACAAGAACCAAAACCAAACCGGTCACTAACGGTTCGGTCCGGTTCTATGTGGTTCGGTCCGGTTCCAATCGGTTCCAATCGTGTAATGTTGATGCAACAATGTTCATGTTGCTGAAGACAACGACTCAACATAGGGTAAAGAACTTTGAATTGTTGCTCTTGAAATCTTATTTTACAATTAAAATTTTGTTTGAAGAATATATTAGTTAATTCAATTTGACTAATTTATCAACTACAATTAAATTTGTCTTCGTGATTACAATTAAATAGTAGTTGTATATCTCTATATTTTTAAAACAAAATATTTAAAAAATATATGTGAGAAAAGTTAAAAATACATTATATGACTGTATAAAAACCGAAAGTACACCGCAAAAACCGATTTCAAATCGCACCAATGTCAAATCACACAGCACTGTTTTGGTGCGGTGCGATTTTGTTCAATTCAAAACCGTATCTTTGTTGCGATTGCGGTTTGGGTTCAAACCGCATCAGTTTCGCCCATAATAATGAGTATAGATATTATAGATATATTATAAAAAAATAACAATATTATAATAATATTATTAATAATAACAATAATAAACGGGTTGCCGATCGGTTCTGCTTCGGTCCGGTTCTGATCGGTTCTAAAAAGCTTGAAACCGCTTGAGACTTGTATTTTACGGTTCTGGTTCCGGTTCTGGTCCGGATAATAAAATGAAAGAACCACATCCGGACCAATGTTGTTCACGGTTCCAAAATTCAAACCGGAACCCAAATAATTCGTGAACGGTTCGGTCCGGTTCTTTGCGGTTCCGGTTCGATTCCGGTTCGGTTTTCGGTTTTCGGTTTTATGCGACAGTTATATGTGTGCGTGTAAGAGATAGCTTTTCTGCTTTATTTATTTCAGCCATTTAAATTTCCGTAGAGTATGTGAGTTTTTAATTTAGTGTGCTCTATCCATTTTTGTCCTTATAATTGTTTTCTTGTTTTTGCTAACGCACGCAATCGCGTAAATTATCATCGTAGTCGCTCTTTCGATTTTATAAAATCAATCACTCGTTTCGTCGACAAAATAATAGCGCGTTCTTGAAAAGTAAAAATAATCAACAGGATCCGGAAAAATATGTAACGGCCCGGCCCCATTGTCCGAACCGTTAGACGCCTGGCCCCATTGTCCAGGACGCCTGGGCTGCAGCCCGCTTTGAAACACCCCAACGCCTCCCTGAGCCTGTTTCTCAGCTACAGTGCGTTGTTGATGGCGGGACTCGAACAACCGACCACCTTTGATGAGAAACCTTCAACAGTTCTCATCACCAACTGAGAAACCTTCAAAAAAGTGCACTTCAGCCCGACCGTTACAAAAAAAGTGCACTTTTTGTAACGGCCCGGCCCCATTGTCCGAATCGTTAGACGTCTGGCCCCATTGTCCAGGACGCCCGGGCTACAGCCCGCTTTGAAACACCCCAACGCCTCCCTGAGCCTGTTTCTCGGCTACAGTGCGTTGTTGATGGCGGGACTCGAACACCCGACCACCCTTGATGAGAAACCTTCAACAGTTCTCATCACCAACTGAGCTGGGGAAATGCGACTTTTTTTGTAACGGCCCGACCCCATTGTCTGAACCGTTAGACGCCTGGCCCCATTGTCCAGGACGCCCGGGCTGCAGCCCGCTTTGAAACACCCCAACGCCTCCCTGAGCCTGTTTCTCAACTACAGTGTGTTGTTGCAGCTCAGTTGGTGATGAGAACTGTTGAAGGTTTCTCATCAAGGGTGGTCGGGTGTTCGAGTCCCGCCATCAACAACACACTGTAGCTGAGAAACAGGCTCATGGAGGCGTTGAGGTGTTTCAAAGCGGGCTGCAGCCCGGGCGTCCTGGACAATGGGGCCAGGCGTCTAACGGTTCGGACAATGACTTTTTTGTAACGGCCTGGCCCCATTGTCCGAACCGTTAGACGCCTGGCCCCATTGTCCAGGATGCCTGGGCTGCAGCCCGCTTTGAAACACCCCAACGCCTCCCTGAGCCCGTTTTCTAGTTTTACAAAATACGACCTTGATATTTTCTAAAAAATATCCTATACTAGCGCGATAAGGTATAATTGCCCTTTCGAATGATTAGTTTGGATATATAATTACAAAAACTTGCAAAACTCTCTCCTTTCATATTTAAACACCTAGAGAATTCGGCGCCGTAGCCGGGGCGTATTCGTCGATATTCCAAAAGAAGGAAAGACTGTTACTTCTACTCATCGAAGTAGGATAGCGGTTAGTTTCTCGAAGTAAGAGTACTCGCGAAACTCCTCGAAAATGCCCGCTTAATTTTAATCACATCACGGAAAGGTTTTGCCAAATTTAAACATCTAAAATTCCCATCAACTATCTCGTACTGCAGACATATAATCAGATCCCCCGGCATCAAACATATCAGTCTCAATATCATCCTCAGTTGTATGATCATCATCCTCTGGTGGTATGAATGAGTCATCAGCATCGCAAGCATTAAATTCTGTGTCCCATCGAGATGGATGTCTACGAATGAAGTTATGCAATGTTATGGTCACTAGCACAATTGAACGTTGTTTCTTGAAATTGTACTGAGGCATTTTTTGAACAATGTGCCACTTTTTCTTCCAAACTCCAAACGTCCGTTCTATCACACTTCGAAGAGATGAATGTGCCTTATTAAAATGCTCATGTCTGCCATGGACGGGACGACTCCCCCGTGCAAAATCTGTCATATGATATCTTGTTTCTAGATATGGTTTTAAATAGCTCGTCTTTAATGGATATGCAGCATCCACTCAATAATATTTACCTGTAATTAGTTGATATGTTAAACATAATAATATGCTAGTGAATAATTAAAGTAAACATGATTATTTTTTGAACAATTTACCTTGAGGGGGATGCAGAAAATGTAGTCTATCATCTGATAATGCGCGCGCGAAGATACGACTATCATGAGCGGATCCTTCCCACCCAGCCAATGCAAAAGTGAAACACATATTAAAGTCGCAAACAACCATCACATTTTGCGTTGTTGTACCATGACGTCCAATATATCTAACTTGATCATCAACGGGTATCCTCGCATCTACATGTGTTCCGTCAATTGCACCAACGCAGTCCTTAAAGAATGACATGTAACGGGCATCATATCTTATTTCTGCAGGTGTTTCTCTAAATTGACAATCAATTGGTTTTATAACATCAACTGACAGTAGCAATAATGATTTAAGTCCTTTTGAAAAAAATCTACTTATAGTTTCAATTGAGTGTTGAAATCGCTCTTTTGTTAATCTAATAGAGTCTCATGTGCTAGGATGTACAATGTAACTCCTAGAATTTCTCTTGAGGTTGTGCATTGTGATCCCTGTAATTCATGATCGTTTTCTAGTTTTCTAAGCAAATCAATAAATATTCGCTTTGACATTCTAAAAGCGTCATGAATTCTAGTCGGGTGCCCTTCTAGCAACTCTTTCAACCATTTATCCCTTGTTTGAGTAGACGTCATGCACGGTCTCTTCTCCCGTATGCAATTATTTATCTCATCTATTGTTGAGATAACTTTATTACAGTATTCAACATATTGTACCATTTCTGGAGAAAGACAAGACTAATTTCCGGAATCGTCACTGTTCGAGTCATATGCTTCCATTACCTAAAAGAGACAACACATAACATGAATTTAGTTTAGGATATAAACATCATAGTATAAACATCACAGTATAAACATCACAGCATAAAAAATACATCACATAAAAGTCTTAATAAAATAGAAACATGATAACACAACATGAATTTTGTTTAAGCAAATTTCATTACAGAATAGTTTTAATAATACCAGCATATCAAAAATTTTTGGCAGCGGGTACAACCTGAACATAAACAATTATAATAGTATAAGAACATATTTAACCCAAACATATATTTTTGTTTAAATTTAATGAGTTTTAGGTTACCTTAATTTTATCCTCCCACCACTGATCAGATGCTGGAATGGTTCTCTTTTCCTGGTCCCATCCTAAACCGGTCTCTCCATGTTTTAGTTCTTTCCATAACTTTCAGTCTTTTTTGAGATGATCCCACTTATTCTTCATTTGCAATCGATCGTAGTTTTTTCCAGTACACTCTTTAAATGATATAATCAAAATTTGTCAACCATCCTTGCTTACAGTGAGGAGGAGGAGAAGAAGAAGATGCTCTCGTGCAGATCTCCCTCTCGCAGTCGGAGCTAGGGCTTCGAAATCGGGCTCGCCGGAGGGAGGATAGGGCTCGGGAAGGAAGATCTGGGCGGGATCGGGCTCGTCGGAGGGAGGAGAGACGGACGGAGATGGCAGAAGTACCTCGCCAGAGGAGGAGGAGGGAGCACCGGACGGGCGCGGATTTGGGACGGACGAAGGGCGATCGGCGCAGAATCGGGACGGGAACGGGAGGTCGGGGCGGGATCGGGACGGAGCTGTTTGCGGGGAGCGATCCCTGAACCGCGGAAGTGCATCCGAGCGAGCTTCTCAAATTCTGCCCTGGATAGTTATTTTAAAATAAGTGCTTCCCAAAGAGCACTTTAGGAGAGCTCTTCCAAACACCTAAATAACAGCTCTGGCGGTTGAAAAATCACTTCTCAATCCGCCAGAGCTATCCCAAACAGACCCTAAGTATGTCAAAGATATTTGCTAAGAGCTACTATTAAACATATCAAATTTATAAAAAATTATTTATAATAAATAGCTTTCACACTGAACCTGTACTCTTTTTTAAATACATAATTGTACGGAACCTAACTTGAGAATGAACACCAAACCCAACCTTTTAAAAACCGGACCGGACCAGCCTGTCCGACCGGTCGGACCGCCGACCGGACCCCTAGCCGGTCCGGTCCTGGTTTGCGGTTTTCGGGTTTCATCAACCGTCTGGGAACCGGGGAACTGGACGGTTGGACCGGATAACCGGGAACCGTGACCGGTTCCCCGTAACCGGCCGGTCCAAATTACCTCCCGTTGGATTCAATCCAACGGCTGCTAATTCGCTGATCTAAACCCTAAGGCTCCGCCGCTTCCTTTCGCATTTCATTTCGCAGAGTCGCGCAGACGCAGACGCAGAGCATAGCCATTTCCTCGCCGGAAAATCCTTCGCAAGCTGTCGCCTTTCATTTCGTCGCCGACGGGAGTCCTGTAATTAGAAATCCTTCGCATAGCCGACGACAATCTCTTGTTTTCTTCGCCGACGGGAGATCTGCGTCGGGGAAACTGTTGCTTGAAGTAGCCCTATTTTCTCGCCGACGGGGAGCAGTGCCGGAAAAGCCCTATCTCTGATCTCTATTCTTCCTTCCTGTAATTGGTAAGCCATATTTCCAAGCTTTTCCATATTTCCAGTTTTTCATTTTTCCAGTGCTGTCACCCGATCATGCTATGCTGTTTTTGGTTAACATATATGCATTAGAAATCATCCCGATCATGCATTGGACAGTGGATAGAAATCATCCAGAATCCATATCATGATTTTGCTAGCATTGGACATTATCTTATTATTGTGCAACACTGCATCATTGAATAAAAACGGTATTTAAAAAACTGTCGATTTTTCAGTTCATGAATGATTGTAGTTAGGCATTGTTCAACATTGAAAAAATTTATACTTGAAATCTTGAATAGCTTAGAACAGTATTGTGTCGTTCTTTAATTTAAATTTTTTTATTAGATTTGCTTAAATGGAAGGTGGTGATTCTTCAAATATTTCTACAAACGCCATTCGTGAAAAAAATGATCCAGGATGAGATCATTTCAGTTTATTAAAAGGCACGAATGGAAAAAATAAATTCAAATGTTTGCATTGTGGAACTGTTTATAGTGGAGGGAGAATTAATAGGATGAAACAACACTTAGCCGGAGTTAAAGGGAATATTGGGGCTTGTAAAAAAGTTCCTCTTGATGTTCGTCACCAAATGCAAGAGTATCTCAAAGGAATTTCTGGGAAAAACAAGAGATTCAAGAAACAAGAGAAAATATAGGTATATATGATGACCATGTAATTGAGGAGGAGAGAGTATCGACGATTACTCCGTCTAGAAATTCTATTATAGAAGATAAAGGTAAAAGGAAGATAGATGAAATTGATAATTTCTTCGCTCCTAGAACATCAGCAGGATCGCAACCATCTATTAAAAGTGTTCTGGCGTCAAAGCAAGTTGTACATCGTACTGATATGGTCGTGGCTAGATGGTTTTATGATAGTTGCATACCAATGAATGCCTTAAACTCACCTTTTGCACAAAAGGCTATTGATGCAATCACTGCAATTGGTCCTGGTTATAAATTACCTACATATTATATGATGAGAGTCAATATATTAAGAGATTGTAGGGAGGAGTGTAAACTATTAGTAGAAACTTACAGGAATAGTTGAAAAGAGACAGGGTGCACAATAATGGCTGATGGTTGGACTGATGTAAGAAGCCGAACATTAATAAACTTCTTAGTTTATTGCCCTCGTGGTTTGTCATTTTTGAAGTCTGTTGATGCTTCTGATATCAAGAAGGATGCAGAAACATTGTGTGAGCTATTTTCAGAAGTAGTTGATTGAGTTGGAGCTACCAATATTGTTCAAATAGTGACTGATAATGCGGCAAATTATAAAAAGGCGGGCGCCTTGCTACACGAGAAGTATGCTAATATTTATTGGTCTCCGTGTGCCGCTCATTGCTTGAATCTTATATTAAAGGAAATTTGTTTTATGACACATGTGAAAAATCTAGCAAACAAAGCATCAAAAATAACTGTACTTGTGTATAATCATATCTTTTTATTATCTTGGCTAAGAAAAAGAGAAGGATGGAGAGAGACTGTGCGTCTAGGGGCAACTCGGTTTGCAACTACTTTTATTACATTAAAGAGTGTGCACGATCATAAGCATGATTTACAAGCTTTGATAACAAGTATTATTCTGATTCAAAGCTAGCAAGAACAATAAAAGGAAAAGAGGCAACTTTAATTATATTGGATAACAAGTTTTGGACTTGTTGCTTGATAATGACAAAAATATCGGGTCCTATCATAAGGTTATTGCGTATTGTTGATGCTGATGAGAAACCATTACTTGATATATTTATGATGGATTATATAGGGTAAGGAAAGCAATCAAGAATTTGTTCAAAAACAACAAAAGATTGTACAAGCCCTACACAAGTATTATCAAGAGCAGATGGGATAGTCAGTTTCGTCAATGGATACACTCCGCTGCATATTTCTTGAATCCAACATTTCAATATGACAGAGACAACTATTGTCAAAAACCTGAAGTGATGCAAGGGTTGATCGAGTTAATTGGAAACAAAGACGTATGTAACAAACCAAAAGATGCAATGATGAAGGTTAGACTTTTCCGTGATCAACTCGAAAGTTTTGGAAAGCCCCTTGCAATCAAATTAGCAACAGAAATGCAACCCAGTGAGCACACAAATTTATTTTATAAATGTTTAATATTATAATCTTTGTATTTTCAATTATCATTATCTAATAATTATCTCTCTTATTTTTTTATCTAGATGAATGGTGGAAAATGTTTGGTTCTAGTGCTCCTTAATTACAAAAATTAGCAATTCGTATTCTTAGTCAAACACCGTCTTCTTCGGGTTGTGAAAGAAATTGGAGTGTCTTTGAAAAAATCCACACTAAAAGAAGAAATCGTTTGGAGCACCAAAGATTAAATGATCTTGTTTATGTTCGATATAATCTTAATATGAGAAATCAGCATGACTTTCTATTCAAATCTCTTTTAAGATTTAATTGTTTTAATTTTTGTATCTTTTTAATATTTCAAAATTCTATGTTGGCTTTAGGTTTATTTGTACGAAAAGGAGTTACGATCCTTTAGATTACACATGTATTAATTTGATGGACTTTTGGGTGGTAGAGGAGGAACCAGTGCCAGAGCTCACATATGATGATCTAGAAAATGAAATTTATAATGAAGACGCTCTCCCAATAGTTGCAGAACATAACGTTAATACTACAACAACTCAAAGTAAGTTTATATATGCATGCAAAAATTTATGTATAAGTGTATCGTTTAAATATATGGAAACATTGTTTGTTGTATAATTTAATTATATATATTGATCATGCAGATGATGAACAAATTGGTATTAATGAACCATTTGTTGAGCACACCGACTTGGAGAATTTTGGAGATGAGCGTATTGCGGATTTTGCTGGTGTTGGCAATGACTTCGGCGGAGGATTTGACTCATTAAGCTATGATTTGAATTGGTGATAAATAATTAAATATTAGTAGTTCATTATTATCTAATGTGGGGGTATCATTTTTTGAGACGACCATTACTATTTTGAGACAATCATTTTGTGTGACAATGTCACAAAATATTATTATTATCTAATGTCATGTTTCAAGATATATAATATATTTTGACAAAACAACAAAAAATTTGCTCTAATGATTAAATGATCTTGTTTATGTTTTATAATTGTACACTTTTAAAAGTTTATTAGATTTAATAATAGTATAATATGACATCACGGTTCGACCCCGATCCGACCGGTCCAACCTGTCGGACCTTGAACCTTTGATCTCACCGGTTCAATCCCCGGTCCGATTCTTAAAAGCTTAAACCTCTGTAGGTCCCTCATGACCTGTCTTTTTCAACCTTTTAATTAGTGTCCAGGCCAGAAGATAATGACGTGGCACCTTCATGTTTTTAAAGCCTTATCCTATTCCATACCGGCACGGCCAACCTGATTCAAGCACATGCTATTTTACTATTTTTCATTTAAAAAAAAAATTCAGAATAAATTTATTTAAAAAAGAGTAATTTTAATTTTTAAGTGCAAATTAATTTTGCCTATGTACAAATCATTGTTACGTAGAAATCACAAAATTGTACGTGCAAAACAACTTGTTAAGTGCAAACCAAATGAAAATTAAAAAAAAAAAAACATTTTCATCGACCTTCTCTTTACTACCCAAGGAGTCTTCTTCGGCGGATGGCCGACGAAGTCTTCTTCGTCTGCCGCAAGTAAAAGAATATTCTTAATAATTTCATACTAAATTTCTAATATGTCGTGTTCTTTTCAAGTGTTAACATCCTCCCACATTTAACGCTGGAACTTTAATTATTGAACATCTCCATCCGTTCCGCCTGAAGCAAGCAAGATTGCACAATCCCCCTGTTTCTACAACTCTGACTATATTGCAAGAAGAGTGGAAGAAATCTGCAGAAATAGGGACTCGAGTTCGCCGGAGATACTGAGGAGTACGACAACGGCCATGGGGAAAATGGGTTGCGGAGATTCGAGACCCACACAAGGAGGCTCGTGTCTGGCTCAGCACCTTCGAGACAGTCAAGGACGCTGCTAGGACCTACGACAAGGTTGCAATCCACTTCCGTGGAAACAAAGTTGTGGCCATAGGGAGGAGAGAAGAGGGATTCCTCCGTTTCCGGCGACGGCCTCTGGCAGCCGTCGGGGATGCTACTGAAGAATTCGCCGGTCACCGAGGGGTCTTCTTCCACCGGCAACCGTCAGAGATGCAGGTCATCCGTTCGCGGAAACGAGAAGAGAGGAGGTTTTTTGAAAAATTCATATAGTTTGCACCTAGCCACAAGAGTGTTTTGATTATTTTAATCAAATTTATTATTTAGTTTTTTTATGACAATTTACACCTAATCATAATAGATTTACACATAACACCACTCTTAAAATTGAGATCAGAGATTTAACAATGTCGTGGTGGACACATCTTATCCGTCCACTGCCCACTACGTACCTAGGTTTTTTTTTCTCTTTGGTGGGACCCTACGGCTTCCTTTAGAAAAGTTCCTTATTTTTCCTCTCATTAAAAATAATTATATGATAGGTTATTGCAGGGGTTTTTAAGCGCTTATCGTACTATGACACGTGGATAGATAGCGTACTGCGTATATACGATGCTAGCACTGTATACTCTATATTTGTAGCGTATGTGGCAATGCAAAAATGTTAGCCATATTGTCGTGTAACCTATATTAGTCGCGTATACGCCACTAACATATGAGAGATATTTAGGTACATGCAACGCACCGTGATCATAACAGATTATTGCGTGGGAGCAAATATATATAGTCGTATGATCTGTGATTCAACGGTGTCGATTGCTTGCATCAATATTTGTGTACTACGTCTGTATTAAAAAGTGATCGTATTTTAAATAATCATGCGGGAAAATTCGTGCTGACGAAAATAGACGGCGGGACCAGGGCTCCTGTACGGTGTTCTAAGGTGGGTTACCCATACCAACTTTTTAGTCCTAACATATTCTCATATAGTCATATACGCTGCAACCATCGTGCTCCTTTTATTTGTAGAGCCTTTTTAAAAAATATATAAAGATATAATCCTCAAATAAACCTTTACTCCATAATATTAGTAATTGATTCTTCAATTGCATAGTCATAGGCTGACCCATGCCAGCGAAACCCGCTATGCCTTGGTAATTCCTTGCGTTTTTCGCGCTTCTTCCTTAGCGGGTTCCTTCGGCGATTTCTTACTAGGGCACGGGCCGCTCGGCGACATCAATTGCTAAGAAGTTCTGAGCTTCTTCCCATCTTCCATCTTGATTCCAATTCAGCAAGCTGTTCCGAGCTTCCGGCGCGATTCACTATTGGCAAACCAGCTTCTTCCTTAGCTCCATTCCAAATTCTTCCTTAGCCGGTTCCATTGGCGAATTCTTACTAGGGCACGGCGATGCCCGAGCTTCTTCATGTTTTCATATTTTTCATAAATATCTTGGTCTATGCCTTGAGGTTCAAATTTGTTGTTTCTTATCAGCCATGAATTAGAAAAAAAATGAAATTTGTTGCGGACCACTCAAGGCTCCGGTAAATTGAACCGTCTTAGCCCAGGAGCGTTCGAGCGCAGAAACATTCACAGAAAAAGAAAAATATGACAAGATAATTTTTTTAACGTGAAAACTCCAAAAAAAAAATGAAATTTATGGCTTGAATTGTAAAAATATCTTTACTAAAATATATAGAACAACTCCTAAATTTTGTTTCAATATAATTTGCTTATAATCAAATGCTGCTCACAATATTTTCATGACATTACAGAGAAGAGAATCTTGGCATATTGATCTTGATTTTTCGATGAAAAATTCATAAATATTTATTTTTTATTTGGTGTCCAAATCAAATTAAAATCTTAGTTTTGCCGTCGTGCATAATTACATATTTATGTAAGAAAATAAATATTATGTGCACTTTTATATGATAAAATCATAAATTTAGGCAATTGTTATTAGCACCGCACTTTTGGCTATCCGCAACTATTTGATATCCGCAAACCAGTGATTTTCAAAATGGCTATCCGCAAACAAAATAGATATCCGCAAACCAATTTTTATGAAGGTCACAAACCTGCACCAGAACAACTATCAGCAAAAACACACAGATGAAGATCACAGAGCAGATGAAATGTCGGAACTCACCACGAACCCTTGGAAGCATAGTCGCAGGCCTTCACAATATCGCCGCAGAGATCGAAATCACGACGATTATTTGTTACCTGATACTTCTTGAACAACAAGAACGCCGTTCCGAGAGAGCCAGTGTAGAGGCCGGGGTCCTCCACGCGACTCCCGACATGAATCCAGGTCTTCTCCACCACCTGGAAGAAGGAGAAGAAGAAGAAGAAGAGGGCATATAAATTCAATAGGTGGGTTTTGGCCGTAAGATGTTTGTACAAATGAGCCGACCTTTTTTCCCGAATCTCAGTGTTCGACGAACTCTGCTCTGAGCTCGACGAAATCCGTTCGGCGAACATCCTTTCTCGGTTCGACGAAATCCGTTCGGCGAACATCCTGTCTCTTTGACGAAGTCAGGCATCTCATTTGCGAAGAAGCGATCGGCCATCGTTTCAGTCACCGGAGCTCTCTCTTTCTCTCTCACCCCGGTCAACGGAGCTTTCTGGCGCCTTCACAGCTGGAAGTATCGTCTTCACAACTCAGCAAAAAGCCAGCAACATGCTGAAGAAATCTCATGACGGCGAGGCGAAACAGAGTGAACCGTGAAATACCAGATGCGAGTGGCGGGCTCCAGCGACGGCGAGGCGAGTGCGGCGGGCTCCAGCGACGGCGAAGCGACCTCCAGCAACGGCGACTGCGAGGCGATTGCGAGATTACGGAATCGCGAATTGTGCGGTACGACGAGAGAGTGAATCGCAAAAAGGCACCCTTAAATTGGCTATTCACACCCAATTTTAAGGGTTTTTTTAGGGCTTCGTAAAAGCCTAACCGCTCCCTTTTTGCGATTCACTCTCTCGTCGCACCGCACAATTCGTGATTCCGTAATCTCGCAATCGCCTCGTTTTACGAAGCACCGCACAATTCACCGCACAGTTCGTCGAACACTGAGATTCGGGAAAAAAGGTCGGCTCATTTGTACAAACATCTTACGGCCAAAACCCACCTATTGAATTTATAGGCCCTCTTCTTCTTCTTCTTCTTCTCCTTCTTCCAGGTGGTGGAGAAGACCTGGATTCATGTCGGGAGTCGCATGGAGGACCCCGGCCTCTACACTGGCTCTCTCGGAACGGCGTTCTTGTTGTTCAAGAAGTATCAGGTAACAAATAATCGCCGTGATTTCGATCTCTGCGGCGATATTGTGAAGGCCTGCGACTATGCTTCCAAGGGTTCGCGGTGAGTTCCAACATTTCATCTGCTCTGTGATCTTCATCTGTGTGTTTTTGCTGATAGCTGTTCTGGTGCAGGTTTGTGACCCTCATAAAAATTGATTTGCGGATATCAATTTTATTTGCGGATAGCCATTTTGAAAATTATTGATTTGCGGATATCAAATAGTTGTGGATAGCCAAAAATGTAGTGCTAATAACAATTGCCTTCCTAAATAATCGGCGCTCCTTTGTATATTTCAACCGCAGGTCTCGACAGCTTTTTCATTCCAGCGGTTCAGTGGCTTATCGCCGAGGGTTTCGAAAGACGAGAGGCCCGACATCATCGTCGTCTTCCTCAAAGAATCTGCCGATCTTCTCGCGCATCATCTTCTCGCCGAGGTTTCGCCGAGGTTTCTTCCTCAAACGACATCATCGTCGTCTTCAGCAAAGGATCATCTCGCCGAGGGTTCTTCTCGCCGAGGCTTCCTCAAAGGATCATCTTCTCCGGCAAGGTAACTCCCTCTCCCTCAACGGATCTGCAGATCTTCTTCTCGCGTATCGTCTTCCCCGGCATCGGATCTACAGACCTTCTTCTCCGGCAAGACATCGGATCTACAGCATTTTTTTCTGCAATTTTTTCGTGGGTTTTGAAAATACAAGAGGCCACATTTTCTATTTTCTTTTATTGCAGATCTTCTTCCCTGGTTCTTCTCACCTAAAGTAACGTTGTTTCCCCTTTCCCAAGTTACACGTTTTCGGGCTCGGTCACCTTATAAACCCGGCGACCTAGGGGCAATTTTTGCTCTGCTTCGAATCGTTGCTGAGGGCGTCTGAATTGAGGCGGAGAAAGATGATTGAGGTTGTGCTGAACGATCGACTGGGGAAGAAGGTGAGGGTGAAGTGCAACGAGGACGACACCATCGGCGATCTCAAGAAGCTGGCGGCAGCACAAACAGGGACGCGAGCCGACAAGATCCGGATTCAGAAGTGGTACAACATATACAAGGATCATATCACCCTCAAGGACTACGAGATCCACGACGGCATGGGCTTAGAGCTCTACTACAATTAGCACCAGGCCCAACTTCTCCTCCATCTCGCCGGCCCTATTCAGTTCTTCTTTTCTGAAGATATGACTTCGTACTGCCTTTTTGATTTTCTTCTATTCTGCTTTTGGATATTTTGATTGTGTTTATTCAGGCAATTTATGTTACAAAGAAGATGGGATGATATGTTTATCATGAGTTGTAAAATAGTCTTTTCCCTACCGCCGTTTAATTTGTTGGTGCTCTGAATAATAGTAAATTTTAATTTGGTCAATAGATTTTACTGCTTTTATGTATATTTGAACCATGAAGTTATTGGAATCACTTGGGTGAGCATATACACAGATAAGCACCGAATTTATTCCTGATTTAGTTAATGATAATGGAGTGGCGTCTTTTTGTTATCTGTGATTGTATGCTCTCTAACGAACCCACATCCCGGTCACGCACAAGATATCGACCTACCTCCGGACAACATGACTCTAAATCCAATTCTATGCATTGCCGCCTGAGATCAGCTCCCCCTTACATGTTGGTTGTCTATCCCTCGTCGGTACGACATTATCTCATGTGTCGGGATGACATACCTCCAAAGTTTTTCCTATTGGACGCAATCCCCCCACCTCCTGAAAAGCATTAACCATGCAAACGGGAGACGCCTCGGGGTGCATGTTTTTAAATCTATGTCTCTGCATTGTCAGTCGATATCAACTCCTCATTGCATGTTGGTTGTTTGCCCCTCGGGTGCTCGTACTCTTATGTTTGTTAACTGATAACCAAAAGTTAGGAGGAAGGGCATCCTAGAGAACTTCATCGTGGCAAGGTACGTGGAAACATCTCTTCTGCCCACCTCCTCCAGTTGAGCTCACACTCTGCCCAAATTGCCTGAGAGTGTGTCGAATATATTCGATCTTGGATTGACGTCGTGATAAATAACTCGTGTATACCTCTTCTCCAGTTGATCTTGTCCTTAGTGCAAATGGCCTAGGAGTGTGTCGACACTCCAAAAATATACATGTAACAAACTTTCCATGCAGGGACCTCGTACACGAGTTTGACTCCTCTTCGAGCCTAAGGACCTATGCAAGTTCAACGCATCGAGTTTAAGAGCCTACGCGAGTTCAAATCCCCGAGCCTAAGAACCTACCTGAGTTCCACACATCGATCCTAAGAGCCTATGCGAGTTCAACTTGTCGAGCCTAAGAGTTTGTGAGTTCTACAAAAAAAAATCATTTATGTGTTCAAAATTACGCATGCATCGTCTCTACAGTAAAAAGGGGAACCATAATAGATCTCGTGATCTTGAGCTACACGTTGGTGATCGGTGGCGACTTGCTCCGCCCCTTGCTGCTCTTGGAGCTCGACTCGCTTGATGAGGAAGAAGAATCACCCGAGATGGAGGATGAGGAGGACTCGCTCCCCCCCGGAAGAGCTTTGGAAGGATGCCCACGGTCATGTCCATTTACTCTGGGACAAGCCAACGGTTCTTCCGTAGGCGACTAACGATTACCCCATCGGCAGCTAGTGGCATCTCCTTGCGAAGAGACATAAGTTGTGCCTCGTTTAGCTCGCCTGAGGTAGGTCTGGACATGGTCTAGGCGGATGGATTTAGGTCTCTTCGAGCTGCTTCTAGCAATTCGCGAGGTCCTGCTTCTCGCTGAGCCCCTAGTGGCGAGAAGCTGGCACTCCTGCACAAGTCTCGCACAAGTCAGCAAGCCATCTAAAAGAGCCCGCATCATAAGCAAAGGAGGAAATGTGGAGAAGACGGTATATGAGCTTCACCCTCGGCCTTGACACAATCCTCACCCACCTTGACAGATCTCTCCTCTGCATCGGCGCAAGCCTCAGACTTTGTGAGCTTCTCGCTGAGCCCCTAGTTGTCTCTCGTCGTTCTATGGAAGAGTTCGGCAACACGCAGCATAGCTCGTGAGCCTTGATCAACGAGGAGACGCTCCCTCCAACGCCTCAGCATCATCCCTCCTGTAAAGTACGGGCAATACATTAAATGCGCCATCGTTTGGCTCGTCGATCGATCCAGGACGACAAGCGGGTCCTAATGCTAACCTGGTTCTGGTCATTCTCCCTTAAAACCAGAGGCTCGCCAGTGATGTCGCAACCCTCTGACCCCATGTCGTAGAGGGGTGTGAGGTGGGATTATCGTCATCGAATTCACTCCTGCTCTTGTTAGCACGCTCCTTGTGCCTTCTTTTCTCCTCTGGGGCCTAAGTTATTAAAGGCGCAAGGCGCACCGAGACGCAAAGGGGCCCTGGAGCCTAGGCGCAGACGCGCGCCTGAGGCATGTGAGGCGCAAAAATGGGGAAAAATAAAATCAGTGAATTGGGCGCCCAATTCATGGAAAATCAGCTAATGGAGCGCCCAAATCGCTGAAATTCAGCGAATTGGGCGCCCAACACGCTGAAATTCAGCGAATTGGGCGCCCAAATCGCTGAAATTCAGCGAATTGGGCGCCCAAATCGCTGAAATTCAGCGAATTGGGCGCCCAAATCGCTGAAATTCAGCGAATTGGGCGCCCAAATCGCTGAATGTCAGCGAATTGGGCGCCCAAATCGCTGAATTTCTGCGAATTGGGCGCCCAAATGCTGAATTTCTGCGAATTGGGCGCCCAATTCGCTGAAATTCAGCATTTGGGCGCCTAGGTGCGCCTCAGACACATCGCCCGCCTAGGCCTTGCTGGGGCGCAACGGGGTGCGCCTGGTGCGCCCGGTGCGCCCGGCGCCTTAGGCGCGCCTAGGCGCACGCCTTGATAACATAGGCGGCATGGACATTACAGACAGGTCACTTGCCCTTGGCCCTCCCCCTTCTCTCCTCCACGTCATTCGAACCAGAGGCGCCATTGGGGACAACGACGGGAGGAGCGAACGAGATCGTATGCAAGCCTGCAATTAAGAACACCAATTAGTAATGGCGCCACCCAGCGAGGTCACTCACTAAAAAATACGAGTCAACTCGCTAAGCTCGCCTTTGCTTGGATGACATCGGGATGTTCTTTCACTCGCTACCAGTAATGGACGACGTCAAAATTCTTCTGCCTCAAAAACTCGCACAAGGTGTACGGGTCCACCTTGAGCTTCGGGGAGCGGAAGGTGGAGAGCTCCCTGACTCTGGCGCTAGGGAGATCACACCAAAGTCGCCCTTGACGAAGACGCCCGATCGTTCTAGTGATGCAGCTTGTTTAGGAGACACTTCAACTTCATGAAGTTGCTCCCGAAGTATTCGACCCAGCCTACGGTCGCCTTTATGAAGAAAATCTTGTGTCACACGGAAAGATTCCATTCGATGCCTTCCTCGTGCAAGAAGCAGGCGAACACTACCATGGTGGCAACGCCATTGGGATTTACCTGGGAAGGGATGAGGTCGTAATGACACAAGGTCTGGTGGATTTAGGGCCACAACGGGACCTTTCCATACTGAAAGTGCGTGAGCGAGATGGTGAGCTCTCCTGGTCGCTACGTGTTGATCTTCTCCTTAGAAGTCACCATCTTCACCTCGAAGCCCGTAAGGAGGTGGCGCGAAACGAATACATCGAACTCAGCGGCGTAAATACGTGAACTTGGAAATATCGTGCACTAAAGAAAGAGGGAAGAACAGAACAAGCGGGACTGCTCAGCGTCACCCATTACAGGATCAAAGTCGATTGGGTGCCTCACGCCTTTGAACTCGCCGACCAAAACTTGCCTGCGAAGAGAACAAAAATAATGCATTTATTAATATTGATCCCCCTATTTATAGTTGGGGGTTGACCCCATCAACTCGTCGTGAGTGCGTCCGTAGACAACCTTTCCGCATAGCGTGTCAGCGTGCTCACCCATATGGCATCTAAACAAATAATTGGAGGACTCAACTCACCCATGCGACTTCAACATACAATTTGCACAACAACATCTACCAATCACAAGTTTTCAACACACAAGACAAGCGACTTCTAGAAGCTCTAATTTATCAAACATTAATTATTGTGCATCAAAATATACGCGAGTTCAAATTACAAAAACACAAATTACGTGTGCAAGTTGGAGCGTGGCGAGCATTCCACCTCAACTCGCTCACGGATTTAGAATTCACTTGGGCTTGGGCCATGTGCCCCTTGCCCTTGCGATTGTGCTCCGCAATCCTGGTTAAGTCACACGAGGACCCCGAGAGGCGGGCGAGCCCATGAAGATCGTCCTCCAACAAATTATGTCGGCGCTCCAGCTCTTGAATCCCCGACGCTCCAGGATGAAGGTGTCGAAGTAGCATCTTTCGGTCCCAGTGTGGCAATCCCCCAACCCTCCATTTGTGTCATTTTGACTTCCAGTGAGGTCATGTGGTACTCGAGGTCACAACCTTCCATCATCTTGAGCCTGAAGACAAAGGTGACAATGAAGGAGTGAAGGCGAGATTGATTGTCGCACGATGGCACTCCTAAATCTCCAAGGTGATCTGTGTTTAGATCCACTGGCGGGTGGCGAGCTGGTCATGAAGAAGAGGAGGGTGCATCTCCACTGGCGGGTTGCTCAAAAATGACTTATCGGACGATGGTGCCTAGCAGTAGCTGACTCAAGGGTAGCCTTACTACGGGAAGGCGACCTATGGAGGGCCCCATCTGAAGTGCACTCGGAGACCGACGAATGTGCAGGAGGACGACATCCCTCATTGCCCCGCACGACCTAGGATTCCCCGGTTATAGGAATCCTTAGAGGAGGAAGAGGCAAGGAAGTCAGCACCACCATCGACGGTGGAGTAGCAATCGAACTCGCCTCTGCAGCTACAGTTGGCGAAGGTGCGTCCTTGGATCCCCTGAGTTTTGCAAGGGGCAGCGACTGCTCAGCTGGCTCAAAAGAGGCCTCTGTCACCACATCAGCTCTGGAAGAATACCGAGAAATTCGCTTGCATTGCCAAAACACGAAGTAGTGAAATCACTGACCTTGAGTCGCAAGGTCGCTTACCTGAAGGGGTGGTGACTGGTGATCGGAGCCACGGTCTTGCTCCCCGAGACCGCGGGAACACTCTGAGGAGCGATCTTGGAAAGGTCGCAATCCGAGGTCGTTAGTCTCTCGATCTCTCTTTGGTTCGTTACATTTAAATATAAATGGAATACCAATTAAATATTAATGTAAACACCTCAACTATGAAGTGTAAGAAATTATTTGGTTTAATGGTATGATGCACACTTGCGAAACTTATTTGGGAAAACTCCATTTCAATTTTCTTCTGAACTGAGAAATCACATCAGCTATTTGGCAAAATATTTGTGCTATAGATTTTGTTCAATTTCCCTTTTGCATAGTTCTTTAGTAATCATTTTTAGTTTTCCATTGTAGAATAGAGTTATACATTGTCAAATAACATGAACCGAGTCAAAAGTAAATTCCGAGTCACGACTGAACTATACTTTTTCTTTTACCAACTATATGTTTGTCATTATGCAGTGTACTTGGCAGAGTATGGTCTTTGGCTCCACATCCCCTCACAAAAAAGGTAGAAAATTAACTTTTCATCAGTCAAAAAAGAATGAAATGGCTATATTATTAGTGATAATCTTAGAAGTTTTCATAAATCTATAAGCAATTTAACTAATATAGCAATGATTCGGAAGACATTAAATTTAGAATATTTTAGAATATTTTATACTCGTGCTCAGGTCAACTATAGTATAATAGCAAAAGGAAAAGACCAATTGTTTTTTTAAAAAATTAAAGCATACACAAGCTTCCTAAGGGGTGGTCTTCGCATCACAATCCTTTAGTGGAGGAACATGGACACATTCCTACAACAATAAAATGACACAAAAGGTGAAGACCTGCATTCACTTAAGAAGTAAAGCTCCATGAATAATTTCCTTACCTACTTTTTGTACATATATGATGAATAAATGATAATTATGATATTTTTATTTTTATGCATGCTATTTATTTATTTATTTGTTTAGGCATATGATTATCTTTTGAGTGTTTTTTGTTGTGGTGGAGTGTTAAGGAAGACCCCACTTGGAGACTGCATAATTCATGCACGTGTGGAGTGTTTATAAGAGTCGTGGTTTTTAATTACATGTTATCGTAATTTTGTTCTTGCCATCTGGTTCCGTAGTTGGATCACAGGATCAGTAACCTCAGGCTACCCGTTTGTCCGAACATTTGGAATCGGTTTTCCTTGTTCCAGCACAACTATTGAGAGCAAATTTCCCCCTTCACTTTGAATCCCTAAGTGAGTGGTCTCCAGGAGGTGCAGCTAGTGCGGAGTTGCCTCTTTTGACCCACCACCACAGCGACATCCCAACGTCTACTGGCACCGAATTACTAGGCTGAATTGCAAAAGCGTAGTATTTTGTCCTCACTACACGGTTGAGATATAGGAAGCCCCCATGACCCTATTCGGCATGCAAGGGGTGGTGCTCCACTGAGTTTGCTTGCTTCGCTAGTGGTCCCCCGACCTCACCTGGGCAACCCTCACTCAGGCATTCATACAATGATATGATCATTTCCACTTGGGCAATGCAGTCGAACACTTGTGCAGGGTCTAGCAAACTGGTTCCATTGATTCCTACACCACCCAACCACTACTTGAACCATGAACCTCACCCTCGTGGAAGCTGAGTTCATTACCCCCTCCCTGGATTCACTTTTCACAAGTCCTAAAAAGATTTATGGGAAAGAGAAGTATTATTAAAGGTTAGATTCACCGATTTTGAAATTAAGAAATTGTGAATGAAAGATCCAAGGAAAACCGGATAACTCAAGCAAATGCCATCATATCTGGACCAAGACACCCCAAAATAACAATTGGGAAGTGACAACAAAGGTGTAGGAATCTTTCAAATAACTACTTATATCAAGTCCAAACGACATTAGTAGAGCATCCGTAAATAGAGGATTTGACCCAAATAACAACATTAGTAGAACATCCGCTCATGACTGGGCTCGTTTGGTTTGATTTGAGCTCTATCTGAACCAAGTTTCGATCTACTTTTCGAACCAACTTAATATGTCTATCCTCACATCGCAACTGCAATAGAGGTAAGTCTGGGAAAATTTTCCATTTTTCCCTAACCCACTTCGGTTGATTAAGAAATGGAAACAGTGGTCCCTTCTCAACCTCACCAACTATTAGGAAGGAGCTTTACGGCTGCTTCAACCCACAATATTGCCGACGGATGAACCATCATCTCACTAAGTCACAATACACCAATGAACTTCCAGCCAATGACCCACAAATTATAATGTCTTAATACCTATAGGGAATTACATTGGTTAAGTGAATCGAAGAAATGAAAGAAAAAGAAAATCAAAGGAATGAAAGAATAAGAGAGTCAAATATGTAAGTATTTAACTAAGACCCCATCAAATAAGAATAATAAAGCCTCTACCTAATCTAAATAAGGACACAATGTTAGAGAAGTTGGGGCACTGTGTATACACCACTAAATTGGGAGATTATCTATTATCATCTCAACTTCTCAAGTATTTACTTAATCTAAATGACAGGTTTTTCTTGTCTTGTAGTTTTCATCTCAAGTAATGAGTATTTGGTAAATTTGGAGATTTTGATTTTTAATTTGCACTTGTTTGCATGGATTATATTCATCTCATTACAAATCTACAAGGAAACCATAGACCCTTAAGATGATGAAGATATTTTATTTTATTTTATTCCATTTGTTTTTTATTAATAGCTTGTACATATGGTTAAACAATTTAGAAATTGTATTGCTCTCTCTCTCTATGTATGTATGTACTATATTAAAAAGAAAACTTTGAGTGGTCATGATCCTAAAATAAAACCATCAAATGAGTCTGGGCCGTTCAATTTTAAGTTTTTTATATGAAAAAACGTGCAGCTTTTTAAATACTACAACACCCAAGTTCATCTGTCTTTTGAATTATTATTTGATCGGTGAACAAATAGGGGAAGGAATCAAAATCGAGAAATTGCTTCTAAAAGGTGTAAATAGCTTTTTTCAATGACCCCCTCAAAGTGAAACTCCCTTTATACCATACCATGTTGTTGAACAATCCTACCTTCAAGCTATGGGATACTTTCTTGAACGGAGAAAGGGATTTTTTTTTTCAATCATAAAAATGTCATTCGAAAGCATCCAATCAAGACGAACAAGGCCAGGTGAAACTCCTTTCAAAGAGGGCACATTTTGAAACTTCTCTTATTCGAAGGATAGTGTAATAGAGACTAAACCAGCCTGCTTTTTTTATAGGAAAGACTGGCATGTCTACACCTTCAGGTGCGGCAGAACAAAAGGAAGATGTCATATTTTTGATATGTAAGAAGTGAAAGTTCAAGCAAGTAGCCTATATCAAAATGTATTTATAACATTGAAGGAATTTTATATGGGCCCACAATAGTTCTCGTTGTCAGTCAATTTTATAAATGTATTATTAATTGTCATGTTAACGTCATCAATATTATTGTTGCTCTTTAGAGCTATTAGAGTTCATGTTAGGCATCTTTTATTAATCGAGTAATCGAGTCGATGTACGAGTTCATAGTGCTTTATTGTTTCGTGTTTTTCTTTTTATTTTGGGGTTATTTACACTCATGTCATCTTGTAGTTTTATATATCTACTCTTTTGAGTCATAAGAAGGATATTAATGAATGAATGAAAGTTTCTCTATCTCTCTATAAGTTCTTTCTCTCTCTAGTTCCCTTCTCTTCATTTTAGGGTTAGGTTCATGTAAGGCTCCCCTTCTTCCTCTCCCCTCGCATTCTCCGTAGGTTGTGGCAACTTCCTTGTAACTCCGTCTCCACCACCTCCTCCGACGAAATCCCGGAATCGGTCCATAACAACTTTGGAATCAGAGTCAGGTTTCCTTTGGCACCACATTCCCCATCCCCCCTTTTGCAAAGGCATGATCTCACTCCTCCACTTGACAGAAGCCTTCGTAACATACGAACGCCGTGAATGTTGACTGCTTGTTCATCCTAGTCGACAAAGCAGTGTACAAGTCGTTTGTCGATCCTCCATCGACAGGTGAACAAAGCACGCAGAAGCCACCTTGTTTCTCCCTCCACAAGCCGTTGTCATCCAATTTGCTCCAGCTACAACGAATCAACCTTTCGTCAACAGTCCTCGTCGACTTTCCACGCCCTCTTCCCCGGTAGCACATCGAGCTCCTATACAGATTCGCGACCAGTATCATCATCGAACATGTCTTCCTAGAGGGCATCGTTAGCCAATCGTCTTGCTACGGGTCGCATGACTTACACATGTAGTCTCCCTCCATAACTGCTTTCCGCCACTGCTGCAGCAGCAGATCGAGCCGCACTACTTTCCTCCTCACACCAGCACACTCAGTCGTGTGTCCTACCCCCATCGAGCTCAACTCCTTCCTTCAATGTCGAACCCACGACAACAGTGGGCCCCTCCATAGCTGTCAACCACACTTGTCTTTCCTACTATTAATTAACCAGTTAATTGATTTGTTCAGACTAATTGGTTAATTCTTTCGGCATGAGGATAAGTATCGTCGAATAAGCTGCCCTCCGTTCAATGTTATTGGAGGTATCAACGTCCTTTGACGTCGCGCTTTCACGTCTTACTATTAGCATTGACCGACACTTCGGGGGCCCGATCCCACAGGAGCAACCATTGATCCCACTATAGTCATCATTGATCCCATTAGCGCCCGAAGAAGCTACATCGATCTCCGCGACACTACCCATGTGCATCTCCCAAACCAAATAGTCGCGGTAAGAAGTCATATGGATGCAAAGGCGAGAGCCCCGATATAAGATCAGGAACCCCTCCTCAGTAGGCTTCAGGGATATCTTGATAATGCAGTGTATATCTCACTGAAGTCAGGGTAAGTCTGGTAATCAGTGGTCACCCTCTCAAACCCGTTCACTTGCACGCTAAGTGTCTATATTAATGTGACAGGCTCAAAGCATCTGCAGGCTTGTTCTAAACACCAGCGTGGTGTCGTGGTGTTTAAAAACGTAGTGAAAGTCCCGCAGGTACTCGACCCACTTGGCATGGTGATGCCCCAACTTTTACTGAGAATCAAGGTATCCTAGCGCTTGATGATCAGAATAAAGCACAAACTCTTGTGGTGGGAGATAGTGTCCTCCAGTAACGTAGTGAATGGACAATCACATAGAACTCTCTATCTTAATTCAAGTACTTTTGTTTAGCCTCGTTCAGTTTCTCACTAAAGTAAGAGACTGGGTGGTTTTCCTGACTTAGTACTCCAATGCCAATACTAGATGTATCTCACGCGACCCTATTGAAATCAGGGAGTCTTAATACACGGGTGGTCGTTAATTTTTCCTTGATCTACTCAAAATCCATAGTGGTTGTTATGGTCCAATGAAAATCACCCTTACGAAAGCAGCTCGTAAAAGGGATCATAATTGTGTTAAATCCCTTGACGAACCTCCTATAGATGGTGGCAAGTCCATGGAAGCTACGAGCCTCATGAATAGTCATGGGTGTGGGTCAATCACGAATGGATTTGACCTTCTTAGGGTTAACAAATATTTCAGTGGAGGATACTGTAAATCCCCAAAAGTGGACCGAGTCTGACAAAAAAGAGCTTTAGATTCATAAATAACTTCTCCTTGTGGAGAATATCGAGAGAAGCCTCGGGTAAGTGAGGTGGTTTGAGTGGGTACGACTATAAATCAAGATGTTGTCAGAGTAAATGATTAAAAACTTGCCCATGTAGGGTTGTAGGACCTGAGTCATGATTCTCATGAAGGTACTCGGGACATTTGAGAGCCCAAGCGGCAGGACTAATACTCATCAAGACCATCCTTGGTCTTGAATGCGATCTTCCCTTCGTCCTTTTCTTGGACTCGAATCTGGTGGTATCCACTGCGGAGGTCGATCTTCGAAAAGATTTGGGCATCAACCATCGTATCAAGAAGTTCGTAAAGTTGAGGGATATGGAAGCAATTCTTCACCATGATCTTGTTGATGGCTCAATTATCAATGCACATGCGTTAATTGTCATTCTTCTTAGGAGTAAGAAGGGAGGGGACCGCACAAGGGCTCAGACTCTCACGAATGAATTGCTTCCTGAGTGACTCATTGAAATGCTGCTTAAGTTCAGAGTACTCATCGGGACTCACGATATTCACACAACTCTCACTATCTAAGTATGCAGGAGGCATCTAATCACTCTCATCTCATGTGAACTCTGAGCTTCACTCTCCCAACCTTCCTCGAAGGTGGATATAATCTCCTCATCAACCGTCTTCTTAGTCTCCAAGCTAGGACTCGCACTCTTCAATAAGCAAATTGTTCAAGTGCAAGCTAAAAAATTTGCTCCACACTCTCAAGGCGATGTCAGATCAACTCTCTACTGATATCACATCGCAGGTCGGATCGAAAATTGGTTGCGGTAGCGGTGAACTCTTGTTCCTAACAATAAGTTCATGTAGTGACTAAGATTAGGATGAGGGGGCATGTCAGGATCCTCATTGGGAAAGTCGTCCTGCTGTGTCAAGGTGTCTCTTGGATTCTCTAAATTTTCAATCCCCGTGTTCATCTCAGTGACGTCATGACAGAGTTCATCGAATTGGGTGCCTAAGGCATCAGAACGATCTAGAACCAATTGTTAAAACTCAACGGGGGGGCATGACCAAATTCGGACTACTCGCCCGATCGTTAGTGACTTTAGAATCAGGCATTGAGGGTCTAAAGAACCTACCACCATGGAGCATAAAATTGGTTCAAACCTTTGGCTCTGATACCAACTGATTTATGGTAGGCTAGGTGCGAGAACTCTAAGTGTGATGCTAAGAAAAATATTCCTATTTAGCCTAGGATGATGCATGCAACTAACACAGAATCCAACGAAAAGATCACAAGTTGTAAATAAACAAATAAGGCTTCGTTTGGCGTAACGTTTTTGCTCTGGTGAGTTTGGACAAAAACGCCACCATCATAGAATGTATGTTTAGCATGACAACGGTTATGACCGCCACCACGAAAACAAACAAGTTTTTGACACACAAGTGGATTAATTTCCTGAGGTGAGGTCGGGCGTTCACGAATGATGGCTCATCACCACCGCGTTCACAACTACCACCGCCGCGACAAATGGAGCTTAAATCTCAGGCAATTAATTTTAATCTGTGGCAAATTTATTACAAGGCGAGCAAATTTAGGTTGTCATCGGCGTGGAGGGACAAAACTAGGGCACGCAAGCGAACAAATCTTGCAAATCACGATGAGTTCCAAAACAAACGATTACTGAAGCTAAAGATCCGTAATAATATGAATAAACTAGTCCATAAAAAATGATGAAAATATAAATTCATACAACAAGAAATCACTCACAAAATGAGGGGTCGTGGGCAAAAGCGTGGAGATCTGAAGGTTGTAGATGCGTCGGCGATTGTCCCAAAGTTGGGGCCGGCGGTGTGATGGCTGGAAGGGGGAAGCGAGGGCGAAAGCAGACTTGGGAAGGGTGGGGTGTCACACCCCGACTAACACCCCGGACCGGAAAGCTCGAATTAATGAGGCGGGAACGAAGGTGCGAGTTAAGGGTCTTATTGAAGGAGGCTTTTTTTCGTTCAATGTTTATTTTAACTTAATTAAAATGAAGCATCAATTATTAACTCATCTTTAATCATTAGAAAATCTTAACTTATTCCTACAACTTTAACTAATATCTTTGCTTTTAATTCAATGTTTCTCATTCAAAATGTATTTGTATTGATTCTCGTTTCAGTAGCACGCATGCATACTTCTCACATAACTCATCATACGGCTCATTATTTATATTGTTATGTGGTTCACTTATACGAGTTGCATTAGGATTCATTCTACTATTAAAGCATTTAACTCAAATAGTTAATCAATTGATAAATAATCATTCATCTTACATATTATTGCTAGACCCGCTCTCAAAATGATTTTATATGTATCTTCATTATTAATCATATAGTAAGTTTAGCAATAATCCTCACATTGGATATACATGTTGTTATCAGGACCATTACTTATATACTTTTGATATTATCTCATCAAATGGGCATCGTATCATTTTAACATTAAATCATTTTATTTCAAGTATTTATCGCGACTACCATTACTTGTATACCTCCGATATTATCTCATCAAATGGGAATAGTATCATTTTAACGTTAAATCATTTCATTTCAAGTATTTATCGGGACTCACATAGCTTTGTAGTCTATCTTCGTAAACACATATCTATCACACTTTCCATAGCTCATTCACGTACATAGCGAGCATATTATTTAATTTAAAGTGTTTAATTATTCTTCTCGCATTTCTCAATGCATCTATAAGAATCATTAGTATACATTCTCATATTCGTAGGCCATACGCACCAAATTTCACGCAATTCTTCTTACGACTCTTTATACATTACCTATTTGTAGCTTCGTCATTATATTTATATAAATTTATTAAAATAACATCATGTGTGTATCGTACTATATAGGGCAAGACGTCGATAATCACAAATATTTGATGGAGCCTTACTATTTCATTATCCTTCTTATTAATGCTAAACAAATACCACGACGTACATAAGCATAATTATTATTCAAGTTTCTATGGATATCATTGTATAAATTGAACTTTATTAAAAACTACATCAGTTCAGGTAAGCCATGTTATCTATAGTCATATTCCTCATAATTTCTCTCGTACTATTTATTATCATGATCATATTAATATTCTAACTCATTCACAGTCTCTGATATCATAATTAGCTGCATTAACAGTATAAATGACGAATAAAAGCATAACAAAGCATTACCATATATACCTTAGTGCGCAAGATATCACAATCTGTTGTAATTACCGTTGTCTTTAATTTTTGTGTCTTTTACCTTTGCTTAGCATTACCGTTCACATGTAGTTGTCATATGCGCTTAAATGCGCTTCTTAACTTTATAAGTACAATGTATAAATAGAAATACCTAACAATGACAAGTGTAGTAAAGTATCTATGTGGGGAGTGATATTCGGACTTCACCTTGGGTTGAGGCAGTTTTACCTCAACCGCCGCCCTACGTACTCCATATTCCCAGCTATACGGATTCAAACCCACGTTAGTTGTAAAATATCATGTGGGTTGTCTTTTTGGACCATCCATCATACATTATTTTTAAGGTACATTTTCCATCTTATCTCACAAATTCACATCAATTCTCATAAGGCATATTTCTTTGATAACAGAATTTCGCACATTTATTTGGTACCGACACATTATTGTATAAAGGTACATAATTCCAGATGAGGCACTTCATTCAGTTACATGTTTGAAGTCATCAATCGTAATAGATTGAAGTTAAAAGCAGACTACCATTTGTTGAAAAAGCAAGAGAGAGAAAAGATAACAAGATAGTCCATTAATCCTTTCCAATAATACCCCCTCTTCATCTGAAGAAGAAGTCCAAACCAAGTTATTGAAGTCAGCCCCAATTGCATAGGGATTGAGCCTTTCATCTTGAAGGCTTGCATCTTAATTGTCATAGTAATATGCTAAATAGAAAGCAAGTCATCAAGACGAAACATTTAAGCAATCAAGTAATTAATAGCTTGCATCCAATAAGGCACATTAAAGGCATCTTAATATATGAGAAGGCGCAATATTCATTTACTGAAGGCACATTTGTTCATCCGCTAGACGCACATTATTTAGATATATGAGAAATGAAGGAAACAATAAAAACATAAACTTGGGAAACACAGCTTTCCCCCTTTTCTTTCTTTTTCCGTATTTTTCTCTAGCTCTCTCCTGGTAGCGAACTTGAGATTGTTTTTCCCTTATATTAAAACAATTAAAAACATACTTCTAGTAAAATGATTTTAGTACCACAATTTCTCTTGCAGAAGGCACATAATAAGATTGGGTTGCTTAGAGAATTAGTCTAAAGCCATCCACATAACTCTCGTTTTCTTTTCCATAAGCACAAAACATTTATACCATCCTTAGCTTTATAACTTAATTCCCCCTCTAAAATAACTTTGAAGAATCTGCATTCAGCAATTATCGTAGGCTACAATAATAACTTAAAAGGAAAGACTAGTGTAACATATCAATATTAATAGTAAAAGTAAGAAAGAATAAATCACCATGCCTGCCCTCCTTCGAACATAGGAGAAGAAAAGAAAATCAAATTAACATCACCTTTCCTGAACATAGGAGAGGAAAAGAATCAGGTGCAAATCCCCTTTCAACTACTTTCAAACAAAAGGTGTCGTTAGTAAAATGGAGAGGAACATCGTTCATGGCCTTCTTGCTCCAGTCGAATCAGAAACTTCTAGTTCTAGGGTTATAGTTATCAGAAACCCGGAAAGAAGAAGAAAACACGTCTACTAAAGACTGGAGGAGTGGGAGGGAGGCAGCGGGCTTAGGACAGATTGGCGGTGGCTGGACAGGAGTTTTAGGGCGGCGGCGGGCTATGAAGGGGTGTACTAGAACAAAACAACCAGAGTGACAACTACAACAAAACAACGACGATGGTGAAGGCATGCCACGACAATAGAGACAATGATGATAGGGGCGAGGATAGAAGGTGAAGAGGCGGAAAACCATGATAGTTCTATGGTATCCTGGTGCCAAATATATTCCGCAATACGTGAAAGTTATTTTAATAAACTTCACAAGTTTTGTCTTGGGGAGGCTGGAGGGGGAAGATGGCGACCACGGGCTTGGGTAGGACTGGCGGTGGCTGTACAGGGGGGTTTTGGGGCGGCATCTGTCTTGGTTCGTGTGGTTGTTCGAAAGGGGGAAGAGTGGCACCTACGGCATCATAGGGTCGTCACCGCGAGAAGATCGCCGGATTCTGGAATGATGATTTCTCCAAAATCTGCAATTTTCATCACGACTACCTTTCCCTCATATTTATAACAAAACTCTTTAGGGCAACCATACATCAACGGTTGTGATGTGATTGACCGTTAATGTAAAGGGTCCGATCTACATAAATAATACATGAAAATGATAAAATAATTTGTGAAAATATAGGTAAACATAAATCTGGACTCATCCATGGTGACAGATCGTTGATCCGGTCAAGAGCTCATGCGCAACTACACAAAAGTGGATCTCATGGTGTGATAATCCAAATGTGACGGATGATCTTTATCAATACTACAATTATTTGACAACGATTCGAAGAAGCAATCAGAGTGACAACTACAACAAAACGACGACGATGGTGAAGGCATGCCACGACAATAGAGACAATGATGATAGTGGCGAGGATAGAAGGAGAAGAGGCGGCGGTAGACCCAGGTTAGTTCTCTTGTATCCTGGTGTCAAATATATTCCGCAGTACAAGGAAGTTATCTTAATAAACTTCATAAGTTAGGTCTCATGCCATTGTGTTTTTTGGACTAAGAGAATGAAGTCGTAGCTCATCAACATGATGGAGTTTTGGATTAAGAGAATATAGGTAAACAAAAATCCGGACGCATCTGTGGCTGTCGGATCGTTGATCTGGTCAAGATCTCTTGCGCAAGTAAAGAAAAGTGGGTCTTATCGTGCGATAATCCAAATGTGGTGGATGATCCCTATCAATACCAATTATTTGACAACGATCCGAAGAAGCAACCGGAGTGACAACTACAACAAAACAACGACGATGGTGAAGGCATGCCACAACAATAGTGACAATGATGATAACGGCGGGGATAGAAGGAGAAGAGACGGTTGAAGACCCAGGATAGTTCTCTGGTATCCTGGTATCAAATATATTCCGCAATACGTGAAAGTTTTTGTAAGAAACTTCACAAGTTAGGTCTCATGTGGTTGTCTTTTTGGACTAAGAAAAAATGAAGTCGTTGCATATCAGCATGATGGAGTTGATGGTGATTTTGTCATACAGCGTGATGGAGTTGATGGTGATTTTGTCATACAGCGTGATGGAGTTGATGGTGATTTTGTCATACGATTGAATATCTTTGAAGGACCTGAATTCACACCATCATCCTAATTGCAGTCAATAGCCTTATCCCACCTATTTAGGATTGGTTTAATGTATTTTCATTTTTCTGTAAATTGTTCGTGCTGAATGTTACTTGTAGTGTTAAACCTAATCTAAGCAAGACATTATTAACTTCTATCATAGATATCTTTGATCTACTCCATTCTCCATTCTAATCATTTGGCACTAATTACATTTATTCGACTAATCATGCATTTTCTACCTTCCATTATGCATTTTCAAAACACCTATTAGCTCAGGTTTTTTGCTTGTAATTAGAGGTTTTTTTTTAAATAGCAAGTATATTCTCATTCGTTTTGTGTGTAATTGAAAAAAAATATCGTTTTGTGTGTAATTGAAAAAAAATATTTTTTTTGAATGAGGTTTGAGGAGATCTGTTGATTTCAAACTCATTGTCTTTGTCCAACTAAATTTAACCTAATGGTTGATTTAACATATTATAGTATTTATAAAATGTAGATTCTAATTTATAGCAATCAAATGAGCTTTAAATCTATGTTCAATTAATTTATCTTTGACAAATGCCAGCTTTTTGTCAATCCTCTACTGTAATCGTTTCTTAATTTGTCAAAAAAATTTATTCAATTTCAGTGTGACATACACATCTTAACATTATCATTGTTGACACGTTTAATTCAATATCAACAACTTTTTTAATGCGCAACCTGGGTCACCAAAATGTGAAGGGACCCAAAAAAAAAGTAAAGAAGTCATCTAGTTATTATAAATATATTAAGGAATAATTACCAAAACTTCCCGTGAAAGTTAGCATAATTACTGTTTTACACCCCTCTTCTGAAATTACAAAAACCTCCCCTAAAGTTTACATTTCATAACATCCATGCGCAAAAATACCCTCTCGGCAAGGGGATTTTTTGTGCATGGATATTATGAAATGTGAACATTTTGTAATTTCAAAAATATGAGGGGTGCCACCTGTAATTTAGCAAACTTAGAGGGTAGGTCCTGTTAAATACCCCTATATATTAATTAATAGAACTGATCTAAATCATGCTAATTATTCAACTGCAGTTGCGCACCTTATGTTCTCTCATATATGTGTTAGACTTCATTATGTAGTTAGCCCACCTAAGTAATTAGTTTGGATTACAGAGTTGTCATTAGTCATTAAATTCTGTGAATTAGTTGGGCTTACATTCAGATTTGAAGTATTTAAAAGACAAAAGGTAGAAATGCTTGTTGAAAAAGGTTGGTAGTGAGAAATTTAATTGCATTTGGGAAAAACAGCATCTCACTTTTTTCTTGTTCGAAACCGTATGATTGCGGATTACAAAAAATTGTTTGAAATACATTTTTTTTGTTTATTTGCTTTGTCTTTCAAAAATGCATTGTAAGGTTTGCCTTCATTTCACCCTTGTGGTGGGACCCTTCCCCGGACCCTCGCCGCGCGGGGATGCCTTTGTGCACCGGGCTCCCATTTGCTTTTTCTTTCACATATGAGAAAATCTTGTTCCACTGGAGTCAGAAAAGACATTTATTTGTTTGAGGATGCAATAGCATTATTGTTTCAAGTAACCAAGAATCACTACTAGTGCTAGAGCTTTGATACAATTCTATCTGTTGATAGTAAACTTGCCCAAATTTGTGAACTTCAGCCATTTAATGAACTTTTCCTGAATGACTGGCTGGATGCATGGTTTTTGTTTTTGAACAGCTGACTATTTTATGTTTCTTGTGAGGAAAAATATTGCAGCAGTTGTCCTAAGTCCTAACGTCTTACATGCATTTTTAAAGCAAATGTGTTCATTTTTTGGTTAAAAATGATTGACTATGCTCATAATTTCTTTTCCTGAGCACATGCGAGTGTAGCCAAACGTTTTTACCCCAAAAACGAGTGTGTTTACCCTATAACGCATGTGAATAGCGTTGTGTTAAGCCGACCAATGCAATATTTTCTCATCTTATTATCATGTGACTGTGAGGAAATTTTAAAGGCAAGTAAGTATGTTGTATGGATTCTAGTGATGGGTCCTAAAAAGGTATTGATATCTACATTGAGGGTGATATAAATAAAAATAGGGTCATTTCTCGGGACCTCTTCTCTAAGTTTACTAAGTTACAAGTTGCATCCCTCTTATTTTTGAAATTACAAAAACCTCCGGTCTTACTTTTGAAATTAACAAAAAATCCACCTGTAAAAGTACATTTCATAGCAGTCATGCACAAAAAGACCCCCGCAAAATTACTCCGGGGGATAGGGAATATTTTATGCATGGATGTTATGAAATGAAAACTTCAGTGGAGGTTGAATTAGAGTCGGGGGTGATGTGGATGAAAGCTGTTGAAGTTGATTTATGTTAGCTTAGCTCGAACACATCGGGCAGCATGTAATAGAACGAGAACTCTAAATAGTTGATGATTATAATGATGACTATAATAATATTTTGATTGGAGAAATGATTAATGTTCATGTATTTTTTGATTATGCGCAGATGGACGGTCGAAGATAGCGGCACAGCACATGGAGGAAGCAGGTTATTAGTAGATTGGTAAGTGAAAAATACAGTGATCTCATCTGGCTATGGTCAGCCATTATTACCCACCAGAACTGAATGTTGGCAAAATTGAGATAACTTTATTTCTTGTCCCTCCCAGTTGATATGTCTATGAATATTGTGTTATTACTAAACTGTGTCTCTGTACCGTTTGCATATTGATATGTAAAATGATACTGAATTATGCATCAAGTATCATCAATTATCAAACATCAGTCATGGCTAATAATCCTTTCTTAGGGTTCGTTTGGCATAGCGAACGCGGTACCTAGGGGTGTTCATAAATCAAATCGAATCGAATAGCTCTTCAATTGAATCCAAATTTGTCATAGAATGCAGGGATTCATTTCATTGTTGTTAACTGGGGTTAGCTTTGCTATAAATGTTTCTCTTTTCCTAAAAAATATTTAATAAAGTTACAAGGGTTTTTATCAGTCTTAAAATTAAAAATATTTATAGTATTCTTTGCTGAGTCAATCATGGAGTTTATATAAATTAAACTTTTAAATGGAGTGCAGTAAGTTTTATGATTTTATCACTCTCAAGTCTGAATTGGTTAAAATGTAATCAACCAGTTATTTGTCACAATTTATTAATTAATTGCAAATATGACTGTCAAATTTTTTTTTAGTGATTTTGATTGTTTTATCAGTATACGTTTTCAGTCATTTATCTATTTCATTTTTTTTTTAAATTTCCAAATGTAGCCTCATTGTTTTCATCTGATGACTTAACTTATATTATAATCTAATTTTTAAAAATAAAATAAATGTACATTTAAGTAATTACACGTTATTCTCAAATTAAAAATAATTATGAAAATTTATAAAATGATTAAGTTTTTTATACAACCCTCATATTTTTCGAGTCAGTGTGACTCAACGCAGATGAGGTCGTGATAGGGAGGGTGATTGTCACACAGCGAACCGAACCAATGGAGGTCGTCAAGACCAAAAAGAAAAGGCCCGGGGGGGGGGGGGGGGGCAGGTCTCCTTGGGCGAGTGAACCTTGGGTCCACTCGCCCAAGGCCCCGGGCGAGTGGACCCTTGGTCCACTCGCCCAAGGACCCGGGCGAGTGGACTCTTGGTCCACTCGCGACCATAGGTCCACTCGCCCGGGCAGCTGGGCGAGTGGACCTAGGGTCCACTCGCCCGGTGGGTGGAGCTGACCGCAAGGTCCACTCACCCAGTCATGGTGGTGGACCTCGGTCCGCTCATCTGACCCCCGACAAGGGGGGGGGGGGGAGTGGACGTCTCAAGCTCCAGTCGCCCCCTCCTGTTTCGGTCGTTCGGGTTGGTTGGGCTGCAGATAGTAGATTTTTGGCTATCCGCAGCCCAATTTTTGGGAAGTCTATAAATAGACCCCCATGGGCACCTTGGGAAGGGTTGTTGAAATTAAATGAGGAAAGATAATATGTCAAGTCTTATTATGGCCCAATTGGGGCAATATATAGAGAATACAAGATGGTAGGATTGTGACACCTCATCAATCCGTGTGATACAAGATGGTAGGATTGTGACACCTCATCAATCCGTGTGCCTCATACAATAAAAGATAATAAACCACTAAAAATAAACCCAATACTCCCCCTCAAGCTGGGGCGAAGATGTCAAGCAAGCCCAGCTTGCCATAAGTAGAAAGAAGACGGGAAGGCCCAACAGCTTTGGTAAAGGCATCAGCAATCTGGTCGGCGGAAGGGACGTAGGATGCTGCAAGAGTCCCAGAGCGAATGTGCTCCCTGAGAAAGTGGATATCCACCTCAATATGTTTGGTTCTCTCGTGTAGGACAGAGTCAGAAGCAAGCAGGAGAGCTGACTGGTTGTCACAAACCAATGTCGAGGAACTAGTCGGAGGAAAACCAAGCTCGATCAAGAGAGTCCGCATCCAGAGGAGCTCGGTGGCGCCATGGGCCATAGACCGGTACTCAGCCTCGGCGGAGGAGCGGGACACAACACTTTGCTTCTTGCTCTTCCAGGAAACAAGATTACCACCATAGAAGGTGCACATCCCTGAAGTCGAACGCCGGTCTGTGAGAGAGCCAGCATAATCAGAATCAGTGTAGCAGGTAAGATCGACAGATGGTGATGATCGGTAGAAGAGCCCGAGGCCTGGAGAGCCTTTTAAGTAGTGAAGGATCCGAAGAGCAGCATCAAGGTGAGAAGTTCGGGGAGCATGCATGAACTGACTGACCATACTCACAGCAAAGCTAATATCAGGACGAGTATTGGTCAAGTAGATAAGTCTTCCAACTAGTCGCTGGTATGTGCCAGGATCAGGGAGAGGTTCACCAGACTCAGCGTGTAAGCGGTGTTTGGGATCCATAGGAGTAGAAACTGGAGAGCACCCAAGAAGACCAGTATCACTCAAAAGGTCAAGAGTGTACTTCCGCTGAGACAAAGAGATCCCTTGATGAGATCTGGCAACCTCAATCCCGAGAAAGTACTTCAGAGGCCCTAAATCTTTAACCTCAAAGGCCTTTTTAAGTACTTCCTTAATCTGAATTATACCTGAACTGTCGTCTCCAGTAAGGATGATGTCGTCCACATAGACAAGGATAATCACCTTACGGCCATCCACAGCAGTCCGAATAAAGCATGTATGGTCAACATGACATCTGGTGAAACCACTCTGAAGAACAACAGCGCCGAACCGCTCAAACCACGCCCGAGGGGACTGCTTCAGCCCATACAATGATTTCTGCAAGAGGCAAACACGACCCAAATACTCCCCCTGAAGCTTGTACCCGAGAGGCGGATCCATATAAATCTCTTCAGCAAGGTCGCCATTGAGGAAGACGTTCTTCACGTCCAGCTGATGAAGGGGCCACCTGTGGCAGGCAGCGAGGGAAACAAGGAGACGAACGGTGGAGAGCTTGGCGACAGGAGCAAATGTCATCCCGTAATCTGCTGGAGTCTGGGTGAACCCTTTGGCCACAAGCCGGGCTTTGTAGCGATCCAAAGACCCGTCGGCATTATACTTGACGGTGTAGACCCACCGACAACCAACAGTCTTCTTGCCAGCGGGAAGAGGAACTAATCGCCAGGTATTAGACTTCTGTAAAGCGGACATCTCAGCCTCCTGGCTGCCACCCACTCGGGGTGCTGAAAAGCCTCCGTCGTCGACCTCGAAAGCCGGATCTGGTCAGTGGCGGTGAGGAAAGCTCGGTACTCCGGTGAAAGGCGCTGGTAGGACACAACACTAGCCACAGGGTGATCAGTAACACAAGAACGCTTACCTTTGCGAACGGCAATAGGTAAGTCGGAAGAGCAAGAAATATCATCTGCCTGAGGAAGTGGCACCGGGTCCGGTGAGCTGGGCTTGATCAGTGGATCACGAAGAATAGGGTGGACACGGAAAGGCCCTCGGGGGCCACGGGTATAGACCTGGAGAGGAGCAGAGTCTGGCTCGGAGATCAGAGGCACTGGTGATGGAATGGGTGGAGGAGAGGAAGAAGCAGAGGTAGAAGAGTCATAAGAGAAGGGGACATCCTCAAAGAATGTGACATCCATAGTATGGAAGGTCCGACGAGAAGAGGGGTCATAACATCTATACCCCTTGGAAGAGGAGGAGTATCCCAAAAATAAGCAACGGATGGATGGCTTTGTCATCCAGTTTAGTCCGAGTCGGACGGCGATCTTGGACAAAACACATACACCCGAAGACTCGGAGAGGAACTGGAAACAATGGGCGGCTGGGAGAAAGAAGGCTCAAGGGAACACGACCTGCCAGAGGTTGGCAGGGGAGACGGTTGACCAGGAAGGTACCCGTAAGAAGGGCAGCGCTCCAAAAAGGCTTGGGAACATTAGCCCCACGAAGAAGGCAACGGGTCACATTTAGAAGATGGCGGTTCTTGCGTTCCGCCACTCCATTCTGCTCCGGAGTATAGGGACAGGAGAACTGATGGAGAGTCCCTTGGCTAGCAAGGAAAGCAGTAAACGAGGAAGAGGTGTATTCCCCTCCATTATCAGAGCGTAGGATCCGAATAAGAGACGAAAACTGAGTGCGAACCATACTAGAGAATTGAACATAGATGTCAAATACTTCAGACTTAGCACGCATCAGATAAACCCAACAGCAACGAGTAAAGTCATCGATAAAGGAAACAAAATAACTAAAACCATCATAAGATACAACCGGGGCAGGACCCCAAACATCAGAATGAATAATATCAAAAGGTGCAGAAGTACGAGAAAACGAAACAGGATATGAAGCGCGTGTGTGTTTACTCAGCTGACACACATCACACTGAAAAGAGTGCTCAAATGAGACACTCGGAAAAATAGAGGACACAACCTTAGGACTAGCATGTCCCAGCCGGGCATGCCAAATAGCAGGTGTGGTGGTGGTAGCAGCAACAATATTGGATGGCGGTGATAGTAAAGGAGGTGGGAGATCCAGCAGATAAAGCCCATCACGCTCACGGCCGTAGCCAAAAATCTTCCTCGTGGTCAGGTCCTGAAAAACACAACCAGAAGGATCAAAAGTTACTGAGCAATGTAAATCCCGAGTCAATCGACTTACAGACAGAAGATTTAAAGCTAGTTTGGGAACATGCAGAACCGATTTCAAGGGAAAAGAGTGAGAAAGAGAGACTGTGCCCTGGTGAAGAGTGGGGGTCACAGAACCATCGGCAAGGCGGACCTGCTGATGGACAGTCGGAGAGACAAGGGAGGAGAACAAGTGTGGCTCACCCGTCATATGATCAGTATACGAACAGTATCGAAACAGTATCGAAACGCATGAACTGCTCGCATGTGTGTTGTGAGCAAGCACTACCCCTCCCCTCCCCCTGTCATTGAAGGTGGACGGTGAGGTGATCTTTAGTGCCCTCCAAGGTGCCCAGGCTCAGCATTGGCTTAGGAGAGGAAGTTCCTTGAGAGCTTCTGGGTACGTGGTGGGACCTCCACGCTGCAGCTTACGGGGTCAGTTCGTGGACTTAGAAATTTTCCAAGGGTTGGGTTCAATAGTTCTTAGTGATCGGTCAAGGGTCTCGCTCGGGTCAAGTAAGGATTAGCTGCATATCGCTTTCGAACGTCGAGACCAGTTCTCTGGTTTCAACATTCTGGTGCGGTGAGCGTGGAAGCAGCTGGTTCGGAAAGCCCTGAGTAAGCCTCATGGCTGGAAGCGATGAGCTGGAGAACTCGCCCCCTACCGTCGAGTACGTGAAGAAGAGTGATTTTGATGAGTTCCGGAAGACGATCCTAGAACTCTTCATGGTCGCGCCCCCCCCCCCCCCCCCCCCCCCCCAAGGTGGGTGTTCAACACCACCTGCACCCATGCTCGCCTCGCCCCCTCCGATGGAGGCGGAGCAAGCACATCGACAGGGGAAGGTGCCAGTTACGGGGGAAGGTTCGGGTCTCCAAGTGAGAGTGCTCTTTAACAGCTCTCATGGGACCGGCTGCCCCAGCGGGGAGGTGGAGAGGACGCCTTCCACTCGCCAAGGAGGAGGGGGGAGCCCTTTCTGTGAACTGATCATCTCGGCTCCGGTTCCCGATGGGTTCAACGAGCCTGACATGTCATACTACGCGGGAAAGGATGACCCCATTCAGCACCTCCAGTGGTTCGAGGACATGACCTCGATCAGGCAGATGTCGGACGCCTTCAAATGCAGGCTCTTCGCCGTCACGTTCAGGGGAAAGGCAAGGGACTGGTTCCACCAGCTCCCGGGAGGAACCATCTACAGCTTCGAGGACCTGCGTCGGATTTTCCTGCTAAGGTTCTCCACCTCGAAGAAGAGAAGAAAAGGGGCGAAAGCGTTGTTCCTGATCCGGCAGAGGCCGGGGGAGACACTGGGAAGTTATGTGGACAGGTTCCAGGAGGAAGTCCTCCAAGTCGTCGAGATGCCTGGGCACACCCTGCAGTTGGCTTTCACCCTCGGGTTGCTGCAAGGCCTATTCAGAATGAGTCTGACCCGGGACTTCCCCGTGTTTTTCGAAGAGCTGATGGAGCGCGCCGCCCGGGAGATTGAGTACGAGGCCACCAATCAGGAGTTCATGGCAAGGTTGGCCAAGCGTTCGAAGGGAGAGAAGAAGGAGGACAGGAGGGAGCATGGAGGGAGAAGAAGGGAGGAAGTGAAGAGCCAGGGACACTAGGGACCCCCCGCTGGGTCGGAGCAAGGTTGGAGGTCTCAACCGCCAGCCGCCCGACCAGCCTGGAGGCCGCCAGGGGGACCCTCTCAGGGCCAAGGAAGAGGCCACTTCCAGGGAGGAGGAAACTACCATGGGAAGCAGGGATGATATAACCCGGCGGGCTGGCAGCACGACGCAAGGCCGCTGCAAGTTCAACCCCTGCAGGCCATGGCGATCGGGAGGAAGAAGGGATGGAAGAAGAGGAACCACTTGAGAAATGGAGCGGGCGAGTTAGCACTACTGTATTGTGACTTCCACCAGCAGGAAGGTCACGCGACCTGCCCAGAGTTCCTCGAGATGAGAGGAGGAGGAGGAGGAGCCCCGATAGGGGGAAAGCAGCTCTGCTTGGAGGGTCCAAGCGGAAGAAGAGAAGGGAAGAAGAAGGAGGAGGAGGATCAGTGCGAAGAAAGGACGGACCTAGGGGCCTTGGGGGGGGGGGGGGGGGGGGGGGGGGGGGCGGGGATCGGTGTGATCCACGGAGGAGCAGGCATCGAGGCCACCCGGAAAGGGAGCCTCCATACCATCTACCGTCGGAGCATCGCTTCGACCTCCCGATCCCCACCCCCTGGCGAGAAGATCACCTTCTCGGCCCTAGACATGCCGGCCCACGAGGATCCCTTCTGCGACGCACTCGTCATCAAGGCCGCAATCGAAAACTTCACGGTCTCATGAATCCTAGTTGACAATGGGAGCTCGGTGAACGTGGTGTTCAAAAAAGCCTTCGACAAGATGCCTCGAGGCGAAGTGGGTGTTGGCGTCAGATGGGCCGCTCTTCGGGTTCTCCGGAGGAAGGAAGGAGGTGGAGGGAGGAGTTGAGCTCCTCGTCACCTTGGGAGGCACGTCAAAAAACTGTCGGTTCGTCATTGTGGATGCGCCGAGCAGTTACAACGCTATTTTTGGGCGTCCCCTTATCAGCGCGTACCAGTGCGTGACATCCTCATACCATCCGTGTTTGAAATACAACATTGGAGGAGTGCAGGTCAGGGTCTGGGGAGATCCCAGGGAGGCGCGCCAGTGCTACGTCACAACAGTCAATGCGGTCGGATGGGCAAGGAAGGCGGAGGAAATGGAGGAGATGATGAAGGAGAGGGCCGGGGAGAATGTGGTCGAGTGAGCGCAGGGAGGCGCAATGTAACAAACTTGTATCCTCTAGATTATGAATGAAAATTGTTCTCTTTTTTCAGGTAAGGTGATTGGTAAAATCCCCAACTAGAGACCATTCTCCGGGCTCAGTCATGCCGACAGATGGGAGACTCATTGGGTCGACTGATTGGTAAAATCCCCAACTAGAGACCATTCTCCGGGCTCAGTCATGCCGGCAGATGGGAGACTCATTGGGTCGACTGATTGGTAAAATACCCAACTTGAGACCATTCTCCGGGCTCAGTCATGCTGGCAGATGGGAGACTCATTGGGTCGACTGATTGGTAAAATCCCCAACTAGAGACCATTCTCCGGGCTCAGTCATGCCGGCAGATGGGAGACTCATTGAGTCGACTGATTGGTAAAATCCCCAACTAGAGACCATTCTCCGGGCTCAGTCATGCCGGCAGATGGGAGACTCATTGGGTCGACTGATTGGTCGAATCCCCGACTAGAGACGATTCTCCGAGTTCAGTCATACCGGCAGATGGGAGACTCATCGGGTCGACTCGCTACTTAACCAAGTGACCTAGAGAGATGATGAGCACCTCCAGCTCTGGGTAAGCAAGGCTCCTAGGATGTGGATGGACCTCCCACCCCCAGTTGGTTTGAAAGAGTGTTGAGTTCCTCCGCCCGCAGGTAAGCTAGGCCCCTAGGGCATGGACGGGTACTCCGCCCCCAATTGGATTGGGAAGGTATGAGGTTCCTCCGCCTCCAGGCAAGCTAAGCTCCTAGGGCATGGATGGGTACTCCACCCCCAAGTGGTGGGGAAGGGTGTTGAATTCGTCTGCCTCCAGGTAAGGTAAGCCCCTAGGACATGGGCCGGCTCTCTTCTCCTGGTTGTTCTAGCAGGTTAGTCCAAGGTATGACGAGATAGTAAGCCAAATCAGTTTATTGTAATTGAACAACGAATAGTTGAATTAACTAGAAATTCGCCAAACAGTTACATGTTCATCGATAACACATGTTACATAAGTAAGCACTTTGCTCTTAATAATTAACATGCGGTTGAAGATACAAAACAATCATGGCTTGCAGAAAATAGAAAAGAGAGGAGGATCTTGGCAACTCCGACATTCAAGGGGAGTAGCCGCCGCTGGAAGGAGGCGAGCTGGGACGCACAGGTGGGGGTATAGATCAAAGAGGATGTCACTAGCAGCGACCCTCCTCCAACCGTCACGAAGGGCATCCGCCCTATGAAGGGAAACCATCAAGGCCTCAGCCGTCATCTTCGCAATCTCCCTTCGGGTGCCCTCAGCCATAGTGGGGGGAGGAGGGACGGGCGCCGCTGTCCGCGAGGGTCCGCCTCTCTCCCCCTCCTGCAACTGCCTCTGGGCTTCAGCAAGCCGAGCTCTCAGGTCCTGCACCTCCTGATCTGACTCCTCGCATCGCCTCCTAAGTGAGTCAGCAACCTCTGGCGCCTGCAGGTGAAGAAAGTAAAAGGTTCACAGATGCTGGGGAAAGGAGATGTGAAGAAAAAGGGGAGAGTCCCCAAAGCCAGCACGAACCAGGCCCCCAGATGACTGCTCCAAGATCCTTTCAGAGGTAACTAGGCGCGTGGTGAGGTCAGCAACGTTCTCTTCGGCAGCCCGACTTGATGCATCGACCTGCCTCAGCCTCTTCGAGAGACTAAGACCTCGGCGGGCGGTCATGTGCGAGAGTTCGGCTGCGCGGAGCATGGCTTGCGATCTCATGCAGGCAAGGTCGCGCATAGACTTTTTCTTGTAGGCGACCGCATCCTGCCAGCCATAGAGGCCAAATGAGAGGTTGTACGTAGCATCCCCGAGTGGCTCAGTCTCTATCCAGGATGGTTGGTGGGAGGTGATCGAGACCCGGTTCGTGGCCTCATCCCAATGGAGGACAGGGTCACCAAAGGGGTCAGTGGCGTTCCCCCCCATCTCAAAATTGGGGTGGTTCGCGAACGCGTCAGGGTCGCTTGGTTGCCCTTTCTCCCTCGGTGCTATCACTGTGCCCTCCCTATGGACCGCTTTCCCTCGCCGCATTGTTGGCCCTTTAGGCGGGGAAGGAGGCGAGTCCTCCTCCAACACATGCTCCTTCTCCTTCCATTGCCTTGGCGCGGGGACCTTAGGGGCGGAGGCACATGCAGCGGCAGCCTCCTTAACAAACCAACGAGCGGATGAGGAGCTCCCCATTGCGAAGGGGGGGGGGGTGTCGTGGACGAGTACGCTCACCTTTGTGATCCAAGGCCAAGATAAGCATTCACATGTATGAGTGAGGAAGGAAGAATAAGGGGGGCATCAGAGAGGAGGGATACCTGTCCCAGGCTCGACGTAGGTAAGCTGGCCGATGTCCTTCCTGAGGTGCCCGACCTCAAAGCTCGCGCCCTCAAGATAGCTGTGAAGTACAATCGCCTCCCCACCTAAGCGAGGGGCCTTGAATGCCTTCTCGGGCCTCTGGATGGGCGAAAGGGGGATGTCACCGAAGTCACCTTGGATGAACACAAATGTGTCACTCCAGTGATGGACCTTGTTGGAGGTCTCGCACACCTTCACGTGTGTGCCGGTGAGGAAGCATACCCCTCAGGGGTCGCTCGGAAGACAAAGTGTTGGAGTCTATGTTCCGCATCTCTTGGTTTGAGAATAACAAATATCGTGTTGTATTTGATCTTGTATTTTGTGTGTTTATAGTATGCAGGTTGTACAGGAACTATAGCTACACATCCCTTTGAATAGTTTGCTGATTGGAAATGGCTCTCTAGAAAGATAGCTAACGATAGCTAACGCTCGCGTTAGTTGTTAACGCCCAGCGTTAGCAAACCGCTGAGAAGAAACCGCTGAGAAGGAAAACCGCTGAGATGCAAACTGCGTTCGACTAACTGGAGGCTGCGTTCGACGAACTCTGAAGGCGCTCGACGAAATCTGAAGGAACCTGCGGTCGACGAACTCTGACGGCGCTCGACGAAATCTGAAGGAAGCTGCGTTCGACGAACGAGGAGTTCCGTTCGACGGAAGTTCCTGCGCTTGACGAACCTGCGCTCGAGAAGCTGCGTTCAACGAACGAGGAGTTCCGTTCGACGAAATTTCCTGCGCTCGACGAATTTGCGCTCGACAAGCTGCGTTCGACGAACGAGAAACTCCGATCGACGAACTGAGTCTGCGTTCGATGAATTTGAAGCTCCGTTCGACGAAAGTGTTTCCGTTCGACGAAATTGTTCCGTTCGACGAAAGTTTGTTCTGTCACGTTCATGGTGGTTTGCACGATCCTGACGGTTGCGGTTTTTCCGTTCGACGAAGGGTGCATTCGACGAAGGCGCGTTCGACGAAATTTGTTTTCGTTCGACGAATTTTTGTTCAGCCACGCTCCCGAGTTTATGCACGATCTCAGCAAATGCCTCACTAACGCCGCGCGTTAGCTTCCGAGGCTATTTAAAAGTACAGCTCCTCTCAATCAAATTGAGAAGAGAAGATTCCAGAATTCTGATACTTTGGAGAGAGGTTGATGTACAACAATTAAGAGATCTCCCTTGGGCTAACATGAAGATCTAAAGAAGATTTTGAAGGAGAAGGTCTACAACGCATATTCCATACGAAGGACGATCGTTTCAAGAATGCCAACATCTACATCGACTTCGTCTTCACCTTCAGAATTTCTTGGGGAGTTTCTCTTTACTTATCTTGTAATCTTTTATTTTTTTCCTTTTGTAATTTATGCAGAGAATCGTTCGGTGAGAACGTCGGATTCCGGGAAGGATTCTGTGGGTAAATTCACCTTGTGTTGGCGACTAGGTCCTTGTGAGGCTTAGGGGGTAATTCGCCGCCTTGTGCGTGGCGACTAGGTCGAGGGTAGATCTAGGGGGTGGCTAGAGGCCTTATCTGGGGATAGATAGGCTATAGCCAACCGGTCCTTGGGAGAAGGACCGGTGAAACAACAAAAAGTGTTTTTACATATTTTCGCCTTGATTTCTAGTGTTATAGAAATTAAACATTTGTGTATTCAATTTATTATGAAATAAAATCATGTCTCTTAATGTTCTATTCAATTGATTTTATTTCCTTTTTGAGAATGTTTTAATTTCTATTTCCATCAAAGTATTAAATTTAACATTTGTATAATTATCTTTGAAATACAATAATAATTTTCATTATCTCTGATGTTCTGAAATTGTATTTCATTTAAAATTTCATAAGTAAAATCACTGTGACAATCTTTTTGTTCTGAAGAATATTCACTGGAGAGCTAACGCCCAGCGTTAAGACTTAACGCCAGGCGTTAGCAACAATTAACAAAAAGTTTGTTTTAATTATTTAAAAAGGAATCTTCAATATAATCTTATCTGGAATATTTAAATATATTTTCTTATAAAATATTTTGAAACTTCAGTTGCAAACTCTAATAAACTTAATTAAGATTTAAATTTCATAAAACCCTTATTCACCCCCCCCCTCTAAGGGCGCCGTAAGATCCAACACATGGTATCAAAGCTAGGTTATTCTAATACGGCTTTACAACCGGGAATAATGACGCTTCATGATCTCGCATCTTCTAGAGGGGATAATTTTTATGAAAATGAAAAATCTTTATGTCCACTATTATTTATGGGTGAAAATTATAATGGGTGGAAAACTCTTATGGAAAAATTTCTTAAATCTTTGGATATTGAAGTTTGGAATATTACAATTAAAATGCCCCCAAATATTCTAAATAAAAATGAAAAGTATTTAAATGCCAAATCTATGAATAGTTTATATTGTGCACTAGATCAAAATATTTTCAAACTTATTTATACGCTTCCTACTGCTTTTGAAGTTTGGAAATTTCTTGAGACTACTTATAGTTTTCCTTCCACAGATGATGAACAAGAGCAATTCCTTATTATCCAAGAGGAGAAACCGATGAGGACTTATGCTTAGAGGAAGAAGAATTCAACGTCACAATATTGGACTCATTTGATGACAAAACATCAAACAAAAGAGAAGACGAAAATTATAGCAAGGTAAGAAAATCTAAATATTCACTTTTTGTAACAAATTCTATTTCTACATTTCGTGTGCTTAAATTTGCTAAACGTAAAATTTCAAAGTTGAAACATGCTAATTCCAAATTACGTTTAGAAAATAAAACTTTAAAAGTAAACGCTAAAGTAGAATCTTATATTGATGTTTCAAATTCTCATTCATGCTCTTTAATTAAAAATGCTAAACCTTATTTTGATTACAATACTTTTAAAGAAGAACTCAAGGTTTTGGAAAAAAAGGTCTTTTAACTTCAAAAGAGCATAATGAAAAATTGATAAAAGAAAATGATAATTTAAGGGATAAACTAGAATCATTAAAAATGTTTATTCAAAATTGTTCATATAATAAAAAATCTTTTATTTCTAGTTTATCAAATTATCAAAAGTTTAAAAGCTTAACTTCATATTATAAGAGTATGTCTATAAGAAAGAGTGAAATGAAAATCATCAAAATAAGAACCAATCATTTAAAACATATTGTAACCCACTCTTTCAACATTCAATTCTTAAGAAAGACCATCACTCTTATAAACTCTCAAAGAATCAATGTAATAAAATTCATTATGATTATCCACATCAATGTATTTTGAAAAATAATTTGAATAAACATAAATCCCAAATGAATTATTTTTCAAACAACCATCATTCCAAAAAGATGTCAAATAATCATAATATAAATTTAAAAGAAAAACAACCAAAGTATGAATGGAGGCCCAAAATTAAAAACGAAACACTAACTCCGCTTGTAAAGGCTCATTCATCATTTTCTCTCCAAAAGCCAACACGATGTATTTGGGTACCCAAAGGAACCATCACATTTGGTCCCCTTTGGATACCTAAATCTCTCATTCTCTAGGAATCATCGTATTGCATGAAGTAGAAATAAATTAGAAATGAAATATCATAACTCTACTTCATGATATGCTTAATTGCTTTTTCTTTTGTTTGTTTTCTTATTTTTGAGCCAACACGCTAAGGTCACTTAGATATATTATGAGATATGACTTTTATTTTAAGCCTAATGTTTAACAAATCAAATTGAATTAAATTAAACATAAAGTCATATATTTTTTTAAGTGATCTATCTTTTCCTTTTTATATATTATCCTTTTTAAATACATTGCCTATAAATGTCTTATATTATCATTATAAATTGAATGCTAAATTTGCTAAATGATATTATCAAGACCTATACAATTACTTTCAAAATTGGATTTAAATGGTATTAGGTGTCTTAGACTAAAATATTAAATGCGCAACTAACTGCATATTTGTCTATTTTCTTTGTTGCATATGATAGCCTAATGAAAAATCATAATTGAAAATTTACAAAAATGATGAATATGATTTTACACACTCCATCTTGATCTATTAATATCCTATGCTAAAATTCACTATAATCATATATCATAATTCATGATCCATCAAGACCTATCTTAAATCAACTAATTCTATCAACCTTAAGAATTATGAAATATATGATTGCTATTGATATTATAGTTTCATATCTTGTTTTGTGTATGTGAAATACATCTTTATTATTTGCATGAATCTCATTATCTTTAGACCTAAGAATTAACTTGATATAAACAAGATTAAATCAAATAGAATTGTCACTTCATTCTAGGTCTATAAATTTCTCAAAACTCTAAAATTGATTACATGCAAACCAATTATATATATTTAGCATATTTTGCATAACGTCCAAATTCATTATCCTAGCCGCACCTCTTGGTATATGCTCAATTTAGTGTTTATGCTAGGATTATCAATATAGTGACATGCTAAAGGTAGAGAAATTTGAACTTTAAAATTCATGAGTACATTGGGGTTTTAAAATCTACTGTATGCTCTAAAACTAAAACAAACTCATGTTTCATGAATCAATCCTTAGACTAAAACACTTAGTATATCCATAATCATTAACCTATGACATTTGTCTCACAATAGCGAGGGCGTAGGATTGTGTGCATTAGAGACCTAACCTCTAAGTCATGTCTTGTCTTTAACCGGGGAGGGTTCCAGTGGGGCCTTGATAGGCACTGGGGGAAAGAGTGCTAGGTTGAGCGTCGTCTTTTGTATGCATATGAGATTAACACCCCAACCTACGGCATGCGTGCAGCTCCTCATGCCCATCTGTCACTTAGTACGGGGCTAGAGTGTAGTCATGTTGTTTGTAACACCCCAAAACTGGTAGTTCCGCGAAGTAGGCGGAGTGGTAGTGCGGCACGTGAAGCAGGCTAGAATTTTCCCTGTCTGCTCTTAGCGCACGATCAGTGGCCTCATCGCGCACGATCAGTGATCGTGCGCCAGCGATCGTGCGTTAATTCCGAAGAGAATCGAGTTCTGTCTCGGACAGTGCGCACGACCATTTCCCTCTTCGCGCACGACCAGTGATCGTGCGCCAGCGATCGTGCGCTTATTCGCAAGAATTCAGAGTTCTGTCCCGGATAGTGCGCACGACCATTGCCCTCGTCGCGCACGACCACTGACCGTGCGCCTGTGATCGTGCGCCCTGTTTATTCTGTTCCGCGATTTTGAGCGGAGAAGAGGATCCGACCGATCAAATTTCTTGGGATTCGATCCAACGGCTGGGATTTATTGCTGGGGGGTCTTAGGGCTTTGGAGAGGGATTAAACCCTCATTATTTCATAGTGTTTCTCTCTCCTAGGCTAGAGGAAGAAGAAGGGGGCAAGGAAGAAGAAGAGGAGATTTCGCCATTGACGGAGCCCCGGAGCTCCGTTTCGCGAGCCGTTTCCAGATCCGGAGAGTGCAGCCCGGTGCGGTTCTTTCCCTCCGCGTAGAATCTCGGATCCATGGCGAAGAAGAACACGTCTAGGGTAACGATTTCTTCTCCCATTGTTTGGACTTGTCTTTTGTCCTCTCCTTCATTTCTCTATGCTTGCATGAGGAGTCCCTTTCACCAAATGGGTGAAGTGTAGGATTTCCTCAAGTCCTTCGGGACTCCGGGTAGATTGTGTCCGTCCCCGGCATATTGCATGTAGAAAATCCGGTAGTTGTGCGGATTTAGGCATTGTGTGTGAAGCCTATTCGTGGCCGTGAGCCCGAATCGGTGATGATTGATTTGCGACGTTGCATTTAGGTTAAGCCTAGAATGCGTGCCGGAGAATGACTCTGTGTTATATGCGATAGTATTGCGGGATTTAAGCGTAGGTACCTTGTGAAGATCCTAACGGAAGCCCCATGCTTTGCGAGTGGTTGAATGCAAACCTTCACCACTAGAATTGTTGAGGAGTGGTCTTGTACCTCCTTTTTGGTTACGTATAAAGCCCTAACGATCCCTCATGCCCTCCGGCCGAAAGGCGGAGTCGGGTCTTGAGTCGTTACAAGGTAAACTTTTAAGGCTAGGGTGTTGTAACTTATGTTTTGTGTAGCACTAGTGAGTGCTAAACCCTTACGGGCCGAGGTGATGTCATACCCGCATCGTGTGTTCAATCGATGACAAGAGCACGGGAATTGGCTGAACTGAACCCGTTTCCAGGCGTGGCGGTAGGGGGATTTATCTCTTGTAAACCCGAACGACCTTGGGAGAGGTTGGGAAGGGCGTCTTGCCTAGACCGACCAAAAGCTCTTTTCTATCTAGAGTTTCCGGACTCATGATGGTTTTGGTGCTCGGGAAGAAGTACCTTTGGTGCATGCCTTGTGAGCATGGAACGCGCGGTTGTGTGTACCCACGTTTGTGATGAATTGATGTTGTTAGCCTCATGCGGTTATTTAGGCGGTTGTGGGAACCTTCGGGTGAACCCAACCAACATCATGTGCATACCTAGGTTCCTTTCTTTTGATGCTCAACCTAGAAGATTGATTGTGCTTGAAACCTCACCTTGTGTAGTTGCACTTTCTTTAGATTAGTACTTGTGCTAGTATGGCTTGCTTGCAGGATAGAATCTCCGCCACCCCGGGAAAGGGGTGTGGTCGTTATAATTTGGTCAGCTGTGCTGACCGTTGCCTTGTTTGCCACCGCTTGGTGGAATGTCTTATGCAGGTGCAGGTGAGCCTAGCGGGAAATAGCGGGCGGTGACCCCTTTTGCTGAGTTGGCCCTTGAAGGCCAGCCTCCCTTTTTAGCTTTTTCATGTATGGCCGGCCTGCGTGCCGATGTATGCTTATGGAGTTTTGTGCATTGGATGAATGTAAGGCCTTAAGGCCGTAACTCTTATTCTGGTTACATTCCTATGATAGTGGACAGTTCTTTTTGAATGGTTTAATTAATGCTTCCGCTTACGTTTTGTACTCTCGTTTAGTTGTTACTTTTCTGGTTATCACCTTTTAACTCCTAGCTAGTGTGGCTTGTATGGCGTGGGGTCCCGGCCGGACCTACTGTTATACTATTCGTACTGGCAGGGTGTTACAATTTGGTATCGGACTTAAGGCGTCGATCCGTAGTTTAGCGAATTCGGGACGAATTCCTTTTAAGGGGTGGTGCGCACGGGCTGTGCATTCACCTAAAACGACAAAAACTAATAAGAATGTCCACTTAGGAATGGAAAAAAAAACATACTTGTTTGCGGAACCTGAGCGTTCCATGATTGATGTTTGATATTTTTAGGGTCACTAAATTGTGCCTTGCATGATTATAGGTGACTAGAAGTGCTGCGGGGCGGTCTCAACCCCGTAACACTGCTGAAAGTAGTGGGTCGGCTGAGGTGCCAGCGACCACTCCTTCGGCTGAGATGATCAGAATGGTCGCAGAAGCAGTCTTCGCGATGATCAATGCTCAACCGCAAAGGCTTGCACAGCCTGCTACGCCTACTACCGATGCGGCCCCGGTAATTGAACCTGCAGTGGAACCTGCGGTAGCACCGAGGGTTGATGCCCCTGTGCCAGTAGCTGCAGTAGAACCGGCGTTAGCACCGAGGGTGGAGCGTCAAGTTGCGCAAGTAGTTGCGGGGCGAGCGCGTGACCAACAATTAAAGCACTTCTTGAGCTTTAATCCTCCTACCTTCTCGGGATCTGAGTCCCCAACGGTGGCAGAAGACTGGTTGTCAAGAGTTAGAAGAACTCTGAGGGCGACGGCGACGGACGAAGCCATGATGGTCACCTTAGCCACTTTCCTTCTTGACGGAGAGGCTGTGCTGTGGTGGGAAGAGCAGGAACTGCACAAGTTCGGCGATAGAGACATTACTGAAATAACAATGGCTGAGTTTTCAAAGTCGTTCCTCCAGCAGTTTATCCCCTCTGCCCAACGCATTGCGTTACAAAACCAGTTCCTGAGGTTAACTCAAGGTGATCGCTCCGTTGACGATTACTTACATGAGTTTACCAGACTGAGTCGCTATGCGGGGGCATTGGTGGAGGATGAGGAGGCGAAGACGAATAAATTCTATGAAGGGCTTCGGGACGAGTTGAGGCTGCTCCTTGCAGGCCCTATGACGTTTGGCTTCCAAGTGATGGTGCAAACCGCCAGATCTTTGGAGTTGGACATGAAGAGGGTACAAGCAAAGAGTGTTGTAAAGAAACCCGAGTTTCATGCGCCGGCCTCTCAGTCCAAGCCGGACTTCAGAAGAAACAAGCGGAAGTTCAAGCAGGCGGAACCAGCTTCTTCGAATGTTTCGGGAGCCACGACCGCGCGGACTCCTATTACGTGTTTCACCTGCGGGAAGGTGGGACACAAAGCTGCGGTGTGTCGAAGTGGTCCCCCAAAGGCGGCAAATCGAGCGGTGGATTATGCTCGGGCTGCGGAAAAGGGCAAAGCGGCAGAGTCTTCGGCCTCCCAACACATTCCGACTCAGCCGAGAGTCTATTCGCTTGGCCAACAAGAAGCTATACGACAAACCGATGTAGTCACTGGTACGAATTAGAAGTTAGCTTTTACAGCTATGTATATGATTCTTACTGTTGTACGACTATATGTGTTATTTGTGTACAATTAGGTTTCGTCCTAATTTTCAACTATCCGGCGAGAGCTCTATTCGATACGGGTGCATCGCACTCTTTTCTGTCCGAGGACTTCGTGGTGCGAATCGGAGTGCCGTCTACCTTTGTAGAGGATAGATTGGAAGTAGTGCTACCCAATGGATCTCGAATGAGTGCGGATAGGAAGAGCCGTGTGAAGGTGCGGATCGGAAGTCAAGATTTCGACTTGGAAGCGTCGTTACTACCGTTAGCTGAATTCGATGTGATCTTCGGCATGGACTGGCTCTCGGAGCAGCGAGCATGCATAGATTGCAAGACAAAGGAGATCACTCTGGGAACGAACACCGACGATGAAACCACATTCGCCGGTATGCGAGGAGCGAGCAAGACGCTGATGTCTGCTCTCCAAGTGGTTAAGGCGGTGAGAAAAGGCGCCGAGTTGTTCTTCACCTTGTTGGAGGCTTCGGAGCCAAAGCCCAGGTTGTGTGATGTCCCAGTTGTAGCGGAATACGCCGACGTGTTTCCTAACGAACTCCCTGGGGCTCCGCCTCATCGGGAGATTGATTTCTGTATCGAGTTGGTGCCAGGTGCCAAACCTGTGGCCCGCTCACCATACCGAATAGCGCCAAAGGAATTGGCAGAGTTGAAGGTCCAATTGCAAGAGCTGCTAGAGCAAGGCTACGTACGTCCAAGTTCTTCGCCTTGGAGTGCACCGGTCCTCTTTGTGAAAAAGAAGGATGGGAGCTTGCGACTATGTATTGATTATAGAGAGCTAAACAAGTTGAGCGAGAAAAACCGATATCCGATTCCTAGAATCGATGATCTATTCGACCAACTGATGGGGTCGACGGTTTACTCCAAGCTAGACCTAAGGTCCGGCTACTATCAACTGCGAATAAGGGAATGTGACATTCCAAAGACAGCGTTCAGTACCGGCTTTGGGCACTATGAGTTCACGGTAATGCCGTTCGGTCTATCCAACGCACCGTCGGTATTCATGGACTTGATGAATAGGACATTCCGAGAGTATTTAGATCAATTTGTGATCGTCTTCATCGACGACATTTTGGTATACTCTCAGTCGGAAGAGGAGCATGTAGGGCATCTGCACGCAGTCCTGAGCACCTTGAGGAGGAGTCAGCTATATGCCAAGTTCTCCAAGTGCGAGTTTTGGCTACCGTCAGTGGCATTCCTTGGTCATGTTGTTAGTGGCGAAGGAATTGCAGTTGATCCGTCGAAGATAGAAGCGATCCAAGCGTGGCCTTTGTTGAAAAACGTAGCGGAAGTCCGAAGTTTCTTAGGACTTGCCGGCTATTATAGGCGCTTTGTGGAAAACTTCTCGAGGATCGCACTTCCTCTCACAAAACTGACTAGGAAGGATCATAAGTTCGTTTGGTCGCCCGAGTGCGCACGAGCTTTTGAAGAGCTAAAGAGCCGTCTGACCACGGCGCCCATTCTATGCTCGCCACAAGGTACGGAAGGCTACGAAATATATAGCGACGCCTCAGGAAGTGGATTGGGTTGTGTCCTAGTGCAGTTCGGGAAGGTAATTGCCTACGGCTCCCGGCAACTGAAGGTTCACGAGAGGAATTACCCGGTCCATGATTTGGAGCTAGCGGCCGTGGTTTTTGCCCTCAAACTTTGGAGGCACTATCTATATGGCGTGAAGATCGATATCTTTACCGACCATAAGAGCCTCAAATACTTACTAGATCAAAGGGAGTTGAACATGCGCCAAAGGAGGTGGATGGAGTTCCTTGGGGACTACACCTTCGATATCAAATATACTCCCGGTAAAGGAAACGTAGTTGCAGACGCGTTGAGTCGTCGGGCTCCCGCACAAGCAAATTGGATTTTGATGCACAATGAGCGTCTAATCCGTGAGCTAGAAGAAATGGAGATCATATGCATTGATAGGAGAACGTCTACTTCAGCATGCTTGAACTGGACGGAAGTTCGCTACGACCTTGCCGACCGAGTTCGACAAGCATTGGAGTTGGACGAGAGCTTGAAACGATACAAAGCGGAAACCGTTGAAGGGTTAAACGCTGATTTCTCCTTCGAAGACGACCTTATGTGGAAGCAGGAAAGGTTATGCATCCCAAACGTTGGTACTCTACGGGCGGAGTTGATGTACGAGGCTCATCATACCAAGTACTCGATCCACCCGGGGAGCACTAAAATGTTTATGGATATGAAGAAATTGTTCTGGTGGCCGGGCATGAAGAAAGACATTGCCCTTTACGTGGCCAAGTGTCATACTTGCGCGTTGGTGAAAGCGGAATGTCAACGTCCCGGTGGGTTTCTGAAGTCCTTGCCGATTCCGGAGTGGAAGTTTGATGATATTTCGATGGATTTCGTGCACGGATTGCCGAGATCGCAACATGGAAACGACGCCATATGGGTGATCGTGGACCGTTTGACAAAGGTATCACACTTCATTCCGAACCGGAAGGATGATTCCGTAGAGAAGCTAGCAAAGCTCTATGTGGATAGTATCGTGAGACTGCACGGTGTCCCTCGTAGCATCGTCAGCGATCGTGACGGGCGTTTCACATCGAAAGATTGGAGGCTTATCCATGAACTGTTGGGCACAAAATTGAAGTTCAGCACGGCCTTCCACCCGCAAACGGATGGACAGACCGAGAGAACCAACAGGACTATGGAGGATATGCTCCGAATGTGCGCTCTAGACTTTGGAAAGAGGTGGGAGGATCACCTCTTTATGATCGAGTTCGCCTACAATAATAGCTACCAAGCCAGCATAAAGATGGCTCCTTTCGAGGCCCTCTATGGTAAGAAGTGCCGTACGCCGTTGTCTTGGGCGGAAACGGGCGATACTAAGCTATTGAAGCGAAAGGATGTTGAAGAAGCAACTTCGACGATCCGGTCTATATGCGAAAGGCTATTGGTTGCCCAGGATAGGCAAGCAAAGTATTTCAACGCCAAGCATAGGAACTTAGAGTTTGCCGTCGGTGACCGGGTTTATTTGAAGATCAAACCGTTCAAAGGGGTATCAAGGATTCGACGCTTGAAAAAGCTCAGTCCGAGGTACTTAGGACCGTTCGAGATCGTAGAGCGTGTTGGTGATGCGGCTTATCGGCTTGCACTATCTGCAGAGCTGAGCGGTCTGCACGACGTGTTCCACATTTCAGTGTTGAGGAAGGCAGTGCAAGAGCCTACTCATATCGTTGCGGTCGGCAAAGTTCCGGTTGATAGTGGGTTGTCGACGAAAGTCAAACCTTTACGCATCGAAGATACCGAAATAAAGCAGCTGCGGAACAAGTCCATTCGGATGGTAAAAGTCCGGTGGGATAACTGCGGCCGAGAGGAGCTCTCTTGGGAGAGAGAGCAAACGATGCTTGCGGAGTATCCCGAGATTTTTCCCTCAGGTAAAGTATAACTGTAATTTATGCTATTACTGTTTCCTGGATTTCGGGACGAAATTCTTTTAAGGAGGGTGGAGTTGTAACACCCCAAAACTGGTAGTTCCGCGAAGTAGGCGGAGTGGTAGTGCGGCACGTGAAGCAGGCTAGAATTTTCCCTGTCTGCTCTTAGCGCACGATCAGTGGCCTCATCGCGCACGATCAGTGATCGTGCGCCAGCGATCGTGCGTTAATTCCGAAGAGAATCGAGTTCTGTCTCGGACAGTGCGCACGACCATTTCCCTCTTCGCGCACGACCAGTGATCGTGCGCCAGCGATCGTGCGCTTATTCGCAAGAATTCAGAGTTCTGTCCCGGATAGTGCGCACGACCATTGCCCTCGTCGCGCACGACCACTGACCGTGCGCCTGTGATCGTGCGCCCTGTTTATTCTGTTCCGCGATTTTGAGCGGAGAAGAGGATCCGACCGATCAAATTTCTTGGGATTCGATCCAACGGCTGGGATTTATTGCTGGGGGGTCTTAGGGCTTTGGAGAGGGATTAAACCCTCATTATTTCATAGTGTTTCTCTCTCCTAGGCTAGAGGAAGAAGAAGGGGGCAAGGAAGAAGAAGAGGAGATTTCGCCATTGACGGAGCCCCGGAGCTCCGTTTCGCGAGCCGTTTCCAGATCCGGAGAGTGCAGCCCGGTGCGGTTCTTTCCCTCCGCGTAGAATCTCGGATCCATGGCGAAGAAGAACACGTCTAGGGTAACGATTTCTTCTCCCATTGTTTGGACTTGTCTTTTGTCCTCTCCTTCATTTCTCTATGCTTGCATGAGGAGTCCCTTTCACCAAATGGGTGAAGTGTAGGATTTCCTCAAGTCCTTCGGGACTCCGGGTAGATTGTGTCCGTCCCCGGCATATTGCATGTAGAAAATCCGGTAGTTGTGCGGATTTAGGCATTGTGTGTGAAGCCTATTCGTGGCCGTGAGCCCGAATCGGTGATGATTGATTTGCGACGTTGCATTTAGGTTAAGCCTAGAATGCGTGCCGGAGAATGACTCTGTGTTATATGCGATAATATTGCGGGATTTAAGCGTAGGTACCTTGTGAAGATCCTAACGGAAGCCCCATGCTTTGCGAGTGGTTGAATGCAAACCTTCACCACTAGAATTGTTGAGGAGTGGTCTTGTACCTCCTTTTTGGTTACGTATAAAGCCCTAACGATCCCTCATGCCCTCCGGCCGAAAGGCGGAGTCGGGTCTTGAGTCGTTACAAGGTAAACTTTTAAGGCTAGGGTGTTGTAACTTATGTTTTGTGTAGCACTAGTGAGTGCTAAACCCTTACGGGCCGAGGTGATGTCATACCCGCATCGTGTGTTCAATCGATGACAAGAGCACGGGAATTGGCTGAACTGAACCCGTTTCCAGGCGTGGCGGTAGGGGGATTTATCTCTTGTAAACCCGAACGACCTTGGGAGAGGTTGGGAAGGGCGTCTTGCCTAGACCGACCAAAAGCTCTTTTCTATCTAGAGTTTCCGGACTCATGATGGTTTTGGTGCTCGGGAAGAAGTACCTTTGGTGCATGCCTTGTGAGCATGGAACGTGCGGTTGTGTGTACCCACGTTTGTGATGAATTGATGTTGTTAGCCTCATGCGGTTGTTTAGGCGGTTGTGGGAACCTTCGGGTGAACCCAACTAACATCATGTGCATACCTAGGTTCCTTTCTTTTGATGCTCAACCTAGAAGATTGATTGTGCTTGAAACCTCACCTTGTGTAGTTGCACTTTCTTTAGATTAGTACTTGTGCTAGTATGGCTTGCTTGCAGGGTAGAATCTCCGCCACCCCGGGAAAGGGGTGGGGTCGTTATAATTTGGTCAGCTGTGATGACCGTTGCCTTGTTTGCCACCGCTTGGTGGAATGTCTTATGCAGGTGCAGGTGAGCCTAGCGGGAAATAGCGGGCGGTGACCCCTTTTGCTGAGTTGGCCCTTGAAGGCCAGCCTCCCTTTTTAGCTTTTTCATGTATGGCCGGCCTGCGTGCCGATGTATGCTTATGGAGTTTTGTGCATTGGATGAATGTAAGGCCTTAAGGCCGTAACTCTTATTCTGGTTACATTCCTATGATAGTGGACAGTTCTTTTTGAATGGTTTAATTAATGCTTCCGCTTACGTTTTGTACTCTCGTTTAGTTGTTACTTTTCTGGTTATCACCTTTTAACTCCTAGCTAGTGTGGCTTGTATGGCGTGGGGTCCTGGCCGGACCTACTGTTATACTATTCGTACTGGCAGGGTGTTACATTGTTGAGGTATCTTGATCTTAGATATACTTATATTATATTCATTGCATGAACATGATCTCACTCTTTATACACAAATCATGTATATTTGTTTTTGTTCTAACATTACATCTTGTGTTTGCATATTTTATTATTTTGAGCTTTAATGATTTTACAAAACACAAGTACTTGAAAAATCATCAAAAACATGCTAAAAGAGCCTTCAAATATAATCAATATACTCTGAAATTTCAACTGAAGGAAGGCCTCTTTATAATACAAATGAATTTTGAAAAACATTTTTCAAAAATTCAAGAAATACAGTTCTGTTTTGGCGTTAAGAAGTTAACGCCTGGCGTTAGCTCCTTTGCTCCAAATTTTTTTTTTTTTGAATTATTTCTGGTATTATTTTGATATTTTGTGTGTGTTTTATTTCTCTGTTTGTAAAAAGTTTTCTATCTTTTTATTTCCTTTAAAACAAAATTTTATTTTAAAAAAAATTTATTATATGTATTTTCTTATGCATTATTTCTCTGGCATAGAATATCATTTACTGAAAGGGCTATTAAAGACTTCTATGTTTTTCAGAGAATATATATAAAAAAACAAATACAAAATTACAAAACAATTTCAAAGAACAAAAATATATTTTTCTTTATGTGTGTTTATTGTTTTGTGCATATATAAAAAAAATCAAAAAATTATAAAAACTGATTGTTATTCATTGCCATTGTCAAGGATGATTAATTATATCAATAAAGATTAAATACAATGTTTAATTTAACTTTCAAGTTTCTTAAATGACATTATTTTGTATTTATCATGTCTTGAATATTATCTTATTATGTGCAATGAAATTGATTGCAGATAAACTTGTGTAGAAACGCTTAGCATGCCTCTAAGTATGAGTAATGTATTATGTTTGATAATGATTCATTCCCTCACTTATTTTTGATAACCTACATGTGTTTACAATCTTATTCTTACATGATTGTGTAGTGTAATAACATAAATAAATAAAATGCTTAAATAGATTACCTACACAACATTGAATTGATTATTACAATTCTTTGTCTTTCATGCACTTATTCTTTAGAGAAATGTGGTTTAAAAAAATGCTATGTTTGCAAATCAAGTGAATTCGGAGTCCTTAGTCACTAAACTAAAAAGCAAATAATAAATGACAAGGAAAACTCCACCAAGCACTACTCACCCTCCTGATAAGTCTTAATGAGCATTGTGAGGTTGAGCATCTTGGCTAAGAATTGTAAAGTGTCTTGTAGCAAACAATTTATACACCACTTCTCTTTAGTACACCGGATCACAAAAAAATGAAAATAAAGCTAAAAAGTATAAATGTGATCCCCAAACATTACTTTGCACCATGATAAGTCTTAATAAGCATTGTGTGTGCAGAACACCTTGGTAGTTGTACTATTTATTCATGTGCATTGAAATAGTGTGGAAGTAATATTATTTGTGTATTTTAATGTTGTGTTATTTCATTATATATGTCATGTGTTTTTGATTGATTCACTTGTATACTTTATCAAAACACTACTTTGTACACATCATTATCTTTCATAAAACTTCTACTCATGAGAATTGGATCCTAATGCTCATCTACTCAAATCTCTACAAACTTAAGTAAATGCACTAGATAACAAAGCATGATCGCTACAATGTTTATGTTTACTTGAAATGCAAATTTTATTACATTGCAGTTTGTGTATCTTTTCTTGATATTATGAAATCATGCTTGCAATATTATCTTAATGAAATAGCATCTCTTCAATCTTTATCTCAAACATCAATTTTTCAAATTTAAAACTCATTATCCTTTATATGATTTTATCTTCTAAAAATGATGTTTATGTTTAAGAGTGCTTATTATATTCTTTTGCTAAGTTTACCACTTATGCTCATTCATGTCTAATATTTTTAACATCATGGTTTCAACAAGTGGTATCTTAAAATAGAATGCTTACTTTATCATGTTAGCTATGTTGCTTACTACTTTATGTTTAATCATGCTTATATTTTTCTCAACAAATAGTATTTAACAAGCTTTTGATTGCATCCTATTTTTCTTCTCGACATAAAATATATTACTCCTTATCATACACTCACTCCTAAACCCTCTTTTGATTCTACCAAAATGGGAGATTAAATTGCATAAATCTAATATTTAGGGGGAGTGCATTATAATAATATTAAACAAAAATGGTATATTTGTAGGGGGAGTAATCATATATGAGGTGCATACACTATCATATGTTCGATCATGAAAATCCTTCAATAAGTGGTTCCTTATCTATCTTAAAAAGATATACACTCATCCTTACCCACTTTTGTTAATAACAAAGGGGGAGAAGAAATTGAGAAATCTAGTAAAATAGATATTTATGGGGAGTAAATTATAAGAGAACACTTATGTAAGGGGAGGACTTCATATAAAAAGAGTATGCATTATTGCTATCAAATCTATCATGCTTTTAACCGCTATCAAATCTATCATGCTTTTAACCTATTATTCATGCATATCTTATTACCGCACTTATCTATAAACACAAATGGTTTTAAGTTCACTAATTTCTCATACAAGTATTTGTTATTATCAAAAGGGGGAGATTGTTGGAGCATATGTTTCGCATCTCTTGGTTTGAGAATAACAAATACCGTATTGTATTTGATCTTGTATATTGTGTGTTTATGGTATGCAGGTTGTACAGGAACTATAGCTACACATCCCTTAGAATAGTTTGCTGATTGGAAATGACTCTCTGGAAAGATAGATAACGCTCGCGTTAGTAGTTAACGCCCAACGTTAGCAAACAACTGAGAAGAAACCGCTGAGAAGGAAAACCGCTGAGATGCAAACTGCGTTCGACGAACTGGAAGCTGCGTTCGACGAACTCTGAAGGCGCTCGACGAAATCTGAAGGAACCTGCGGTCGACGAACTCTGAAGGCGCTCGACGAAATCTGAAGGAACCTGCGTTCGACGAACGAGGAGTTCCGTTCGACGAAAGTTCCTGCACTCGACGAAACTGCGCTCGACAAGCTGCGTTCTACGAATGAGGAGTTCCGTTCGACGAAATTTCCTGCGCTCGACGAATTTGCGCTCGACAAGCTGCGTTCGACGAACGAGAAACTCCGATCGACGAACTGAGTCTGCGTTCGACGAATTTGAAGCTCCGTTCGACGAAAGTGTTTCCGTTCGACGAAATTGTTCCGTTCGACGAAATTGTTCCGTTCGACGAAAGTTTGTTCTGTCACGTTCCTGGCGGTTTGCACGATCCTGACGGTTGCGGTTTTTCCATACGATGAAGGGTGCGTTCGACGAAGGCGCGTTTGATGAAATTTGTTTTCGTTCGATGAAATTTTGTTCAGCCACGCTCCCGAGTTTATTCACGATCTCAGCAACTGCCTCACTAATGCCACGCGTTAGCCTTAACGCACACGTTAGCTTCCGAGGCTATTTAAAAGTACAGCTCCTCTCATTCAAATTGAGAAGAGAAGATTCCAGAATTCTGATACTTTGGAGAGAGGTTGGTGTACAACAATTAAGAGATCTCCCTTGGGCTAACATGAAGATCTAAAGAAGATTTTGAAGGAGAAGGTCTACAACGCATATTCCATACGAAGGACGATCGTTTTAAGAACGCCAACATCTACATCGACTTCGTCTTCACCTTCAGAATTTCTTGGGGAGCTTCTCTTTACTTATCTTGTAATCTTTTATTTTTCCTTTTGTAATTTATGCGGAGAATCGTTCGGTGAGAACGTTGGATTCCGGGAAGGATTCTGTGGGTAAATTCGCCTTCTGTTGGCGACTAGGTCCTTGTGAGGCTTAGGGGGTAATTCGCCGCGTTATGCGTGGCGACTAGGTCGAGGGTAGATCTAGGGGGTGGCTAGAGGCCTTATCTGGGGATAGATAGGCTATAGCCAACCGGTCCTTGGGAGAAGGACCGGTGAAACAACAAAAAGTGTTTTTACATATTTTCGCCTTGATTTCTAGCGTTATAGAAATTAAACATTTGTGTATTCAATTTATTATGATATAAAATCATGTCTCTTAATGTTCTATTCAATTGATTTTATTTCCTCTTTGAGAATGTTTTAATTTCTATTTCCATCAAAGTATTAAATTTAACATTTGTATAATTATCTTTGAAATACAATAATAGTTTTCATTATCTCTGATGTTTTGAAATTATATTTCATTTAAGATTTCATAAGTAAAATCACTGTGACAATCTTTTTGTTCTGAAAAATATTCTCTGGAGAGCTAACGCCCAGCGTTAAGACTTAATGTCAGGCGTTAGCAACAGTTAACAAAAAGTTTATTTCAATTATTTAAAAAGGAATCTTTAATATAATCTTATCTGGAATATTTAAATATATTTTCTTGTAAAATATTCTGAAACTTCAGTTGCAAACTCTGATAAACTTAATTAAGATTTAAATTCTATAAAACCCTTATTCACGCCCCCTCTAAGGGCGCCTTAAGATCCAACACAAAGATCTTGCGGAATACAGTCAGGTCGAACTCAACCCATTCCTCTCGTAGATAGCAAGCGTAGGCCGTCAGCATCGAGATCGCGTTAGAGTTAACTTGGGTCGGGACCACGCCGAAGTAATTCAAAAACTCTTTCACCTCAGGCCACAGGGGAAGCCGTAGGCCAGCTTCAAAATGGGCAAGCGGGATGGCGAGCCAGTTCTCGTAGAAAGAGTTAATGGTCTCACCCTGAGACGGACGACGAGACGTCCACCCCTCAGGAAGGTAGGAGCTCTTGAATGCTGAGAACTCCTCCTTAGATACCTTCCCTTCGGGAAAAGGGTGCTCGGAAAAATTAACTGCACATTGTTCCTGGCCATTCCTAGCAACATGAGGGCGGTTGGGAGCCATCTCACGGGGTAAGAGAGAGGGGAGAGAGCTAACCTCAAGGAGATGGAAAAGCAAGGAAAGAGGGCAAGTGTGATGGTGAAGTAGAAGGAAAAGGGGGGGGGGGGGGTATTTATAGGGGGAGCCTAAGCGGGTGAGTGGACCATGTGGTCCACCCACCCCGGATAGGGGCGAGTGGACCCTGAGGTCCACCCGCCCGGGACATGGGCGAGTGGACCCTGAGGTCCACTCGCCCAAGGCACGGGCGAGTGGATCATGGGATCCACTCGCCCGGGGCACGAGCGAGTGAACCATATGGTCCACTCGCCCGGTGCATATAAGTGGTCCTCATGGATCATCCGCCCGACAACAGTGTGCAGACCCCATGGTCCGCTCACTCGGTTCAGGGGCGAGGACCTCGAGGTCAGTTCGCCCATGCTTCCCCCTAACCCCACTCCTCTGTCTTCTCCGGGAGACGCCCATGTAAGGCCTCTGCCCCCTGTTCTCAGACGCACTACCCCGATGTCATGTCGCTTACACTGGCACTTAATCGTTCAACGCTTAACAACCTGCGAATCATGAATGAGCGAAAGCAACAAAGCATTATAACAGAAGCATAATAAGATTAAAGCGTCCGGTCACGGGGTGGGTATAACCACCATGCATGGTTAGTTCTTATTATTACATAATGAATCAAAGAGCGAGGATAAAGGCTGTTCAGCGCGGCATCCATTTCCAGAAACCTTGATCCTGGGTGCACGACGGCACCCCCTGCATAGACCCGATGCATTCTTTCGTTGCGGCAATCTCCTCGCCCGCGGTGCGGACGCTAGCCTCAACCCGGCATATGTGGTCTGCGAGTGGAGCAGCTATACCTCCAGACGCAAGCCGAACCTCCCCCCTTAGCAGATTAAGCTCATTCTCTAACCTTTCCATCTGCCGCTCCAGCGCGCAGACGCGGGCGAGAGGGTCAGGTCCAACATACCACCTTCCGTCACGCAGCTCGAGAAGAAAGGCCTCTTGCCTCCACACCGTATCAGCTAGAAGATTCAGACGCTCAAGGATGCTGGGCTGGTCCTCGGCAGGTTCCTCCACCATAGTAGGGATCGGATTGGTAGGGAGACCTCCCTCCGGCTCGACTGGCCCGTCGAGGTCTTGTCTCCTCCTGCAAAAAGCGTAGCTTTAGATACCGAGGCACTTACCTCGATAGAGGCACTCACAGTAACATTACCTTGCGAATCATCAATCCTCTGGCTCTTCGAGGAAGGGTTGTCATGGGCAGCTGAGAGAGAGGCAGGATCCTGAGCAAGAATGGCGGGACTTGCTCGAACGTCTGCACCCGACATTTCCATCACGCTCCGTACCCCCTCGGGGTAGGTCGGAAAAAGCTGTTGGCATGCAAAAAGCATGCATTCATTAGTGTGATATGATCGCAAAAAAGGGGCGAAGATAAAGATCGAGTTGGTACCGAGTCTAGCTCCAAGTCCCGGACATAGTCAGTCACCCCGTGGGAGGATGACGATGCCACCTCTCTCGCCAAGTTCGGTCGGAGTTTCTTCCTCGGTGATCGCACCGTCAGCCGAGTAGGGGAGGGCGGAGGGCCGCTAACTATGGCCCTGAGCTTCGCCAAGTCATTCCGGTCCTTCCCAGCTAGGGCTTTGAAACGGGCTCTAAAGTCTCGAGGAGGATCCATCCGACTCAAAGGAAAGGGGGAAGGGAAAACTCTCAGGAAGGGTGCTCTCCTCACCTCCCCCTCTGGAGGTTTTTTATAGCCGTCCCGCGGGACCCTCAAAAGATTCCCCCATGACCTCACCTGACTCGTCAAATAGGTGGGTTGGACTTTCTTTCCGAGCTTGAGGCAAGTTCGAAAAGAGCGAGGATTGCGTACAACCCTCATATTTTCCGAGTTAGTGTGACCCAACGCAGATGAGGTCGTGATCGGGAGGTGACCGTCACGCAACGAACCGAACCAATGGAGGTCATCAAGACCAAAAAGAAAAGGCCCGGGGGGGGGGGGGGGGCAGATCTCCTTGGGCGAGTGAACCTTGGGTCCACTCGCCCAAGGCCCCGGACAAGTGGACCCTTGGTCAACTCGCCCAAGGACCCGGGCGAGTGGACTCTTGGTCCACTCGCCCGAGTGTGTGGGGGGGGGGGGGGGGGGGGGGGGGGGGGGGGGGGGCGAGTGGACCTTGTGTCCACTCGCCCAAGGTGGGGGGCGAGTGGTAGGTCCACTCGCCCCAAGCTCGTGGGCGAGTGGACCATATGTCCACTCGCCCGGGCAGCTGGGCGAGTGGACCTAGGGTCCACTCGCCCGGTGGGTGGAGCTGACCGCAAGGTCCACTCACCCAGTCAGGGTGGTGGACCTCGGTCCGCTCATCCGACCCCCGACAAGGGGGGGAGTGGACGTCTCAAGCTCCACTCGCCCCCCTCCTGTTTCGGTCGTTCGGGTTGGTTGTTGGGCTGCGGATAGTAGATTTTTGGCTATCCGCAGCCCAATTTTTGGGAAGTCTATAAATAGACCCCCATGGGCACCTTGGGAAGGGTTGTTGATACCCCCCTCCCCCCTCCCTCGCGTGTGGGAGTGGAAGGGTTGTAGACCCCCATGGGCACTACCCCTCCCCTCCCCCCTGTCATTGAAGGTGGACGGTGAGGTGATCTTTAGTGCCCTCCAAGGTGCCCAGGCTCAGCATTGGCTTAGGAGGGGAAGTTCCTTGAGAGCTTCTGGGTACGTGGTGGGACCTCCACGCTGCAGCTTACAGGGTCAGTTCGTGGACTTAGAAATTTTCCAAGAGTTGGGTTCAATAGTTCTTAGTGACCGGTCAAGGGTCTCGCTCGGGTCAAGTAAAGATTAGCTGCATATCCCTTTCGAACGTCGAGACCAGTTCTCTGGTTTCAACATTTTTAGTAGACCTCCTATACCTATTATGGTAGACTATCATTAGGCATGTCAACTTTATTAAAGTTGATTTGAAAATTGATGAATTTAATTAATTTAATTTAGAAAAGTAATGATGAAAAATTAATAATATATGAGTAATGATAATATTTTTTTAACAAAAACTCAAAAATAGTGTCTAATTATTTTTCACGCTAATTAATTAATAATATGTTTATTTTAAATTGCATTAATTAATTGATATGGGCGGAGCCCCGTGACTGCAGCAGTCGGAGTACTATCAGAATCGAGGTACTGTACAATCAGGGTACTGTCATGATTAATCGTAGAGACGTTGCCACATATTTGTCACTCGTATTCTATATATACAAACACTCATGGGATGAAAGAGAGAGAGAGAGAGTGTGTGATAAAAATAAATATAATTATTCAAAATTATTAAAACATAATCAAATAGAGAGAAATAGAGAAGAGAAAATAATCAAAATTAGCGAGCGTGAGCACATGTTGATCCACGTGGACATGCCGCCAAGTGATTTTCTCCTTATCATCGCCATGACTTGTAGCATGAGAGCCTATTGTTTTTAAAGGCAATTGTTATTAGCACCGCATTTTTGGCTATCCGCAACTATTTGATATCCGCAAACCAATGATTTTCAAAATGACTATCCGCAAACAAAATTGATATCCGCAAACCAATTTTTATGAAGGTCACAAACCTGCACCAGAACAACTATCAGCAAAAACACACAGATGAAGATCACAGAGCAGATGAAATGTTGGAACTCACCGCGAACCCTTGGAAGCATAGTCGCAGGCCTTCACAATATCGCCGCAGAGATCGAAATCACGGCGATTATTTGTTACCTGATACTTCTTGAACAACAAGAACGCCGTTCCGAGAGAGCCAGTGTAGAGGCCGGGGTCCTCCATGCGACTCCCGACATGAATCTAGGTCTTCTCCACCACTTGGAAGAAGAAGGAGAAGAAGAAGAAGAGGGCCTATAAATTCAATAGGTGGGTTTTGGCCGTAAGATGTTTGTACAAATGAGCCGACCTTTTTTCCCGAATCTCAGTGTTCGACGAACTCTGCTCTGAGCTCGACGAAATCCGTTCGGCGAACATCCTTTCTCGGTTCGACGAAATCCGTTCGGCGAACATCCTGTCTCTTTGACGAAGTCAGGCATCTCATTTGCGAAGAAGCGATCGGCCATCGTTTCAGTCACCGGAGCTCTCTCTTTCTCTCTCTCCCCGGTCAACGGAGCTTTCTAGCGCCTTCACAGCTGGAAGTATCGTCTTCACAACTCAGCAAAAAGCCAGCAACATGCTGAAGAAATCTCATGACGGCGAGGCGAAACAGAGTGAACCGTGAAATACCGGAGGCGAGTGGCGGGCTCCAGCGACGGCGAGGCGAGTGCGGCGGGCTCCAGCAACGGCGAAGCGACCTCCAGCAACGGCGACTGCGAGGCGATTGCGAGATTACGGAATCGCGAATTGTGCGATGCGGCGAGAGAGTGAATCGCAAAAAGGGAGCGGTTAGCCTTTTATGAAGCCCTAAAAAACCCTTAAAATTGGGTGCGAATAGCCAATTTAAGGGTGCGGTTAACAATTCCCTTTAGAAATGGATATTTGGAAATAAGCTGCCACAAACGATCAAATAAGTCAAAACTCCGTTTTCGACAAAACGAAAAGCGGTCATCCGCCGAAACAAACGCAACCTAAGTTTCCTGACCACCACCGTGACAGACACGAAGCTTTCTCCCTGTCAATTAACTAATGTAATTTAAAATAAATAAAATAAACATATTATTAATTAATTAAAGAGTAAAATAGATACTATTTTCAGTTTTTATTAAATTTTTTTTTATCATTATTCATATATTATTAGCTTTCTATTATTATTTTTCAAATCAACTTTAATAAAGTTAACATGCCTAATGATAGTCTTAAATAGTAGGTATATGAGTTCTACTAAATTTTATTTTGAATTTATGAATTTTCATCATTATTTTTAATTTGAGAATATAAAACTATATATGACAATTTTAAATGTTTCACGAAAGACAACTTTTATCTTTTAATATAGTAAAGATAAAATGAATAATTATGAAATTAATTAAAATAATAGTACTGGACGCCTTGTGGTTTGCATCACACGTTATGATAATGGCTCTGTTTGACATTCATGAATATGGTGGTTATGAACCGTCGTTCGTGAATGTCCGACCTCACACAAGGAACTTCATATATTTTTATGTTCAAAACTAATTTTCTTTTTTAACAGCGGCCGTAATCATTGTCATGCCAAACATATATTGGATGATTATGACGTTTTTTGTTCAAACTCACCGAAGCAAAAAAAAGCCTCACCAAACAGAGCCAATGTACTCCGTCTGTTTATACTTTAAGATTTAATTGCCTTTGCTAAAGGTTAAAAAACAATTACACTAAATGTGAATTAAAAAAATATAGACACAACACCCAAATCAGTTCATTTGAAATCAGACTCCAATGTTTAAAAAGTTTGAAATTGGTCCCTAACGTTTCAAACTTGTTCTAAATAGACCCTATTTAACTTTTCCGTCCACATAATTAATGGAATCTGCTAAGTAGGATGCTTAATTGCTGAGTAGGATGCTGATTAGATATAATTTCATTCTAAATAGGTTTTTTTTAATTTCATGTTGTCCATGAAAGTTTCTTTCCTAGGTTTTCTCCATTGCGCTTTTCCCGGTTAGGGCTGAGCATATTATTCGAAACTCAAACTCCGCTCGAATATTGAGCCGAATCGGAATAGGTTAAAATTAATTCGGCTCAATTTGAGTAGATTTCGAGCCATCCCTGAATCGCTCGAAATATGATTCGAATTAGCTCGAATTGATTAAAAATATTATGTATTTATTAATAAATTCTTATTTTAAAATTAAAAACACTAAAATCTAAACCTAAATAAAAAGAGTGAAAATTTTAAGTGTTTCGTTTGCTAAATTTAGAGGCTGCCCAATTTAATTTCGAGCCAACTAGGAATAAAGAGAAAAATTGCTCCATTTCGAGCGGGCTCAATATGATTTAGAGCCGGATCTGAATGGAGCCATTATGAGTCGAGCCGTCTCAACTCAAAATTGATTTCGATATCAAGTCGATTTTGAGTCGATTTCGAGTCGGGTTCTCTGAATGCACTTTTTTTCTCGTAGAATTTTGTCATGATTCTCTGAATGCATGTGTTAAATCTTCTACTTGTAAGTGTTTATTTGTTTTCTTGACATTAGATTCTGATTTTTTTTCAATCATCTTCTGTTGTTATTTTCTTTCTAGTTGCGTATGTGTTGTGAGACAGCTGCTGTAATTGTGTTAATTTCAAGCTTCATGTTCTTCTTAATTAAGTGATCTCATTATTACGCATAGACGCCCAATTGTAATTTGTGTAGTTAAATCTGCTTTCCAATTAAAAAGTAATTTGTGTTCTTCTTAATAAAGTAAATTTGTCACCAAAACATACAAGCAGAGTGCAGTCAGGACTTGTTCAAGCAAATTTACTTTATTAGTAATTTATTTAAGAGGCCTGATCTCATTAATACGCATATACACCCATTCGTGATCATGGAAGCAGAATGCAGTTAATTCCACATAGACGTCACATTGACGCTTTGTCATCGTCACCAAAGCATATTCCTTTAAAATGGATGAGAGACCTATTTAGAACAAGTTTGAAACATTAGGGACCTCATTTATGATCAAACATTGTCAAGAACAATGATGTTTTGGTGATTTTAGGCGTGATCACAGAGACTCATTGTTGTGTGATATGATCGAGTGATTTCAATGATTGATCATTTGGCCATGTTTTGAATGACTGCAGCGACATGAAAATCAGTGGTGAGATTAGAGCTGTCAGGAAAAAATAGTTGTATGAAAAGCAATAGAAGGAGAATTGAGATGTAGAGATATTAGAAAAGAAACATGAAAACACAGAAAACTTATTTTAGCATATCTGAAAGTAGGAGAGTTCGTTGCTTGACCTAAAACACTTTTTTTTGAAAACAAATATTTTCTCGTTGTTAAGAAGACTAGTTCCCTGCACGATGGTTCCTACCTATTTTTACTCTTCTCTCATTTCTGCCCCTCATCTTTTTCTTATGTAAAGAGAAAATATAAGTGAAGGTTAATATAGAAAGAACAAATGTTTCACCAGACTAGAGATTCTCTTATACATAATATGATACAAGAAATCGTGCACGGGGTTCTACTGTGCCTCGGTACAACAATATACCCACCGCTCACCATCTCTGCGAATATGTTTGGTCGAATATAAAAACTAATTAAAATTGAGCACACATTTAAAAATGGTAACAAATATAATAAAGATGAGGTAAAAAATTCAAGCTTTTTTAGGGACTATATCAAAGCCCAACATCCTAAAACAGATCACTCAAATAAAAGAGAAGAGAATGAAGCACTCCTATAAAAATTCTCGTAAAACCGAGAACGAAGTTTACATTATACACATGCAATCATGAATTAGTCAAACGCGTAATCCTAACTAAAACAAACAAATAAATAACACAAAATCAAGCAATACAACAGCTGTGTTCCAGGAGCTCCGCTTAAATAAGAACTAATAATCCAGGAGCTTGACTTCAAGATAATCTTCGCCTAGAAGTCGACCGGAAGGCTTGTGAGGAAAGATAATGTGTAGGGAGCAGTGGACTTTCCGAAGAGAGAACACCAGCGGGGAAGCTTCTCGAGGACTCGCGCAACCTTTGGAGTGATTCTGTTAACATCCGTTCTTAATTTTAACAGAAAAGGCGAGCTCCCGGCACGATCACGAGTCTCGTTTGACTGTTGGATTGCGTTGCTTTTCCAGACGAGGTTCAGGTGAAATCTTGTCGGCGACTCCTTCCCTCCCGAGAATTGGATGATATGCCGTCCGTTTACGCCGCTTTTTTCACCCGTCGGGACTACTTCATCCGAGTCAACTGCTTTGCCGAAGCGAAAAGAGAGGAGTCGTCAGCGCTGACAAATAATTTGGCTGTAGAAATATATATTTGATGCTAGTTTACACAAGTAGAAACTTACATAGAAGTCAACCCTAAGGTAACATATTTGTGTTTTGGATGTATGTTAACTAGGAATATGTTTTAAATGAAATGAAAGATAATGACATAATGGAAACATTTGTCACATCAAATCTGCTCTGTTTCATGATTTTGAAATGGGAGAAGGAACAGCTTGGGGAAAAATAAGCTGAAGAAAACATTTTTTGGGGGGTAAAGTATCTCCAGCACACCTAAAATTCATAGGAAAGACATAGAATGCTAGCAGTTTTCCAATGGATATTTAGAGCTCATAATTCTTCAAATTTTAGCTAAATGAGGATAATTTTTATTTACAAAAATAAAATTCGATTAGAAGTTATTTTTATCTGAAATTCTTTTTTAACATCATGAAAATAAGCTCTAAATTATTTTACTAGTAAAAATGAAATTTTAGATAGCTTGGATCTCTAAGGTCTCCTAGACCCCGAAATTAGGTGTTTCTTCGGGAAGCTGATTTTGAACCGTCTGCCTAGTCGAAGCCTACTTGTGGGATGTGGTGTTAATATCTCCATAGCCTGACATGATGGTTATTCAGTGGATCAACGGCTCTTTGGTCTGTACGGATGGTCGAGCGGGGGAAAGTTATGGACATTAGGGATCGAGTCTCCGACATTTGAGATTATAAGATTGAACACGGATATCGTGCTGTCAATAATGTGGTGGATTGCCGTGCTAACATGACTATTGCTAGAGGGGACTTCTCCTATGATGAAGATGACCTCCCTTCTGACATTAGTATTATTGTGAGTGCTAATTAAGAGAGATGTGCTTATGAGCACGAGCTTACTAGCTTTGAGTGACTTTCCTTATGTACAAAGAAAACTTGAAATTGAATTATTTTTAATAAAATTGTCCTCATTTGACTAAAAGTTAAAAATGAAAGATTCAAATGTTCAATTAAAAACTGCAGGGGTTCCATGTCTCGTGTGAAGTTCAAAAGTCTCAATGTTACTTTTACCTCTTTTTCGTTAAAGCAAATTGATGGGGATCACGACACATCAACCTACACGATGATCAGAGTCTATTTTATGTGGATCGACGATCCGAGATTTTTTTTTTTGTATTTTTGTGATTTTTATTTTCATGTATGTTAAGGGCCGTCATGACTGGAGAATCAAGAACATCCATGATTGCCGCGTTAGTTTATAAATAGGAGTAGATGACTCAAATTTGGAAGATTGAAAGTTGAGTGAAAAGAAGCCTCTCCTTTTGATCACCCGGGGCCGAAGCCGGAACCCAAGTGTCGAAGATTGGATTTATCCCCTCCCCTCTCCTTAGCCGGCCACCACTCTAACACCACCATCATTTTTCGGCAGCCCTCCCTCCTCCACCCCCCTCCACGTAGCCGGCCACCCTCAACCTCCCCCTTGACGTGGAACTCTGACCAACCACCACCCCACTGCCCCATAACCACCATAACTACCACTCCACTACTCCCATAACTACCATAACCACCTTCCTCTACTACCCCACTACCTCCACAACTCCCCACTACCTCCACCTCTCCAATTTTAGGACACACCTCCTAAAATTCCTCTCCTCCACTCAAATACCCACTTCCCCATCTCCCTCTCCCCCTCCCTTCACGACAAAGCCTAACTCCTGGCCAAACCACCCCTCTACTAGCCCCCACATCCAACCGAGCCCTCCAATACACTCTCCCAGCAGCCCGAGTTCATGTAGCCTCTCTGAGTTCCCTTCCTCTCCGGCTATACGTGCCTCTCACATTTGCCATAGCTGGTTGCTGCAGGGACTGCTCCCAGACAGCCCAATTCCAATCCAGGGAGAGGATTACAGTTCTCCAAGCTAGCAAATTCCTGCACAGACAATCAAGAACATCTTCCTCCCTGCTGCCACTCACTGCCCAGCCCTCCCATTGTGTCCTCTAAGCCGCCGCCAGCCCCCGCAGCTCCAGAAATTCCAGAAAATAGCACTTTGGTCTGCTGTCCAGCAGTTCAAAGCTTCACCAGGAGTCCGAATTTCAGTGCTTTTACTTGCCCCCACCTCGGGAGATCCTCTCCAAACCCTCCACTACTTAGTTGAGTAAGTTTTCAAGTTGGTTGTCATTTATTTTATGTTGAATTGTGATAGGAAGCTACTAGAGGGAGGGAGAAAACTAGAGAGAAGAGGAAAGGAAGCTAGGGTTTAGAAGAGGAGAAAGATTACCTTAGGGTTAATTGCTTGCCTCCAAATGACAACATCCCCGGGTATAAATACCCGGGCCAAGGAATGAGCCGGCCGACCCCTCCAAGTAGGGCTGAACCAGTTGGTTCAGCCCTTGGCCGGCTGGTTTTACTGAGTGGGGGATGAACCGGTTGGTTCAGCCCCTTCGTTGCTTGGCTTCTCCTTGCGCCTGCCAGCATAATAATGCCCTGAGAAGAGGGGTGCGATCGAGGGCGTAACATTCCCCTCCCCATCAAGACCCAGCTTGTCCCCAAGATGGAAATCTGGGTACAGCTCTTTGAAGTCCAACAGATCAACCCATGAGTTATGTGCTTCCGACAAGTGCTTCCACTGGACCAAGAGTTCGGCCCGAAATTCTGTGTCCCGTTGCTTTCACCTGAGTAATAGAACATTCTCCGGCATCGGTCGAAGTTCACCTGCAACAGTAGCTTCCGGCAAGAAAGGGCTCGGTTGGGCACTGTCACCTATCTTCTTCTTAAGCAAAGAGACATGCAATGCCGGATGGAAGCGAGAGCCCACAGGAAGCGCCAATGTGTAAGCGACCAGCCCCACCCTTTTGAGAACACGGAAGGGGCCATAATAGCGAGGGGCCAACTTCTGATTTGCACGGTGAGCCACTGATAACTGTCGGTAGGGTTGAAGCTTAAGGAAAACTTCATCACCCACAACAAACTCCCTCTCCTTGCGGTGCTTGTCCGCTTGGGCCTTCATGCGATCTTGGGCAAGGCAAAGATTCGCCCGCAATGTCAATAAGGTGCGGTCGCGGTCGCGGAGGGCACGATCAACCGCCGATAATGTCGTGCTGCCTGACTCATAACTGCTCAAGGAAGGGGGTGGGCGGCCGTAGAGCACCTCAAATGGCGTCATCTTGCTGGCAGAGTGGTAAGCGATGTTGTAACAATACTCGGCCCAATGTAACCAGCTGGTCCAAGTCCGAGGCTCGTCCATGACGAAACACCAGAGGTATGTCTCCACGCTACGATTAAGAACCTCCGTCTGGCCGTCGGTCTGGGGGTGATTTGCGGTGCTGAAACGTAAACAAGTTCCTTGAAGCCGAAAATGCTCTCTCCAGAAGTGGCTCACAAAATTGGGATCACGATTAGAAATGATGGCGTGAGGGAGGCCGTGCAAGCGGACGACTTCCCTAGTAAAGAGCTCGGCGACTGACTCCGTCGTATAAGGGTGACTGAGAGCGAGGAAGTGACCATACTTGAAGAGCTTGTCAACCACCACCAGAATGACCGACTTGCCCTGAGACTTGGGCAATCCATCAATAAAATCCATTGACATCGTATCCCAAATGTGTTGCGGAATCTCTAGTGGGTGGAGCAACCCTGCATGTGTGGTGGTCTCATACTTCTATCGCTGACATGTCTCACATTGCCGCACAAACTGCTGCGCATCCTGGCATATCCCCGGCCAAAACACATTTGCTCTCGCCCTTTGGAGGGTGCGGAGCACTCCTGCATGACCTCCCACTGGGGAGGAATGAAACTCGTGGAGCATAACTGTCTTCCATGCTGAGCCTGGGGGTATGACTACTCTGCTGTGGTAATGGAGCCGCCCACTCTGTAGATGATAGCCCGGCGTCACAGTTTCCCCACGCTCGGTGGCAGGAAAGTCCCAAGTAATTAGCCCCGATGCTGGCCCGCTGACCAGGCTCCCATCAAGCTGGTAGGTCCGAGGATCGCTCGGTGGCAGGAGAGTCTCAGGGTACTTAGTCCCGATGCTGGCCCGCTGACCAGGCTCCCATCAAGCTGGCAGGTCCGAGGATCGCTCGGTGGCAGGAAAGTCCCAAGTACTTAGTCCCGATGCTGGCCCGCTGACCAGGCTCCCATCAAGCTGGCAGGTCCGAGGATCGCTCGGTGGCAGGAAAGTCCCAAGTAATTAGCCCCGACGCTGGCCCGCTGACCAGGCTCCCATCAAGCTGGCAGGTCCGAGGATCGCTCGGTGGCAGGAGAGTCTCAGGGTACTTAGTCCCGACGCTGGCCCGCTGACCAGGCTCCCATCAAGCTGGCAGGTCCGAGGATCGCTCGGTGGTAGGAAAGTCCCAAGTACTTAGTCCCGATGCTGGCCCGCTGACCAGGCTCCCATCAAGCTGCCAGGTCCGAGGATCGCTCGGTGGCAGGAAAGTCCCAAGTACTTAGTCCCGATGCTGGCCCGCTGACCAGGCTCCCATCAAGCTGGCAGGTCCGAGGATCGCTCGGGGAAAGGAGATTCTCAGGGTACTTAGCCCCGATGCTGGCCCGCTGACCAGGCTCCCATCAAGCTGGCAGGTCCGAGGATCGCTCGGTGGCAGGAAAGTCCCAAGTACTTAGTCCCGATGCTGGCCCGCTGACCAGGCTCCCATCAAGCTGGCAGGTCCGAGGATCGCTCGGTGGCAGGAAAGTCCCAAGTACTTAGTCCCGATGCTGGCCCGCTGACCAGGCTCCCATCAAGCTGGCAGGTCCGAGGATCGCTCGGTGGCAGGAAAGTCCCAAGTACTTAGTCCCGATGCTGGCCCCCTGACCAGGCTCCCATCAAGCTGGCAGGTCTGAGGATCGCTCGGTGGCAGGAAAGTCCCAAGTACTTAGTCCCGACGCTGGCCCGCTGACCAGGCTCCCATCAAGCTGGCAGGTCCGAGGATCGCTCGGGGGCAGGAGAGTCTCAAGGTACTTAGCCCCGACGCTGGCCCGCTGACCAGGCTCCCATCAAGCTGGCAGGTCCGAGGATCGCTCGGTGGCAGGAAAGTCCCAAGTACTTAGTCCCGATGCTGGCCCGCTGACCAGGCTCCCATCAAGCTGGCAGGTACGAGGATCGCTCGGTGGCAGGAAAGTCCCAAGTACTTAGTCCCGACGCTGGCCCGCTGTCCAGGCTCCCATCAAGCTGGCAGGTCCGAGGATCGCTCGGGGGCAGGAGAGTCCTCAAGGTACTTAGCCCCGACGCTGGCCCGCTGACCAGGCTCCCATCAAGCTGGCAGGTCCGAGGATCGCTCGGTGGCAGGAAAGTCCCAAGTACTTAGTCCCGATGCTGGCCCGCTGACCAGGCTCCCATCAAGCTGGCAGGTCCGAGGATCACTCGGTGGCAGGAAAGTCCCAAGTACTTAGTCCCCATGCTGACCCGCTGACCAGGCTCCGACCTAGCGGGCAGGGTCAGGAACCGCTCAGTGGTCGAAAATTCTCTTAAGTATTTTTCCCACGAGGCGGCTCCGCTAGCCGGGCTCTCACTAGCCGGCAGGGTAGGAAGGCCTCTCGGGGAGGCTAAGTGTTTTTCCCCCGAGGTGGTCTCGCTAGCCGGGCTCTCACTAGCCGGCAGAGTTGGAAGACCTCTCGGGGAGGCTATGTATTTTTCCCCCGAGGTGGTCTCGCTAGCCGGGCTCTCACTAGCCGGCAGAGTTGGAAGACCTCTCGGGGAGGCTATGTATTTTTCCCCCAAGGTGGTCTCGCTAGCCGGGCTCTCACGAGCCAGCAGAGTTGGAAGACCTCTCGGGGAGGCTATGTATTTTTCCCCCAAGGTGGTCCCGCTAGCCGGGCTCTCACCGGCCGTCAGGGTTGGAGGACCTCTCGAGGAGGCGCTGTGTTTTTTCCGAGATAGCATCGTGACCGGGTTCCCATCGACACTCGTCGAATATGCAGGGTTGGACATTTCTTTCCGACCGTGAGCCACGCTCGAAAAGAGCGGGGATTGTGTACAACCCCGATATTCGCCGAGTATACTCCCAAAGGCTCATTGGAGCATCATGGTAACATCGACCCATGCAGGAAGGGAGGTGGAGGCAAGGAGGACGAGCGGTGAAGGCGGAGACCCCCCGCTCGCCCAGTTCATAGAGGAGGCGAGGAGGGGGAGTGGCGGTTCGCCCCCCCTCTCGCCCAGCTAGGAGGCGAGCAGGGGGAGGGGCGGTTCGCCCCCCCCCCCCCCCCCCCCCCTCTCGCCCAGCTTAGAGGCGAGGAGGGGGAGGGGCGTTTCGCCCCCCCTCTCGCCCAGCTTGGAGGTGAGAAGGGGGAGGGGCGGTTCGCCCCCCCCCTCTCGCCCAGCTTGGAGGCTAGGAGGGGGAGGGGCGGTTCGCCCCCCCCCCCCCCCCCCCCCCCCCCCCCCCCCCCCCCCCCCCCAGCTTGGAGGCGAGGAGGGGGAGGGGCAGTTCGCCCCCCCCCCCTCTCGCCCAGCTAGGAGGCGAGCAGGGGGAGGGGCGGTTCGCCCCCCCCCCCCCCCCCCCCCCCCCCCTCTCGCCCAGCTTGGAGGCGAGGAGGGGGAGGGGCGGTTCGCCCCCCCCCCCCCCCCCCCTCTCGCCCAGCTTGGAGGCGAGCAGGGGGAGGGGCGGTTCGCCCCCCCTCTCGCCCAGCTTGGAGGCGAGGAGGGGGAGGGGCGGTTCGCCTCCCCCCCCCTCTCGCCCAGCTTGGATGCGAGGAGGGGGAGGGGCGGTTCGCCTCCCCCCCCTCTCGCCCAGCTTGGATGCGAGGAGGGGGAGGGGCGGTTCGCCCCCCCCCCCCCCCCCCCCCCCCCCCCCCCCCCCCCCCCCCCCCCCCCCCCCCTCTCGCCCAGCTAGGAGGCGAGTAGGGGGAGGGGCGGTTCGCCCCCCCCCCCCCCCCCCCCCCCCTCTCGCCCAGCTTGTAGGCGAGGAGGGGGAGGGGCGGTTCGCCCCCCCTCTCTCGCCCAGCTTGGAGGCGAGGAGGGGGAGGGGCGGTTCGCCCCCCCCCCCCCCCCCCCCCCCCCCCCCTCTCGCCCAGCTAGGAGGCGAGCAGGGGGAGGGGCGGTTCGCCCCCCATCTCGCCCAGCTAGGAGGCGAGTAGGGGGAGGGGCGGTTCGCCCCCCCCCCCCCCCCCCCCCCCCCCCCCCCCCCCCCCCCCCCCCCCCCCCCTCTCGCCCGGCTAGGAGGCGATGAGGGGAAGGGGCGGTTCGCCCCCCCTCTCGCCCAACTTGGAGGCTCCCCTTTCGCAGCCCAGTTTTGGCTATTTGCTGTCTAGTTTTGGCTATTCACAGTCCAGTGGTCTGCGTTTAGTGCTTCAGAACAGCGGGATTTGGCTATTCGCAGTCCAGTTTTGGTTATTCGCAGTCCAGATCCGAAAATCCTATAAATAGGACCAAGGGGGCACCATTTGGGAGATCCGGTTTTTAGGCTAGCTCTCTCTCCCTCCCCAAATCTCTCCAGTGAGGTGAGGAGAGCTTCCAATGGTGCCCAAGCTTAGTAGTGGCTTGGGAGGGGAAGTTCCTAAGGGGCTTCCGGGTATGTGGCGGGACCTCCCCACTAAGCCCTTGGTCCAGTTCCTAGTTCCAACACCTTCAACCTAGAGCTCTCCCTTGGGAGGAGTAAGGATTGGTCGCCCCTCGGCTAGCTGAGGCCCCCGAATTCCACAGAGACCAAGTCTTGTTCGCAAGTCTCGGTTTCAACAAGGGCCACATGGCCTCCTCTCCCAAAAATCCTCTTGTCCTTAAGGAGGAAGGGGAGATTTTCCACTTTTGCCCCCATGCATATGTTTGCATGCTGGATTCAGAGGGCAAGGGTGGTCATTGTGCACATGGGCTTCAGAATGGGCTTTGGGTGAGGGCCTTAATCCATTGGAATTAGGATTAATTCCAATTAAGCACAATTTAGGCAAAATTGACCCTATGTTGACTTTTGGGTTGACTTGGTCAATTGGGTGTGTTGACTGGTCCAATGTGATGGTCTTGAGTCCATTGGCACCATCCAAGGTTGGTTGAGTCATGGTGAGGACCTAGGTTGGCTAATTTGACCAATAAGAGTGATTTTGACCAAAATTGGGGGAATGTTGACTTTGGTCAATTTGGCCAAGTTGAAGACTCCAAGATGGGGCTTTTGAGTCAATTAGGTCCCTCATGATGCCCTAAAACTAGGGGTGAAGTCAATTTTATGCTTTGGGGTTCAATTGAACTTATTGGGGAGGATTTGACCTATGTTGACCTAAGTTTGACTTTGGTCAAATTGGGTCAATTGGTGACCCCATGATGAGGCTTTTGGGTCTAAGGCATTCCTTGGAGTGCTTATCATCTATTGGAGGAGTCAATTTGCAAGTGTGAGTTCATGTTGAGCTAGTTTGACCTAGGTTGACTTGAGCCTTATAGTAGACCACAGGTGAGTTCTCCTAACCCTATGTGTCCTAAGGCTGCAATCTAGCTCAAACTCACCACACTCCCCACTTGTCTCACCCAACATTGGAGTTAGGGGGTCTAGTAGGAAATGGGATATTACAATTCCCAATAAACAAAAGAATAATTTCGTCCTCGAAATCTAAGTTCGGGTCCACGGGGTTCCCAGCTCATGAAAATGAGAGGTCTCAAGGTTATCACAAGATTATCTGATAATTGTTATTTCATCTTATCATCCATATCCCAATCTATCCATTCTTCAAATGTATTCCATAACAACTCAGTAATAATTCATGGTATGAATTTCTCAAATTATGCGTTCAAATTCTACGTTGCGAAGGGAGTATCAGAAATGGGAAACCATAAAATCCACCAAAATTTTATGAAGTTCAAGATATTTCAACATCCAAAAAAAAAAATTTCCTCAAATTGTAATCTCACATTGCACTTTGTGAAGGGGTATGTCCTTTATTCAACGATTGTTTCCAATAAATTTTCCATAACTTAGTACTATCACGAGAGATCATCATTGTTATGAATAACCCATAATCCAACCTCTAAAGTTATGATTTTAATGAGGTGTTGTATTTCCCAATATCACATATTACTCTCCAAACATACAACATTCTTGGGGATTATACTGACATTGTCTTTCAATTCCCAGGCTCATCAAGCCATGAATCTAAGGGTCGTAAGTACTCTCATATTTACTTAATTCCATAGGTATAATTTCAACGATCTCCAGTTAGGTGTCACTAGCTCCCAAGGCATATGAATACTGGTTACGATAAAATTGTTCGAAAACAACAAGGGCTTGATTTTTCAATAAGTGTATGTATATTATCTTCGAATGCCCAGAAATTCAAGAATCTCCAATTATAGTTCTATCACGCAGGAATCTAATTCCAATCCACAAGCTTCATGACGCGATAAGTTGTTCTAAGCAGCTAACTTGACAACTTTATGTTTCTAATAACTTGACTAAAAACCAGTCAACTTTCTATTTGTCCCGATTCTATTATAGATCATCGTCTCAGGCTTGAGGAGGTGAATCTATGATATCATCCATCTCATTGGGTTATTTATTCATTTCTTAAGATCACGAGAGCCTACAACCAGGTTCTATTTCTATCCAATCCATACCCTAAAGTCTCGTACTGACTTCCTTGATTTCAGAGGTCATACATACACGTATAACTTGACAACCTTTATGCATATCCCCAATGGTTATTTTGATACCTTCTTATTTACTTGTCTACACCTACAAAACCTCAAAGTCTATAAGTTTGAGATTCGTCTTCCAATTAAGGTCTAAGGAAAGTCAAGCCAGTACTAAGTTGGTCCAATAAACAAAAGGGATAAGCCCCCATATATTTTGGGCTAAATTCCTTCGATATCACTATAATGCATTTACCCTATATATGCACACAATTCTTAGGGCATACAACCTTGTCTTTGAGTTCCACCTTGAGACTTTAATGATATGATACACATTCAAGGTCCTTAAAGTTACCATTCACGAATCCTTCTTAAGGTCAATGTGTGACCTAACCAAGAATGGGCCTTCTTTGGATTTGGATTATTATTCGACCTCTAATACTTGTCTTGGTGACCGCTTCACCGTAAAATAAACGGGAAGTGTAATTGGTAGGATAATTTACGCGCAAGAGTCTCTTATTACTCCAAAAGTAGGTCACAGGCACCAAATCCTTCGATATAGTTCAATTAGTTTGGTTAAGGGGGTAAAGTCATTTGATAAGTGCGCGGTAAGCATCAGAGTATAAGCCTCAAACACCTACACTCATACTAAACTCCTTCCTCTAATCATGTCGGGAATCCCCCTGTCCTAACCAAACCTATACTTAGGATCGATTTAAGACTAAGATACGCTGTGAAAACGTCTTGTTAAGTCAAAACTAAAGTGTTGTCCTTAGTTGGGTTGGCCTAACTCATTGGAAAATGGATTAAATTGTGTGATTTTTACACATGAGCACACCACTGCTTCCGCTGCTAGTTTGTCCTCAAACTAACTCGAGCGGGGGTGTCCCAGTTTTTGTGGACTTCTTTCTCGTTGGATCGTTTTACCTCTGATACCATTTGTAAGACCCCTCTCCCGCACCAGGAGAGTTCCCGGATCTTATGCCCAGAACCGCCGCCTTACGGTGATGCTAGCATACAAGTTAGCCATCTCCGCAAGACGCCGATCCTGCCGGCAAGCACGAACAACCAGGCCAACAAGAGATAAGAAGAGAAACCAGCACACAAGTCCACAATCACACGCATCTGCATATAAATATATAACAAATGTACACTGTCCATCAATGAGTACAAGTAAAGAAAGAGGAAAAGGGGTTTACGCCCACTACATGTGTGAATGAATAAAAGAAGTACAGTTCTCTCTCTCTCTATATATACATCTACGCGGAAGCTACAAACAAAACATCTCTCGTCAACACCTGTCCAGTAGCGGTGGTAATGCACGACATCTGATCCTCAGGTCCTGTCTCTCCTACCAGCTGGGCTCCAGCTCCTCGGTTACCTACGGTCACCACCGACCGTTAGTCATAAAGACTAAGACGATTTTGTCCTCGCCTCCCCCCCCCCCCCCCCCCCCCCCCCCCCCCCCCCCCCCCCCCCCCGCGACTCCTAGGCACCGTGCGGGAGGAAGAAGCGGAGGACAGCAAAGTGGAGTAATCAAAAGCAGGTGATAGATATTCTACGCTATCAAGAGTATAACATATAAGTTCTATGCTAGCAATATGAACCAGTAAACAGTACTAAAAGCAGTAAAGTAATATCGCAGCAGAAAAAGAAGTAAGCATAAAGAAGCAGTGCGACGCAAGTAAGGTAATTTAAAAGTAACCATTGATTTATAGGAATGCCCATACAAACCTATAGACCAAGGGGTCGTTTAGCAGGGCCTATCGTATAAAAAGTCCCATACCAATTTATACGATAGGGGTAGGGGTTGAAATGCAATGTTCATGCTATGTCATGCAAGGTATGTTGTTATGCTATGTTCATACAAGTGTAACTCACACACTACGACTCTATGTGCATAGACCTTTAGTTTCCCCTTTTTGGAGCTAGCAAGACTCCCCGGATACTCCCGTAGTGGCAAAAGGAAGCGGTGGGTTGGGCCTCGCCCACCTCTAGGTTGGTATTCACACTACCTAACCTAGACCTATCGTACGCCTCAACACAAAACCGTGGAGCATCTGCGTACTCTTGCTGACTGGACCGCCAGACTTTCTAGGCTAAGTGTATATACCACACTTGCCGAGTCAACGTATTGACGTCGGTGTGAACGTCCGTCCAATACAGAAGACCCACCACCTTCAATGCGCATGCAACATGTTCTACAATCTATCTCCGAGCCATAAGCTCCCCGGGCTAACCTGCCCGTCATTAATAACCTTCCGAGCAGGGGCGGATCCAGAGGGGGGCCCGAGGGACACGTGCACCCCCATTATTTTTCAAAAATGTTAGTGGATTTGGATTCCTCTCGTCGAGACAATGAATTTTGACTACTTATATGTCAAAAACGGTGGCCAGATGAGGAAGAAACGGCTCTGATAAGATGGAAGCGTTCTCACGTCACGTAACTAGTTTGTTTTGGGACAAATATTGGTTATTCGCGGACCAAAGTTGGCTATTTGCAGACCAAAGTTGGCTATTCGCAGACCAAAGTTGGTTATTCGCAGACCAAGTCCAGCTATGTGCACCCCCAAAATTAATTTTCAACATGTGACTCACGACCCCCTACTCACCCCGCTAGCATTTGTGTTTTGAAATTTTTTGTGCACCCCCATTTATAATTTTCTGGATCCGCCACTGCTTCCGAGCCACCGGCTCCCCGGACCAACCCGTCCGTACCAACAAACTCTACTGAGTTGCAAGCTCACCTGACTTTCAATCCGCTCTTTCAAACACTGAGCTTACTGCTCGCATCAACAAACAGACTAGGCTCCCGCAACCACGGGGTGTGGGTGAGTGTGTTATTAGATTATTCTTGTAATATCTTATCCCTACGGTTTACGTTTAATCTTGGATTCCCGAGGGTTACCCTGTAAAGGGCTCGCTACGGTATTAGGAACTACAATGGGATGACACCCCAAAATTCCCTTTCCCAAGACACTTAGTATTATTGATATCTACCCATAAGATTACCCTCTTATCATTTCACTTGAATTAACCTCAGCGCTTTATGACTCTCTAAGGGGAAAGACGATCTTTCGTCAATCCCGAGCACAACCTTACCCACAGCTCACCAAGCAGTCTCATCTTCTAACTCCTATTTAAACTGCTCTTGTTTAGTTATTATTCTACTTGGAAGTTTAGGGTATCCTGGACTTCCCGAGGGCTACCCGGTGAAGGGTTCGCAAGGTACTAGGTTATATGATGGGATGATGCCCAACCCCTTTCTGGGACATTTAACATTCTTGGCGGCTACCTTGACCTAATCTTCCTCCCTCTCATTACCCTTTATAACTTACGCCTTATGTTTCACCCCGCTCCTATGCAATCAATCTTTTGGACTCAACTCTAAAAACTTATAGTCCTCTAAGTGGTCTATACTCATCTCTTGTTATAATCAAATTCTCACCGAATTCCTTGTGATTATATTGACCTATTCATCATAATGAGTTTTCACTATCCGCAGACCACGCCATATAACTAACTTAGATTCCTATGATGGAATCTTGGTCAAATTACTTCCAAATGACTTCTAATTTTTATCCTAGGTTCATAGTGGATAAAAAAAAGGGCTGATCAAAATCCAAGCATGTTTCATCTAATTTTGACCTCTATAAAAATTCATTAATTACTGATATGAATCTAAAATGTGAAGGAGGTATCTTGCTAGTGAATTCAAACTTGTCAAAAATCCTTCCAGAGATGAGAGGTGACATGATAAAAAGATTTCCAAGATTTCATAATTTTCCAGCAATTAAATAACCCTAATCCCTAATTTTTAATGAATGAATGGAAAAAATAATTTTACACATCAAGTACAAGATTTTGACTTCCTAAAATTCTGGAAAAAATACAGTAGCTTCATATGAACATAACATCACTATTTCCAGAAGATCATATTTTTCCAGCAAATTTATAATCATAATTTATATTTATCATGAAAAAGATGAAGACGTGACTTTACACACAAAGTACTAAAATAAGAATTCCAAAAATTCTGAGAAAATTAACCTAGCATACTAATCCTCTAAAAACACCAAATCCAAGGTTTCATAATATTCCAGGTAATATTTATCCACAATATTCATTTAATACAAGTGGTGTGCCAATAAGAGTTTACACTACAACCACCACCTAAAGGTCTCAATAAAATCTGAATAAATCACAGAAGTATGTTATTGACCTAAAATCAGCAATGCCTAAGTTTCATATTTTTAACAGAAATTTTTGACCATAATTTCTATTTAACAGAAATGGGGTGCAAATAGTGATTTACACTACAACTACCATTAATATGTCTCTATAAATTCTGAGAAAATTATCCAAGTATAATAATCATCTAAAAACACTAAATCCTGAGATTTAGAATTTTTCAAACTATTTTACCCCATTAAATTAATTAATTACAAAAAGGGGGTTTTCCTCAATAAATTGATAATTACCACAAAAATTCATCTAACAATTATGATAAAATTTACAGAGCTATAGAATCACCCAGGAAACCTACTAGAATAATTTCATAATTCTCCAAATGCATATGAGACCTAAATGTCATATTTGAATAAATTGACCTAACCAAATAAATCAAATTCAGAGAAATAAATGAGGTCCAAAAATTTCAACCAAAAATTCCTAAATGTGCCTTTCCAGTCAAAGATCCATTTCCCAGAGTTTTGGATTTAACCCTAAGTTTTTGATTCAAATTATTCCATTAATTTAAAAGTGTGACAATTATCATTTAATTAAAAACCTTAGGAAAATAATTTCCAAAAATCATGAACTTATGACAATGATGTATATCCTCATGACATACACTAACCCCAAGGTTTTAGAGGCATGCAAGGTGATTCCCACCTTCAATTCCATCAAAAAGCTCAAAAGCCCAAATTTACTATTAGCACCCCACTTTTCCTCTTAAACCCTAACTTCATTTTGAAGTTCAGAGAAAACTACTCATGCACATGAGATGAGATTTTAACCAGTGACTTAGATAAGTATGAAGAGCTCACCCCCCAAATTAGGGGATGTTTGGAGTTATACAACCCCTTAAATACCAAAAATTTACTTTTACTAATAAATGAAATAACTCAATGGATACACATCCAAGAATTCTCAAATTAAAACCCTAGGTGTGTCATCATACCATGCATGCATGGTAGAAATTTCAATGGGTTTGGTTAAGCCAATTAAAAGTTATAGCCTTTTTAATTTCTGCCCTACACAAGGGGCAGTCCTAGGAAAAAGGGTGCCCTGGTGTCCACAGTGCACCAAATCAGATGATTAAGGTGGCAAAATGAAAGTAGACCCATAGGTCTACAAAACCTATCTCTGCCACTTTTTACAAAATCGGCCTCTAAGGCCTTCAAAAATGGCATGCAAACAACTTAAAAATCTTAGGCAGAATTATTATTGTTTGCCAATAGACATAAAGAGCAGTCTAGAAACATGGGTGCCGTGGTGTCCACAGTGCACCAAATCAGATGATTAAGGTGGCAAATGAAAGTAGACCCATAGGGCTACAAAACCTATCTCTGCCACTTTTTACAAAATCGGCCTCTAAGGCCTTCAAAAATGGCATGCAAACTACTTAAAAATCTTAGGCAGAATTATTATGGTTTGCCAATAGACATAAAGAGCAGTCCTAGAAAAATGGGTGCCCTGGTGTCCACAGTGCACCAAATCAGATGATTAAGGTGTCAAAGGAAAGTAGACCCATAGGGCTACAAAACCTATCTCTGCCACCTTTTACAAAATCGGCCTCTAAGGCCTTCAAAAATGGCATGCAAACTACTTAAAAATCTTAGGCAACATTAAGGTGGTCTGCCAATAGAGATCAAGGAGACGAAATCAACGGCTGTGATTTCGTCTCCTTCCTCTAGCCGACGGCCCAGAGGAAACAGCCTTGATCCCGGCCAACCACCACCCTCCCCGGCCATCTGCCGCCGCCACCACCTCCGTTGAGGGGTTGGCCGTCGATTGGCGGTGGAATGGTGGCCGGAGGTGGTGGTTCCCGGCGATCTCTGGAGGAAGCCCAATCGGAGCTTGGGAGGGAAAAATCCCATGGCTGACGGCTCAATTGAGCTCGTCTGCCCTTTCTAGGACCTTAGATAACTAGCACAGAGGGAGGGGGGAGAAATCGTACCCTAAACGAGCTTGGTGGCGCGTATTGAGGTGGTGCGGTGCGGCGGCGGCGAGCTCCGGCGATCCTCACAGAAATCTCGAATTTCCATGGTTTGCTCCACTGTAAAAGGCTAGCTCCACTCCTCTCGACCCTCTGAAGCTGATGGATGGGTTTGTTTGGGCTGATAAGAGCTGTACACATGGTTTTGGACTTGGTGATTTTCGGCCTCCTCCTTGGATGCTCCTCCCAGCCACCAAGTGGCATCTCTTCAGCTGGAATTCGGCTGAGGAGTTGATGGGGAGTTCAGCCTTCACCTTGGGCAGAGGAGAGGAGGGCCACATGGCCTCCTCTCCCAAAAATCCTCTTATCCTTAAGGAGGAAGGGGAGATTTTCCACTTTTGCCCCCATGCATGTGTTTGCATGCTGGATTCAGAGGGCAAGGGTGGTCATTGTGCACATGGGCTTCAGAATGGGCTTTGGGTGAGGGCCTTAATCCATTGGAATTAGGATTAATTCCAATTAAGCCCAATTTAGGCAAAATTGACCCTATGTTGACTTTTGGGTTGACTTGGTCAATTGGGTGTGTTGACTGGTCCAATGTGATGGTCTTGAGTCCATTGGCACCATCCAAGGTTGGTTGAGTCATGGTGAGGACCTAGGTTGGCTAATTTGACCAATAAGTGTGATTTTGACCAAAATTGGGGGAATGTTGACTTTGGTCAATTTGGCCAAGTTGAAGACTCCAAGATGGGGCTTTTGAGTCAATTAGGTCCCTCATGATGCCCTAAAACTAGGGGTGAAGTCAATTTTATGCTTTGGGGTTCAATTGAACTTATTGGGGAGGATTTGACCTATGTTGACCTAAGTTTGACTTTGGTCAAATTGGGTCAATTGGTGACCCCATGATGGGGCTTTTGGGTCTAAGACATTCCTTGGAGTGCTTATCATCTATTGGAGGAGTCAATTTGCAAGTGTGAGTTCATGTTGAGCTAGTTTGACCTAGGTTGACTTGAGCCTTATAGTAGACCACATGTGAGTTCTCCTAACCCTATGTGTCCTAAGGCTGCAATCTAGCTCAAACTCACCACACTCCCCACTTGTTTCACCCAACATTGGAGTTAGGGGGTCTAGTAGGAAATGGGATATTACAAGCTCGACCTAAAGGTGTTGAGCTTTCTCCACCTCCTGTTGAGCTTGGCTCACAGGAGGGGTGTCTAGTGGAGAAAGGTCCGTTCCTCACCTCATGTCAAGTTCAGTTCGACTGGAGGTGTTGAGTCTCCCTCCACTTTCGGTTGAGTTTAGCTCGACCTAAAGGTGTTGAGCTTTCTCCACCTCCTGTTGAGCTCGGCTCACAGGAGAGGTGTTTAGTGGAGAAAGGTTCGCCTTCCGCCTCAAGTCAGGCTCAGCCGAAGAACTCGGCAGGGGTATCCCGTTGGCAGGTCCCTTCGTGAATCCCCCTCAGGTCCTACCTACTCGTCAAATAGGTGGGTTGGACTTTCTTTCCGAGCTTGGGACAAGCTCGAAAAGAGCGGGGATTGTGTACAACCCTCATATTTTCCGAGCCGGTGTGACCCGACGTGAGTAGGGTCGTTGGTTTACCCGTAATTCGTCGAGACCAAATTGGAAGTTAAGGTGACCGAGAGAAGCGGGTCGACCTCTCGGAGGCGACCAAGGCCGAGCAAAGCTAGGGAATGACCCGAGGAAGGGAAAATGACTTAGCAAGGCAAGTGGGGGAAGTTCCCCCACTCGCGCCATCTTATGGGCGAGTGGGGGACCCCCCCCCCCCCCCCCCCCCCCCCCCCCCCCCTCGCTCGTCCTCTCCTTAGGGGGACGAGTGGGGGCAACCCCCCCACTCGCCCGTCCCCTCTTAAGGGGGCGAGTGGGGGCAGCCCCCCACTCGCCGCATCCCCCTTAAGGGGGCGAGTTGGGGCAGCCCCCCCACTCGCTCGTCCCCCTTAAGGGGGCGAGTGGGGGCAGCCCCACCCCCTCGCCTGTCCCTCTTAAGGGGACGAGTGGGGGGGGGGGGGGGGGGGGGGGGGGGGGAGCCCCCCCCCCCCCTCGCCCGTCCACTCTCTTTTGGGGGATTTTGACTATCCGCAGTCTGATTTTGGCTATTCGCAGTCCGTTTTTGGGAAAGTCTATAAATAGACCCCCATGGGCACCTTGAGAAGGGTTGGTTCCTACCCACTCCCTCGCGTGTTCTTGTGAGCAAGCACCCCTCTCCCCCTGTCACCGAAGGTTGACGGTGAGGTGTGAGAGGACCCAGCACCACCAACACGACCAAAAGCCCGAACTGTTTGGTGAAGGCGCAACTGTTCTTTATATCAATGGATCCTCGAGCGGATCCACGGGGCAGCCAGTTAGGCTCATGGGGGACACGCCCTTCCGCTTCGAATAGCGCCGCACGCCGGGGGCAATTCTGGCAGCACCAACAATCCCCCCCCCCCCCCCCCCCCCCCCGAAACGACCCCGGGGTTTCGAACCCGCGACCCCCTCTGATACCAATTGAGAGGACCCAGCGCCACCAACTCGACCAAAATCCCGGACTGTTTGGTGAAGGCGCAACTGTTCTTTATATCAATGGATCCTCAGGAGGATCCACGGGGCAGCCAGTTAGGCCCACGGGGGACACGCCCTTCCGCTTCGAATAGCGCCGCACGCCGGGGGCAATTCTGGCAGCACAAACAAGGTGGTTCTTAGTGCCCTCCAAGGTGCCCAGGCTCAGCATTGGCTTGGGAGGGGAAGTTCCTTGAGAGCTTCCGGGTATGTGGTGGGACTTCCACGCTGCAGCTTAAGGGGTCCGTTTGTGGACTTAGGTGTTCTTCAAGAGTAAGGTTCTTCGGTTCTTAGTGACTGGTCAAGGGTCTCCCTCAGGTCAAGTAAGTGTTAGCTGCATCCCCCTTGTGAACGTCAAAACTGGGTTACTGGTTTCAAAACTGTGTAATATACTTATTTATAGTTATATTCCACACATCAATATCAATTGAAATAAGAACATTTTTCAATAAAAAGAATCAAATATGTGTGCTCTTATGAAAATAGATTGCAATTAAAATTCCGTGGTGTGCCCATATCAAAGATTCACTCGTATCCAAAATAAGTGTGCTCATAACAGTGCTCAAATTTTAAGGGGGCTACTAGAATAAAAAGAACTCATCTAATCATCAATATTTTGCCACTTAGATAAAAGATTTGACATTTAATTTATAAAAAAATGTCTGAAATGAATTTAAAGACTTAAATCTTAAAGGTAATGAACTTTAAGAACTGATTTCGTAAATAAAAAAAGATTAGAGACCGATTTCTTAAAATTATAAGACTTTAGGTATTGAAATCCCAATTTCTCTTATAAATATAATAATACTAAGGGGCATTTAACAGGACCTCCCCTCTAAGTTTGAAAAATTACAGATTGCACCCCTCTTATTATTGAAATTACAAAAACCTCCCTTGAATATTACAAAACATAACATTTACCTCCCCTGAAGTTCGCATTTCATAACATCCATGCACAAAAATACCCCCTCGGAGTACATTTTCAGGGGGGATATTTTGTGCATGGATGTTATGAAATGTGAACATTCAGGGAAGGTTTTGGTAATTTCAATAATAAGACTGGTGCAATCTGTAATTATGCTAACTTTGAGGGGTTGTTTTGGTAATTATTAGATAATAATAATAACAAAACTATAAAATAAAAATAAAGCTGAGAATACCCAATGTATATTGCATTGCAGTTTGGAAGATACAATAATTACAGACAAACATTTGCTGAAATAACTGAGGATTGACCTTTTTGTACATATATTATGGAGCAATAACAACCCACAGCTGACTACAGTCTATTTACAAAGCTGGAGATGATTGATACAGCAGAACATTTACTCAGCACTAATAAAGATCCAGAGCTTCCTTGGTTCACACCCTCTCAAGCACTAAAACCTCTGTGGAGGGAACTCCATGGGGTTGCTGGAACCTGGCGGCACACTTCTGCAGAAACTTTAGCCACGGCGTCCGTCTCGATGCCCGCATTGCAGATGTTCGCAAGAGACCGCATGTGTTTCATTCCGTACTGAGATAGTGATCCGCAATGTGTTTCAAAAGTTCGAACCTGGCGATGAACACAACAGACATGTTATATATAGATTTGAGTGGGCTTGATATCAAGTCTAGTTGGCCAAAAATTCGAAATCGATTTCAAACTGACCCTGGATTGGATGGAAATCGAAAATGTATAGTTTGGTTTTCCCTAGAAATCGACCCGAGCTGACAATAACTATTTCAATTCATGGAAATATCGAGTCGATTATTAGGCTTCGTTTGGCGCGGCGGCGGTGGTCATGAATGCGGTGATTATGAACCATCGTTCGTGAACGCCTGACCTCACCTAAGGAACTCCGGACATAGCCGTTGTCATGCCAAACGTATATTTTATGATGACTGAGTTTTTGTCCAAACTCACCGGAGCAAAAACACGGCGCCAAACGGAGCCTTAGTTAGAGACATTACAATATCGTTATGTAATCTGTAAACTGTAAATATGCTATGATTTGAACAACATTTAAATGTCGCAATACATTAAGAATAATCAGATTCTAATAACACTAGCATCCTTTGATGGAAGTGACACAAATAGCATGAAACATACCATTGACTTTAGGCAGGCCCAGTCGTCGACCAAAGGCAACCTAGTTGAGCGAATTGCACTCAGAACCTCCATGCTTCTCTCCGATCCAAAGAGAAGCTTCCCTATGAGGCTGAAGCTATTATCGATGTGCAGACGGTGAGTCATTATATCGAGCAGTTCTTTCTGCGCTTCGAGTTTTTTGGAAGATCCCATGGGTGAATTGCGGTACTGTTATGGATAAACAGAATCGTGTCTTAAGTGCGGCTCCGTATCGTAAAAAAGCTCCGGGTCACAAAGTTCGGAGCGAAAGAGCTCACCTTGTGCCAGTAATAAACGAGGTCAGCATCGCGCTGGTTCACCGGATTTTGAGCAGACAGAAGCAAGTTGTCCTCGACGAAAGTAGAATTATCATTGGCGGGATTTGAACCAATGTACAAGAAAACATGTTCCTTGTTGAGACCGAGCTCCCCATATTGCATGACATGAGAACCAAGATTATAGGTGTTATGAACTGATGTTCTTGTCTGGACCTGTGAATTTTACAAGGCAGAATCTATCAGCCCAACTCTTACATATTTATGTTATATATATAATAATAAAAAGTCAAAAATGCTCACTTGTATATACTGCTGCTTCAGAGATTCAGATCTAAGATTATGAATGTCACTGTCCACCCAAGAGAAGTTTTAGTGAGGTCAGTATTGCAAGAAATTTAAACAAGACAGATAATTGAATAATTCATGATTTGTGTGTATATTATTAGAAGTTTATTGATTACAAAAATGGAATTTGAAAGCATAAATGAGTGATTTAAAAGAAAGACTTAACCAAATAGTTGGGATAACACTATTGATGATGATAATAATAATGATGATTATATGAGCATAGAGATCTTAGTTCATTAATGTTAATTTTATATGAATTTTCCATTTCCCCCACAAAACAAAAAGTATATTTCTTACTAACTTGAGCTACTGCTAGTCTGCTATAGATACTGCATTACTTACAAGGATTGCCAACTCGGTAAACATTTAGACAATAAATGGTTTCACGATCCAACCGTATTTCTAAATATAACTCGTGCAATCACTCAAAGAAATGAGAGATAATTTGATCTTTTTCAGGGTTTAGGACATTGTTGGATTCTTGTGTTATAGGTTCTCTAGGAAGTTGGGTCCATGCTTAGAATCCTCGCAGAATACATCTGTATCACCCATGAATGTAGTTCGTTCTTGACCAAATCATGTAAATATGATGCGCATGTTTCTAAAATTATTCTTGCTCATTGCATCTTAATCTCTAATAGACATACATGCCCATGTGTTCCCTCCAAGTTCAAATGAATCTTTCCCAAAATTACTAACTTATGGTGTAAATGAAATGAAAATTTGCTTCATGTCATCTATTCAAATCCTAAATCTACTCTTACATAAAACATTAGTCACCCAGCTGGCAAAATCTTCTCTATATGTTCTTTCTGCCGGTTTCTCCACTAAGAATTTCTACTGATGGAGAGTAAAACAATGGGATCTACTAATTTTACAAGAGTAGACATGCTTATCATAATTAAATGTCAAAATAGTATAACAAACAGGAAAAGAATGCACTTTCCTACTCCAGTGAAGGCAGAACAATAATTTTGCACAAGACTAAAAAAAAGGGCAGCCTGGTGCACAAAGCATCCCCGCGCAGCGAGGGTCCGGGGAAGGGTCCCACCGCAAGGGTGGACTCCAAAACATCTTCAGCCTCACACATCTCCATTTTAGGGTTTAGGGTTTAGGGTTTGATGTAAGAGAAGAGAATGTACCTGTCTTCCATCCAAGATATGCTATAGAGATCCCCTAAACATGTCCAGTATTCTGAAGGAGGACTATAACTCTCTCCAGGACAGTAAGTTCCCCAACTACTCTCCACAGCATTAGAAGCTGTTGTTGCATATATGCCAATGTCTTCAGGCAGAAGACCCTCAAATATACTCCCAGATTCACAAGCCTCGAGATATATGACCTAAAACCAAAAAGAAAAGAGACCGCCTATGTAATATAGATATTATGTGTTACCATAGCAGAATTGCAGGGTTTTTTTAATTATAAATATTAACTCATTACCAAGCTTTTGTAGGAGTTGGAGGCATGTTTTTTCTTTAAAACAGATATGAAATCGTCAGCATAAAGGTAAGGATATGTTGGCATGCCTGATGACAGACCAAAATTATATGAGCAAAAAAAATCTATAGACGGAAGCAGCTCTGAAAAAAATCATTTGAAAATTGAATAAAACAGACTCTCCACAGAAGAGGATTTTGGATGTTAAAAAACAAACCTAAAACTCCTGGCCCGCCATGGTCAGAATAAAATATGAAAATATGATCATCAGGTCCACTATCAACAACTTTCCCACTCCCACCAGATACAGCAGTTTTATCTCCAAGAAGAACAGCAAAAAAATTGTCGACATTGACATCAGTTCCTACATAATCCTGTGTGATTTCATGTAAGAAATTAGGAAGATACAAAGACTGATGATCAAAAGGTATAATGCTAACATCAGGTTTCATAAAAAACATACCTTGGGAACTCCAGCATACACATCACCCCCTTGAGGATGATTAATTATAACTCCTGGCCTGGGATTTTCCTCATTGTATGCAATATCATCATACATGAAAACAATGATATTTTCATCTTTTAAACCGCCATTTTTCATGACTTGGTAGGCATGACATACATCAGCCTAAGAGAATATCAACCAAAGAGCGATTAGACATAAAGTACTATAGCACCTACTCAATAATTATTCCAAGAACATGTGAGTTTTTGTTGTTTTAAATATAAACCTAATATGTGAGTTTTTGTTGTTTTAAATATAAACCTAATATGCTCAGTTGCTTGAAGAGATGAAAATTTAAGGAATGCCAGGAGAAAAGTTCAAAAACTTAAGTTTAAAACAGGTAAAAGTTTTTTGCATTTGACAAAGAATGAGCATAGGCTTAACCATTAAGGAGTTCAGTGACTATGGAATTGTTGGTAATGTAACAAGGGAAGCAATATCGACAACTACAAGGTGAACAAACTTTTGCACAAACAAATGATAACGTAAATGTTGCTACAAAAGATTATCATGATATACAAATCAATATACATCATCCTCAATGGCATCCCTTGGAGACTCATTATACTATATCACCTTAGTCGATGATTATGCCAAGGACAAATGAGTTTATATTTTTAATGTAAATCTGATGGTTAGTTAGCTTGGAGAGATGAAAAAGTACATATGAAATCTAGTCGGGATAAATGTTCAAGTGTCTTATGTCAGCAGCTGGTATAATTTTGATAAGACTAAGAAGATATCATTGAGCAGCTAGTAGTATATATATATATATAGAGAGAGAGAGAAAGGACTCGTCGTAGATCACCACCACAGACTAAGTGCATGGATATAATTCTGAATGAAAGAGCAAGCAGATGGGGGTTAATATTGGGCTACCTGTAACATTTTAGATAAATAGTTGGTTACCAATTATATTATGGTTATTTATGAATCAATTAGGCTCCGTTCGTTTCGCAGAAATTGGGAGAAAGGAATTAGAATTGGACCAATTTCAATTCCTGCAAGAATTGGAATTGAAGTCAATTCCGATTCTGCTATTCGTCTATAGGCAGGAATTCTATCACAAGAATTGGAATTAGTAATTCCACTATTCGGCTACATGTTAGAATTCAGTGGATGAAATTGAAATTTAAAGTTTAAAACATTAACAAAAATGCGGAGACAGATAATAAATGAAATATCAAGACAATACATAGCCATGAAAAATGTTCACATCAAAATAAGTTCACTTAAAATAGTAAAAACATATATAAATAAAGTCCACATATAAAAACATAAGTCCACGTGTAATCAATTTCGCAAATGTGAGCGGAGTCAGGTCCTCCTGATTGGCACTGGCAAAGCAATGAACACGACGCTCTTCGTTTCGTCAACGCTCAACATATTGATGGCCTGGATCATCTCACGCTCAGTTAGATATGTAAAAGTTGCAATGGTTGCATATATCCTATCGACACTTGTTTACATCCACATACAAACTCACACACACACACACATACACACAACACAAACACATCCACACAACCACACATACAAACAAGTACGACAAAATGTAGGATTAAACACCAAAATAGAGATACAATGTCGAGGCAAGCTCGACCCGAACTCTTGAGAGTTGGTTCCCCCTAAGAGCCTTTCTCACCTAAGAGATCCTAACACTCACGATGTCTTCCAAAGATGCATAATAAGAGACTACCTGTAACGACCCAGGCCCGACTCCAATCGGGACAACGTCCACCGAGAGCTCCATCGGGACCCAGCTGACGACGTTACCGGGCTGCAGCCCAAGCACCTCAACCCCTCTCCAGCCCACTGGCGGGTTGTTGGTGGCCACAACCTCCCTTTGATGAGGCAAACACGATAGTTAAGCATGCACCACGGGGACTTCCAAGGAGGTCACCCATCCCAGTACTACTCCAGCCCGAGCACGCTTAACTATGGAGTTCTTCCACTTTCCATCACCAATTGAGCTGCAGCTAACAAAAGCAACAAAAGGAACAACATTCCTTTTGTTAGTTGTACTATTTTTTTTTTAATTCTTGGAATTATTAAGTGAAAAATAGTAAGTGATGTACTTGAACAACTTCATATCTTTAGTGAAAAAGGTACTGTTAACCTAGCAAACTATAAGTGTAGGCACTGAGAAAGTTATACTGTGGACCCTTTGGAGTTTAAAGGTTTATTAGCAAGTATGGATCAAAAGCAAAGATATAAAAAAGAGACAGAAATTCAACAAGTTCACTTTGTTGCAAAGAAAAACATCATTAAGAAATTGAGAAAGGAAAACAGGTATTATCACAACTTGTTAATACCATGTATTAACTTTTCCTAAAGCGCAATTGGGTTTGAAGATCACTTCGGGATTTGGACCCTTTATTTTCTCAAAAAGATGTCCTTGATAACAAGGCCCGTAAAAAGGCTCCTTCATTATTCACTTCCAATTGGCAAAACAAATCTAATTACAGACTGAACTATAGGTTCAATAAAACAAAATTCATCTGCTGAGGGTTACAAAAAGGAAAATAAATAAATTTTCTCAACATCCGAATTTGGCGCATAAAGAGAAAATTCATGGCCTGCAAAAACAAAAGGATAAGCCAGGCAGAAAAATGGCGATCAGCTTGCTCGAACCGGCACAACCAATTCCGCCTATGTTGGCTTGGGGAGCATCATAGATGAGCGTGTCAGCTCAGGGTGGCTCCTAAATTCCAGGTTCTAATGACTGCAAGTGAAGGAAGGAATAAAATATATCAACCAAAACTGTTGTCTTTCCCTCTCACCATCATTATTTTTTTAAATTTCCAGTAAAGGAGATCTACTTAGTATGGCCTTCACCTCTTCGAGCAAAAATGCTCTACAATTATGATATACCTATTGAGATGTGCATCGAATTCACTTTGGATTATTAAAGAGTTTTTGGCACTTTGCACCCCTAAAATACAAATTTTTTGCATTTTGCACCCCGAATTTTTAAAATTGGCATTTTGCACCCCCCCAATTACCGACTTCAGGCACTTTGCACCCCCGGGCCGAAATTTCAAGGGTACTTAAGTCTGGACAACACAAAAAATGCTCATTCAAGGGTATTTAGGTCCGAGCAGCACCAAAAATGCTCATTCAGGGGTATTTAGGTCCGGGCAGCGTCAATAATCAGAGGTGCAAAGTGCCAAAATGAGCATTTTTGGTGCTGCTCGAACCTAAATACCCTTGAAATTTCGGTCTCGGGGTGCAAAGTGCCAGAAATCGGTAATTGGGAGGTGCAAAATGTCAATTTTAAAGATTCGGGGGGGGGGGGGGGGGGGGGGGGGGGGGGGGTAAAGTGCCAAAAACCCGTATTTCGGGGGTGCAAAGTGCCAAAAAGCCATTATTAAATGGTGTTGTTACTAGCAAAGCATAAATGGATGTTATCAAACCATAATAAACCCGGTTTAGAGATTTTTTGCGTTATTTTCTAACCTGAAAAATCACCACTAGCAAACCTCTCCTAATTTGCGTTTCCAGCCCTAGCCGCCGCAAGTCTTCTTTCTCGCCTTTCCATTCCGCCTGCTTGCCCGCTGATTTCTTGCGTCGTCGTCAAGTTCTCTCCACCAAGCGTCGTTGTCGTTGAGTTCTCTCCACTAGTCTTCGTCACCTGCTCGGGTTTCTTGCTCTCCTGCTCTGGTTTCAAGCTACCACCGCTTTGGTTTCCATTCCGCCTGCTCGCCTTCTCTGATTTCTTGTTGCCGCCGCGACGAGACCCGGTCTTTCTCTCGCCGATTCCAGGCCATTCTTGCTCTCTCCGTTTCCAGTCCGACAACCACCAGCCTTCTCGCCAATTCCAGCCCGGCAGCGAGTTTGCGAAGCTTGTGTATTAGGTCAGAAATCTTTATTTTCTACCATTTTAAGTTCTATTTTAGTCCTAATTTAGCTTATTACCATTGGATTTGTGAAACCCAATTTTTTCAGCTTTTGATATTCAAAATATTCTCTCCAAATTTTGGGCTCATTGTAGTGTGATATTCTAATTTTTTCAGAATTTATGAAATCAGAGTTTATGTGATCAAACCTTTGGTGAGTTTTTCACTTGGATTTGTTTGATTAGCTTTAGTTAGACTTTATTAGCATTAGTTGTTCATCAAACCTTTGGTGATTTTTTACACTTGGATTTATTTTGGATTTGGTCTACTATCGTTTGTTCCGAAAAATCACCATACGTGACCTTTTTCATGAAAGGTATAAATTTTGATTTAAATTTTCATAGACTATTAATCTACATACAAAATGTACTAACAATGTTTATTTTTATTGCAGACTACAAACATATATATGAGAGCACTTGAAGAAATTTTAGAGAGCTATTGAAGACAATCATATTTTTTATTATCCTTTTTGTAGCAAAGAAAACATGTTAACTACTACAATTTTATAATGCTAAATGATATAGTATAGTACAAACACTTATTTTTTGGAGTTTTTTTTTAATTTTTTGAGTGGTTTGCTAGTAACCATTTGTTTTTCAAATAGTCATTTTCAGATTTTGTCGTTTTGCTAAAAGCGGAAATGGATTTGCTAATAACAACACCCTTATTAAACCTAGAATAATCAGAATTGCTTTATAAAACCACCATTGAAAGAGGATATTTGCCTCAAATATTCATTTTTCAGAAACCCAAGTTCAAACTACAGGAAAGGTGACTGAACAGAATAATTTTGATCAGAATTATCTTAGACAGGAAAACCTGACCATAATCTAAAATATTTAATATGAAATTAATATGTTTAAAAATATAAATCCAGATGAAAGGTTCGAAGAAAGTCAAATAATAGTGCCAAATTCACACCAAACAATAATAACAGCGCCACTGATAATTGCTCCAAAATATAAAATATGTATGCGCTATATAGATCCAAAAGTTGGATGATTCCATAGACAAATAAACAAAATAGGACATAATGAATTCCGTAATAACTTAATTCAAACTCATGAAATCAACTCCAGTAAATTGAAAATCAACTCCAATAAATATGCTTGACTACCTGATGCCGGTAATTTCCGTACCCCGACGATCCGGCAATCAGGACTGCCCATCTCGTTCCGACGGAACCATCTTCTCCACCCGACCGGAGGATGCCGGAAACGTCAGATGGCAGACGGAGGATTGGATCCAAGCGAGCGTTGACCAGAAAAGTAGACAAGAAAAGGAGAGGCGCGAGAGTAAAGGGAAGAGATCGTCTGCGGTCCATTATCGTCTTGATGATTTGAAGGCCGGCGAAGGAGTGGGTGGTCTGGCTCGGCTGATCGGCGGCGTCCAGAGTCGGAGCTGTGAGAGGAGGCAAATGGGCGAGAGGGTCGTTTTATAAGCTCTGTACCTGCGGGTTCTATACAGGCTAGGGTATCGGTGATTCCGAATATCCGACACGTGGCAATGGCTGATACCATAGGGATGCAATCACCGTCCATTACATCCACACAAATCTAAAGAAAATATTTTATAAATGAGAAAATTTTTGCTGGGATAAACGCACGGAATATCTGTGCGCCTTTAAATACCCTGGGCCCACCTTTTCTCACCTCCTTTCCGCCTCTTTCCCTCGCCAAAAAAAAAAGAAGAAGGCGGAAGCTTCTCCCTCTCCCTTCGCCATCTTCCCCTTCATCGGTGCTCCTTCGTCAGTCGGGATACTGTTGTTCCCTGCGACAGAGGTGTTTTCCGGCGACAGAGGCGTATTCCGTCCCCTCATTTCCGAGCTCCAGGTAATTTTCTGTTGTTCTCCCTCACCGCCATTTCTATCATCCTTATCCTGGTGAGGTTTTAGTTTTTCATCATGATTTTGAGGTGTTTGGCAGGTAGTTGAGTCTTCCAAATGGCTACTTCAAACCCGTCTTCAAACCCCGAGATCCTCAGCCCCCGAGCTACTGATGAAACGGTAAATTCTGTGTGAAAAAACTTTATAACTGTACAAATTAGGTAATTTTTCGACTGGATTTTATATCAAATTTTTCTAACTGTATAAAGTAACCTGATTTGTGACTGGATTTATGGTTCTTTTTTTGTAACTGTATGACTAAACTTTTTTTCTGACTGAATTTAGGTTGCATTTTTTTAGATGTATGAAAAAACTAATTTATGGATTTTTATCTTTCAACTGCATATAATTAAAAATATGAAGACTGATGCTCTTTATGAACCTATTTTTTTTGTTCTCCCAGGTTAAGATAGAACTTGTTGTGTTTCCTATCGTCCATTCAGATGAAGAGGCCTACAAAATATATTGTGATTATGCCCACAAGATAGGTTTCAGCGTTCGTAAGCAACACTTACTGTACTGGACGCATACACGAATAGTTAAACAACGTGATTTTTGCTGCTCAAAAGCCGGGCTGAAGAGTACAAAGAAATCACCTTTGAAGTACCGCAAATCTGATACACGCATTGGGTGTCTTGCTTGCGTTATATTCCAAGCTGATAAAAATGGCAAAAATTGGACAGTGACAAAGTTTGTAGAAGAGCATAATCATCCGTTGGCAACCGAGAAAGAGATACATTTATTGAGGTCTTGCCGCAATATTTCTGAAATGCAAGGCAGCCTTATGAAAAACATGACAACCGCGGGAATTAGAGCAGTGGATTCATATAACTTCCTATCTACAGAAGTCGATGGGGTTGAGAACATAGGGTTCTCCAAGACGGATGCCTTCAATTACGTTCAGCGTGAAAGAAGAGCTTTAATAGAAAGCGATGATGCTTCAAGCTTGCTTACTCTACTACAAAAAAAAATAGATGGCAGATAATATGTTCTCTTACGAAGTCCGTACAGATGAATTTAATAGGCTGACAAGTTTTTTTTGGATGGATGGACACAACAAGACAGATTACGACTGTTTTGGTGACGTTCTTATTTTTGATACTACTTATAGGCTAAACAAGTATAATCTAGCTTGCGCGCCATTCATTGCCGTGAACCATCACTGACAAAATGTTTTTGTTGGCAGGGCTTTTATCGCTGAGGAGACAATCGAATCGTTCTGCTGGTTGTTCGAGGCGTTTATGAATAGTGTTGGTGGTAAACAACCAAATACCATCTTTACGGACCAGGATCAAGCAATGGCTGTCGCTATTGAGCGAGTATTGACTACTACTCGGCATCGGTTATGTCAGTGGCACATATGCAAGAAGGCACCATCAAAGGTCCCGAGCTTCAACCACGATAGAATTGTTCGGACATGTTTTTATAATTGCATGAACAAGTGTGATGGCGAGGATAAGTTCAATATCTATTGGCACGAAATGATAACGAGAGGAAACCTACATGAGAACAAATGGCTGAGAGATATTTATAATATTAGAAGAAGGTGGTCCACCGCGTTCAATAAAGATGTATTGGACCTAGGGATTTTGTCCACCCAAAGAAGCGAGTCTGCCAATAATTCCTTGCATGGATCTTCGAAGGCTAATAGTTCGCTTGTTGAGTGCTTTTATGGAATGGAGAAACTTGTGTCATCACGGCGGCGCAATGAGCATGATGAAGATTTCAAGTGCAAGCACGGCGTTATTGGGCCACGATACAAAATATCTATCCTTCTCAAGAATATTTCGAAACAATACACAAGGAAAATATTTGCAGTATTTGAAAAAACATTTATGGAAGGAGTTGTGGGGGTTAACGTGTTGGATGAAAATAGATATGATGATAGGAACATACTATATATTACTTCGCAAGACGACGCAGTAGACAAAAGATGGTTTGTTACGTATAACTCTTCCACCAATGATGCGCAGTGCTCCTGCCGTGGTTTCGATACTAAAGGTATCTTATGTCGGCACATCCTAAGGATTTATAACTTAAGAAATTATGTACTAAAAAGATTTACTGTTAGTGCCAAAAAGGGAATCTACCTATCCGATACACCCTCCATAACAGATTGTAACTCGAACTTGATATTTAGAAATCACCTGATGCGTTTCAGCTACGACCTTGCACGGCGAGTTGAAAATTGCAAACTAGCCAAGGAGCATGTTGTAAGCACAATGAATGTCATGTCCAAAAAGATTGATGAGTTGGTTGACAATGAAGAGCAACACAAGAAAGGTTGTTTAGATGAAAATGATAAGGGGAAGACGACAGTAAACGATCCGCCGATGAAGAGACCAAAAGGAGCCCCTACAACACGTATGAAGGACCATTGGGAGCGTGGAAACAGAAAACTAAAACCAAGTATTGTATTATGTTTTTTCATCTTAATATTTTAATTACACCATATCGTAAATCAAAATAATGTTTTTTTTAAATGTCTCTTAGGAAAGAAAGTGAAGGTCAAGGTTAAAGATGTTCTTGATGATAACACACAAGACACTAAAGAGTTCGAATTCTTTGGCGGCACAGCTAATGAGCAACAAGCTTCACCTCCTCCCACCCCGACATGTGCTGATGCAAATGACGACTACTTCGTTAACTTGTCATTTAATTTCTCTAGTGTTCCGGATGTTTTCAAGCCCTATTGAGTGAAAAAATTGTATCCTGACAATGATGATTTCTAATCTTTGAAATGTAATGTATCCAGTCAATGTTCATGTATGTATCCACTATGGTTTGCTAATACCAACGTGCCCTGTTATAATTTTATCAGCTAAGATTTAAAGAGAATAATTGTAAATCCTGCATAGAACAGTTAATTTGTAATCAACGGAAAATGAGAAAATACATTGTTCCAAAATGAAAAAAATATTACATCAACTCTGCCAAAGCAGATACAGAGCAGATAATTCAGAGTAGATATATAGTAATCAACTCCAACATCATGGATTTTAACACACATTGTTCCAAAATGAAAAAAATATTACATCACAACTCCAACATCATGGATTTTAGCAATTAATTTGTTTCGGCCACCTGCCCGCTAATGTTTGCTAATACCAAATTATGGAAGATACGCAAAATATCAGCCGTAATCTCTGCTCGAAAACGTGGCATCTCATCTTGCCAATCCTTTTTCGTTTCCCATGGAACCTCTATCGGTGAGAGAGTTGCCTCCATGTATTTCAGCACGAACACCCCGCAGTCAATCCCATTGCTTTGCTTAGGGATTCCATGAATTGGTACAATCTTCCACTCCAATATGTCGGTCGGCAAGGCAGTGCTAGCATCCTCATGGAATGCACGGACCTGTTTGCAGCATAAAATATGAATGTCATGAATATTATATAAGGAAGAATAACACAGAAGTTTAACAAACCATACCAAATTAGGAAGAGATCCTTAATGACGGCCACGAGGCATCGAGTCATAGAAATCCCATCTGCATCGCTTTAGGTCGCATACTAGTAGACACCAATGACTCGATGCGTGTACTGGCATGAGTAACAAGTCCGCTTTATTGACGTTCGCCGCGGTAATATGACTAATAAGCGTTTCTGAGTTGTTCACCCTGCTCATCTTGTAGTACTGCGAAACAGTATACATTAACATTAGTATTAATGCATATGCATAACAGTATACATTAACATTAGTATTAACAAGTCCGCTTAAACAATAATTTTTGAAAAATGTATGAAATGTACTTACAGCATGATCAGGAGATATGTATAAAAAACTTCTAAATTGTTCTGGCGATCTCTTTCTTCGGGCACTTAGTACTGATGCATATGTATTTGAATGGACGTCCGACAACCAACCAACACCTAGCAAGTCGTCTAATAATGACCTAGTCATATGCACATTCCCACTATGAAAGATTGTTTGGTTGCTGCGATAAGGAAAATAAATTACTCATCTTGAAGATCACCAATGATTTTGATTTGCAAACAGAGAAACGTACCTTTTTGTAAATTGCATAAGGACAAATCCAATAATTTCACGTTGGCGAGCAGTTATTAGATCTCTACCAGGATAAGATGCCTCAAGATTCACCTTTGTTCCTTTGTTCGGGGTGCCTTGTTCCTTCTTCTTATTATAAACTCTCTGCGGGGTGTGTGGGACGAACGAGCGTCATCTCGAGTGTAGAAACCGGGGTGGTATCGATAGTAGGAAATACTGCGGAAGGTTCGGGAGATGGTGCGGGGGATTGTACTTGGGACGAAGCGGGTCTAGCACTTGCTTGATTGAACCATGACTCACATAAATTCCTTAGGGATTGGACATCCCTCCTAACCTCATCTATGGCTGACCGAAGCCGATCCTCCATACCTCTCAAGCCCTCGGCCGCCCTCAGCACCTCCTCCTTCTCCCGTCTAACCCTTCTTAGGAACATCCTCTCCTTCTTTCTTTTTTCCTTCTTCTTCGCTCTCTGCTCCTCCAATCTTTCACCGTCATTGAACTTCACAATATTTTTCTTCTTCCTCACCTACAAATAAAAATCTACCATATGAAATCCGGACTTTATATGTGCAAATTAAAACATAACAACTTGAAATGTACCTTCTCTTTTTTTTATTGGCTCAAAGTCTGAATCCTCCTCCTCCTCCCCAAGAAGCACAGTCTCCAGAGATGTTATATTCGTAAATTTTGTTCTCACCTATAGTACAAACATTACAATTAAAAAAACTGTAACAAATAAGCACGCACACATGAAATGAAAAAATTTGACAAACCTGATCGTCGAGCATGAGAGTCCGTGGGAGACTAAAACAGACCTTGGCACTGTAACTAGATTTTGATGACCATCGGCAGATCCTAGGCCGTGCTATGTAGTCGACGACCAACTGTATGTTCGTATGCTCATAGAGTCATACCTGCAATACTCGTATGGTAAGAGCATTTTAAATTATAAAACACTTTAAATGTAGTGTCTCACTTACCACAAGGACCACAGAGCAGCCTTCAAAATAACCCAAGTTTTCGCCGGGATCTCGGATAGCACTCCTGGCACTCAAGTCAGTGATTTGTCCATGCAAAAATTTGTGAATGGCTTTAGGCCAGTTGTACATCAGGAACTCATCCACCCCTTTGATAGTCATCAAGGAAGCAGGGATTTTTAGTCCCATCTATGGGAAAAGGAAAACAACCACTAGGTACCTGACAAGTATATCGACGCGCCTTTTCTCCAAGGTCGGAGACCACTCTTCAGCAACCAGACCATACATTTCTATCAGCTTTTTTTGTGTAACCCGTACAAACGGTCTTCTAACAAAGGAGAAGTCAATTCCCCTATTTGGTAACCCCAATATAAGGGCAATCTCATTTACGGTGAGGGAAACATAAAATTTTCCCAACAGGAATGCCTGTTTCTCAAGATTGTAGCTACGAATGAGAAAATACAGAAGAGGTATGTTTTGAGGTATTGTCGGGATCCTAAACAAAGGGAGTACCCGTGCCTCGTTTAGAACATTTATTGATTCCTTTGATATAACATCGAGCAGTGGTTGCGCCTTAGCAATAAAAGTGGAGACAGCGCACCTACAGTTCAAGTAAGAACTTCCTGGCACTGCATTTAGGGAAATAAAGCATTCAACCTATAACTCAATAAGGTAGAACCGACTGAGAATGTTGAACATCATAAGCAATTTCCCTTACTTGTTTTTTCACTTCAGAAGAAAGAAGAAATATGTCTACTACATAACAAACGTACGACTGTAAAAGAAAACAAGAGACCTTGTAAGATTAAAATCAGCAAAAAAAGAACTGTAAAAAAGCTCAAAATTTGAACTGTATGGAAATAAGCAAACCTTAACAAAACAATCCCCCGTACAGAAATTGGACTGGAAATGGGACTAGAAACTGGACTGGAAATTGGACTGGAATCCTAAACAACAACAAAAACCACAGAAATTGGAGTAGAAAGTTACTATATTAAAAACAATCTAACATGCCAAAACACCTGGTAAATCCAACCAACAACAACAATCTAAAATACCAGAACAAGACATTGTGTTATGCACATACCCTAGCAGTATTCCATGTGATCGAGTAAGCCAGCGGGAGGAGGATACTTCAGCAACAGTCTGCGGTAGGGAAAAGGCTACGACAGAGGTTGGCGGCGGGGAGGAGGCTCCGACAGCGGTTGGCGGCGGGGAGGAGGTTGCGGCAGCGGACGGCGGCGGGGAGGAGGCGAAATGCGGAATGGGGGAGGATGCTTTGGCTAATCTGTTAGGGTTTGAAAGCCGGAGGGGCGGAATGCGGAATGAGGGAGTCTCGGAATGGGGAGAGTACAACGAGAGAACAAGGAAATTTGAAATAGGGTGGGCCCGGGGTATTTAAAGGCGCACAGATATTCTGAGCATGAGAGTAACTTTAGCAGCAACCAGCAGTGCACAAAAAAATTGGTCCGGTTGGGACCGGATCGGTTGGGACCGGATCGGTTAGGACCGGTCCCAGGGGTTCCTAGGGGTTTCCCATTTTTCCTCAAAGGCTGGTCTTGGATCGAGACAGGTAAAAGACCGGTCTTTGATCAGTCCTGGGATAGGACCGGAACCAGTCATTAACAGCTCTTTTTAGAGCCGTTACCTGGCTGGCAGCAATTATTGTTGCCGGCCTGCTACAGTGCTGCTGCTGCCAACCTAGGGCCTAGGCTAATTAAAAAAATATAATTTTTTTTATAAAAAAATATATAATTAAATTTTTTTATAACCCCCCTCCCCACTCCTATCAGCCGCCCCTCCATCTCTCTCAATCACTCTCTCTCACTCACCCTCTCACTCACCCTCTCACACTCACTCTCTCATACCGGCTCCAAATGGCTTCCTCCTCATCCACGTCGGCGTCCTCCTCCGTGTCTATCGCTCATGAGATAATAGAGCACCACCACAAAACGGTAGTATGAGAGAACTTTGATAAAATGCGGATCGATGACGAAATAAAGGCGAAGAAGTGCAAACTTTGCGGGAAGTTAATGGTCGTTGGTAGCAACACAACACTGGTCTGACATGTGAAATCTTGTATTTTTAAACAAGCCCCGGAGTTTACACAAGCTCAAATTTCGGCGACCGGGCACATTTGGACGTACGACCAAACTCGACAATGAGAGCGACAAATGGAGAACGTCATCAAAAAAATGTTAGAAATTTTCCATTTGGTGGACTCAATTCATCGAGACGTCCCAATAAAGTCGTACGCGAGAATTAGAGTCTATTCGGACTCCTACGAGCGTGAGTTAATTTTAGTCGCGCGAACGGTCGAAGCCTGTGATAGGTGGGTCAGAATTTAATTATTTCTGTGGAGTTTCATATTTTGTGTGATTTAATGGAATTAATCTCATCCATTAAATTTGTGTAACTCTATATTAGGGTCTCTCCTATTAGCGAAATTTTTGGCTCCGCTGCCCGTCCCGAAATCACTGTCCGGGAGAGCGGATACGTTGACGCGTGGCTTAATTTCATGCGTTGAAAATTTTACGCGCGAAAAAACAACAAAACCGCGCGTTCTGTTATGTACTACTATTCTTCTGCGGGATTGTATTTCTCCTTCGCCATTGCCATTTTCTCCAACGTTCTGCTGCCTTGGTACCAATCCTTAGGCGCTCAAGAACTCCCCCATTTTTTAGTTCGTAACATTCGCCCAGGAGAAGCTATTCCATGGAGTCGATGGAGGATCATGTATGGTTTTATTTTTATGATGATATTTGTCCACATGCAAAATTTTTTAGTCCTGGTGTGGCTCGCCCTGGTGTGGATTAAAATTTGAAAAAGTAGCAAGGTCAGAGATGATCTTCATGATTATTCATAGAAATAAGTTTGATTGCTATAAATAATATCCATAGAGTTCAATATGATATTAATAGAGATCACTTTGATTTCTATGGAATTAAAATTGATCTCCATATAGATATGTTACGGCATTTTTTCATGCAGTTTTTTTTAATGTAAGCACAGGAAAATGGAGCTCATGTCTTTGAAGTAGTTCATAGCGAAGTTGAAGCCTACAATATGTACTGTGTGTACAACCCTCATATTTGCCGAGCTGATTTGGTTAACCTAGACTCAGCGGAATCGAGGCGGTTAAGGGGAATAGCCGTTCACAAGCAACCGGAACTGGCTAAGGTGAAAGCGGGTCGGACGAGTGAGAAGTGAGCACTCGCCCGACCATGGGCGAGTACTCTACTCGCCCGGCCTTGGGCGAGTGAGCACTCGCCCGACCATGGGTGATTTGGTTAACCTAGTCTTTCAACACTGCGCATACGCCAGTAAGGCCGGATTTAGTGTATGTAGAGAGCATATAGTTGTGTGGCCTGGCACAACCATACTCCAGTTACGTGAATATCATTGCTCAAGGGCTGGACTCAAAAAACCGAACAAGGTTCCACCATCACATTTCAAATTTCGACGTTTAGAAACTAGAACGAATTGTCAAGCAACTATAGTGTTCAAAGCCGACAAAGAAGGTAGAAATTTGACAGTTTCCAAATTTGTAGAAGAGTATAACCATCCTCTTGCTTCCCAAAATGAGCAGCACCTACTCCGGTCTCATCGGAATGTTGCAATGGAGAGTGGTACTATTCTGAAGTCAATGGCTGAAGATGGAATTAGAACGTCTGATGCTTATTGTTTTCTTGCCGATGAAGTTGGTGGTTGTCAAAATTTGGGATTTACTAAATCTGATGCATACAATTTTATTGATAAACATAGAAGATCAAAGATTGATGACGGGGATGCAACTAATCTATTAGAACTACTTAAAGAAAGACAAGTTTCCGATAATATATTTTTATTTGATGTCCAAGTTGATGATATAAATAGGTTGGCAAATTTCTTTTGGATAGATGGCCTTGGAAAATTTGACTAGAGTGTTTTGGTGATGTTGTGATATTCGATACGACTTATCGAATGAACAAATATAATCTTATGAGTGTTTTGGTTTTAGAGTCGTTACCTGGCTGGCAACAATTATTGTTGTCGGCCTGCTGTAGTGCTGCTGCTGCCAACCTAGGGCCTAGGCTAATTAAAAAATATATTTTTTTTATAAAAAAAATAAATAATTAATTTTTTTTATAAAACCCCCCTCTCCTATTAGCCGCCCCCTTCCTCTCTCTCAATCACTCTCTCTCACTCACCCTCTCACTCACTCTCTCTCACTCACTCTCTCACACTCACTCTCTCATACCGGCTCCAAATGGCTTCCTCCTCATCCACGTCGGCGTCCTCCTCCGCGTCTGTCGCTCATGAGATAATAGAGCACCACCACAAAATGGCAGTATGAGAGAACTTTGATAAAATGCGGGTCGATGGCGAAATAAAGGCGAAGAAGTGCAAACATTGCGGGAAGCTAATGGTCGTTGGTAGCAACACAACACTGGTCTGACATATGAAATCTTGTATTTCTAAACAAGCCCCGGAGTCTACCCAAGCTCAAATTTTGGCGACCGGGCACATTTGGACGTACAACCAAACTCGACAAGAGAGTGACAAATGGAGAACGTCATCAAAAAGGGCTCTCATTCAACCACTACGACGATAAAGAAATGACGTCTTACATTCACGACGTACTCCAGCCTAAATATCACCAGGTAAGTCGTATTACAACTAGACACAATGCTTTAACGGCTTGCTTGCAATCTAAAGAATATTTAAAAAACTTTTTTGAAACATTCGACGGTCGCGTTAGCTTAACGAGCGATGTTTGGACTAAGTGGTATAATTGATAGACTTTCTTATATTTACATTACTTGTCACTTGGTCGATCTAGATAGTTGGGAACTAAATTATAAACGTATAATTTGTTTTGAAGGATTTGAATATCCGCACACCGGTAAAAATATTTATTAGGTTATTATTAAAACTATTAGGGAATTTAAAATAAAAGAAATAATTATGAGTATTTCTTTCGATAAAGTTTCAAATAATGGGATGACCATCAAATATTTGTTATCAGATTTACAACCAATGTTAGATGAAATATTTTTTCATACGCGTTGTGTATGTCACGTTTTAAATTTAATTGTGCAATATAGTTTACAATTTATGAACAACAATGTTAGTGTTATAAATTTTGTTAATATAATAAAATTATTTTAAAATTTTCTTTTGAAATAAATAATGAAATATTCTTTAATAGAATTTTTGGAATGAAAAAACAAGTATTTAGAAAGCCATGAAATAAAATGCTATAAAACATAAAGTTAGAAATCGAGTCTGGGTAAGACGTGTGATCACAGTTCTAAAGAAGTTGTACCACCCTCCGACAGGGCTTTTAACCGATGCTCACTTTTCCAAGGTACTACACCTGGCTAGATCCCGAAACATCGATGTGCGTGGACACCGAAGAAGCACAGAGCACCTGAACTTCCACTGGATAAAGCAAACATAGAACCGCAAGAAAATATATAGTATTGAAAATGTGAGAGCTAAATGAAGAAGATGAGAGGAACATTGTGTGTATGTCTCATATTTAAAGAGCTATTTATAGGCTCAAATTATATTTCCGAATTTATTAAAATATTTAATACATTTAATTGTAATAATTAATATAAAATATTAATTATATAATATATTAATAATATTAACATTATAAATTTAACGTTCAAATCTTTAATATATATACACGATTTTGAGAACCGGATCGGAGATCGAACCGGTGAGATCAAAGGTTCAAGGTCCGACCGGTTGGATCGGGGTCGAACCGCGATGTTGTATTATACATTTATACTATTATTTTAGTAAACTTTAAAAGTGTAAAATTATAAAACAAACTATAGAATCATTAGATCAAACATTATATATTTATATGTCATATTGTCAAAACTCAAAACATATTACATATCATGAAACGCAACATTAGATAATAATATTTTGTGACATTGTCACATAAATTGATTGTCTCAAAATAGTTATGATCTACTAATATTTAATTATTTATCACAAATTCAAATCATAGCTTAATAAGTCAAATCCTTCACCAAAGTCATTGCCAACACCGTACAAATCCGTAATATGCTCATCTCCAAAATTCTCCAAGTCGGTGTGCTCAACAAATGGTTCAGTAATACCAATTTGTTCTTCATTTGCATGTTCAATATATATAATTTAATTAAGAAACAACTTATATTTAAATCATACAATTATACATAAATATTGGCATGTACCGATACACTTACTTTGAGTTGATAGTGTAGTATTAAGGTTTTGTTCTACAACTATTGAGACATCGTCTTCATTATAAATTTCATTTTCTAGATCATCATATGTGAGCTCCGGCACTGGTTCCTCCTCTAGCACCCAAAAGTCCATCAAATCAATACATGTGTAATCTAAGGGATCGTAACTCCTTTTCGTACAAGTAAACCTAAAATAGTATAACCAACATAGAATGATAGAAGTGTAAAATGTTACTAAAAAGATATAAAATATAAAACTATTAAAATCTAAAACTTAAAAGAGATATGAAATGAAAGTCATACTGATTTCTCATATTAAGATTATAGCGAACATATTCAAGATCATTTAATCTTTGGTGCTCCAAACGGTTTCTTCTTTTGGTGTGAATTTTTTCGAAAACACTCCAATTTCTTTCACAACCCGAAGAAGATGATGTTTGACTAAGAATACGAATTGCTAATTTTTGCAATTGAGGAGCACTAGATCTAAACATTCTACACCATTCATCTAGATAAACAAACAGTACAAAGATCATTATTAGTTTATGATAATTGAAATTCAAAAATTAAAACATTAAAAATTTACAAAATAAATTTGTGTACTCACCGGGTTGCATTTCTGTCACTAATTTGATTGCAAGGGACTTTTCAAAACTTTCTAGCTGATCACGAAAAAGTCTAACCTCCATCATTGCTTCTTTTGGTTTGCTACATACTTCCTTGTTTCCAATTAACTCGATCAACCCTTGCATCACTTCAGGTTTTTGACAATAGTCATCTCTATCATATTGAAATGTTGGATTCAAAAAATATGCAGCAGAGTGTATCCCTTGACGAAACTGACTATCTCATCTACTCTTGATAATACTTGTGTATGGCTTGTACAATCTTTTGTTACTTTTGAATAAATTTTTGATTGCTTTCCTTACTCTGTATAATCCATCATAAGCATATCCAAGTGATGGTTTATCATCAACATTAATAATACGTAATAATCTTATCATAGGACCCGATATTTTTGTCATTATCAAGCAAGAAGTCCAAAAGTTTTTATCCAAAATAATTGAAGTTGCTTCTTTTCCTTTCACTGTTTTAGCTAGCTTGGAATCAAAGTAATATTTACTTGTTATCAAAGCTTGTAAATCATGCTTATGATCATGCACACTCTTTAATGTAATAAAAGTAGTTGCAAAACGAATTGCTCCAGGATGCACAAACTCCTTCCATTCTTCTCTTTTTCTTAGCCAAGATAATAAGAAGACATGATTATACACAAGTATAATTACTTTTGAAGCTTTGTTGGCAAGATCTTTGACATGACTCATAGAACAAATTTCATTTAAAATAAGATTCAAGCAATGAGCGGCATAAGTAGACCAATAAATATTAGCATACTTCTCATGTAGCAAAGCGCATGCCTTTTTATAATTAACTGCATTATCAGTCACTATTTGAACAATATTGGTGACCCCAACCCATTCAACTACTTTTGAAAATAGCACACACAATGCGTATGCATCCTTCTTAATATCAGAAGCATCAACGAATTTCAAAAATGACAAACCACGAGGGGAATAAACTAAGAAGTTTATTAATGTTCTACTTGATACGCTAATTCGGCACTGCTAATTAGCAGGCACGAAATGCGATACGACGGCAGTGCACCGGTCGCTCAAGTAATAAAATAGGGAGGAACTCCCCGAATATCATTCTCAAAGGACCGCAAGTTGGGTAGTACGATTTGCTCAAACCAGGAAATCAGTTAAAAGGGTTAATAAGTAACAACGGGAGGTTTGGTTTGGGATCCTATGTTAATGGAGATTAAAGAGAGATGCGGGTCAAAACTCCGCTTCGCAAGGCGAGATGGATGCAACGGCCGCGATGCCGTGCTTTGGAAGGCGCTTGGACGGAGTGTAACTATGACGGTTGAGGGTCGCACACACCTCTTCTCTAAACATCACCACTAGCAATTGCTAGTGGCTTCACACACAATGAATCTCAGAAATCACTAGGAAAAAGGGCTATTCATGCCATCACAACAACATTGCATATGAACACAAGCAATAATCCTTAAGATTAACTTAAAAAACATTCATAAAACAACAACAAAGAAGTTCAAGCATCAAAGGTTAGAGAGGACCACAAAGAAGAAGTCACGTCTTGGGTTCACGACCGAAATGAGAGGTTGTCGGGCTCTCTCCAGACTCGGCCCTCAGATGGTGAGCTTGGTTCGAAGGAGGCTGTCACCGCTCCTATGATCTTCAGCGCTTCTCTGATCTCTCGGTGAGGAATGCTTGAGCTAATGGTGGAGAAAGCTTCCGAGTGCTCCCGGATGGAAGGATGGAGGTGGAAATCACCGGAAATGGCCTATATGGTGGTGGAGATGAAGGGGAATCCTTCAGCCCTCAAGAGCAGCGGGACGGAAGTGATTTCCCGCTCTCTGAATTGCTCCAGTCCGCCTTCAATCGCTCTCTTTTGTTGACTGCCTCGATTCCTGCTTTTTATAGCAAACAAGCTGAAAAATGGTCACGCACGGTCGAACGCATGACCGTGCGCAGACCGTGCGATATTAACGGATAAAATATGGCTTGGGGAAGAAGCTGCGCCACCCGTGCGATTTGCTCACGCACGACCAATACTGCCCGTGCGTTCAAACACACGGGCAAACTCCGACGCTCTGAAATCACAAAGACACAGGTCGACCGTGCGTTTTACTCACGCACGGGCGAATCCGCCCATGCGTCAAAACGCACGAGTAAACTTCGACGCTCCATTTTCTGCCCAGACACAAACGCACGACCGCAACCGACCGTGCGTCAAGGAAACGCATGACCGTGCGATATGCACAGAAATTACTTCTGGGGAAAACGTGACGATCAGGTCACCTGCATACAAGATATAACAGCTGCGAATACACGTCCAACATCAGAAAAACCTAAAAGAAGGGAAGGGGAGCACCATGTGCTTACCCCCAATAACAAGGAATGCAATTGCACACTGAAATGAGCTTAATAGTGCACCTAGCATGGAATAATACATATGAATGAAAATGTGCCTAAAATGTGGTGCAAAGACTAGAATATCAGCCCAAATGAGTCCAAATATATATATATATATATATAAATAGGACTCATCACACCCCCAGACTTAACCATTTGCACGTCTCGGGCAAACTACTCAGCTCTCCTGTCGGAACAATTGAATGTTAGCATGAGTTTGAGCGGTAGGGAGCAATGCGAAGTCGCATGCTATCGCGCATAGAAATGCATTAGAACAGAATTAAACTCAAGATTGTATCTAATTATTTCTAAAACAGTAATTTGAAATTTAATTTACTTGGATGGTGAATCCCGGTGAATCTTTCGATCGCGCAAAAGGGAAAATAGCGTGACTAATGAGTAGGGTATTACTCGAATAGAAGCTAGGGACAAACTCCTAAGAAATCCATCAAAGTCGGTGTCCATAGGCTTGCACGTTCGCACTCTCTCTACTGCATGAGACGACTCGTAACTAAAATCAATATGACTTATAGGCAATCATTGGGCTTAGGTTGAGCATAGGCTAGGTAAGTAGAAGGACGATGGGAATCGCACTCAACACAATCTGAGCACTCAAGAGAATAACAATCACCAAAACACAATTTTCAGTAATTACACGACACCCCCAGACTTCAACTGAACAATAGGTGCGTGCTAAGCCAAAAATAAATTGAATTTGCCGAGAGAGTATCATTTTTGCACCACTTTTTTTTTTCTTTTCTTTTCTTTTCTCTCAACGACAAAATGACGTTTGTACGCACAATAAAACAACTCCCTTAGCTAATTTGAAGCTGCCATACATAACAAAAAATGACACCAAAAGTGATCGAGAAAGAAATTTCTTTCAGCTCAAAGGTTGGTGCGAAAATAGGTTCGGCCGTATGGCTTTGGTTAAATTTTTAGTGGAGCTAAACAAGGAGGAAGGGTAGGCTCAAGTGGGCTTGCAACGGTGATTACGTAGGTAAGGATTTCCAAAGCTCAACCAGATCAAGAAATGGCCTATATCACATTTTATGACGAGCACTTCAACACAATCGTGTCGAGAGTCGCCTAGTGCAAGTTCTAGCCACCGAGAAAGGTTGTCCTTCCTTCCGACCCTAATAATAAGCTACTACTAGTCTGCTACACTCGACCTTATGCTACCGTTGGATTCACCGGATTCACCACTAAAGTAAAATAAATTTCATCTACTATAAAAGAAATAACTAAATTATAATTCTGAATTTCATTCTACTCTAATTGAATTTCTAGGCGTGACAGGAGCACTTGACTAGAGCACTACTCGAGTCAACATTTTTCTCTACTCCTCACTCACATGCTAACAATTCAATTCTTACGAGTGGGAAAACCTTGCAGCGATACCCAAAAAAGCACGCGTGAATTAGGTGCAAGTGTATGCAATGTGCGCAACAAAATATAAATCCTAACTCAGCACATTCTAGCATGTCATGCAAAGTGTGTGCATGTACACAACTCTCTCTCTCCCCCAGACTTGATTAAAACCATCTAAATTAAACAATTCGGCAATAAATAAGAGAGGGGTAGAGTTGACCTATGCTCATAAAAGAGCATGCCAGAAGTGCGGTAATCCCATTTTGAAAATATTTCTCCTTCATCATCGTCCACCACGCTAGAGCTTAGCTTCACCAACAAGGTTAGCAAAACTGAAATAACAGTACACAAAAAGATTAAAAAGAAAGACGGAACCGGGTGGTTCCTCATGGGTTGTCTCCCAAGAAGCCCTTTTATTTAACGTCCTTTAAGGTGGACCAAATACCTGTATTAAACATTGTTCACAGTCATAGACATTGTTCCAAAAATAAACAAAACAAAACAACACAGCAAAGAAGCAAAATAGAGCACAAAATCAGACCGAAGAAGCAGCACAATCACAACCCCGAGACCCCATCACGCATCAGCTGTATGCTGATTTGTGGTGGTTCTCCCCAGCTACGCGAGATGGGAGAGAGGTGAAGGCTTTAGGGCCCAAGGAGGATGTCTCCCCCTTGCCCCTAACCTCTTCCTTCTCGCGCCAGAGGGCAAAAGAGCGTGCTTCACGCAGCAGTTTTTCTTGCCCCAGCTTCTCCACAGTTGGAGAGCGCCAACGTTGATAACTGGCAAAATTTCCCGCCTTGGTGGTGGGTGGCTTTACTTCCGTTGCCGCCGTGGCAACCGGATCAGCCCAATGGACCTGCTTAAAATGTTCACATTTGTTACTTTGATTCAGGCAAATTTTCATAAGGCGCTTTGTTCCACCATCTCCCTCGTCATTCAATATTCTGGTTTCAGTGCTGTCTCTTGCCTCCTTCCCCTCTTCTGTCACAACTTGCAACTTCTCTTCATTCTTTGCTCCTTCTGGCGATTCTGTTCTTTTCTCGGCTTCTGCATCACTAGATGGTTTATCAGTAAAAACAAGGGGGGAGTGGATTACTGCTTCTGATACAATCTTGGGACAAGTGGAGGGCGTCAGCTTACAGGGTAAGACAACACACCCCTTAGAAAAATCTAAGGTGGCACCGCTCTCTAATAAGAACGGTACTCCCAAGATGGGAATGGATTGATTCAGACTTGGTCCCAAGACTTGGAAGTCGGCAACTACTACCGTCCCTTCAATTGTAACTTCCACATTCCTGACTTCTCCCCCAGCCTTAACTACGGTCCCATTAGCAAGCACTAGTGACTTCCGTTCATCCGTATCCATATTAAGTTGCAGTTTAGCAACATCCTGCAAGGCGAGGATGTTGCGAGATGAACCGGAATCACATAGGGCTGCCGTTTCAATATTGTCAATGGAGCAAGCAACTACCAACTCACTTAGTTCACCTACTCCCGCATCGGAGAGACTCTTCCCTTGGTTAATTGGATTTTTTTCTGTATTACTGGGAAGGGTCCCTTGTGCACGCTCGGTTAGCACTTGAGCCAGTTGGCCTACTTGCGTCTCCAAGTTACGCATGAACGCGGTTTGGTTCACCATATTAGCGTTGGCGACTTCCATAAACCTCTCCATCAACTCTTCCAGATTACTTTTCTTAGGGACCGGGGCACCTTGATTATAACCCGGCTGAGGCGGCCTTGGTTGACTTCCGGATGCTTGAGCATCGTTTTGATGTTGGCCCTGTTGCCATCGTTGGCCTGCAGCATTTTGGTTCCATGAAAAATTGGGGTGATTTCTCACACCCGGATTATAAGCATTTCTGTAGGGTGCCCCCTAGCTTGATTTCCAACGAAATTTACAGATTCATTTAAACTAAGCTGAGAGAATTCACCTGATTGCCCGCTACCTGGGCACTCGTATGAGTGGTGACCACCACCTCCACATCCTTCACATGTAATGTTAGACGCGGGCGCAGCAGCGGGAGGTAGTGAATCCACCACGAATAGTCCCCGAGCGCTTCTAGGCGCATTTCTCCCCGCAGTCCAGAAAGTGCTGTGGGACGCGGTGTCCTGCAGAATTCTAAGAGCTTCCTCAGGTGTGTGGTTCATCAAGGTTCCTCCTGCAGCAGCGTCAATCATCGGCCGATGGTTGGGCTCGATGGCGAAGTAGAAGGTCTCCACAATGTTCCACGGCTGGAGCTCGTGATTTGGGCATTTGCGCAGGAGGTCACAAAGACGCTCCCAAGCTTCTGCGAGGGTTTCCTGCTCAGCTTGCCGGAAGGTGGCGATCTCACGCCGAAGGCTCACAATCTTGTCCACCGGGTGGAATTTGGCGAGAAACTTGGACGCGAGCACATCCCACGTTGCAGCAGTTCCTGGAGGGATAAAATGGAGCCACATCTTGGCTTTGTCACGCAATGAGAATGGAAAAAGTCTCAACTTGACTGTTTCGTCAGTGATTCCAGCATACCGGAAGGTACCGCAAGTGTCGGCGAACTCAGCCAAGTGAAGATGTGGGTCTTCACTGGGCATCCCAGAGAACTGCGCGTTGTTACGGATGATGTTCAGGATGGCGGGCTTGATTTCGAACTGATTGTTCATGATGTTAGGCCCAAAACCAGGATACACACTCCCAACTGTAGGAGTGGTGTAGTCTCTCATGGTCCTAGGTCTCGGCCTGACCACTTCATTTTTGTCAGCTACCTGACCCACGACCGATGCATTTCCCACTCCAGGATTAGCCTGATTTCCATTAACATCCATGGTGGCAGCAGCACGGAGACGCGCCCGCAGGGTACGCTCTATTTCAGGGTCAAATGCTGCGCACTCACCAGGATCCCTTTTATGCATACACCGCTATTCAACACAAAAAAAGTAATAAAAAAACAAAAAGACCTTAAAACGGATCTCCAAAGAAAAACAAATCGTACACGCTTGCAGTCCCCGGCAACGGCGCCAAAAACATGATGCGCTAATTCGGCACTGCTAATTAGTAGGCACGAAATGTGATACGACGGCAGTGCACCAGTCGCTCAAGTAATAAAATAGGGAGGAACTCCCTGAATATCGTTCTCAAAGGACCGCAAGTTGGGTAGTATGATTTGCTCAAACCAGGAAATCAGTTAAAAGGGATAATAAGTAACAACGGGAGGTTTGGTTTGGGATCCTATGCTAATGCAGATTAAAGAGAGATGCGGGTCAAAACTCCGCTTCGCAAGGCGAGATGGATGCAACAACCGCGATGCCGTGCTTCGGAAGGCGCATGGACGGAGTGTAACTATGACGGTTGAGGGTCGCACACACCTCTTCTCTAAACATCACCACTAGCAATTGCTAGTGGCTTCACACACAACGAATCTCAGAAATCACTAGGAAAAAGGGCTATTCATGCCATCACAACAACATTGTATATGAACACAAGCAATAATCCTTAAGATTTACTTAACAAGCATTCATAAAACAACAACAAAGAAGTTCAAGCATCAAAGGTTAGAGAGGACCACAAAGAAGAATTCACGTCTTGGGTTCACGGCCGGAATGAGAGGTTGTCGGGCTCTCTCCGGACTCGGCCCTCAGATGGTGAGCTTGGCTCGAAGGAGGCTGTCACCGCTCCTACGATCTTCAGCGCTTCTCTGATCTCTCGGCGAGGAATGCTTGAGCTAATGGTGGAGAAAGCTTCCGAGTGCTCCCGGATGGAAGGATGGAGGTGGAAATCACCGGAAATGGCCTCTATGGTGGTGGAGATGAAGGGGAAGCCTTCAGTCCTCAAGAGCAGCGGGAAGGAAGTGATTTCCCGCTCTCTGAATCGCTCCAGTCCGCCTCCAATCGCTCTCTTTTGTTGACTGCCTCGATTCCTGCTTTTTATAGGAAACATGCTGAAAATTGGTCACGCACGGTCGAACGCACGATCGTGCGCAGACCGTGCGATATTAACGGATAAAATATGGCTTGGGGAAGAAGCTGCGCCGCCCGTGCGATTTGCTCACTCATGACCAATACCGCCCGTGCGTTCAAACGCACGGGCAAACTCCGACGCTCTGAAATCACAAAGACACAGGTCGACCGTGCGTTTTACTCACGCACGGGCGAATCCGCCCGTGCGTCAAAACGCACGAGTAAACCCCGACGCTCCATTTTCTGCCCAGACACAAACGCACGACCGCAACCGACCGTGCGTCAAGGAAATGCACGACCGTGCGATATGCACAGAAATTACTTCTGGGGAAAACGGGACGATCAGGTCACCTGCATACAAGATATAACAGCTGGGAATACACGTCCAGCATCAGAAAAACCTAAAAGAAGGGAAGGGGAGCACCATGTGCTTACCCCCAACAACAAGGAATGCAATTGCACACCGAAATGAGCTTAGTAGTGCACTTAGCATGGAATAATACATATGAATGAAAACGTGCCTAAAATGTGGTGCAAAGACTAGAATATCAGCCCAAATGAGTCCAAATATATATATATATATATATAAATGGGACTCATCACTACTCACATCAGTCCAACCATCCGCCATTATTGTGCACCCAATCTCCTTCGAACTATTCTTGTGAGCTTCTACTAATAGTTTACATTCCCCCCTACAATCTCTTAATAGATTAACTCTCATCATATAATATGTAGGCAATTTATATCTAGGGCTGATTGCAGCGATTGCATCTATAGTCTTCTGTGCATAAATTGAGTTTAAGGCATTCATTAGTATGCAACTATCATAAAACCATCTAGCCACAACCATATCAGTACGATGTACAACTTGCTTTGATGCCAAAACACTTTTAATAGATAGTTGCGATCCTGACGATATTCTAGGAGCAAAATAATTATTAATTTCATCTATCTTCCTTTTTTTCCTTTATCTTGTGCAATAAGATTTTGAGATATAGAAGTAGTAGATCCCTTCTACTCAATTATATGATCATCATATATACTTATATTTTCTCTTGACTCTTGAATCTCTTGTTTTTTTTTTCTGAAATTTCTTTGAGATTCTCTTGCATTTTATGTTGAACATCATGTGGAACCTTTTTACAAGCCTCAATAATTCTTTAAACCCAACTAACTGTTGTTGCATTCTATTTATTCCACCCCCACTATAAACAGTTCCACAATGTAAACACTTATATTTTTTTCCACTAGCATCTTTTACTAAACTGAAGTGTTCCCATCCTGGATCATTTTTTTCACGAACTTGTGTACTAATATTTGTAGATTCTACTCTTTCCATATTGACGTATCTATTAAAAAATGAATTAAGATTTAAGATACAATATTAATGAATAGCAAAAATGATACAATATTAATGAATAGCAAAAAAGATACAATATTAATGAATAGCAAAAAAGATACAATATTAATGAATAGCAAAAAATATTATACATGTGAAAAAATTATACCTCTTTTGATGAAAATATTATACTATGGATTGAGATGATAATCCACAAAGTAATTTGACAGTTATTCCAACCTTAAGTCGAGAAACATCAGCTGGTATACCTGCAGACAGATAGCACGTCGATCAGATACTAAGTATAGAACTAAATGATGAAAACATTTTGAAGTATCAACTTGTATATATAAAATATTTTGATAGCACGTCTGGTCCGGTTTTCTAAAGCTTATATATATATAACGTTTAACCTAGGGGTGCAACTCGGATCGGTTCGGTTCGGTTCCACCCAAAACCAAGAACCGACCCATATAGGTTTGGTTCCAAACTTTTGGAACCGGAACCGACCCATGGTCCTAAAGTAAAGAACCAAATCCGAACCATTTGCTTCGGTTCGGTTCCGGTTCGGTTCCGGTTCTGCCTGTCTTAAAATAATTAAAAAAATGGCTCTTCAAACTCATGATTTTTTGTAATACATTATTAATGTCTCAAAATAATTGAATAAGGATTTTTTATAATATTGAAGTCATAGAACTACACAAGTACAACAACTATTTTCTTTAGCAATGCGACTATATTCTCAATTATTTTCGCGTATTAAGCAGTACGACTATAACCGTTGTCTCAAAATATTTTCTTTAACATTGATAGTCAGATTTCGGGCGGTTCTGGGTACCCGACCCTTGGAACCAGGAACCGAACCGAATTGTCGGTTCTGGTATTATGAGAACCAGACCCGAACCGAACCTATTTGGAACCGACCCAAACCATTCGGTTCGGTTCCGGTCTGGTTCTCGGTTCTTCGGTTATTTTTGCACACCCCTAGTTTAACCTATATAATATATAATATATTAAATGTTAAGGGTTATTCATATAAAATTCAACCGTTAGTAAAATACGCACTATGTGAAGGGTTATTTATAGTTCCAAAATAAGAAAACAAGATTTCAAAAGGTAAAAAGTTTTTAGGACCATCTTATGATATGCATATACGATGAAACTCGACTTATAAAATGTTAAATCGAGCTTTGTCACAAAAAAAGTTACTAATAGAATTTTATAATAGTGTCGAAGCACATGATTTGGGCGCGTCGGACTAGGCCATATTCGAAGATTATGTAAATATATTATAAAGTTTATATCGAGCAACAAATATTTTATCTAGAGTTTACTATCCTACTAGCTCATTAGTTATCGAAAATATTTTATTAATTTCTGAAATGTTTAAAAATTACAAAACGAACGAAATATGGCGTCCGTTAATATTAATAATAGAGATTTTTTTAAATATTACAAAGATATGTTTCCTATGTTTTCTTGCGTTTCGACATTGAACCCTTTAATGGACGTAGATGGCGTAGAAAATTTATTGAAGAAATTAATCGGAATTTAAATTTAGACGAATCATCTAGTGCTTTTGTTAATGTTAGTGTTTCAAAATTTATTTTTGATTTTACTCACCTTTATATTTAGTATGATCAAATGTACGGATCACGGTCTCGCGTAGAATCCACTCAACCTAAAATAAAAGATATTAAAAATAAAATAAAATTTTAGAATTAGCTTATAGGAAAAATAAAGAACATCAAGTACTTTAAACGAATTAGGTTTATATAGCAAAACACAATTTCAAGATTATATGACCACAAACGAAATTGAAAATTTTGATATTTTAAACTGGTGAAAATCTAAAACTAATGTGTATCCTATTTTGGCCTTAATGACCCGTGATTTACTAACTATCCAAGTTAGTACGGTAACTTTGGAGTCTGTATTTTCTTTGAGTGACAGGATTCTGAACGAGCGAAGAAGTCGTTTGACAAGAATCTTTGGAGATTTGCATTTTCTACAAGGATCATTTGGATGCTCTGAGGAGGATGCAAGATGTTTCATCAATTAAAGATATCGAGTCTGAAGTTGAAGACGAGCTGAATAACTTAAATCTGGGCAGCACAGAATAAACTAGCAAAATGTATTTTTCGTCAATTGAATGTAATTTTATTTTATTTTAAATGTAATTTTCATTTTATTTTAAAATTTAAATGTAATGTTATTTAATTTTTCTAAAATGTATTGCAAATATTTTTGTAATTTGTAATGTTATTTAATTTTTAATAAAAATCAAATTTCATTTCATTTTGAGTTTTATATTTTTCATTTTATATTTATTTCATTTTAATAAAAATCAAATTTTATCACAAAAATTTTTAATTTACTTTATTAAATTTTTTTTAAAATAAAAAGAGCGGTCTAGGACCGGTCCTCCGGTCCCAGCCGGTCCTCCTCCAGATGAAAAAAATCGGTCCCGGCCCGGGGCTAGTTTGAACAGGACCGGTTGCCCAAAAGACCGGTCCTGGACCGGCCCGACAGTCTTTTTGTGCAGGACTAGCAACAACTAAGTTTTTTATATTTTTGTACATTTATTTAACTTTAAATATTATAGGTCGTGCGCCAACCGCTGATCGGAGGTCGGTCTGCGATCGCTGACGGACAAATCGATCGCCGACCATCGATCGGGTGGTTGATCCGCGATCGCCGACTGATAGGTCGATCACTGATCCCTGGTCAGATGGTCAATCGACTCCAAGTTAGGCGGAAAGCAAGTTTTCTGACTGTTTCACTTCGTAACCCGATTTCAGACATTGGATTGGGAATTTTAAATCTAATGGCTAAGAGTTTTTTGTTGGGGGATTTAGGTTGACTTAGCTTGACCGCAGTCCTCATTTTCTAAAAACTCTTCTTTCTCTTAGGCCTTGAAGAAGAGAGGAAGAGGAGGTACTATAGAGGGAGGAAGTAGAGGCCGACAGAGTTTTGTGACTCCAAGCGAAGGGTTGTTGCCGGAAACAGGTAGATCGGGCTTCCACGATCGTTCTCCAGCCATTTGTGCAAGGATTGTCATGGCGGAGAGAAAAGCTAGGAATGTAACGATCCATCTCTTCCCGATTTCTAGGAGGTGTATTTGCATTCTATGTTTCACTGCTTTAATGGTGGTATTTGTGACATCAGGTGCCTCTAATTAGAGGGGTTGAGGTAGTCATGGTTGATTGTGAACCACCGGGGTGTGGGGTTATGACACTGACATAAATGCATTAGATTTATGATGACGATTCTCGGATTAGGTATCGTTAGTGAAGGCAAACCGCGACCATTGTCCCAATTTGGCGATGTTGTTTGACGTTGCATGTAGGAATTCTGTTTGATGTGTGAATGCAGTCATAACGTTGTTGTAATACCCATTTTTGGAATTAGGTCATGTGTTGCACGTGAGATTCCTAGCATTTGGATGCGGCGTTGCAAGATTGCTTAAGCTAATGATTAGCTCGTTGAAACGGTCATGACCTTGGGTCTACGTATAATGCCGCCACTGAGTTGGTTGTGGTTCTTTTTGTACTGCCACAAAATTGACTTTGATAAAAATGCAACGATGCAGTCTTTATATGTAGTACCACCGAGAGAGGTCTTGGGTCTGTGCGAGGAAGCAAGACTGCTAGCAAGTTTCTCTCCATGCGCCGCATGAATTCCTCGAAATCCGCCTTCGTCACATACTCGCCTCCTTTTGCCGAGTTACCGACAGCTCCTTCTTGCTAGGCTTTCCTCCTCTGACTACGATCCACGCTCAACCCACCAAGTGTTAAAGCCAGGAAAATCCCGACCCCAGATATTCTGATCAATTCAGCCAAAGGTTACTCGTCTAGCGATCCGACTCGATGGCTTAACGGGCAACAAAGAAGGGACTAAAAGAACAACAGGACCCCGGGTGCTATGGCAGGGAGGTCCCACCACGTACCTAGAAGCTCAGAAGAGACTTTCCCTCCAAAACCAAAGATGACCTAACAGGGTACGAGGAAGGCACCGACTTGGCGAGTATCAAAAGTGATGGACAAGGATGATGGGTCCAAGTGTTTGAAAATGGGGTTCCGAAAGCTCAGCCAAAGGTGTAGTTCCTAGTACCCCTGGGGTCCTATTTATAGGAAAACCAAAGGGGTGGGGGTCTTATTTATAGCTCAGCCCAACCTCGCCACAATGTGACATTGAAGGGATCTCGCCTGGCTTTGGCGAGCATCGCCTATGGTCGCCCACCTGACGAGTATGAGTGGTTGTAAGACCCCCTTTTTTGCATTCATTTCTGGGGTCTTACCGCTCAAAACCGCCGTCTTGCGGTGGCACCCACTCACAGGAAGGTTGCCACCACAAGACACCGATTCTGCCGGCTATTCTTTTCATCCAGGCCAACCATCAAATCATAAGAATAAAAGTATAAATATTTCAAGTCCACACCACACATTATATATATAACAAATTTAAAGAGCTGTCCACAAGATGAGATGCAATAGAGTATGACAAATAATACTGTAATGGGGGTTTATGCCCCATACATGAATTCCTCATTACAACATCGCACGCGGAAGTAAACTAATACACTAATCACACTTATCTGCAGCTGCTTATGTTGACTGCACGATCTCCTTAAGCACCATCATCCTGGATCGTTGTTCCTCCTGGACATGTTGTAGCTGCACTTGTTCTGCATACTCCTAAAATGATAAGGTCACAACCGACTGATAGTCAAAAATACTAAGCATATTCCTCTACACATCCCCCCATGACTCTTAGCCACCAGGCGGGAGGATGGAAATTGTGGGACATCAGTAGTAGATTATACAAGCAGGTGACAGTGGCTCTAAATAGTTACTGACAATAACTACGACATATATGTATATATAGTAGGGCCTACTATTATTGATGTATATATATATGTATAGAGAAAGGCCTACTTAACAGTTCTATCATAACAAGTATAATTAATGAACATCAGTAATAATAAGTAATGGAAAACAACTAACTAACAGGTAATAAAAATTAAAGGACAACAACCACAGTCATCGCAGTAAAAGTAACCTTAACTTATATGAATGCCCATACAAATTTATAAGTTAAGGGATCATTTTGCAAGGAGTCATCGTATAGAAGAACTCATACTAATTTATACGATGGGGGTATGCGATGTATGCAATGATGAATGTGTTATGAATGTTATGCAATGCAATTGGTTATTGATCCACACATATGCAACTCACACACACGACTCTGTACATACATACCTGTTTAGTTCCCACTTTTTGGAGATAACTAACCATCCGGGCACCGCCATCGTGGTCAAATGGTGGTAGAGGAGCGGGCGTCTCCTCACCTAGGTGGGTATAACACACTACCAGACCTAGGCCCTAATGTACGCTAATGTACCTGACTGGTACTCCTGAGATCCGTCGTACTCTTGCTGGACCCGAAAGAACCAGACCTTTAGTTGACCAGGTAGGGTTAACGGGGGTCACATTCACTCAGACCATATAAGAACCTGGCCCATCTTACCTCTACACTGCCGAGCCAATGTACTGCTGTCGGTGTGTCAACTAATCTAGTACCGAAGACCCACCATATTTATGCACATGCACACTATATAATGTATCATCTCCTTCTATCATCATGATCATCGAGCCTCCAGCTCACTGGACTATCAAGTCCTCCATGCCAAGTATCACCGTGCTAACAGCTCGCAAGACAAAACCGTCCTTACCAAACCTGAGCATAGAGCTCACAGGATTGAACTGTCCTTTTTATTCCACGTCCACCATCCCTTAACAGGGTTGAGTGTGTACTTTTAGTAATATTTAAGTTAACCTTTTCTAATGATGGTTATGGTTATCGATTTATGGTTAACCTTGGGCTTCCCGAGGACTACCCTGTGAGGGGCTCACATCGGTTCTAGGAAGTATGATGGGCTGATATGCCAAACCTACTTCTTCCCAAGACACTTAATCTTATTGGTGACTACCTTTTTTGACCTACCCCCTTTTCCTTTCCAGTTGTTTATAAGTCCCTAAGATGAGTTAAGCTTAGTACTTAGGAGTGGGGGAGTTCTTTTGAACCCCAACACCACTATGACTTGTGACCGGGTGCTAACTCACTCGTCATCACATTCTAACCTCGAGTTCCCTTCTTCACCCAGGAACTACACACACACTTAAAATCTCAGCCTTACTTGGACCCTACTCCTTCATCACCCTTAAGTCAGGGTTCACCTTAGTCATTTCCTGACTTCACCCTTAAGTATTAACCCTAAGATGGCCTATCCTACTAAGGTTGGTTTACTTCCACATAATAACTTAATTTTGATGGGTTAAGTGTGGGACCCTTAATGAGGTCTAATCTCTTTTTTACTATTGGATATCCGCAAACCATATCCAACCTAAGTATGACCTTAAAGCTCACATGAGACACATATACGATCTTCATATTCAACTGACCTATGATTCTTTTCTGAAGTTCCACATGTCCTAAGGTGTCAAATACTTGTGATGAATCACATTCCATTAAGGGGGGCCTACTTATTTAACCTTGTATATTAACTTAGAGGTTTTCTCATTTTGTACATGAAGTATTGTTTTCTGATATCCAAGTGGGCTAAATTTTCTACCAGGGCTCAATCATGCTTAATTAAGGATAAATCCAGTGTTTGGTAATTTTTCTAACTAATTTCCTATCAAAACTTATTTATGAGAAATATAGGGCCTATGAGACATTTACAAAGGAACCCTAGCTATATTGATCTAATTGTTTCAGGAAAATTACCAGCGCCTAAGATTAACTAAAAATAGCCATAAACTGAATTTCACATTCTTCGAGACCATAAAACCCTTACAATTTAAATTCTCAAAAATTGGCATAAATTACAACATTACTGGAAATAAATCTAAATCCTTAACAATAATTCCTCAAAAATTTCCAGACATATAATTCACCAACTAAACATTTTTCCAGAGTATCTTAAATATTTAGACAATATTTACTCCAGAATTAAATAAATTCCTAAAACATGTATATTCTAGTTATTGAAGGAAGTACCAAAATTAATCATCCAAAATTTATAAGGAAATTTACAGATACTTATAATTCATAACATTCCATCAGGTAATTTCTCCAAAATTAAATAAATACACAAATCATGAATATCCAAGTTAATGAATAAAACCTTATAATTATTAATCCATAAATTCTAAGAATATTTACAGAGGTTCATGTGGATCCAAAAATGATACTGACTAAATTTATACAAATCTAAGTTAACTTGCATGGGTATTTTCTCCTAAGACAAAAATGACAATATTGGAGTTATAAGAATTTTAGTGGGAAAAATAGTTCTAAAGATAACTAAATTTTTTCCCAAGATGATTTATAACCTAGAAGGCTAATTCCAGAGTTTGGGATTTTTTCCAATCGTTAAAGGCACCATATGAATAAAATCACATAAAAGTGATTATTTGAATCAATGAATGAATTTGGGAAAATTTATCCCCAAATGGGTCCAAATTCTCAAAGATGGTGTTTTTCATCACCATGTATGCATGTGATGATTTTCATCAACATGCAATGAGAAGAAGTTAACAAAATACTCAAATTTCCCAAATGTGACTTGGGCACATTTCACCCTAAGGACCCTAAACATGTAAAAGAGTTTTCCCATGCATGCACATATCCAAATGATCTCAAATGTTTACCAGAGGCCTATTTTGCTCTAAAGTGACACCCACCAAAATTTTGGGGTCATTTGAAGTTATTTAGCTACCTATTAATTCATGCGTGACTAATTAAATTTTTACAAAAACTATAGAAAATTTCTCTCCAAAATTTATGATTTTTGGACAACTTGTTACTCTCCTCATGATACAAGCATGGAAAAATTTCAGCTCATTTGAGTGAGTGGATTGATGGTGGCACTCAAAATGATGACTAGGCCTCAATTTGTACATCCTGCACCAAAATAGGTGCCCAAGGAGCTACAGTGAATGAAATGTCATAAAATTTGTGCCAAATTAACGTTAATTCAGAGGGATACAATTTTTATGTTTACCCTTTTTACAGAAAAAGTGTCGAAGCTATCTAATTTCGGCATGCAACGTACTGCATAAAAATATGACAGAATATATTTAATTATATACATATATGATCAATGCACACATTTTGATGCACATTACTGTTCATCTTCTTCATGAGCCCGACGGGAAAAACAAGTTTTGAGGTTGTTTTGACCAATACTCTCTCAATGTTTGATGATTCTTCACGAAATAAGTCCCTAAAGCTTCGTTTTGAAGCAAGCAATCATTTGGGATATAAATTATAACAAACCATGACCTAAATCCTGATTTCTAGCATGGGCATTTTCTCCCATTCGGCCATGGATTTTTGAGATCAAAATCTCAAATGAGGCCCGATTCTCATCACAAAAAGATCTAAGGATCTATCATAGAGGGAGAGATGGGGAATCCGACCTCTATTGGGCTCGATTGGTGGACATTTCTCTAATTGCCATTGTTGGATCTTGGGCTCGAGATCCCATGGTGTTTTCCCCACCCAGTGGCAAATTCTCCTCTCCAAGAGAGGGCTTCTGCTCCTCTCAGCATTATGAAGATAGTGGTGATCTCAAATGGGGGTGAGGAGAGCTTAAAACCATTCCACCATTAAAGAGGAATTTCGTCCAAGCATATGTTCTTCCTCCTAGCTGCCATTTGGCTTGGGGTTCTGCTGGAATTGATGGGGAATCTCTGGGAGAGTTCAAGGCTAAGATTAGGAAGGAGAATTGAGTGCAAAATGGCACTCAATTTTTAAATTCCTTCTTGGCCTTATGTGAAAATTGGGGGAAATCCCAATTTAACCTTTGCATGCCCCATGTTTCCAGAAATTTGGTGACATGGGAGGTACTTTGACCATTGGGCTTCAAATTGGGCCTAGTTTGAGGGCCTTAGCCAATGTGAATTGGATTTAATTTCTCTTGGGCCCCATTTAGGCCAATTTGGGCAAGTGTTGACTTTTGAGTTGACTTGGTCAAATTGATGAGCGGGTTGCCCTCACATGGTGGTCATGAGTCCCTCGACACCATCCAACATTGGTTGGGTCATTGTGGGGTCCACATTGAGCTAATTGAACCCATATAGGCTAAATTGGGGGTATGTCGACTAAAGGTTGACTTTTGTCAAACTGGTGAAATTAATTGGGCCCAATGGGTCAATGTTGACCCATTGTCCTCCCTTGGTGGGTAGGAAGACTTTGGAAAGTCAATTTGGTTAATTAAACCCTAATTGACCCTTAATAGGGTGGTTTGACCTATTTGAGGCTAGGGTTGACTTTGGTCAATTTGACCCATGGGGTTGACCCAAATGGGTTATTTGGCATCCATTAACCTCCCTAAGAGGTTGGGGAGAGGTTGGTGGGATCACTTTGATCCCTTGATAGCTAATTGGCCCAAGGTATGACGATTTGACCAATTTAGGGTTAAAGTTGACTTTGGTCAACTTGACCCATTTGGTTGAATCCAATGTGTCCATGGTGACTCTATGACCTCCTTGAAGTGTTATAAGAGTTATGGTAAGGTCAATTCATCATTTTGAAGCTCATTTGACCAATCTTAGTTTAGGTGGTTTAAAACTACTAAATGTAGGCCAGGGGTCATTATCTAACCATCTGGGCCTCTATGGCCACTTTGGTTATCCTAGTCCCATGTCATGACCCAAGTCATGCCAAAAACCATTCTAGGGGTCTAGTTATTTCTGGGATGTTACAATGGCTGCTCGCACATGCTCTCTTATACTCGCCCAGGTCTTCTAGTGTTCCTGCTGGCTGAGTTGTCTTTTATCTTTGACTCCCGGCTTCTGCTTTGACCTTTGACTTTGACTCCTGCCTATATGGCTTAAATATGGTCCTATCCTCGAGGAATATCGGTTGTACAAAGTTCTTACGTGGTTTCTGGTTAACTCATAGCTGACCCTCGTTTACTCTCTCATGATGTTTGGTTGCATGGAGAGATTCAAATGCAGGAGCGTGCTAGCCGACTTCGAAAGCCAAATTCTCTGAATTATTTTCCCCTTCTCTTATCCATGTATTTTTTCTTTGCATGTTGTTCCGGCCTACAAGCCGAGGTACATAGCTTAAGAAGTTTGTTAATTTTATTTGGGCATGGTTTGTATGACCTTTGATTTTCTGCGATAGATATGTGGACACTCTTAGTTGTTGTTTAGCTTTCCACTGTGCTACAACATGATTTTTATAATGCTTAATTGTTTTGGGTGTATGTCGTGGGGCCCAACCGGACCCATAATATACAGTTGTTGTTGTTGGATTTTTTCCTTAAAATAACACATCATATGTGCGCAGCGGAAAGAAACAAGAACAACCCAAAAATGTTACAGATCTTGCGACTTCATGAATCAAGAAACAAAAGGAAGAAGCAACGCATTGCAATATACCTGAAATGGATTGAGTCAACACTCAACCAAGATGCTCCAAGATCTGATCCCAAGACCGAACTCTTAGTTCCAAGTACTGAAATGGATCAGCACCTCTATAGGAGTGCACACGGTGAATGTCCAACCCTCATATTTTCCGAGTCGGTGTGACCCGACGCGGATGAGGTCGTAAAAGAGAGGGTGCCGTGATGCAGCGGACCGAACCATCGGAGGTCGTCAAAGACCAAAAAGAGAAGGCCGGGGGGGGGGGGCATATTTCCTTGGTCGAGTGGACCTTGGGTCCACTCGCCTAAGGCCCCGGGCGAGTGGACCCTTGGTCCACTCGCCCAAGGACCTGGGCGAGTGGACCATTGGTCCACTCGCCCAAGTGGGTGGTGAGTGGACCAAGGGTCCACTCGCCCAAAGGTGTGGGCGAGTGGACCCATGGTCCACTCGCCCAACTGCATGGGGGGAGTGGACCAAGGGTCCACTCGCCCGAAGGGTGGAGTGGACCGTGAGGTCCACTCGCCCAGCCAGGGAGGTGGACCTCGGTCCACTCGTTCGACCCCCGACAAGGGGGGGGGGGAGTGGACGTCTCATCCTCCACTCACCCCTCTCTTATTTTGATCGTCCAGGTTCGTGGTTGAGCTGCGGATGACAGAATTTTGGCTATCCGCAGTCCAATTTTGGGTAGTCTATAAATAGACCCCCATGGACACCATGGGAAGGGTTGGTCTACCCCCTCTCCCTCACGTGTGTCTTGTGAGCAAGCACTACCCCCTTCCCCCCTTGTCAGTGAAGGTTGGTGGTGAGGCGAGCTTTAGTGCCCTCCAAGGTGTCCAGGCTCAGCATTGGCTTGGGAGGGGAAGTTCCTTGTGAGCTTCCGGGTGTGTGGTGGGACCTCCATGTTGCAGCTTAAGGGGTCCGTTTCTGGACTCAGGTGTTCTTCAAGGGCAAGGTCTCTCGGTTCTTAGCAACTGGTCAAGGGTTCTAGCCTCGTTGTGCCAATCAACACAGAGAGGAGGTAGGGAAGCTGCTAGAGGCAAGGTTCGTGGAAGAAATCCAATACCCAGGATGGGTTTCAAACGTGGTAATGGTAAAGAAGGGAGATGGGATGTGGAGAATGTGTGTGGAATTCTCCCTGTTGAACAAGGCATGTCCTAAGGATTGTTATCCTCTGCCTTGGATTGACGCGTTGGTAGACTCAGCTGTCGCCTTCCCGGTGATGAGCTTCTTGGATGTGTTCTCCGGCTACCATTAAATCTGAATACATCCGCCCGATGTTAAGGATGTTTCTTTCATCACATATGACATATGTTACTGTTATAAGATGATGCCTTTCGGACTAAGGAATGCAGGAGCAACTTACCAAAGGATGATGGACCGAGTCTTCAAGGAGCAGAAGGGGCGCAACCTAGAAGTCTATGTGGATGACTTAATGGTTAAAAGCAGGGACATAACGTCTCATCTGCAGGACATGGGGGAGACATTCACCACCCTTCAGAGGTTCAAGATGAGGCTCAACCCTTCTAAATGTGTCATCGAAGCAAGTCGAGGAAGGTTCCTAGGTCACCTACTCACCCCGGTGGGGGTCGAACCCAACCCGGACAAGGTCAAAGCAATCCTGGAGTTGGAGTCGCCGAGGAGTGTGAAAGATATTCAAAAGTTGACAGGGAAGTTAGCAGGGTTGAGCCGGTTTCTCTCTAGAGCAGGGGAGAAGTGCTCCCCCTTCTTCAGAGCCCTGCGCCTGGGTAAGAAGTTTGAGTGGACACCGGAATGCGAGAAGGCTTTTTGGGCGTTGAAGGAACAGCTGACGCAGGATCCTTTGCTCCAGGGACCGAGAGGAGGAGAAGACCTTTTTCTTTAACTAGGGGTTGGAGTTGAGGCAGTAAGCTCGGTCCTGGTCCGGGATCAGGGGAAGAAGCAGCTGCCGATCTATTACGTCAGCCGAGTCCTGAAAAAGGCAGGGCTCAAGTATCCCGTCCTCGAGAAGCTGGCATTCGCTTTGATCATCTCAGCGCGGAAACTTCATCCCTATTTCTAGGCTCATTCGATCAGAGTAGTGACCGATCACCCCCTTCGCAGCATTATGGAAGGAGTGGAGCACTCCGGGAGATTGGCAAAGTTGTCAGTCGAGCTTAGCGAGTTCGATGTCACCTTCGTCCCTCGACTGTCGATGAAAGTGCAGGCGGTGGCAGATTTCCTGGCAGAATATGTGACCGAGGTGGATGGGTCGGAACCCACCGGGTTGGTGGCATGGGAGATGTTCGCAGACGGGGCATTAGGAAAAAATTCCCTCGGCGGAGGGGTAGTCCTGGTCAGTCCGCAGGGGATGAGGATCGAGCAAGCGATCGACATCCGATTCCCCGTAACCAACAACCAGGCTGAGTATGAAGCAGTGGTGGCTGGGCTTCGTCTGACAAAGGAACTAGGAATCTGGGATGTGAGGGTTTTCACGGATTCGATGGTGGTGGCCTCTGAAAGACTTTAATTAAGGGTAGCTAATCACCTAGAGGGGGGGGGGGGTGAATAGGTTATTTAAAAACTATTGCAGTTCTTGAAAATAACCAAGATAAAACTGATCAGAGCTTTCAAGAAATAAAAACATACACAAAAAAGAACACACAGATTTTTATAGTGGTTCCCCTTATCTTGGGTAATCCACTTTCCCCCTTCTCCCCTTCTAGCAGTGTGCTAGATAGAGGTTATAGCTCCTCTAGATCTCAGACCACAAACAGGTCTTACAGCTTAGATCACAACTGATCTTACAGTCTCAGATCTCACAGATCTTACTAACTCAGATCACACAGATCCTACCTCAGCCTTTATAACTAGGCCTACAGCTCAGATTCACCCCTGAATCCTACAACTCAGATCACACCTGATCTTACAACTCAGATCCTTGACAGATCCTACACTCAGATCTGACAACTCAGATCCTACAGGAATTTATAAAGAGAATAACAAATACTTAGACTCAAATTTGAGATTGTTGAGCCTTCTTGATCTGCCTGAATGATCAGACAGAAATCTTCAATAGAACAGCAGCAGCAAATGATCTTCTTGATTCGACAGGCTGTGATGACTGTTCTTCTTCTTAGGAAGACAGATTCTTCCTTCTTGATCTTCTTCTTTCAGAGAGAGGTATCAGCACCAGATTGCTGAATGAAATCTTCAATTTAGATTGGTTCTGAAAGGGAAGATGACTTCTCCAGATTCTTCACTCAAACTTTCTCTCAAACTGATGGAGACGATAATGGCTTTTGAGAGATAGGAAAAACTTTTCTAACTTAACTTTTCTTCACATTTCTTAACTTGTTAACTACATAACCCATAGGTCATGCCTTCTATTTATAGCCCGCCATCTGCAATGTCTGTTACGCTCCTCCACGTCAGCATGACGTTACGTCTTCAACGGTCTTCAATGGAAACAAAGGATCAGCTAACTGTAGAAGATATTCCTCAGTTCAGAATATTTGTAGAAGAGGCGTTGAGCACTTAACATCTCTGTCGACGCTTTTTCAATTAGGCGTCGAGCGATATTTAGACGCTCGACGCATACTCCTTAGACTGAAGCTCTCGACTCCTCCTTCTCAGGCGTAGAGCAATCATCACTTAGTCGACGCTTTGTATCTGAAGAAGTCGAGCAACGTACAGGGGCTCGACGCTTCTTAACTATGTCTTCATATCTTGACACTTCTGGTTGACGCTGAGCTGACTGAAGTTAAGTCGACACTTCTCTTTCCAAGGCGTCGAGCGATATAACTTGACTCGACGCTTCCAAACTTGGTCTCAGAACTTCAGCGACGACCTTGTCTATTTGAGTAGTAGACACGAGTCAACGCTTCTGGGTCACAGGCGTCGAGCGATGTATGATGTCTCGACGCTTGTGAACATGAATGAATTCCAAGAACTTTTTGCCTGACCTGATCTCCTGCACATTGATTCTAGAGAGTATATCAAATACATTCTGAGATATATCTTTGACTTAGGAATGAACTTCTCCAAATCTAAGACATTGTGGGCAATGATCCCAACAATCTCCCCCTATTTGAAGAAGTCATAATCTCAGTCAATGATATATCTCTCTTTTCAAAGATAAACAATGTGTTCTAATCTCTATACAGGTAATCAAAATAAAGAATATCAAACTTTATAAAATTAGATTACCAAAACATTTTATCCACAAAAATTATCTCAGACATGAATTCTCATATAAGCATAAAAACATAAACAACTCAGAATAAGACATGTCATGAAGAGAGACAGAATCACATCACAGACATATATATATATGATCATGAAAAATAGTTAACACTGGGAATTCATCAAGATTGATCAAAAATATATCAATTACATTCTTCTGAAAGTAAAAAAAAATAAAGATTAAAGTTCTAAAGCTGTCCAGGATCCTTGAATTCAATTCCTCTTTTGGCTCTTTTGGAGAGTGCTTCAACAACTTCCTTTCTCCTCTTGAAATAGCCAAATGGCTTTGGAAAGTATCTGATTGGCTCCATCTCTCCTGCCTGGACCTTCCCAGCCATTTTGTCGACCTTGAATTTGATTTTCAGTTCCTCTTGATCCCTATGCTTTAATCATTCAACTTCAGAATACCACTTTCCTCTTTCCTCTGGGTTATTTTTCACAGCTTCCCATGATGACAGAATCAATTCTCTGGAAGATGGAGACCAATGTTCAAAATCAACTCTTGATTGAACCTCTTCTCTAAACTTTCTTTTACTTGATTCTACTTGCTTACTAGTAAAATTCTCTCTTTTATTTTTATCCTCAGGACTATACATTTTAGCAATCTGCTTTTGAACCTGAGTAAGAGAGGCTGTCCTTGTATCAGAGACTTGATCATTCTCATAGTTTATGAGAGGATATCCAAGAGTTTCTCTTATAGAGTTTGAGGTCCACACAGCATGTTCAGAACTAGCTTGAATCATTGACCTCTCCCCCTTTAGGACTTCTTCAACAATGTGATCTCTCAAAGTATTCTTCTGAAATCTGACTTGACCTTCCAAGTGATTAACTCCATTTTCAATGGTTTTCTTTACTTTAAGGAGATGATCATCTATAGTATCTGCATGAAACTTTGCTTGATCTTTTAGAACTATGGAGCTCTCATCAATTTTAGCAAAGATATCAGCATTCTGCTGTTGCAGTCTAGCTTCAATCTTATTTGTACCTGTTAAGATTTGTGCTACCTGTTCTTTATACAGAACTTGCATATTGCTACTTAGTATTCCTTGGTTTGTCTGAACATCATCCACTATCTTTGTAATACCAGCTTGAGATTCTTTAATAACCTTTGATGTTTCTTTGATTACATCAAGCTGTTCAGTTGTATAATCTACTGAAACACCAGCTCTCTTAAAGAACTTTACCATCTCCTTTCTCAATGCAGATATCTGATGATTGACTTCAAATCTAAGCAATTTCAGTTGGAAATCTACCTCATTTTTCATTTTTGTATTATTCTCCTCAATATATTGTTCTAATAATCTTCTTTGATTATTCAGCAACAACTCCAGCTGAGGTAGAATAGGACTAAGATCCACATGGATTTCCTTTTCCATTTCAACACCTTTGCTGCTCTCTTCTCTGATAAAGGAATCATCTCTCTGGCTCATATGGGAGCTAGAGGATTCTATCTTGATAACCTTCTCAGCAGGTTTCTTTGGTGCTTTAGGCTCTCCTTCTACCTCCATAGCATCAATTACAGAATTCTCTTTGGCAGGGATCTCAGCCTGAGACTCCCCTCGAATGGTGCATTATCTTCAGCTGGGAATTCATTTTGAGGCTCCCCCTCAGTCTCTGTATTGATCAGATCAATTTTATCCTGAGCAGGGATCTCATCCCGAGCCTCCCCCTCAACTGCTGCTTTGCTCATTTCAGAATTGTTCTGAGCAGAAATCTCATCTTGAGTCTCTTTTTCATTTAGGAAAACCCCTTCAAGTCTAGCAGGGGATACATGAAGACTTCCTCTTTCTCCTTCTCCTTTCTCACTCTCATCCTTTGGAGTATCAGGAGAACTGTCCCTTGCATTGTTCCCTTCTTCATCTTCAGATGTTGTAAGGTTTGGATCATGAATTGGAGTAGATTTAGATTTTCTTTTGGAGGAGGATGAGCTGGATGAACTTGAAGAACTTGAAGAAACCTTCTTCTTCTTTTGCTTCTTTGCTTTCTTCTGCTTGGGAGAAGAATCTGCTGGAGGAGGATTTGATAAGACTCTGTCCCATCTCTCTATAATTCTCATATCCATTTTCTTCATGTGGTTTATCTTTGATCCAAGTTTATTATTCAAAGAGTCAGGAGTGACTTTTACTAAATACAAAGACAATATCCTACCCATGTTGGGTACTTGGATACATTCAACTATCCTGTCAAACACAACTCTTCCCCAATCTGTTCTTAGAGAATGAATTATCCTTGTCAGTAGAATAAACATTTTTCTGGAAATTTTGTCATGTGATCCAGTCTTGCACAGCAGTCCCTTTCCTATCACATCTGTTATCAATTTACCTTTTGAATTCATTCCTTTTCTCATAACACTTCCAGAGATTTCTCGTGAAGTTTCAATTCCGCACCAGATTTGTGCTAATTGAATCTGTTCAGAGGTCACCTCTTCTTCTTCTTCTTCATTCCTTTTTAACCTAGGCAGTTCTAGTGCCTTATCAAGTCAAGAAGGAGTTATCTTAATCTTCTTACCATTCACACTGGTCTTAATCTTTGAATTGACGGAGTCTAGTACTATGTTAGAGTATAGCTCTAATACCTCTCGTTTCCAGATGAGAGTTGATTCAGACAACACAAATTCCAGTCCTGCATTATAGATTAATTCGATTGTTGATTTGATCTCCACTGAAGCTGATTGGAATCCATTTCGAACAAGTTCACTTCCTTCATAGAGGTGCTCACTGCTTTTGGGAGGCATTGTTGTTGATGATAGAAGAGAGAGAGAATTGATGGAGAGATTTTCTAGGGCAGCCAATTTCGAACTTAGAGAACTAGGGCATATGCACTAACGAAGTGTCTTCCCTATTTATAGAAGTTCTAATTCAAGAAGATGAATAGTCGCGCACCGAACTTGTTTGACAAGATTGATCTGATGGTTCAAATTGATCCTGTCGAGACGGCTTAACTATTTTTGCAAAAGCGTTGAGATCGCTCGACGCCATATATTTTCAGTCGACGCCAGGTGTCTTCTCGACGCCAGATATCTTCTCGACGCCAGATAATTTCTCTCGACGCCAGGTGATTTCTCTCGACGCCATGTATCTTCTTTCGACGACAGATAACTTCTCCACTCACCTTATAGGACTCAATCATTGTTTTCATTTATTTAATTCAATACAACTTTTAATCCATTTTTAACATACCTAATTCAATTTTAAAATTATTGAATTTAGTTTCATCCAAGGGATTAGTAAATATGTCAGCAACCTATTTGTCAGTGGGAACATATTCAATTGAGATATCTCCATTTTCTACATGTTCTCTAATGAAATGATATCTTATTTCTATGTGCTTAGTTCTGCTATGAGATACATGATTGTTAGCTATAGCAATAGCACTAGTTGAATGACAAAATAGAGGAGATTTACTTAGCTGAACTTTATAGTCTTGGAGTTGGTGTTGAATCCATAGTAGCTGAGCACAACAGTTTCTAGGTGAGATGTACTCAGATTCTGCTGTGGAAATAGCCACACTGGTCTGCTTCCTGCTACTCCAAGATATTAGTCTTTTCTCAAGAAATTGACATGTACCTGATGTACTCTTTCTATCCTCCTTGCATCCTGCAAAATTAGCATCTGAAAAACCAATTAGTTCAAAATCATTGCTTCTAGGATACCAAAGGCCAAGATTAAGAGTGCCCTTCAGATATCTCAGGATTCTTTTGACAGCAGTGTAGTGAGATTCTTTAGGGTTCACTTGATATCTAGCACACACACATGTTGAGAACATAATGTCTGGCCTGCTAGCAGTTAGGTAGAGCAATGGGCCAATGATGCCTCTGTACAAGGTTTCATCAATAGGTTTCCCTTTTTCATCCTTGTCCAGTGACATATTTGCTGCCATTGGTGTCTTCATGACAGTGGAATTTTCCATTCCAAACTTCTTAATAATTTCTTTTGTGTATTTGGTCTGAGAAATGAAAATTCCTTCCTCAGACTGTTTCACTTGGAGTCCTAAGAAGTATTTAAGCTCACCCATGCTGCTCATTTCAAATTTCCCTTGCATAAGGTTTGCAAACCTTTTGCAAAGGTTATTATCAGTAGAGCCAAATATTATATCATCTACATATATTTGTACTAGAATAATGTGACCTTTAACTATCCTAAGAAACAATGTCTTATCTATCTTTCCTCTTGAGAATTTGTTCTTAATAAGAAATCTAGATAATGTCTCATACCAGGCTCTAGGTGTCTGTTTCAGGCCATACAATGCTTTTAATAAAAGATAGACATGATTTGGATGAGTTGAGTCAATAAAACCTGGGGGTTGTTCAACATATACTTCCTCCTATATTGTTCCATTAAGGAATGCTGACTTTACATCCATTTGATAGACTATGAAGCCAGTGTGTGCTGCAAATGCCAGGAATAACCTGATTGCCTCCAATCTTGCCACAGGAGCAAATACTTGATCAAAATCCATGCCTTCCTCCTGTCTATTTCCTTGGGCAACAAACCTAGCTTTGTTTTTGATGATCACACCATTCTCATTCAGCTTATTCCTGAATACCCATTTGGTCCCTATGACTTTGTGTTTCTTTGGTCTTGGGACCAATATCCAGACTTTGCACCTTTCAAATTGATTTAGCTCTTCTTGCATAGCTGATATCCATGAAGTGTCTTTATTGGCTTCATCAAACTTCTTAGGTTCTATTTTGGAAAGAAAGTTGTGATGCAAAGCCTCGTGTATTGAGTTTCCTCTTCTGGTTTGCACACCATCATTTGGATTTCCTATGATCTGTTCTTTTGGATGATCCTTCAGATGTTTGGTTGCATTCCTCCACCTTTCATTTTCCCTTTGAGAATCTGGTGCATCTGGTTGAGTAGGTTCTTCTAGAGGTTCTGGATGAGGTGATTCTTCAACAGCAATAGGTTCTTCATAATTGTCTTCTACTTGAGGTTCATCCGCTCTAGTTACAATTATAGTCTCATTAGTTTCTTCATTATCCTCATTTTACTGTTCATTGATATTCATCTCCTTCAATTTCTGTGTAGAACCTGCACAACTAGATAAACTTCCCAGATCCTTATAAATAAGGTTGGTTTCATCAAATACAACATGTATAGATTCTTCTATCATATTAGACTTTTTGTTGAAAATTCTATAGGCTCTACTTTGAGAGCTATACCCAACAATGATTTCCTCATGTGCTTTTTCAGCAAATTTAGTGAGATGGTGCTTTCCATTATTTAATACAAAGCATTTACTACCAAATATTTTAAAATAGGCTAAAGTAGGTTTTCTACCTTTCAACAACTCATATGGGGTCTTATCCAGTCTTTTGTTTATAAGAGCCCTATTCTGCACATGGCATGCTGTGTTTACAGCTTCAGCCCATAAATACTCACGAAGAGAAGAATCACTCAGCATACTCCTACTAGCTTCAATAAGGGTTCTATTTCTTCTCTCAGCAACCCCATTTTGTTGGGGAGTTCTAGGAGATGAGAACTCTTGAGAGATTCCTAGATTCTCACAAAATTTGGTCATTGCACCTGACTGAAATTAAGTCTCATGATCACTTCTAATTTTGGCTACAGAGTTTTCTATTTCATTGGTGATTTGCCTAACAAAACTGGTAAATATTTCTAAAGTGTCTGATTTATGTTTGAGGAAGAATACCCAAGTGAATCTGGAATAATCATCAACTATTACAAGGGTGTATGATTTTCCTCCTAAGCTATGGATTGACATTGGTCCAAATAAATCCATGTGAAGTAGGTATAGACATCTAATGGAATCCTTCTCACCAATTGGTTTGAAAGATGACTTGGTCTGCTTACCCATTTGACAAGCATGGCATGGACCTTCCTGCACACACTTCAACTTAGGCCCAGCTCTCACTAGGTTTTTTGAGATAAGTTTACTTATAGTCTTATAATTTATGTGAGCTAACCTTTTATGCCATTGAACACTACTAGAAACTTTATTTTCAGCTACTAAGCATATAGAGTTAACTAGATCAGAATATATGAAGTTTAAGCAGTAAATGTTGCCACTCCTAGTGCCTGAGAGAATTATCTCATTTTTTTTCTTAATCAGACACTCATCCTTGTGGAATGAAATGTCATACCCAATATCACATAATTGACTTATGCTAATGAGATTGTGTTGCAATCCATCAATATGAGCAACTTTGGTGATGGTGACAATTCCATTTGAGATATTGCCATAACTTTTAGTTTTACCTCTATCAGACCCTCCAAAGATAACCTTTGGTCCATTCCTTACAGGAGTGTAATCATTCAACAGACTTTTGTTACTGTCATATGCATAGAGCACCCACTGTCCAAGTACCAGATTGGAAGTTGATTGGTCTTTGGACAACCCTGCAAAAATAAATTACCTTTTCTTAGGAGCCCACACCAAGTTGGGTCCTAGAACCTTGTTAGTATGAGCTGGAACATTTAGTTGTTGAATAATCCTTGGTGCTGTGAGAGTTGCCATAGGTCTGAATACTGGTCTCCCAGAGTTGAATCTTGGAACAGTTGGATTGAACCAACAGTCAAGTGCAAAATGCCCAACCCTTCCACAGCACCAACATTCATATCTATTATATCTCCTTGGAGGTCTTCTTACTTCTTTATGTTGACTTATATTTTGCTTAATTGCCTTATTCACAGAAGCTATGTAATTTGTTTTAGTAACTTTTACTGGTTGAGTTTTCTTACCATCTGTGGTTTTTACTTCAGGTCTTAGATCCTTTCTGTTGAATTTAGTATTTGCTTTAAATACAAATGGGTTATGATTAGTTAATACTCTTTCTTTGCATAGAGGTTTGGCATTATGGTTACTTGGTTGAATTAAATCATTTTTGCTATTAGAAATTCACCCTTATAAAACTTATGCACTCCTTTTTGATCTTGCTTGTTTGTTATAGGCATGACTTTGTTAAACTTCAAAGGTTGTATAGGTGCCCTGTCATTACTTTTAGGTTTTTTATCTGCATTCCTATCATATCCTATGCCATATCTGTATTGTGCAGAAAATGTGTCTATTATCGGAAGAATAGTTTGTGGTTTTGAGAACTTTGCTACAAGTTTCCTTTCTGCTAGGAGTTTTGCTTCAAGTTCTTTTATTAACTTTTCCTTGGTACTCAAAGTTTGTATGTGAATAATAGACATGACTTTTAGTTTGCTAAGTTCTTTACTTGTCTGATTCAGCCTCTCAGCTGTCTCAGAGTTTTGAGAACCGGCTTGCTTTAGTTCAGATATTTCTTTTTGTAACCTTTTATTATGCCTTTTGTTCTTCTTAAGTGCTTTGAGAATTAATTGATATTTTTCAATAATTTCATCTACATGAAGTTTAGATTGTGAGTCATTTTCATCAGAAGAGAATGAATCTATTTCAGGTTCAGAATTAGAATCAGATAGAGGAGTTTTATCAAGTACCTTTATATCAGTAGTTGTCTCCTGATCTTCTTGATCACTCAATGCCATGAGTCCTGCATTTTCTTCTTAATCCTCTTCACTATCAGACCTTGATAGTGGAGCTTTTATCATAGGTCTATCATTTAGACTGTCTTCATTTTTATTGGCAGCCATCAGGGCTATGAGTGCCTCCTCACTATCTGAGTCTGATGACTGAGATTCACTATCACTCAGAGTGACCTTGCCCTTTTTGGCTATTAGACTCTTCTCATGTCTCTTGTCAGATTTGTGCTTTCTTTCATCAGATTTCTTGTTGCTCTTTCTCTTTGAAGGATAATTAGCAATCATGTGTCCTGATTTCCTGCAACCAAAACACACAATTTCTTCTGAATAACTTTTATTGTGTTTAGAATTGTACCTGTCCTTCTTGGAGTCTTATTTGAATCCCTCTGAAGAATTTGAATGCTTCTTAGATCTGGATAACTGAGAGGGTCTAGTTTTCCAGTGTTGTTTTCTTCTCAACATTCTTTTTAGCTGCTTGGTAAAGAGTGTCAATTCACCATCTAATATTTCAGAATCAGAATTACTGGTTTCTGATTCTTCTGATTCAGATGGAATCCTGGGGGATAATGACATTCTTTCTTTGCTTTTCTTGGAGCTTTCTGCTTTCAGAGCAATAGGATTTTCCCTGCTGTGTCCTTCCTCAGCTTTTCTGGTATTCAGATGAAGTTCATGGGACAAGAGTTTCCCATATAAATTTTGTGGTTGAATGTTTCCCAGATTTCCCATTTCTCTGATTGCACAGATCTTGATATCCCATTCTTTGTTTAGTGATCTTAATAATTTATCATTCAGCTCATAATCTGAGAAAATTCTTCCATAAGTCTTTAGACCATTTACAATCTTGAAGAATTTTTCATAGCAGACTGCTATTGAATCTTTCTTGTCTTGTCTGAAGGCTTCATATTGCTGATTTAGAAGTGACTTCCTGTCATCTCTAACTTCTTCAGTCCCTTCCATATAGACAATAAGAGATTCCCACATTTCTTTGGCAGTTTTGCAATGGACCAAATTTTGGAAGGTTGAATCTTCAATAGCACAAACAATGAAGTTCTGAGCTCTCTTCTCCATGGAGGCCAGAATCACTTCATCTTTGGTCATCTCTTAATAGGTTTTAGGAGTCTTTATACTTCCATCTATAAATGAAACTTTCATAGGAACAAAAGGTCCCTCTAGAACAGTTATGTAAATCCTAGGATCAGATGCTTCCATGAAAAGTCTGGCCCTTTCTTTCCAAATCCCAAAGTTTTCTTTTCTGCAGATTGGAAGCTTCATAGATGTGAATTCTTTGCTTCCTTCTGTATTAACCATCACGGCTTCAGAAATCTACCCTTAGAAGATCTTGTTCAGGCTGTTAAACCTTTTCTTGAACAACAACCTGTGTTAAAACCTGCAACAGGTCTCTTGAGTTCGGACCCACTGGGGGTGCAGCCGATGCTTACTTCTCCCTCACTAGACTCTCTTGACGGTGGATGTGAGAATAAGAAAAGACCCAAGGCTGAAGCGAGGAGGTCCCGCCACACACCCGGAAGATCTTAGAGAGCTTCCCCTCCCAAACCAGAGCTCAACCGGGCACCTTGGAGGGCACTAGCAGCCGACCAAAAACTAGCCTGGAGGAGAGGATTCTCTAAAATCGGATCTCCTCCAAGGTGCCCTTAAGGGTCTATTTATAGTTTTTCCTAGGATGGTCTGCAAATAGCCTGAATCCGCCTTTTAACTTTACTAATCGCACCCCAAATTGGTCTGCTGATAGCCTAACTCCGCTGTTCTGAAGGGCTATTTGCAACCCACCAGGGGTATTATGGTCTTTTTCCCCTCAAAACCTTTAGGGCGAGTGGTCCGTGAGGGCACCACTCGCCGATCTCCCGCTCAGCTGGGCGAGTGCCCATGCTACTGAGCGAGTGGTCCGTGAGGGCACCGCTCGCCAAACTTCTTCTCGCCTGCAGCGTACCCCCACTAATCCGGGGATCTCTCCACCTTCCTTAGCCTGGGCGAATGATCTGGCTGACCCAGGTCTCGCCAGTTGGCCTGAGGGACCCACTCGGCGAATACGGGTTGTACACAATCCCCGCTCTTTGCGAGCTGTTCCTACGCTCGGAAAGAACAATCCAACCCTGTATTCGGTGAGTGCTTGCTGACTGGACCCATAAGACTCTGTGGGTCCCACCGTCATCCTATATATACCTCCTCATGTCAGACTTTTCTGGACCATTTTTATATCTCGGCCCGGAGTTTTCTCTCCCTGGACCTTTCGCCACTTCCAATGTCTTTCCACAAGCCTTCCACGAGACCCCTCTCGCAAGAAATGATCGAATGCCTGGCTGCGGCCCAGACTGCAACCGCCCCCAAAACTGCCAGATTTGCTCCCTGACTTACATCCAAGCGAGACTCGAGCGCCCCATATGTCTCGCGGCGAGCCAAAGCGATTCAGATGAATCGCCAAAAAGGCGAGACCGCCTCGGACTCTCCGACGAATACTCCTCCAGACCCCGGGACTCAGGTATGAAGATTCCTCCTGCCTTTCTTTTTAGTTTCTGCCTCCTTATTCTGCAATCGCTCCGACCATTCGCAGGGGATTTCGGTGCCTGAGGACGGCCACGAGGCCATTTTGAACAGTGCCGTGGTGCCACCTCTCGCGGACGAGAGACCTCCTCCAGATCTGGACCTTGCTCCTCCACCCCCTCCGGGCGAGACCATACTTCAATCCAGTAAGTTGTGAACCCTCTCGATTTTCCTTTCATGTTGCTTGTTACTGACCATTACCTTTTCGCAGCCCTCAACCCTGACGTCCTGCCGCGGGACTCCATTCCTCCAAGTTCCCCTGCCTAGCAGAACCCCTCTGTTACCGCGAATGAACCAAGGGTCTCCCCTGAGCGGGAACTGGGTCAGCACCTCCGTGCTGATGACCGTGCGAATGCTCCGGCTCCTCCTCCTCCGCCTTTCCGCCCCGGGAAAGGGAAGGTTCTACCACCTTCTGCAGGCTTGTCTGGGGTCCTCCCCCATTCGTCTCGCCCTTCAGGTCATAGGGAACCCGTCCCAGGTCAGTTTACTCACCTGCCCCTATCGTACTCGCTTATTTTACCGCAACTGACCTAGTTGTGATTTCGCAGGCTATCGGGAAGCCTCCCCCCTTGAGTCTTACAACGAGGGGGAAGAGGGGATGCTCTCGCCTCTCCCCTCCCCTGGGGATCTCGCTGACTTCTTGGGCGACTCCTCAGATCACGCGACCCTGAAGGAGCGGATCACGGAGGTCTTGGGGAAGCTCATCCACATCCAGCGGAACGTCGCCGGCCAGGTGGATGATGTGCGGCTGGGAGTCACGCGTGAGTTAAAGGACCTTCGGCGGGACTACTCGCGCCTTCTCGCGATGGTGGAGCGCCTGGGGGGTGAAGGAGGGGAGCTGTCTCCCGGAAGACACATCGCGCGAGCCAGGGACTAACTCCAACTGGCTTCCCATGAGATCACCAACATGCTCGCGTACTACCGCCCGCGAATGCCCCTGGAAGCTGGGTCGCGAAGGCGGGGTCGGTGGGTCTGGGAGGAGTTCTGATCTAGTCGACATTCGCCCCTCCTGTTATTTCTTTCCTCGTTTTCTGTGTTGCGGATGCTGGACTTTTATATTTGTCTGTAATAATTTTATACTCTACGCTTTGCGAATGCTCTATTTCTCGTTTTTTGTTTTTCTCATAGCTTGCCCGGGTATTGCCGAATGATATGCTATTGCCGAATGCTTTCTTAGCTCTTTCGCGTAGCCGTCGAGCGAATAGCCACAGGGCATTCGCCATTAATGGGCGAGAGGGATCGGCCCGGGTTTCGAGGCGTCGGGAAGGCGCGATTGCTATCCGCACACCCGTTACCTCGAAAGCCCAAACGCCGTTTAGTCCTTCTATAAATAGGCCTTTCAACCACCGTATTAAATACCTTACCATCCGCTCTCCCTCTTTCCTCGCGCTAGCACTCGCGCTTCTCCCTTCTCTGCTGCTCCCTTCTCCTTCGGCATTCGCGAAATGGGTGGTGATGCGGAAGGTAGGGCCAGGTGCGCCAACGCATTCGTCAACCACACTTTCGACTCCTGCGACCTCTCCGAAGAGGCTTACTTGAATGCTGTCGCGGATTACATTCCGCCGGGGTTCGAGGCGCGAAAGCCCAGGCCGGAAGAGCGCCTTAACTCCATCTCGCCCTGTGCTCTCGCGATCCCGCTAGAGCACTTCGAGGTGGGGTTTCGCCTTCCCATCTGGCCGGAACTCTGCCAGACCTTCAGGTACTACGGGGTCGTGCCCGACCAGCTCAACCCCAACTCCATCGCCATGCTAGTCGGGTACGCGAGCTATCTGCGAGAAGAGGGGATCGAGTTCTCGCTGCCCGTCTTTCGCAAACTCTACACCTTCCGCTGCACCAACGACATCTCCTTCTTCTCGGGTCTAAACCCACTCAAGCACTACGGGCTCCCGAACAAAAACCAAGACTGGGTTCGCCGCTTCATCTTCGTCAGCGGGAGCCTGGGAAACACCCTTCTCGCCCCGGTGCAGGAGGAGGAGTCAACCTTCCGCCCCCCGACCCTAGGGGGCACGAGGCCAAACTCCACCAATATATTCTGGAGCACGGGATGGACCTCGTCTATCTCCGGCGAAACGTCAACTCGCTCCCGCTCATTCCGCAGGGTGAGGGTAAGTTTTCGAGACTTCCTTCATTCGTTTTGGCTTTGTGATTCTTACACCATTCGCTAAAACCATTCGCAATATTATGTAGGCGTGCGTAGCCTCCCCCTTCATCTGCCGCGGCCTCCTGGGTTTTGCGTGCCTCTCGCGCAAGCTGCCGCGGATGCCTGCCGGGAGGGGCCTTCCTCCTCCAAGCCCAGCAGCCGAAAGAGAAAACCCGCGACGACTCCTTCCTCTCCCCCCAGCAAGTCGCGATGCCCTCCTTCCATCAAAGGGAATTGGGTTGTGGGCGAGACCTCTGGAGCGAATGATCCAACCCTAACCCTAGGGACAGAGGTCCCGGCCCAAACCCTGGGACCGAAGTGCCGGCCCCAACCTTGGGGTCGGGTGTGCCAGATGGGACGGTGGTCCAGGCGAGATCGTCGCTGCCGCCGCCTCCGCTACCCAGGGACCACCGCAACTTCCCGAACGGCGAGAGGTACGTGGATCCCTCAGGGGATCCCCTGGTCAAGTGGGACAGAAACACGAACAGGGTCTCGCTCTCCACCCTCCATCCAACCTAGATAGAGAGCAACGTCGCCAGCGGCGAGGCATACGCCATTGCGTATGCCCTCTATGGCCGTGAGGATGCCGAGGTCTTCGATGTCGAGAAGACGCAAGTTCTCACCCACGAGGCCGCTCGAGCCATGCTGCGGGCCCTTGAGCTCTCGCTCATGTCTTCTCGCCGGAGCATCAACTTGTCGCGGAATCTGGCCGGGGTCGAGGAGGCCAGGGCTCTCATCTCTAAGGAGGCGACTGAGCTCAGGGTGAAGCTGGAAGCCGCGGAAGCGCTTCTCGCCAGCCGCCCGGTTGCAGAGGTATACTTTCTCTCACCCCTGCGGATGACCATTGCTGATTGCCGCACTTTTATCTCAGGTTTTATTTCATTTCTTCAGGATGCTACAAGCGCCGGGATGCTTCGCGCGCGGGTGGTCGACCTTGAAGAGGAAGTCCTCCTGGCCAAAACCGAAGTCCAACGGTTGCGAGAAGCCGGCGCGTCGACACTCGCCCCGGGAAGTGGGGGGGGGGGGCACTTTTACCCCCATCACGAGCTAGAGCAACCGATGCAGGAGAATGCGCAAAGCGCCGTTAAGCATGCGCTGCAGGTGCTGCGGCGGGCTGGATATCTGAAGGCGGAGGCCGAATGCCTTTCCGCTCGTCAAGTCGTTCCCGAGCTCTACATTCCGATCCCCTTCCCGGAGGACGATAACGGCGAGCCGCGGGAAGACGCCCTCATCCTGGATTCGGGCGAGAGCGAAGGATGTCCAGGCGAGAAGTCTGCCGACCCTTGAGAAGGGCCCTTTGTACTTTTTACTCTTTTTTGTACTTACCATTTTGAATGTAATCATGAACTGGGCGAGTGCCCTTAAAAGATATATATATATATATTGACTACAATTTTTGTGCTATCTCAATTTTTGTGCTATCTCAACTTTTCTCTCATTCGCCGCTATATCTCGCTAGGCTCATTAGGACGCTAGGTCGTAGTGCGACTGTCCTGGCCACCCAGCGAATGCTCGGAGATGACTTAGGTGTGCTGCCCCTTTTCGACTTCCCGCTTCCTGCCCCACTCGTACCTCCTTACCATTCACCCAGACCGGGGTTTCGCTTAGGTAGTCAGGAAGAGAGGTGAGATTACCTTACTGGCGCGTGGTCCCTGCGAGTGCTCTCAAGATCCACCCTTGAGAGCTTAGAACCTGCCACTGAGTGAGCCTTTGGACCTGCTAGCTAGATGAGAGCCCGGACAGCAGGTCTGCTCGGGGCCATTTCCTTCATCACCTTAGAACCTGCCACCGAGTGAGCCTTCGGACCTGCCAGCTAGATGAGAGCCTGGACAGCGGGTCTGCTCGGGGCCATTTTCTTCATCACCTTAGAACCTGCCACCGAGTGAGCCTTCAGACCTGCCAGCTAGATGAGAGCCTGGACAGCGGGTCTGCTCGGGGCCATTTTCTTCATCACCTTAGAACCTGCCACCGAGTGAGCCTTCAGACCTGCCAGCTAGATGAGAGCCTAGACAGCGGGTCTGCTCGGGGCCATTTTCTTCATCACCTTAGAACCTGCCACCGAGTGAGCCTTCAGACCTGCCAGCTAGATGAGAGCCTGGACAGCGAGTCTGCTCGGGGCCATTTTCTTCATCACCTTAGAACCTGCCACCGAGTGAGCCTTCGGACCTGCCAGCTAGATGAGAGCCTGGACAGCGGGTCTGCTCGGGGCCATTTTCTTCATCACCTTAGAACCTGCCACCGAGTGAGCCTTCGGACCTGCCAGCTAGATGAGAGCCTGGACAGCGGGTCTGCTCGGGGCCATTTTCTTCATCACCTTAGAACCTGCCACCGAGTGAGCCTTCGGACCTGCCAGCTAGATGAGAGCCTGGACAGCGGGTCTGCTCGGGGCCATTTTCTTCATCACCTTAGAACCTGCCACCGAGTGAGCCTTCAGACCTGCCAGCTAGATGAGAGCCTGGACAGCGGGTCTGCTCGGGGCCATTTCTGGAGCTTCCAGAGTCTCTCCTACAAGCTGCAGCATCACTCTCATACACATAGTTTAAACAAAATATTCTTATTCAAAAACACTGTCACTACATAGTGCTAGGCATAGAAGCGTTTAAGGTCGTCGCCACTCCATATGTGGCTGAGAGGTTGGCCCTCCACATTCTGAAGGCGATACCCCCCAGACTTTAGTGCCTCTTCCACGACATAGGGACCTTCCCAGTTGGGGTTAAGTTTCCCCACCGCGGCGGACCTCCCAGCCGCGTCGACCTTCTTGAGCACCAGATCTCCCTTCTCGAACCGCTTGACCCTGACGTGCTTGTCGAAGTACTTGGCCATCCGCCGCTTGACCTCTTCTTGGTGAATGCCTGCTAGGTCCCGAGCTTCTTCGATGAGGTCGAGGGAGAGCCGCAACTCCTCCTCGTTCTCGGCTCTCCAATCTTCCTCTCCACTTGCAGCGGCCTTTACCCGTGGTGTCATAACCTCGAACTCTATGGGGATGACGACCTCGCAGCCGTGAGAGAGATTGAAAGGGGTCTCTCCTGTGGCGGTGCTGGGGGTAGTTCTTAGGGCCTACAGGACCGATGGAATCTGTTCCACCCAATTGCCCTTCAGATTTTCCACCTTCTTCTTGAGCAAGTTCACGATGACCTTGTTTGCCGCCTCCACCTGCCCGTTTCTCCTGGGATGGTGAACGGATGCAAACCTGAGGTCTATCCCCAGCTGGCCACAGAAGCTGATGAATTCCTCGCTTGCGAACTGCGGACCATTATCCGTGACTATGGCCTGTGGAAGCCCATGTCGACAAATGATCTCCCTCCCATACGAAGTTGCAGATTACCTGGGAGGTGACCTTAGCCAATGCCTTGACCTCCAACCACTTTGAGAAGTAGTCAATCAAGACTAGGAGAAACCTCCTCTGCCCACTAGCCTGGGGGAAGGGTCCTACCAGGTCCATCCCCCATATGGCGAATGGCCAGGGCGCCGTGATACTCTTTAGCCTCTGAGCTGGCATGATCTGAAGCGGGGCGAACATTTGGCACTTCTAGCACCTCTTGGCGAAGGCTGCCGCGTCTTTACTTAGGGTTGGCCAGAAGTACCCCTGCCTCATTATTCTTGCCTCCAACATCCTGCTCCCCGAGTGGCTGCCGCACTCGCCAGAGTGAACTTCTTCCAAGATCCTTGGGACCTCCTCCTCTGAAATGCATCGGGCCAGGAGGCCCGAGAGGGTCTTCCGATACAAGTCCCCCTCATGGAGCACATAGTATGCGGACTTATATCGGAAGCGCCTCTGGTCCGGAACCTCCTCCGGAAACTTTCCCGTTGCAAGGAAGGTGACGAAGGGATCCTTCCAGGAGGGCCGCTGCTCTACTTCCATGAGTTCTCCCTCCTCGATCGAAGGGCGAAATAGGTCTGTCAGGGTCCCCCCGGCTCGAGTACCGGATTTGGCCAACCGATCCGCCGGGGTGCTCTCCTCCCGAGGGACGTGCCGGATGGAGAAAGTTTCGAACGTTCCCACGAGACCTCTCACTTTGGCCAAGTACCTTATGAGCGCAGGTTCCCTCATCTCGAACTCTCCCCTGATCTGAGAGGCTATTACCATCGAGTCGGTGAGGACCTCCACGTCATGGACTCCGAGCTCCTGGGCCAGCCGTAGACCGGCGATCACCGCCTCATACTCCGCCTGGTTGTTGGTGATTGGGAAGTGTATCACTAGTGTCTGCTCGATCTTCACTCCATGGGGACTCTCCAGCACCACCCCTCCTCCGAGAAAATTCTTGCCCGAAGCCCCGTCCACCAGCAGCTTCCACGGAATATGACGAGGGGCTCCATCTTCCTCCATCTCGGCCACATAATCTGCCATGAAATCAGCCACCACCTGCGCCTTCATGGATAGTCGAGGGACGAAGGTAATGTTGAATTCACTTAGCTCTATCGACCACTTTGCGAGCCTTCCCGAGTGCTCCACTCCTTCGAAGATCTGGCGGAGAGGGTGGTCCGTCACTACTTGAATTGAATGGGCCTGGAAGTATGGCCTGAGCTTCCTTGCTACGACGACCAGAGCAAAGGCCAACTTCTCCAAAATCGGGTATCTAAGCTCTGCTTCCCTCAGGACCCTGCTCACGTAGTAGACGAGCAGCTGCTTCTTGCCTTCCTCCCGAACCAGGACGGAGCTTACGGCCTCTGCCCCGACCCCGAGATATAGATATAGATCCTCCCCCTCTTTGGGACCTTGGAGTAGCGGAGCCTTGGTGAGTTGGCTCTTCAAGGCCTGGAAGGCCTCCTCGCATTCTTTTATCCACTCAAACTTCTGGTTACCTCGTAATGTTTTGAAGAAGGGGGAGCATTTCTCCCCGGCTCGGGAGAGAAACCTGCTCAGCCCTGCGATTCTTCCGGTCAAGCGCTGAACTTCCTTGGCGTTCCGCGGCGACCCCAGCTCCATTATGGCCTTAACCTTGTCCGGGTTAGGTTCTACCCCCCAATGGGTGAGAAGGTGCCCCAGGAATTTCCCCTTACTGGCCCCGAACACACACTTCAGGGGGTTCAAGCGCATCTTGTACTTGCGTAGGGTGGCGAAGGTCTCCTCGAGGTCCTGGATGTGAGAGTTCACGCACTTGCTCTTCACCATAAGGTCATCCACGTAGACCTCCAGGTTCCTTCCCCTTTGCTCCCTAAATACCCGGTCCATCATCTTCTGGTAGGTTGCTCCTGCATTTTTCAGCCCGAAGGGCATCATCTTATAGCAGTAGCATCCCTCCCTAGTGATGAACGAGACGTGTTTGACGTCCGGGGGGTGCATCCTGATCTGGTGATAACCTGAAAAAGCATCCAAAAAACTCATCACAGAAAAACCGACGACTGAGTCAACCAGCGCGTCGATCCGAGGCAGGGGATAACAATCCTTAGGGCAGGCCTTGTTTAACAATGAAAAATCCACACACATACGCCAGCGGCCATCGGCCTTTTTTACCATTACGACGTTGGAGACCCAGCCTGGGTACTGGATCTCCGATACAAAACCTGCTTCGAGGACCTTGGCCACCTCCTCGCGGATTGGTTCTTCGAGCTTGTTGGCGAAGGTCCTTCTCTTCTGCCGGATGTGGCAGGCTCCTGGCTCGAGGTTGAGACGATGGCAAGCCACGTCCGCCTTAATGCCTGGCATATCAGCTGCGCTCCATGCGAAGACATCCACGTTCTTCTGGATGCACTCCAGCATCTTCACCTTGTCCTCCGGGCCGAGACCCCCGCTGACCCGCACCTCTTTCACTTTTCCCTCCTGGGTGATGACCTCCATCTCTACCACCTCTTCTGCCGCCTCGAGCTGGGTTGGCTCTTCCCATTGGCCCTTTGCTTCTCGCCCCTCCTCCCGGGCCTCTTCCTCTGCGGCTCCTTCCGCCTCCATCAGCTCGATCTCCTGCTCCTCCTGAGCGACCTCCATATTCTCCTCTCGGGCACTGCCCTCTTCCTCTACTCCTCTCTTCTCCACTTCTTCTCCTGGCCCCTCCGGCCTCGTCATCTCCTCATCCATCCTCTCAGCCTCCGCCATCCAAGAGATGGTGTTGACGGCAGTCACATAGCACTGCCTCGCCACCTTAGCATCTCCTCGGATCCAGACCTGGACTCCTCCACTAGGGAACTTCAGGCACTGGTGGCACGATGAGGGCACACACCGGAAAGCACTAATGAGAGGGCGTCCGAAGATAGCATTGTAGCTGCTCGGAGCGTCAACGATGACGAACCGGCAGTTCCTTGGGACCCCTCCTAACGTCACTTGGAGACCCACGCCTCCCTCGACCTCCTTTCGCTCCCCTGAGAAACCAAACAGTGGTCTGTCGGAGGCCTGCACCCTCTTCTTCTGCACCTCCATCGCGTCGAAGGCCTTCTTGAAGATCACATTCACTGAGCTCCCGTTATCCACCAGGATCCGGGAGACCGTGAAATTTTCAATCGCCGTCTGGATCACCAGGGCGTCGCAGAATGGATCCTCATAGTCTGGCATGTCTTCCGAGGAGAAGGTGAGCTTCTCCGAGGGGGGTGGGGTTTGGGAAGTCGACGCGACGTCCCTTCGGAACATTGCCTGGAAGCTCCTCTTGCGAGAGGCCTCTATCCCAACCCCACCATGAATCACCCCGATTCCCCCCCCCTTGTTCCTACATCAGCCCGGTCTTCACACCTATCCTCTTCCCCTTCTGGGAACACCTCCTCAATCCTGATCGGCTGCTGCCGTGGCTGCCCTCTCTCCCTCATCTCCAGGAACTCGGGGCAGGTGGCCGTTGCGTGACCCTCTTCCTGATGAAAGTCACAATAGGGCAACACCACCCTACCCCCTCTTCCCGCTCTTCCTCTTCCTCCTCTAGCTCCTCTTCCTCCTCTTCCTCGGCCTACCGCCATGGCTTGCTCCCGCGAAGGAGGAGGGGGTCGGGGGCCCTGCCTCCACCCCGGGTTGACTCCCCCCATCTCCCTTCCTTGGTATCCTCCTTCCTGACCTCTCGCTGGTCCCTCCTGATTCCTCTACCCCAACCTGTTGTGGGGCTCCTGATACCTCCAATTCCGAGGTGGCCTCTCGAACCCCTGACCTCTGGGTTCCTCTCTCCTTCTTCCCTCTTGTTGCCTCACCTCAGGCTCGCTCATCTTCGCCAACCTTTTGTAGAACTCCGGGTTGGCAGTCTCCCCTTCTATCTCCTTCGCCGCTCGCTCCATCAACTCCTCAAAGGAGACCGGAGCCCTCCTCTTCAGGTCCATCTTGAAGAACCCGTCTCTCAATCCCACATTGAACGCCATTTTGAGGGCAAACCCTGGCACCTCCTGCACAAGGTGTATCTCTTCCTGGAACCTGTCCACGTAATGTGCCAGGGAATCCCCCTCCCTCTGCCTGATCTTGAAGAGAGCCTCTGCATCCTTCTTCCTCTTTTTTGACGTCGAGAATCGCATCCGGAAGCTCCGACGCAGATCGTCGAACGCGTAGATGGAACCTACGGGAAGCTGGTGGAACCAATCCCTTGCCTTCTCCTTCAGGGTGGTTGCGAAGAGCCGGCATTGGAATGCATCCGACATGGGAAGAATTGAGGTCATGTCCTCAAACCACTGTAGGTGCACGACCGGGTCCTCCTTTCCGGTGTAGTAGGACATCTCTGGCCCCCGGAACCCCTCTGGCACTGGAGCCGAGAGGATCATCTCGCAAAAGAGGCTCCCTTCCCCTGCTCGGCGAATGGTCCTCTCGCGCGGAGCCAACTCGCACACCTCAGCACTCGCCGGACTGCTGAACAGCTGCCGCCCCGGGAGATCTCGCGCACTTCCTTCTACTGGCACCTCCTTTCCCAGCCGCTGCCCCGGAGCGTTCTCGCCGACCTGTTGGGGTGGAATGATGGGAACAGCTGGCGTCTCGCATTCGCCCCTTGCCGCGAGAACTGTCTGCAGGACTTCTTGCTTGAATTTCTCGAACATCTCCAGCCACTCCCCTGTCGCTGGTGGCTGCGAGTGGCCTGAGTCAGAACCATTCCCTCCATCTCCTGTCATCGAGCCTAGCTTGGGATTTTCCTTCACTGGCTACGGTCCACGTTCACCACACCAAAAATGTTGAAACCTGCAACAGGTCTCTTAAGTTCGGACCCATTGGGGGTGCAGCCGATGCTTACTTCTCCCTCACTAGACTCTCTTGACGGTGGATGTGAGAATAAGAAAAGACCCAAGGCTGAAGCGAGGAGGCCCCGCCACACACCCGGAAGATCTTAGAGAGCTTCCCCTCCCAAACCAGAGCTCAACCGGGCACCTTGGAGGGCACTAGCAGCCGACCAAAAACTAGCCTGGAGGAGAGGATTCTCTAAAATCGGATCTCCTCCAAGGTGCCCTTAAGGGTCTATTTATAGTTTTTCCTAGGCTGGTCTGCAAATAGCCTGAATCCGCCTTTTAACTTTACTAATCGCACCCCAAATTGGTCTGCTGATAGCCTAACTCCGCTGTTCTGAAGGGCTATTTGCAACCCACCAGGGGTATTATGGTCTTTTTACCCTCAAAACCTTTGGGGCGAGTGGTCCGTGTTGGCACCACTCGCCGATCTCCCGCTCAGCTGGGCGAGTGCCCATGCTACTGAGCGAGTGGTCCGTGAGGGCACCACTCGCCGAACTTCTTCTCGCCTGCAGCGTACCCCTACTAATCCGGGGATCTCTCCACCTTCCTTAGCCTGGGCGAATGATCTGGCTGACCCAGGTCTCGCCAGTTAGCTTGAGGGACCCACTTGGCGAATACGGGTTGTACAACCTGCCTCTGATACCACTTGAAAGACTCTAATTAAGGGTAGTTAATCACCTAGAGGGGGGGGGGGGGGTGAATAGGTTATTTAAAAACTATTGTAGTTCTTGAAAATAACCAAGATAAAACTGATCAGAGCTTTCAAGAAATAAAAAGATACACAGAAAAGAACACACAAATTTTTATAGTGGTTCCCCTTATCTTGGGTAATCCACTTTCCCCCTTCTCCCCTTCTAGCAGTGTGCTAGATAGAGGTTATAGCTCCTCCAAATATCAGACCACAAACAGGTCTTACAGCTCAGATCACAACTGATCTTACAGTCTCAGATCTCACAGATCTTACTAACTCAGATCACACAGATCCTACCTCAGCCTTTATAACTAGGCCTACAGCTCAGATTCACCCCTGAATCCTACAACTCAGATCACACCTGATCTTACAACTCAGATCCTTGACATATCCTCCACTCAGATCTGACAACTCAGATCCTACAGGAATTTATAAAGAGAATAACAAATACTTAGACTCAGATTTGAGATTGTTGAGCCTTCTTAATCTGCCTGAATGATCAGACAGAAATCTTCAATAGAACAGTAGTAGCAAATGATCTTCTTGATTCGACAGGCTGTGATGACTGTTCTTCTTCTTAGGAAGACAGATTCTTCCTTCTTGATCTTCTTCTTTCAGAGAGAGGTATCAGCACCAGATTGCTGAATGAAATCTTCAATTTAGATTGGTTCTGAAAGGGAAGATGACTTCTCCAGATTCTTCACTCAAACTTTCTCTCAAACTGATGGAGACGATAATGGCTTTTGAGAGATAGGAAAAACTTTTCTAACTTAACTTTTCTTCACATTTCTTAACTTGTTAACTACATAACCCATAGGTCATGCCTTCTATTTATAGCCCGCCATCTGCAATGTCTGTTACGCTCCTCCACGTCAGCATGACGTTACGTCTTCAACGGTCTTCAATGGAAACAAAGGCTCAGCTAACTGTAGAATATATTCCTTAGTTCAGAATATTTGTAGAAGAGGCGTTGAGCACTTAACATCTCTGTCGACGCTTTTTCAATTAGGCGTCGAGCGATATTTAGATGCTCGACGCATACTCCTTAGAATGAAGCTCTCGACTCCTCCTTCTCAGGCGTAGAGCAATCATCACTTAGTCGACGCTTTGTATCTGAAGAAGTCGAGCAACATACAGGGGCTCGACGCTTCTTAACTATGCCTTCATATCTTGCACTTCTGGTTGACGCTGAGCTGACTGAAGTTAAGTCGACACTTCTCTTTCCAAGGCGTCGAGCAATATAACTTGACTCGACGCTTCCAAACTTGGTCTCAGAACTTCAGCGGCGACCTTGTCTATTTGAGTAGTAGACATGAGTCAACGCTTCTGGGTCACAGGCGTCGAGCGATGTATGATGTCTCGACGCTTGTGAACATGAATGAATTCCAAGAACTTTTTGCCTGACCTGATCTCCTGCACATTGATTCTAGAGAGTATATCAAATACATTCTGAGATATATCTTTGACTTAGGAATGAACTTCTCCAAATCTAAGACATTGTGGGCAATGATCCCAACAGCCTCCCATGTCTAAGGAGAGTTCGAGGTGAAGGATCCGACCCTCCAGAGGTATCTGACGAAGGTTAAGGACCTCATCGGGGGGTTCCGCACTTTCTCCATCCGACATATTCCGAGAGAGGAAAATGTCCGAGCTGATAAGTTGGCGAAGTATGGTCCTTGCGCGGGAGGAACGGTGACCAAGTTGTTTTGCCCGCCCATCGATGAAGGGGAGCTGATGGATATCGATCCAGGAGCCTCATGGGTGGACCCAATCCTTACCTTTCTGATCTTGGGCAAGTTCCCAGAGGGGGTCCCAGATAAGAGGTGGTTCAGGTACAAGTCAGCATACTACCTGATCTAAGAGGGGAGCTTATATAGGAGGACCCTAATCGGGCTCCTAGCGAGGTGCGTGACGGAAGATGAAGTCCCAAAGGTCTTGGAAGAAATCAACTCTGGAGAGTGCGGAAGCCACTCCGGAAGCCAAACCTTAGAGAAGAGGGTGTTGAGGCAGGGATACTTCTGGCCGACCCTTCGTAAGGACACCGCGGAGTTTGCAAAGGAGTGTCAGAAATGTCAGCTCTTCGCATCGCTCAAACTCCAACCTGCGCAAAGGCTCAGGACAATCACAACACCCTGGCCCTTCGCCATCTGGGGGATGGACTTGGTCGGCCCATTCCCTCAGGCCAGGGGTCAAAGAAGGTTCCTACTGGTCATGATAGACTACTTCTCCAAATGGGTGGAGGTCAAAGCTTTGACAAAAATAACCTCGCAGGTAATAAGAAATTTTATTTGGGGAGAAATAATTTGAAGGCACGGACTTCCCCTCGCCATAGTGACGGATAACGAACCATAGTTCGCTAGTGAGGAGCTCATTAGCTTCTGCGGTCAGTTGGGCATCGATCTCTGCTTCACCTCCGTTCATCATCCTCGGAGCAACGGGCAGGTGAAGGAGGCAAACAAAGTCATAGTCAACCTGCCGAAGAAAAAGATGGAGAACTTGAAGGGGAACTGGGTGGAGCAGCTTCCCTCGGTCGTATGGGCCTTAAGAATGACACCCAACACGGCGACGGGGGAAACGCCGTTCAAACTCTCTCATGGATCTGAGGCTGTACTCCCCATGGAATTCGAGGTCAGGCCCCACCGGGTCGTGGCCGCCCAGGAGGGTGGCGAAGACTGGAGGATAGACAACGAAGAGGAACAACGGATCTCGCTGGATTTGGTTGAGGAGCTCCAAGACCTCACGTCGATTCGGCAGGAGGAGGTGAAACGTAGGATGGCCAAGTATTTTGATAAAAACATTAGGATCAAGCAATTCGTCCCAGGAGATCTAGTCCTCAAGAAGGTCGACGCCGCGGGAAGATCGATGAACGTAGGAAAGCTCCAACACAATTGGGAGGGACCCTACGTTGTCCTGGAAGCCCTGAAGTCAGGGGGTATCGCCCTCAAAATGTTGAAGGAATACCCCTCGGCAACACTTGGAGTGGCAACGTTCTAAAACATTTTTATCCTTAATGAATATTGGTTTTATCCTTGGAAAAACCTCTTATTCCAGCTCATAATAGTTACTCTAACCCATAAGAGCAAAGGTTGGTAAGCCTTTAAGGGCAGGGACCACATCGCAGAAGCATTTAGTTCCTCTGCCTCCAGGTGAAGGTAAGCACCTAGGACGTGGATGGGTACTCCGCCCCCAGTTGGTAAGATCCCTGACTAGAGACCATTCACCGGGCTCAATCATGCCAGCTGATGGGAGACTCGTCGGGTCGACTGGCCACATGCTAAGTGGCTTGGGAAGGTGTTGAGTTCCTCTGCCTCCAGGTGAAGGTAAGCACCTAGGATGTGGATGGGTACTCCGCTCCCAGTTGGTAAGATCCCTGACTAGAGACCATTCATCGAGCTCAGTCATGCCGGCTGATTGGAGACTCATCGGGTCGACTGGCTACATGCTAAGTGGCTTGGGAAGGTGTTGAGTTCCTCTGCCTCCAGGTGAAGGTAAACACTTAGGACGTGGATGGGTACTCCGCCCCCAATTGGTAAGATCCCTGACTAGAGACCATTCATCGGGCTCAGTCATGCCGACTGATGGGAGACTCATCGGGTCAACTGGCTACATGCTAACTGGATTGGGAGGGTGTTTAGTTCCTCTGCCTCCAAGTAAGCTAATCCCCTAGGACGTGGATGGGTACTCTGCCCCAATTGGATTGGGAAGGTGTTGAGTCCCTCTGCCTCCAGGTATGCTAGGCACCTAGGACGCGGACGGGTACTTCCGCCTTCAATCGGTAAGATCCCCGGCTAGAGACCATTCACCGGGCTCAGTAATGCCAGCAAATGGGAGGCTCATCGGGTCGAATCGCTACGGGCAAGACTTCAGGAAGGACGATCGGTTTGGTTAGATGGTTGAATCCCTCCGTCCCTCGGTGAGGGTAAGCACCTGGGATGTGGACTGGTTCTCCGCCCCCGGATAGTTTGGGAAAGTGTTGATTTCCTCCCCCTCTAGGTGAGCTCGGCTCCCTGATAGGTTTGGAGTTCCCTCCACCTCCAGGTGAGCTCGACTCCCTGGTAGGTGTGGAGTCCCCCCCCTCCAGGTGAGCTCGGCTCCCTGGTAGGTGTGGAGTTCCCTCCCCCTCCAGGTGAGCTTGGCTCCCTGGTAGGTGTGGAGTTCCCTCCCCCTCCAGGTGAGCTCGGCTCCCTGGTAGGTGTGGAGTTCCCTCCCCCTCCAGGTGAGCTCGGCTCCCTGGTAAGTGTGGAGTTCCCTCCCCCTCCAGGTGAGCTCGGATCCCTGGTAGGTGTGGAGTTCCCTCCCCCTCCAGGTGAGCTCGGCTCCCTGGTAGGTGTGGAGTTTTAACCTTCCACCTCAGGTCGAGTTCAGCTCGACCAGAGGTGTTTAGTTTTCCTCCACCCCATGTCAAGTTTAGTTCGACCTAAGGTGTTGAGCTTTCTCCACCTCCAGTTGAGCTCGGCTTGCAGGAGGGTTGTTAAGTGGAGAAAGGTTTGCCTTCCGCCTCAAGTCAAGTTCAGCTCGGCAAGAGTAACCCGTTGGCAGGGCCCTCCGTAGATTCCCCTAAGGCCCACCTACTCGTCAAATAGGTGGGTTGGACTTTCTTTCCGAGCTTAAGACAAGCTCAATAATAGAGGGGATTGTGTACAACCCTCATATTTTTTGAGTTGGTGTGACCCTACGCGGATGAGGTCATAAAAGAGAGGGTGACCATGACGCAGTGAACTGAACCATCGGAGATCGTCAAAGACCAAAAAGAGAAGGCGGGGGGGGGGGGGGGCAGATTTCCTTGGTTGAGTGGTCCTTGAGTCCACTCACCCATGGCCCTGGGCAAGTGGACCCTTGGTCCACTCGCCCAAGGACCCAGGCGAGTGGACCGTTGGTCCACTCGCCCGAGTGGGGGGGGTGGGGGGTGGGGGGGGGTGGGGGGTGGGGGGGGGGGGGGGGGGGGCGAGTGGACCAAGGGTCCACTCGCCCAAGGGTGTGGGCGAGTGGACCCGTGGTCCACTCGCCCCATGCAGTTGGGCGAGTGGACCAAGGGTCCACTCGCCCATCCAGGGCGGTGGACCTCGGTCCACTCGTTTGACCCTTGGCAAGGGAGGGGGGAGTGAATGTCTTATCCTCCACTCACCCCCTCTTGTTTTGATCGTCCAGGTTCGTGGTTGAGCCGCGAATAGCAGAATTTTGGCTATCCGCAACCCAATTTTGGGTAGTCTATAAATAGACCTCCATGGGCACCTTGGGAAGGGTTGGTCTAACCCCTCTCCCTCACATGTGTCTTGTGAACAAGCACTACCCCCTCCCCCCCATTATCAGTGAAGGTTAGTGGTGAGGTGAGCTTTAGTTCCCTCCAAGGTGCCCAGGCTCAGCATTGGCTTGGGAGGGGAAGTTCCTTGAGCTTCCGGGTGTGTGGTGGGGCCTCCACGTTGGAGCTTAAGGGGTCCGTTTCTGGACTCAGGTGTTCTTCAAGGGCAAGGTCTCTCGGTTCTTAGCAACTGGTCAAGGGTTCTAGCTCGGGTCAAGTAAGGGTTAGCTGCATCCCCCTTTCGAACGTCGAGACCAGTTCTTTGGTTTCAACAGTGAAGGAGAACCCCACGACTATTGTCGAGCAAGATCTGGGATGGAGGAAGAATGCCCTCTGCGTCTCCCATGAACTGCTAGATCCGACGACAGGGAAAGGCGGTGGCAGCGATCTCGTGGAATGTCGAGACCTATGCGGAACTCTTCCGCTTCGGCTCAGATAGTTTTTTTTTTGAAAACAATATCTCTATAGGAGACCTAATCGCTTCCTATTTTATACTCAAGGCATAAAACACATTATCCGCAGACCAGAGACTTAATTAGAGTTAAACACGTATTGTCAAAACAATTCAACGCAACATCTAGTACAAGAATTGCGTCAAGACCATCTCGACGCAACGTCAATTACACTGCGTGGAGACATTCTCAACGCAGCGTCGAATATAACCTTTCTATCGAGACAATTCGACGCAACATAAAGTCCAAGACTTGTGTCGAGACAATCTCGACGCAACGTAGAGAACATCACGTCGAGACAATCTTGACGCAGCGTCGAGTACAAGACTTGTGTCGAGACAATCTCGACGCAATGTCGAGTACACCACATCGAGGTAATCTCGACGCAACATCGAGTACAATTCGACGCAACTTCAATCAGTTACAAGATTGGTCCTCCACTCATATCCAATATGAGTAAGACCAACACAATCTTTCATCCAACTTCTCCAACACTCTTATGTGCGACTCTATAAGCTCATATTGCGTTGACAGTAAGACTAACTGGTTGATTGCTTTGAGATCACCTTGGGAATACCAACAATCTCCCACTTGATCACAAAATATTAACAAAAGCCTCACAAACAATGAGCGACATCTAACAATACATCATTGCTACCCAAGCAATAAGAGTTCATAACTCAATAAGCCTGTTCTGACTAATGTTTTAGTGTTGTCACGTCCCTTTGTCCATTACATCCGGATAGAATAAGAGGCATGGACCGTGTCACCCTCACAATTATTCAATCATAGTTTCCCGATCTAGAATAGACTGTCTGAAATTGGTGAGCTCAATATCCCATATTGACTCAACCAAGCATGACCATGCATTTATCAGTCTCATTCCATCAAGGGGCCCTTGGATATAACTCCTGTCATATAGGAGGACAAATCCCATATCTGTCCACACACAAACATCCAAATGAATCGTAGCATACCCAATAACCACTGTTATCATCAACCTTCTTCAAGGAAGACTTTTGATGGCATCAAAGTACGCTCTTCCTCACTTGATGAATGATGCGACTTCATGTCAAAGAACCACAAACACCATTGCCATATGAGACCTACTTGTGACACATTCATAAAACAATCCAAAAAGTAGTCACATGGTGGGTCTGTCCAGTACAACTTGTTCACAAACAAGTACCCATGTGATGACTTGATATCACAATATCATGACCTATGAGAACCGAACATCAGTCAACGCAAATGCTAGTCTAATTATACCATCATTGCCCTTAGCTTCTTTGATGATACACAAACCAAGGACTATTTAAGAATGTAGCTTATAATAAACATAGGACCTCACATTTAAGTCACGCACTTGAATTCCTATGGAAGTGAACATTCTAAGAGCATTTATTATGCTAATTATTCTATCATATAGAAACAGTTGACATAATAAAAGAACTTGCCATAAATGTAAAATGAAATATGAAATACTATATTCATCACATGAATAACAACCGATATAAATATAATCCACAAGACTCCCACTAGAGACGATCATTAAGGTATCTAATACCCATTGATCTAATATGACCATCATGTTTTCTTTGTGCAAGAGGCTTCGTCAGTGGATCCACAATATTCTCTTCAATTTGTATTCTGCATATGCTCACATCTCCTCGATCGACAATCTCTCGAATAAGATGGAACCGCCGAAGTATGTGCTTGGAGAGCTGATGAGATCTAGGTTCCTTAGCTTGGGTAATTGCACCGTTGTTGTCACAGTAGAGAACTAAGAGATCAACAATGCTAGGAACTACATCTAGCTCGCCGATGAATTTCCTAATCCACACAGCCTCCTTCGCCGCATTCGCTGCAACGATATACTCGGCTTCTGTCGTAAAATCAGCAACTGTCTCTTGCTTGGAACTCTTCCAACTTACAGCTCCTCCATTAAGGTAAAATATAAAACCTGACTGGGACTTTGAATCATCCCTATCAGTTTGGAAGCTAACATCCGTATAACCATTTACAACGAGCTCTTCCTCTCCACCAAACACCAAGAACATATCCTTATTCCTTCTCAAGTACTTTAGGATATTCTTGACAATTATCCAGTGATAATCACCGAGATCAGACTGATACCTGCTTGTCATGCTCAAAGCATAGGATACATCGGGTCGAGTACAAAACATTGCATACATGATTGATCCAATTGCCGAAGCATATGGAATCAACTTCATGCGGTCCTTATCTTCCAAATATTTAGGACATTGGTCCTTAGAGAGACTCACGCCATGAGACATGGGTAAGAATCCCTTCTTGGATTCAAGCATACTGAACCGTTTCAGCACTTTCTAAATTTATGTACTTTGGATCAAACCCAACAACTTCTTTGATCTATCTCTATAGATCTTAATACCAAGTCTATAAGTCGCTTCGCCCAAGTCTTTCATAGAAAAGCAGTTCCCTAGGTTGTTCTTAACAACTTGCAGGGTTGGAATGTCATTCCTGATCAACATTATGTCATCTACATACAGTATCAGGAAGACAATTATGCTCCCACTAATTCTCTTGTAAACACAAGGCTCATCTTTGTTTTTGATGAAACCAAACTCTTTGATTTTCTCATCAAAATGAAGATTCCAACTTCGAGAAGCTTGTTTCAATCCATAAATGGATCGATTCAACTTGCATATTTTAGTGGCTTCATTTGGAGATTCAAAACCCTCGGGTTGTGTCATATACACTTCCTCAAGGAGGTTTCCATTTAGGAAAGCCGTTTTGACATCCATTTGCCAGATCTCGTAGTCATAATACGCATCAATAACAAGCAGAATTCTGATGGACTTAACCATAGCGACAGGGGAAAAAGTCTCAACATAGTCAATACCATAAATTTACTTGAAACCATTAGGCACTAATCGCCTTTTGAATGTCTGTATATTCCCATTCATGTCGGTCTTCTTCTTGAAGACCCACTTGCACCCTATGGGTCGTACCCCTTTAGGTGGTTCCACCAAGGTCCAAACTTGGTTTGCATACATGGAGTCCATTTTAGATTTCATGGCGTCAAGCCACTTCTCAGAGTCGGGTCCATTCATAGCCTCTTGGTAGGTTGCAGACTCATCATCATGATCCATTAGCAACACATTATCTATTTGAGACACGAGAAATCCATATCTCTCAGGCTCAAATCTTGGTCTACTAGATCTACGTAGGATCTGTGTTTCTTGAGCAAGCTCTTCAACTACAACTGCTTGTAGTCCTTGCTCAGGTGCCAATTCAGGTTCGTTTTCAATTTGTGGTTCTTGAACTTCTTCAAGTTCTACCTTTGCAGTCTTTCTGGATAATAACTCTTTCTCCAAAAAGACGACAGTCCTTGCAACAAACACTTTGCCCTCAGACAGCAGGTAGAAGTAGTATCCTTTGGTCTCCCTAGGATACCCCACTAGATAACACTTATCTGATTTGAGTTCCAGCTTGTTAGACATTTGACGTATTACGTATGTCTCACAGCCCCAAATTTTAATGAAAGACATACTAGGACGTTTCCCAGTCCTTATCTTATATGGTGTCTTTAGAACCATTTTTGTTGGAGCACGTTTAAAGTGAAAGCAACAATCTCTAGAGCAAATCTCCAAAAGGAAACGGGCAGATCTGCATGGCTCATCATCGATCGCACCATGTACAACAAGGTACGATTCCTCCTCTCAGAAACACCATTATGACGTGGTGTTCTAGGTGGAGTGAGTTGTGATACAATACCATACTCTCTCAGATGATCACGAAACTCATGACTCAGGTATTCACGTCCTCGATCAGATCAGAGTGCCCTAATCCTTTTTCCCAGTTGGTTCTCTACTTCATTCTTAAACTCTTTGAACTTTTCAAAGTTTTCGGATTTACACATCATATGATATATATATGTACATATCTACTGAAATCATCAGTAAATGTAACAAAGTAGTAGTACCTACCTCTAGCCATAGAACTCATGGGTCCGCACACATCACTATGTATGATACCCAAAAGATCATCAACCCTCTCACTACAACTAGTGAAAGGGGCCTTTGTCATCTTGCCTAATAAACATGACTTGCATCTCTCAAATGATTCATAATCAAATGAGTCTAATAGTCCATCTTTATGGAGCTTGGATATGCGTTTCTCATTTATATGACCTAGATGACAGTGCCAGAGATATGTAGAATTAGAATCATTAGTTTTTAGTCGTTTGGTATTTTCTACGTTATAGATTGTATGATTTTTGTTCAAAACATACAAACCGTTGAACATTTGAGCAACTCCATAACAAACATCATTCTTATAGATAGAACAACAATTGTTCTTAATAATAAAAGAAAAACCGATCATGTCCAAACATGAAATTGAAATGATGTTTCTAGTTATAGCAGGAACAAAATAACAATTACCAAGTTCTAAAATAAGTCTAGTGGGCAAGGAAAGACGGTACACTCCTACGACAACGACAACAACTTTTGCTCCATTTCCAACACGCAGGTCCACCTCTCCTTTGCCCATCAGTCTTCTCCTTGTCAGCTCCTGCACATTCATACAAATGTGAGAACCACATCCGGTATCCAATACCTAAGATGAAGGAGCAGACATGTTAATTTCTATAACAAAAATACCTGAAGTGAAAGTCACACTTCCCTTCTTCTTCAGATGCTCGATGTAGAGGGGACAATTCCTCCTCCAATGCCCTACCTTACCGCAGTGGTGGCAATTTCCTTCTTTAGCTAATCCCTTTTTTTCAGTGTAGAAGACTTGGGATCAAGGCAAGACTTAGGTCCCACTTTGGTCTTCCTGAATCCCTTGGCCTTGCCCTTGCTTTTATGCACCATCAATATGAGGCTAGCAGGTTTGGTCTTCTTCATGTTATTCTCAGCAGTTCTTAACATGCCTAGGAGCTCGGGCAGTGTCTTATCTATCTCATTCATATTGTAGTTCAAGACAAACTGCTCGTAACTGTCCGACAACGATTGCAAGATCAGATCAGTAGCCAACTCTTGGCTTAAAGGAAACTCCAGTCTCTGAAGGTTCTCAATGTACCCAATCATTTTGAGTACATGAGTTCCAACTGGGTATCTAGGTCCCATTTTACACTGAAATAAAGCCTTAATGATGTCGAATCTCTCTTGTCGAGCTTGCCCATGGAACATTTTCTTCATGTGCTCGATAATCTCAAAGCCACACATGGTCTCATGTTGCTTCTGAAGTTCAGAGTTCATGGTAGAGATCATGAGGCATTCGACATCTAGGGATTCATCTTGATACTTCTTATAAGCATTTTTGTCGCCTTGGGACAAATTCCAGGTCGGCATTGGGGGGATCCTCTTCCAAGATATGGAGCTTACGCTCTTGCCTGAGAATAATTCTTAGGTTTCTATATCAGTCAAGGAAGTTAGTCCCATTGAGCTTGTCCTTCTCAAGGATAGTTCTCAGGGACAAGGTGGAGTGAGATCCACTTGCCATGGAAGTTCTACAAAAATTATGCAAATAAATTTCAGTGCTATATTTCAAAATACATTTTATTTAATAAGGACTTTTATTAAAAGCTCACACTATTTTATTCAAATTGATAACCCTTAATATCAATTCGGAGAGGTTAAGCGAGCTACTCTCTTAGTGGACAAGATCCGTATTTCACCAACACAAAGAGTCCGCTTTGGCGTTCGTCTCATAATGCGGTTATTTAGGTAAACAACACTTGCCAATTACATCATTATGCAACTCTTGTATGGTTGGTGAATAACTCTTTATTCGCATCCATCATATGGTGCATGCCAACCCTATGCCTCTATGCACTCAACCTTTGAGGTCACCTAGTTAAGCTGGACCCGATGTCGATAGTGGGATATCACAATTATCCGCTCGCACCCTTACCAAGATAGATTAATGCACCTTGCTTTGGCAATCCCATACTTCATCGATCGAGGCAGGAAGAGTGTCATCCATCGGAAGGCATCATAATACTTAATATTGGATAAGGGATTTTATGATAATCGATTAACAATTAATCAATGTGCACATACACAAAATTACAACATTCACAAACCAAATACATCCCAGATGTGCACAAAATAAAATTATCAACACTTTGATAAAAAGGGCTAAATCTAAGCATTTAGAACACTTCTAAACCTCCAGATTTACATGCATTGGACACAGGAAAAAACAACTCCACTTATACAGTAGACAAACTCGTCTCTTAATGTTAGATTCAAAATCAAAGACACTTGGTTTCACAAACCAATCAGAGGGACGGTTACTGCAAAAGAGAAACGATTTCTGAAACATGAAAATCGCAACGCAATCACATGCATTCCTGACGGGGTTCCAAGGGGCAGCGCCCCTGGTGGTGGTCTCGCTGACCGATCAGCGAGCGGGGTCAAGGGGTAGCGCCCCTGCGGGATGCGGGGCAGAGCCCCGACCAATTTTTGAAAACACGCCACCAGAAACCTTGCAAAATTACATCAAGATTGATGCTCCAGGAAGAAATGTAAAAATTTAGAACACTTCTAAATTTTCGATTTTCACGCACTAGATCGTCAACCTGGCTTTAATACCACTGTTGGGCTTTTTTTTTAAAATAACACATCATATGTGCGCATCGGAAAGAAACAAGAACAACCCAAAAGAGTTACGGATCTTGCGAATTCATGAATCAAGAAATAAAAGGAAGAAGCAATGCGTGGCAATATACCTGAAATGGATTGAGTCAACACTCAACCAAGATGCTCCAAGATCTGATCCCAAGACGGAACTTTGAGTTCCAAGTACTAAAATGGATCAGCACCTCTAAAGGATGGAGGAAGAGCCCCACGACTCTTGTCGAACAAGATCTGGGATGGAGGAAGAATGCCCTCTGCGTCTCCCACAAAATGCTAGATCCGACGACAAGGAGAGGCGGTGGCAACGATCTCGCGGAATGTCGAGACCTATGCGGAACTCTTCCGCTTTCAGCTCAGATAGTTTTAAAAAAAAAATCTCTATAGGAGACCTAATTGCTTCCTGTTTTATACTCAAGGCATAAAACACATTATCCGCAGACCCGAGACTTAATTGGAGTTAAACACGTATTGTCGAAGCAATTCGATGCAACGTAGAGTACAAGAATTGTGTCAAGACCATCTTGACGCAACGTCGAGTACACTTTGTCGAGACATTCTCGATGCAACGTCAAATGTAGCCTGTCTGTCGAGACAGTTTGACGCAACGTAAAGTCCAAGACTTGCGTCGAGACAATCTCGATGCAACGTCGAGTACATCATGTCGAGTCAATCTCGACGCAACATCGAGTATAAGACTTGCGTTGAGACAATCTCGACGCAACGTCGAGTACACCACGTCGAGACAATCTCGACGCAGTGTCGAGTACAATTCGACGCAACTCCAATCAGTTATAGGATTGGCCCTCCACTCATATCCAATATGAGTAAGACCAACACAATCCTTCATCCAACTTCTCCAACACTCTTATGTGCGACCCTATAGGCTCATATTGCGTTGGCAGTAAGACTAACTGGTTGATTACTTTGAGATCACCTTGGGAATACCAACAGTTGCGATGACGGGTTTAAAAGAACATTGACCGAGCCCCTACAATTATTGACCGAGCGATCCCTTCATCTATTATTGAAGAAAGAAAGGATCCTGATCATCGTTCATTGACCAATCATACACTGGCCATTGACCCATTCATTTTTCGCTGATTGAGGGTCAAAAGGATGTTCAAACTGAAGAACAAAGGATTGAGTTCACTGATTACTGGCTCTAGCTTAGCAATCACCGACTGACCTAGCATTCGGCATTCACCGATCGCTAACTGAACCTATAGTTTTGATAGGAATTCCAATAGAGCCATTGCAGAAATCGACAAGGAAAGTTCAAAAAGGGAAGATGACCATTCTTTTTGGGACTTTATTAGAAAGGAATTACATGGAGAAGGAAGTAGACACTACTCTTACTTGTTCTTTGAAAAAGAAGAAAATAAATATCTCTTACAGAAAAAATAAAAATACTCTATCTCCCTCTCTTAAAAAGTTGGAAGGGTTCATTTGAAACCCTAATCTATGTTTCTTTTTATGAGCTGTGTCTTCCTTCTCTTCTTGAGACACATCAAGTGATAATATCTACTCTATCATTTCACCTATTGTAAGGGTTACAAGATCTCCCATCAAAAGATCTAAAGAGGTTATCGAGTTTCATAGTAGAAAGACTCACATGAAGGTTCAAAATCTCCTAACAAAAAGATTCAACTATTTGTAGAGTCTCTTAGTAAAAAAGAGTTAGTGGGACTTGTTGATGGCCACGAAATCTCACGGGATGTTGAAGAGAGGAATGCCCATTTGGTTCAGGAAACCTCTATAAAAACTTTTATGTTTGATGTTTTCTAATAGATCTCTGACAGTGTATTGAAACATTGTGTGATTTGTAAAGGGTTTGAGGAAGAGATTTTATTTAATCTCTATTCACCCCTAGAGAAATAATCAGATCCTAATTCCGCGCTTTCAGATGGATTTTTCATTTTTAACTTGTGTGTTGAGCAAGACCCTTATATATTGTGCTTGCTCAATGGTTTTGATAAGCGTTGTGACACTTTTTCACCGGAGGGTACCAATGTCATATTGACCCCATCAAGGAGGGGTTTAGAGAGAATGTTATTTGGATGATGCATAGGGTGATGAGTCTGACTTGGGATCATCGAGCACCGGTCTTGGGAATCTCTTGGGAGAGATCTCTGAGAGACATAAGAGAAAGCTCTCTATTAGATTGATTCTAGATAGGGTTGAAACTAGTGATAAGTACAACACTCGACCATCAAGTAATATGGTCACTAGCTTAGTCCAAATTAGATGATGGGCATGCAAGTTTTTTTATTTTTACCAATGCCAAGGACCTATTTTGGGTTCCCAAATGTAGGCCCAAATGCTTTCCAAATGTATTGAAAGTTAACATACATATTCTATGAACTTACGAGACTTTAATATTAATTGTTCATCAATTAATGAGGTCATTAAGTCCGGTTACTTAATTCAAAAGCTTGTAAGTTCTCTATTTTGACGTAATAAAGGACAAACTTTGAGTTCTCAAATGGGGTTTCAAATGATCTCTGATTTTGAAGGAATTAAATATACTAAACCTTTTACCCATTGAGAGTATAATTCATCATCAAATGATCACTTTAACTCAATCAAATTAATTAACTATTGATGATTGTTTGCTATTTTGCACAAAGGTAAGATTACCACTTTGGTTTTCCAATTGGTAGCCTAGATGGTCTATGATTATTATGAAATTAAACATGTTTATACTCTGACCCAAGTGTAGTATTTTATTTATTTATTTTGGAACCTTCTACTAAAGAGGTCATTAATACTTGCTAATTAGATTATTAATAGGCCCATTTTATTATTTCACATTTAGGAGCATAAAGAGTGAGATCATCAATGATTAGGGCTTTGAATTTTACTACGAAAATTCTAAGAAAATTAGATTGATCGATTAAAATGGTGAAGTAAATCCATCACTACAAGAAAAACTTCATTTAGCAAAGAAATTAGTAATGCAAAATAATTCATTGCTAATTAGCACCAAATTTAGCCAGGTAAATGAATTTATACTTTACCTACAAAATTAGCAAGACTTTTTTTTCTATATACACAAATTTAGTCCTTGTAGACCGTCTGTAGGAGGTTAGCAGTTCAAATCTAGGCATAGCTAATTATTTTGTAAATACACAAATTATTTAAATTTAAAAGAAAATTTAACTAAAATAATAAACATTAGCAACAAAATTAGAATTCCTTGCTAATTTCGAAAGGACAAACTAACTTGCTAAAAAAGCTTGCAAAATAGAAAGAAAAGTTTTCCTAGCTAAAATCAGCTAGGAAAATTGTTTGTTTCTAAATTTCTTGCTAATTAAAATTAGCAAGAAATTTATCTAGTTAGTAAGAAATTTAACTCCTTGCTAATCTAAGTTTTTCTTTTATTGATTTCGGAATGTGGGAGACAAATTGCCATCCTCTAGTTATCTCAAAATCAAGTAGACCTCTCTAATAATTTAGCATTTGTTTTACTCAAAAGGGGTAACAAACATGTTGCACATCCACATACTAATAATTTTTCATCATCATGGGAGGTCCGGCGAAATTATAAGCCTTGTCAAGTATGATTTAGGTCTGTTTCGTGCCGTTACCGTGAACACACATTCTGAACCCTGAAATTGCATCCACAAAGATTTTTCTGCACGACGGTTGGGACAATAGAACACCAAACAGTGCACCGTGGGCCATGCTGTATGATGGTTTTCGTGTATTTCTATTGATTTGGAACAAAAGAAGATTTTTCTGCACCAGCTGGTTCAATTATTGTCTTATGAAAAGGATATTTCAATAATGGTGATGTATTGTTTTGCTTAAATAAATAAATTTGACTCTCAAAACAGCCGGAGAAAGAAGACAAAGCGTATTTACTTAAATAACCTTCAGACATTTATTAACTATTTTCCGAATAAAACAGCCGGAATGCTTAATGCACACGGAATTATATGGAATTGTAAATGAGCATATAAATCGACCGGGTGGAATTCCTTTTCTCAATAACCCTCCGTTCTCTTTGCTTCTAAGGCACGGCAACTCTAGAGTACTACAATACTCTAGTAAATAACAAAATAAAATAAAGGCGCTTCTCTTTGAATGATTGGCATTTGAAAGATTTTCTAGAGAAGAAAAATATTTGGGATCGTTCGTTTGGACAGAATTGGAATTTGACATTAGAATTCGATATTCAGAATTGGAATTAGTCTAATTTCAATTCCAGCGTTCGCCTAATAAACAATATTAGTGAATATTATGAAATTAATCAATTCTTTTGTTCGTTTGTTAAATAAAATTCAATCGAAGAATTGAAAAATATTACAAATAAACTAATATATTTTTTACATATATAATAAAAACTGCGAATGCTGGAAAAAAAATACGTGCCCGGGCCCAAAAGGCGTGCACAGACAAAAAACCCGCGCTCGGGCGCAAAAAGCGAGTCATGGCAAAAAACTCACGCCCGGGCACAAAACGCACACCCCGGCGACAATACGTGCGTCCGAGCAAAAAATGCGCGCCCGGGCAAAATACACGCACCCGGACGAAATACGCGCGCCCGAGCGACAATTTGCGCGCCCGGGCGACAAAACACGTGCCCGTCGAAAAACGTGCCCCCGGGAGAAAAAACGCATGCCCGGGGGACAACACGCGCCCGGGGGAAAAACCCGCGCCCGAGGAAAAAACGCGCGCCCGGGAGAAAAAAGTGCGCCCGCGCGATAATACGCCCGCCCAGGCGAAAAAAGGGGGGCCCGGGCAAAATACGCGTGCCCAGGCCAGAAAACGCGCACCCGTGCGAAAATAGCGCGCCTTGGCGAAAAAACGCGTGCCCAGGCGAAAAACGCGCAGTCGTGCCAAAAATGCGCGCATTGGTGAAAAAGCGCGCCCGGGCGAAAAAAATGCGTGCCCAGGCAAAAAATGTGCGCTCGGGCGAAAAATGCACGCCCAGGCGAAAAATGCGCGCCCGGGCGAAAAAAGCGCGCTAGGGCCAAAAAAAGCGTGTGCAGACGGAAAATGCGCACGCGGGCGACAATACATGCGCAGGGCGAAAAACGCGCGACCGTGCGAATAAAGCACGCCCGAGCGAAAAACGCCCGCCCGGGCGAAAAAATGGGCTCTCAGGAGAAAAACGCGCGCACGGGCGAAAAAAACGGGCGCTCGGGCGAAAAACGCGCGCCCGAGGAAAAAATGCGCTCACGAGGGAAAACGAGCGCCCGGGAGAAAAACGGCGCGCCCGGGTAAAAAATGTGAGCCCGAGAGACAATACGCCCGCCCGGGCGAAAAACGGGGGCCCGGGCAAAATACGCGCACCCGGGCCAAAAAACGCGCACCTGTGCGAAAATCGCGCACCCATGCGAAAAGCACGCACCTAGGCGAAAAAAACGCACGCCCGGGCGAAAAAACGAGCGCCCGGGCAAAAAAACTCGCGCTCGGGCAAAAAAGCGCGCCCGGGTGAAAAACGTGGGCCCGGGCGACAGTACGTGCGCCTGGGCGAAAATCGTGCGCCCGAACGAAAAACGCGCGCCCGTGCGAAAAAAGCGCGCTCAGGCAAAAAAAAGCGTGCCCGGGCAAAAAAAACGGGCGCCCGGGCAAAAAACGTGTGTCGGGCGAAATAACGCGCGCCAGGGCGAAAATATTTGCGTCACTGCTGGATCTTCGGAAGATCGTGAGTCGCTGCTGGAAAGTGGAGGTGGAGCCCCAGCGAGTCAGAATGTCGAGGAGGAACAGGAAGCGCAGTTAAGGAGTCGTTGCTTTTTGTTTTATCGGGAGTAAATTGAGCGACCCAGACTCGCTCAATTCCGATATGTCCAGTTAGATTTTGTGTTTAGGCTAAGATTAATTCCATGATATTAAACTCAAATCCCAATTATTAAAGCTACCTAAGAACCGAACGACATAATTGTAATTCGTCGTCGAATTCCAATTCCAAGTCTTCAATTTCGTGTAAACGAACGACCCTTATTTAATTGTTCATGCAGGCCAAATTTTGCATATGCACACACTAAACTACGTAGTCGAAACCCGCAAGCCTTTCACGGTGCCAGAGTCGAATCCGGGAACCTCGAAGCGCAATTTATCAAGCAATTCAAGTTCTCATATGAATATCAACCCTCCCTCTTGTTGGGATTTCCGTTCGCGGAAGCGCAATCCCCAGGAACAACTAAATACAGAGTCACAAGAAAATACGTATTTTGCACAATTTTATTAGAACAAAAAAATTAATAAATACTCAAATTAAGAGATACAAGTCCGAAAATATATTGCAGAAGAACGGGCTACAAAAATTCGCAGGAGTAATATGAACTTAACTGCAATCCGTAAAATGGAGGCACAAGATTCGTACCAGAACGAACCTTCGTCGTCGTCAAACGACCAACCACCGCCACCACCACCGAGAAGAGATCCAAGTCAGACTTGACCTTGCCGCGAACGCGCAGCCCGCCAGCGTCACCACTTGTACACAACCACCACTGCTTACGAGCATGCGACTATCGAGCACTGCGCACCTTGCTGCAGCCCGCGAATATGACGCATTGCCACTGCCCACACACTTTCACTCTTCGATGTCGATGCAGCCCGCAATAGGATGTCGACGGCCACCGTATCCTTCAATCGGGCACTACCACTCTCCTCTTCAAGGCTTTACCTCTCTTTGGTTTGACTTTTGGTGTGTCTCTCCAAGCCGTAACCCAACCCATTATATAGACATTTCATTTGCCTTGGCTACTTTCCTGGAAGTTTCCTTGCATGTGAAACACATGGGCGGCTTGGAGAGTCAACATCCGCGGCCGGTAGGTGGAAGCGTGATACACATGAGTTTGAAAGATCAAACCAACTCAACAATCACCACCTTGGTATGAATTTCAAACACCACATTCTGCACGAAGCATTATCTGCATGAAGTTGTCTGCACAAAACAATATCTGCACAAAGCATCAATCTGCACGAAGCACCACCTCATTTTTGAGGCGTCAGCCGACTTGTCGCAAGTCGAACTTCATCTCTGCTCTTGTTCACCTGTGGGATGCCGATGCACCCAGATCATAAAATTAGCTGACTCGCTGAACCCGAGTCACAGAAGAACGATCCACTATACCACCTCGACCATCCACCATATCAACCGCAGAAATCATGGGTGTACCACCTCGCACTGTGGTCCCCTTCGGTCGGTATAGACAACCGAACTGCACAGCCTTCATGAGCACGACACACCCACGTGTCACCGTCAGAACTTCTTTTCTTGCCGCAAAGTTGCAGCCAGCCGTGTCCAAACTGCCCAACGATATCAGATTCTTACGCAGCTTGGGCACCAGATGTACCCTCTCAAGCCTGCGCACCACCCCATCATGCATCCGTATGTTCACCATCCATGTGCATGTAACCTCACAACCTGAGTCGTCACCTAAATAGACTGACCCAGTCGTCACCTCCAGAGAACTGAACATCGATGCATCCGAGCACATGTGTTGCGATGCACCAGAATCTAATATTCATCCGCTGTCAGAGTCGTGATGACTCTCAGTGATGGTATAAAGACCATCACTCTCCACTCCCAGATCTAGCGTCATCATACCCGCATCCTGAACATCTCCAGAACTCTACGCACGCTACGGGCAAGTTCTCTTGATGCGACCGCTCTGTCTACAGTGGTAACAAATAACTCCCTTCTTCGACGCCGACCGAGCCCGTGCACCAGTCGATCCACTGTCGAATGCTCTCCCCCGTCCATCTACCACCAAAATATGCTCACCCCCAGGAGTGGGGTCCTTCAGCATGTAACATCTCCCAAACTGCTAGACCCCTAAGTTGGTTTTGTCATGACTAGGTCATGACAAAACCATAGGAAGAGCCATTTGACCTTGAGAGCTTAGGAAAGGAGGAGGAAACCACTTTGGTCTGCAAATAGCAATTTCCAGTTACCAAGCTTAGGGTCAGACCTTAGGGCCTCAACTTGATCAATTGACCATATCATAGTATACCTAACCCTTTAGAGGCTCCCTTAGGGCACCAATGGCCCATTGGGGTCAACCTAAGAGACCAATTTGACCAAAGTCAACCTAAAACCCCAAATTGGTCAAAGTAGCCTATTTAGAGCCAATTAACCTTCACCTTGTCAAATTGATCACTCACCTAGGTCTAGAATACTATAAGAGACCTAGTAGACCTAAAAGCCCCATCATGGGACCCTTAGGGGTGCAAATTGACCAAATTGCCCTTTTTAGGTCAAAATGGCATTTCTTCACAAAGTACCCTAATTGACCATCACCATATTAAATTGACCTTACCCATAGGGTTATCATATCATAGGGGACCCAGTGGACCCAAAAGTCCCATCCTAGGGTCACCCAATTGGCCAATTTGACCAAAAGTCAAAATTGCCCAATTTAGGTCAAATCTCTCAAACCTAACCCAATCCCTTTGGGCTAACTCAATTGGATGGTCAACCAGCCCATGTAGACTAACATTAAACTCAGGAGAGAGTGTAGAAACCGGCCATGGTGATTAGGAGAGAGAAAATGGGGGTTTTCCCATTTTTGAAGTGAGAGAAGGAGGCCATTCATGGCCATTAAGGAGTTCCACCCCTTGGCCTCCCAAATTAACCCTCCCATTCAACTCATCAGCCGATGAGGAGGAGTTTTCAGCAGTTACCAAGAAGGATTAAAGCAGGGGAGATGAATGGGGGCCGACATTGGAGGAATTCGAAGAGGCCATTAATGGCAATGGGGGTTAAAGCCACCATCACCCTCATTCGAACCCCCCATCACCTTCAGAAGCCAGAGAGGAGTGAAACCCCCAACCTTTCAGAGGATTTCGAGTGCTGTAGGCGTGAATCGGCATGGCATCGCAACCAACCCAAGCTCCCATGGTGTACTCCAGGATAACTCGCCGGCAAGCTCTACAGCAGGTCCGATTCTCTTCCCTGACCCCTAAGGATTAGATCCCAATCACCGGCGGCTCGTTTCGTGGCCAATTGGCCGGGAATCAAGCCAGCCATGCCTCCCGTCGATCGGGCTGGGCTTCCTCTTCCAGATCGTGATTCCGGCCACCTCCGACCGAGCAAACACCGCTCATCGCCGGCCCCCACCTCAACGGAGGTGGTGGTGGCGTTGGTCGGCCGGGGCGGCGCTCAGGTGGCCGGGAAATCCAAGCTCTTTCGGCTCAGGCGCGATAGATCTCGGCCGCTGTTTATCGGGGACGATGAACAGGCGCCGTTAGATTTGCGCCAAGATTCGTGCGGCCCTTAGTTCAAATCCTTATTTTCTGTGATTAAAATGCAGTGTTTAGTTAATTCTGGTAAAAATACTTAGAGGCCTCTAGGGAATTTTTGCCCAACATCAAAGTTGGAGGCCTTGAGGTCTAGTTTAATCCAAAATTGAGATCACTCGATTTGGAGTCCTGGTTAGGGCACAACACTCATTTTAGTGGGAACTGTCCATAAGGCTATCCGGAACTTATTTTTGATGCCCCCACCAATCTAGAACTCCAAATGACTTGATATTTGGGGTGTAGGCTAGTCTTAGGCATATACAGGTCATGTCCAAAGACCAGATTGATTGGAGAAGTTTTCCCCATAATTTTTGGGAAAGTTCAATAATCCTGTTGTAACCTAATTAGGTGCCCTAAACACCTCAAAACCCTTCCAAACTTGGATGGGTGGTCCTAGGGAGTAAGTATAGGCCCTGGTTAAAGTATCATAATTTTTGGATTTGATTTGGTGGGGTAATTCACCAAGACAACCTTAGGCTCCCTAGGTTTAGGCAAAACTTTGGGTGAGTGCCCCCACACTTCCACAAAGCCAATTGGCTTCATATTTGGGGTGCACATCACCCTCCCCCATGCCAACATCTGGTCCAAATTTGGTGTCCATTGGAGGAGGTTTGCCCTAGTAAATCAAAAAGGGGCTAAATTGCTATTAGCACTCCAAATAGGTACCCAATAGAACCCCACTCCTCACCAAGTGTTGGTAGGATCATGAGTGGTCATTCACTGACCCCTGGCCAGTATAGTGAGTAGGTTGGACTTGGGCAAGTAGGGAGTTCCCCTTGGCCTTGTGTTTGCTTAAGGGTTTGTTTAGGGCAAAAAGTGATCTTAAGCAAATTTTGGGGTGTGGAGGGGTTTCCTCCCACTGATTGATGGGGTGACCTTGGTCACTAACTTGGTAGGTATGAGACACCCCCAAGGAGCAACTTTAGATGAGTTAGGGCCTGGTGTGCCCTTAAACCCTAGTGGTTAAGTGTCTGGTGCCCTTTAGGGTTTGTGAAGGACATAGGAGTATATGTCCATGGAGAGAAGTGCAATAGCCCTCTCTGAGTTCTAAGAGTGTTATAATAGCCTCACAAGAGGTTTGGGTGGATTTGGAAAAGTTTAGACCCTAACCCTAGGCTAAACCCTAATGGGGTACAATTAGAGGCTAATGAAGGAAGAGGGGTCAAACCTTAATGGTTTGACTTGAAATTTTGGGGAGATGATCTTAGTGATCAGATATTGCTACTGTGAGGAATTGGAGGGATTTGGAGTTGCCAATCCTAGGTAATAAACCCTTGCGTAGATTTGCAAATAATTAGGGTTTTGGAGTTTAGGATGAAATAACACTTAATGTTTAACCATCTTCTGTCACAAACTTAGTTTTATTGTTGTTAATCCCTAGAAGATTCTGTTAGACCATGAGAAAACTTTTGGAGGTCCAAATTGTAATATTTCATATTGTTGGCAATTTTTGGGATGATTAATTTTAGGGTGCTAAATTTCTGTAATGGCATGGAACTTTGCAGGAAGCCTTTTTATACAAACTTGTACCCACTGTATTTTTCTCATAATTTATGGATTAATATTTTTGGTACCTCTAGTTCAATTTGGAATTAATTACAAATATATTCTCTGTAGAAATTACAAATTTATCCTCTGTGGAGCATGGTCAAACTTTGTAGGACTGAATATTTTATTATGAAGCACCTCTGTATTAATTTTCATAAGGTTTAGAGATCATATGAGGGTACCTCCTTTGGAATTTATAGGAAATGAATGAGTTTTGGAATTTTTAAAAATAGTAAATTTTGCTGGTTTTTCCTAAAAATTTATATCCACTGATTATTAGGTACCCTTGATTTATATAAAAATTAGGGAAGACATTGGAAGTCAGAAAAGTAACCTTGTAGTTCAAACCTTAGGATTTTGCCCTTTGGAAAAATTGTTTTAATTATTAATATTGTTGGAGAAATTATGAAACTCTGGGTTTGATCTTAAATATGTAGCATGAACCCCCAATAAATCCATTGAGTCACAGAACTGATTATTTGAGGTACCTCCCTTCATGAGCATCAAATCGTTAAGGGTGGTCTGCGTTTAGCAACTTTAGCAAATTTAGGATTAAGGGTCTAACTGGTGGTCCCTGATTTAGAGTTGTGAGGGTTGAGTGGTAATCTTGTAGTTATGAGAGGATCCCTGGAGTAGTTAGGGTCTGGTGAGTCCTGCAGTGGTGGGGTGCCACCCTTGGAATAAGTCGTCCCGGATTGACGAAAGATCGTCTTTTCCTGTTAGCGTCTTAGAGCACCTAGGTTTGAGATAAGTAAGTTATTATGGGGGTTTTCTTATAGATTTCTGGCCGGTTTAGTCCGGTGATCTTTGTTTCTGAGGTGGTTATTGGTGATGGGCGGGTTAGCCCGGGGAGCTTGCAGCTCGGTGTTATTGGAAGATATGTTGCATGTGCATAAGGTGGTGGGTCCTTCGTGTTGGCGATCGTTGCACCGACGTTAACACTTGGGCTCGGCAAGTGTAGTATTTACACTTAACCATAAAAGTCTGGAGGTCCAGTCAGTAAGAGTACGCAGGCGCTCTGCGGGTTTTGTGGAGGCGTACGATAGGTCTAGGTTAGGTAGTGCAAATACCAACTTAGAGGTGGGCGAGGCCCAACCCACCGCTTCCGTTTGCCACTACGGGAGTATCCTGGGAGTCTAGCTCGCTCCAAAAAGGGGGAACTAAAGGTCTATGCGCATAGAGTCGTAGTGTGTGAGTTGCACTTGCATGTACATAGCATAACAACATACTTTGCATGACGTAGCATAAACATAGCATTCAACCCCTGACACCTATCGTATAAATTGGTATGGGACTTTTTATACGATAGGCCTTGCTAAACGACCCCTTGGTCTATAGGTTTGTATGGGCATTCCTATAAACCAATGGTTACTTTTATAATGCTTACTTGTCTCTATTCTTACTGCTTACTGTTATTTATGCACTTTACCCTGCTGTTTCTATTTCATGTTTCATTTATATATATATAACACCTATGTAGAGTAGAACTCACCTTGTCATCTGCTTTTGTATTACCCCTTATTTGTCCTCCGCTTCCTCCTCCCCATACGGTGCCTAGGAGCCTTGGGGGGAGGGGTGGGGAATTGGCTGAGTCATTTTGACTGACGGTCGGTGGACCTTATCATTTTAGGAGACCGCGGCGACGGGGCAGCACCAGAGGCCGGTGCAAATGGAGGCGGGGCAGTCTAGCTCAGGAGCTCAGATGACAGGATCCGTGAGTGTTTGTCCTAGTTGATTTGCTTCCGCGAGTGACCTTTGTAGTGAGGCTATTGTTGTATCGGGCAGAAGCCCTCGTTCTCTTATCTTCTATTTCGTTTATGTATGTGGACATCTTTTGTTGGTTATTTATATGTGATGTTGACTTGGTTGTTTATTCAGTTAAGCTTACCTCTCTTTGTGATCGAATTGGCCGACAGGATCGGCGTTTTGCAGTGGCGACCTTCCCGAGTGATGGTGTCACCGCAAAACGGCGGTTCTGGGCCTAAGACCCGGTGGTTTTTGCAAATAAAAAATGGGGTCTTACAAGTGGTATCATAGCAAACCTCGATCCAAAGAAAAGAAGTCCACAAACCCCGGGCCACCCCGCGCGAGCTTAGTTTGCTGACAAACTAGCAGCGGAAGCAATGGTGTGCCCATAAGAGAAATCACATGAAAGAGTCCACTTATAACTGAATTTTTTTCCCTTAGCTAAGTCCCTTACAAGTGCAATCTTTCTTATGTAGCCGGCAACGGAACCTTCGCCGCAGCATGGAGTCCCGTCGGCTCCGAACGTCGTTCCACCACCACCGGCTCCTACCCCGTTCCAGCAGACGGAGTTGGGGCAGACTCTGACTACCATTTTGGAGACGTTCAGGGCACAGCAGGCACCAGCTCCTCAGCAAAACCCCGGGGCCAACTGGCTGAGCATCTTTCGGGGTCTCTCCCCACCAGCTTACATCGGGACGGAGACGACTGTAAGAACTGAGGAGTGGGTGGATATTATGCAAGAGATGCTGACGGAAATCCAGTGCCCGGTGGAGATGGAGGTGCCACTGGTGGTTTCATGCTTGGAATCCCATGCTAAAAGATGGTGGAAGAGGTTCCTGACTACAGCTTATCCGGGATTGGAGGCAGCAGATGTTGCTTGGGACGATTTCAAGGCGACACTGCTGGAGCATTTTGTGCCGCAGTCGGCAAGAGATGATCTGGAGGATAGGTTTCTACAGTTAAGGCAGGGGAGTAGGTCAGTGTTGGAGTATCACCAGGAGTTCACCCACCTGTCCCGGTTTGCGGTATCTTACCAGCTGGATGATGCGGGATATGCAAAGAGGTTCTATAAGGGCCTCCGTGATGAGTTGAGGCAGGCCCTCCTTTTCGTCTCCGATGGTAGCATGACAAAGATCCTGGAGATGGACAAGAAGCTGGAAGGAGACCAGCAAGTTGTTCGTGGGAGAAAGAGACCCATGGAGGATCAGGGAAGAAGTGGCAGAAGAGATCAGCCGAGAGGCCGAGACGCTGGAGAAGGAAGGACGGAGGTCCGACCCCATCAGGAGGAGAGGCAGGTGCAAAGGGAGCCGGTAGTGTTGGCTCCTCAGCCTCTGCAGATGAGGGAGATGCTAAGGATTGGAGGAGGTGGGCAACCTCCGGAATGCTTTCACTGCCATCAGGTCGGCCACATCAAGAGGAACTGCCCCCAGAGGAATGCTCCTCCAGCACCTCAGGCAGCACCACAGGGTCAGCATTTCGGGGGCCGAGGACGTGGTCGAGGTCGTGGATTTCAGGGTGACGATCGGAGGCAGTACAGGGAGCAGGCTTATGCCCTAGACTTGGCCAGGCCCCGAGACCCAGCAAGGGTCATCGCAGGTACTTTATTGTATTTTCTTTTAAAATTGATAATGGATTATAAGTTTTAGCTTTACCTTAGCATTGAACCAAACATCAAAACCTTCAGGTTTAGTATCCATTTTTGGCAAACCTGCATTTACCTTGTTCGTTACGGGTGCCTCGCACTCGTTCGTCTCGGCTAAGTTTATCGAAGACCTAGACCAAGTCAAGCACTTCAAAAGCGACTATGGGAGGGTGCGATTTCCGGACGGATCAGAGGTTCTAACAAATTCAACGTGCATAATGAATCTGGAGATTGGAGGAAGACTGTTCGAGGCCCCGACAACTGTGCTGAAGATGAGAGATTACGACCTAATCCTGGGCATGAGTTGGTTGTATGAGAACCAGGCAAGGATTGACTGCCCGGCAAGGCGAATCGTGCTAAAGCACAGAGACGACGATGTGATATTCGAAGGTACTCAACCCACCTCTCATCTCTTCTTATCGTCTCTTCAGGCCGTCAAGGCCCACCTGCAGGGAGACGAGGTTTATCAGGTGCTCTTTGAGGCGACTGAAGTCGAGGACTCAGTGCCAAGTATCCCGATGGTGCGAGATTTTGCTGATGTTTTTCCGGAGAAGCTTCCTGGACTGCCACCGCACCGCGAGAAGGATTCTCAGATTCAGCTGGTGCCAGGGGCAAAGCCGGTGTCCAAAGCTCCTTATCGGATGGCCCCGAAGGAGTTGGTGGAGTTTCGGAGCCAGCTGCAGGAGCTGGTGGAAGCAGGGTTCGTTAGGCCGAGTTCCTCACCTTGGGGAGCTCCGGTGTTATTCGTAAAGAAGAAGGATGGGACGCTCAGATTGTGCATCGACTACAGAGCACTGAATAGGCTGACGGTGCGGAACACGTACCCTCTGCCAAGGATAGACGAGCTCTTCGACCAGCTAGAGGGAGCCCACTGCTTCTCGAAGCTGGATTTGAGGTCAGGATATTATCAGCTGAGGATCCAGGAGGAGGACATCCCGAAGACGGCTTTCAGCAGCCGATATGGATTGTTCGAGTTCACTGTGATGCCGTTCGGGCTCACAAATGCACCATCAGCATTTATGAGCTTGATGAACCGGGTGTTTGAATCTTACCTTGACATCTTTGTTATTGTGTTCATCGACGACATCCTCATCTACTCGAGGACGGAGGAGGAGCATGCTCGGCATTTGGCACTCACCTTGGAGAAGCTTCAGGAGCATCGGTTGTATGCAAAGTTCAGCAAATGTCAGTTCTGGTTGAAGGAGGTGGCCTTCCTGGGCCACATCATCAGTGGAGCAGGCTTAGCAGTGGATCCAGCAAAGATTCAGGCAGTACGGGATTGGCCGCCGATGAAGACGGCCACCGACGTGAGGAGTTTCTTGGGACTTGCCGGCTACTACCGGAAGTTCGTTCAAGGGTTTTCTCAGATAGCCCTCCCGCTTACTTCCCTGACAAGGAAGGATGCTATTTTCACTTGGACGCCGCAGTGTGAGACAGCTTTCCAGGAGCTGAAGGGTCGGCTTACTTCGGCTCCCATCCTTGCCCTTCCGTCGGGGAAGGAAGGATTTCAAGTGTATACGGATGCGTCTTATCAGGGGATGGGTGCCGTTCTGATGCAGAACGGGCATGTGATAGCTTATGCCTCCCGCCAGTTAAAGATTCACGAGCGGAATTACCCAGTGCATGACTTGGAGATGGGAGCAGTCATATTCGCTCTCAAGATCTGGCGACACTACCTTTATGGTGTCCACTGCGACATATTCTCAGATCACAAAAATCTGAAGTATGTAGATACGCAGAAGGAGTTGAATATCCGACATAGGCGATGGGTGGAGTTCTTATCAGACTACCAGTATATGATGCATTACCACCCAGGGAAGGCGAACGTAGTAGCAGACGCGTTGAGCAGGAGAGCTACCACGTCAGGAGCGGAGCCTAAGCTGATGGCCATGGAGTTAGTACAGATGTTCGAAGATATGCAGATTTCCCTAGTATCTGAGGGTGATCCGGAGCTATACGAGGAGTACCTAGCGGCGACTGGTGCCACTTATGACATTCGAGACCGCATCAGGGAAGGGCAGAGGCAGGATGCCAAGCTGGAGCCGATATTCAGAGCCTTGGAGGCAGGCTCAGCCGGAGATTTTTCGCTGAAGGACGACCTGTTGAGTTTTAGAGGTCGAGTGTATATACCGGCAGGAGATCAGATTCGGGAGGATATCATGACAGAGGCTCACTGCAGTAAGTATTCAGTGCACCCGGGTATTACCAAGATGATGGCGGACTTAAAGAAGACCATGTACTGGCCGGGTATGAAGAGTGACATCGTTTACTTTGTGACCCACTGCGAGACCAGTCAGCTTGTGAAGGCGGAGTGCCGGAACCCCGCGGGATTATTACAGCCACTCCCGGTGCCGGAATGGAAGTTCGACGATATAGCGATGGTTTTATTCATGGTCTTCCCCGATCTCGTGCGGGGAATGACTCGATTTGGGTGATCGTCGATAGGTTGACGAAGGAGGCTAGGTTCATTCCGATCAGGAAGGATGATTCAGTCAGAATTTTGGTACGGAAGTTCGTGGAGCAGTTCGTTCGCTATCATGGTGTGCCAAGGACGATCGTGTCTGACCGAGATGGACGTTTTACGTCAAAGGAGTGGAGAGCGGTACAGGCCTACCTAGGCACCCGGTTGACCTTCAGTACAGCATTTCACCCCCAGACAGACGGACAAACGGAGCGCACCAATCAGACCCTGGAGGATCTTTTGCGCCTTTGCATTCTAGACCGCGGGGAGCCCTGGGAGAGACTGTTGCCGTTAGTCGAGTTCTCATATAACAACAGTCACTAGGATAGCATAGGCAGAGCGCCTTACGAGGCATTATATGGACGGAGGTGCAGGACGCCATTGTCTTGGATTCAGGATGAGGATCCCAAGGCTCTTGGCTCAGAGTTCGTAGAGGACACGAAGGCCCAGGTGAGGTTGATACGAGATAGGATGCTGGAGGCCCAGAGCAGGCAGGCCAAGTATTACGATGCGCGTCATCGTATGGTGGAGTTCCAAGTGGGAGATCGGGTTTTCATGAAGATACGTCCGATGCACGGAGTCTCGAGGGTTCGCGGGCGGAAGAAGCTCAGTCCGAGGTTTATGGGGCCCTATAGGATCCTGGAGCGGATCGGCCCCTTGGCTTACAGACTGGAGCTACCGCCGGATTTGGAGGGACTGCATGACGTATTCCACGTCTCCTCACTAAGGAAGGCTTTACTTCGGCCTGAGCAGCAGGTGTCTACTTCAGAGGGGCCAGTAGCTACAGATCGATCGATTCACTTGGAGCCGGTTCGGATAGACGACACAGAGCTACGAGTCTTGCGGCGCAAGAAGGTTCCGCTGGTCAAGGTCCTGTGGAGGAATCATGGACAGGAAGAACATACTTGGGAGCCACTGGACTTGATGCAGCAGAAATATCCGCAGCTTTTTACGACAGGTACAATTTACTTTTTCTGGGATGTTACAGTTTTCCTCTAGTAGAAACCCCATAGGCTTGTCTGAATTTTGAGGACGAATTTTTTTTTATGTACTGGGATTTGTAACATCCCCCAAACTGCTAGACCCCTAAGTTGGTTTTGTCATGACTAGGTCATGACAAAACCATAGGAAGAGCCATTTGACCTTGAGAGCTTAGGAAAGGAGGAGGAAACCACTTTGGTCTGCAAATAGCAATTTCCAGTTACCAAGCTTAGGGTCAGACCTTAGGGCCTCAACTTGATCAATTGACCCTATCATAGTATCCCTAACCCTTTAGAGGCTCCCTTAGGGCACCAAGGGCCCATTGAGGTCAACCTAAGAGACCAATTTGACCAAAGTCAACCTAAAACCCCAAATTGGTCAAAGTAGCCTATTTAGAGCCAATTAACCTTCACCTTGTCAAATTGATCACTCACCTAGGTCTAGAATACTATAAGAGACCTAGTAGACCTAAAAGCCCCATCATGGGACCCTTAGGGGTGCAAATTGACCAAATTGCCCTTTTTAGGTCAAAATGGCATTTCTTCACAAAGTACCCTAATTGACCATCACCATATTAAATTGACCTTACCCATAGGGTTATCATATCATAGGGGACCCAGTGGACCCAAAAGCCCCATCCTAAGGTCACCCAATTGGCCAATTTGACCAAAAGTCAAAATTGCCCAATTTAGGTCAAATCTCTCAAACCTAACCTAATCCCTTTGGGCTAACTCAATTGGATGGTCAACCAGCCCATGTAGACTAACATTAAACTCAGGAGAGAGTGTAGAAACCGGCCATGGTGATTAGGAGAGAGAAAATGGGGGTTTTCCCATTTTTGAAGTGCGAGAAGGAGGCCATTCATGGCCATTAAGGAGTTCCACCCCTTGGCCTCCCAAATTAACCCTCCCATTCAACTCCTCAGCCGATTAGGAGGAGTTTTCAGCAGTTACCAAGAAGGATTAAAGCAGGGGAGATGAATGGGGGCCGGCATTGGAGGAATTCGAAGAGGCCATTAATGGCAATGGGGGTTAAAGCCACCATCACCCTCATTCGAACCCCCCATCACCTTCAGAAGCCAGAGAGGAGTGAAACCCCCAACCTTTCAGAGGATTTCGTGTGCTGTAGGCGTGAATCGGCATGGCATCGCAACCAACCCAAGCTCCCATGGTGTACTCCAGGATAACTCGCCGGCAAGCTCTACAGCAGGTCCGATTCTCTTCCCTGACCCCTAAGGATTAGATCCCAATCATCGGCGGCTCGTTTCGTGGCCAATTGGCCGGGAATCAAGCCAGCCATGCCTCCCGTCGATCGGGATGGGCTTCCTCTTCCAGATCGTGATTCCGGCCACCTCCGGCCGAGCAAACACCGCTCATCGCCGTCCCCCACCTCAACGGAGGTGGTGGTGGCGTTGGTCGGCCGGGGCGGCGCTCAGGTGGCCGGGAAATCCAAGCTCTTTCGGCTCAGGCGCGATAGATCTCGGCCGCTGTTTATCGGGGACGATGAACAGGCGCCGTTAGATTTGCGCCAAGATTCGTGCGGCCCTTAGTTCAAATCCTTATTTTCTGTGATTAAAATGCAGTGTTTAGTTAATTCTGGTAAAAATACTTAGAGGCCTCTAGGGAATTTTTGCCCAACATCAAAGTTGGAGGCCTTGAGGTCTAGTTTAATCCAAAATTGAGATCACTCGATTTGGAGTCCTGGTTAGGGCACAACACTCATTTTAGTGGGGACTGTCCATAAGGCTATCCGGAACTTATTTTTGATGCCCCCACCAATTTAGAACTCCAAATGACTTGATATTTGGGGTGTAGTCTAGTCTTAGGCATATATAGGTCATGTCCAAAGACCAGATTGATTGGAGAAGTTTTCCCCATAATTTTTGGGAAAGTTCAATAATCCTGGTGTAACCTAATTAGGTGCCCTAAACACCTCAAAACCCTTCCAAACTTGGATGGGTGGTCTTAGGGAGTAATTATAGGCCCTGGTTAAAGTATCATAATTTTTGGAGTTGATTTGTTGGGGTAATTCACCAAGACAACCTTAGGCTCCCTAGGTTTAGGCAAAACTTTGGGTGAGTGCCCCCACACTTCCACAAAGCCAATTGGCTTCATATTTGGGGTGCACATCACCCTCCCCCATGCCAACCTCTGGTCCAAATTTGGTGGCCATTGGAGGAGGTTTGCCCTTGTAAATCAAAAAAGGGCTAAATTGCTATTAGCACTCCAAATAGGTACCCAATAGAACCCCACTCCTCACCAAGTGTTGGTAGGATCATGGGTGTTCATTCACTGACCCCTGGCCAGTATAGTGAGTAGGTTGGACTTGGGCAAGTAGGGAGTTCCCCTTGGCCTTGTGTTTGCTTAAGGGTTTGTTTAGGGCAAAAAGTGATCTTAAGCAAATTTTGGGGTGTGGAGGGGTTTCCTCCCCCTGATTGATGGGGTGACCTTGGTCACTAACTTGGTAGGTATGAGACACCCCCAAGGAGCAACTTTAGATGAGTTAGGGCCTAGTGTGCCCTTAAACCCTAGTGGTTAAGTGTATGGTGCCTTTAGGGTTTGTGAAGGACATAGGAGTATATGTCCATGGAGAGAAGTGCAATAGCCTTCTCTGAGTTCTAAGAGTGTTATAATACCCTCACAAGAGGTTTGGGTGGATTTGGAAAAGTTTAGACCCTAACCCTAGGCTAAACCCTAATGGGGTACAATTAGAGGCTAATGAAGGAAGAGGGGTCAAACCTTAATGGTTTGACTTGAAATTTTGGTGAGATGATCTTAGTGACCAGATATTGCTACTGTGAGGAATTGGAGGGATTTGGAGTTGCCAATCCTAGGTAATAAACCCTTGCGTAGATTTGCAAATAATTAGGGTTTTGGAGTTTAGGATGACATAACACTTAATGTTTAACCATCTTCTGTCACAAACTTAGTTTTAATGTTATTAATCCTTGGAAGATTTTGTTAGACCATGAGAAAACTTTTGGAGGTCCAAATTGTAATATTTCATATTGTTGGCAATTTTTGGGATGATTAATTTTAGGGTGCTAAATTTCTGTAATGGCATGAAACTTTGCAGGAAGCCTTTTTATACCAACTGGTACCCACTGTATTTTTCTCATAATTTATGGATTAATATTTTTGGTACCTCTAGTTCAATTTGGAATTAATTACAAATATATCCTCTGTAGAAATTACAAATGTACCCTCTGTGGAGCATGGTCAAACTTTGTAGTACTGAATATTTTATTATGAAGCACCTCTGTATTAATTTTCATAAGGTTTAGAGATCATATGAGGGTACCTCCTTTGGAATTTATAGGAAATGAATGAGTTTTTGGAATTTTTAAAAATAGTAAATCTTGCTGGTTTTTCCTAAAAATTTATATCCACTGATTATTAGGTACCCTTGATTTATGTAAAAATTAGGGAAGACATTGGAAGCCAGAAAAGTAACCTTGTAGTTCAAACCTTAGGATTTTGCCCTTTGGAAAAATTGTTTTAATTATTAATATTGTTGGAGAAATTATGAAACTCTGGGTTTGATCTTAAATATGTAGCATGGACCCCCAATAAATCCATTGAGTCACAGAACTGATTATTTGAGGTACCTCCCTTCATGAGCATCAAATCGTTAAGGGTGGTCTGCGTTTAGCAACTTTAGCAAATTTAGGATTAAGGGTCTAATTGGTGGTCCCTGATTTAGAGTTGTGAGGGTTGAGTGGTAATCTTGTAGTTATGAGAGGATCCCTGGAGTAGTTAGGGTCTGGTGAGTCCTGCAGTGGTGGGGTGCCACCCTTGGAATAAGTCGTCCCGGATTGACGAAAGATCGTCTTTTCCTGTTAGCGTCTTAGAGCACCTAGGTTTGAGATAAGTAAGTTATTATGGGGGTTTTCTTATAGATTTCTGGCCGGTTTAGTCCGGTGATCTTTGTTTCTGAGGTGGTTATTGGTGATGGGCGGGTTAGCCCGGGGAGCTTGCAGCTCGGTGTTATTGGAAGATATGTTGCATGTGCATAAGGTGGTGGGTCCTTCGTGTTGGCGATCGTTGCACCGACGTTAACACTTGGGCTCCGCAAGTGTAGTATTTACACTTAGCCATAAAAGTCTGGCGGTCCAGTCAGTAAGAGTACGCAGGCGCTCCGCGGGTTTTGTGGAGGCGTACGATAGGTCTAGGTTAGGTAGTGCAAATACCAACCTAGAGGTGGGCGAGGCCCAACCCACCGCTTCCGTTTGCCACTACGGGAGTATCCTGGGAGTCTAGCTCGCTCCAAAAAGGGGGAACTAAAGGTCTATGCGCATAGAGTCGTAGTGTGTGAGTTGCACTTGCATGTACATAGCATAACAACATACTTTGCATGACGTAGCATAAACATAGCATTCAACCCCTGACACCTATCGTATAAATTGGTATGGGACTTTTTATACGATAGGCCTTGCTAAACGACCCCTTGGTCTATAGGTTTGTATGGGCATTCCTATAAATCAATGGTTACTTTTATAATGCTTACTTGTCTCTATTCTTACTGCTTACTGTTATTTATGCACTTTACCCTGCTGTTTCTATTTCATGTTTCATTTATATATATATAACACCTGTGTAGAGTAGAACTCACCTTGTCATCTGCTTTTGTATTACCCCTTATTTGTCCTCCACTTCCTCCTCCCCATACGGTGCCTAGGAGCCTTAGGGGGAGGGGTGGGGAATTGGCTGAGTCATTTTGACTGACGGTCGGTGGACCTTATCATTTTAGGAGACCGCGGCGACGGGGCAGCACCAGAGGCCGGTGCAAATGGAGGCGGGGCAGTCTAGCTCAGGAGCTCAGATGACAGGATCCGTGAGTGTTTGTCCTAGTTGATTTGCTTCCGCGAGTGACCTTTGTAGTGAGGCTATTGTTGTATCGGGCAGAAGCCCTCGTTCTCTTATCTTCTATTTTGTTTATGTATGTGGACATCTTTTGTTGGTTATTTATATGTGATGTGGACTTGGTTGTTTATTCAGTTAAGCTTACCTCTCTTTGTGATCGAATTGGCCGGCAGGATCGGCGTTTTGCAGTGGCGACCTTCCCGAGTGAGGGTGTCACCGCAAAACGGCGGTTCTGGGCCTAAGACCCGGTGGTTTTTGCAAATGAAAAATGGGGTCTTACACAGCATCTGACTGGACAGTAATGCCGATGTGACCTCCTCTTGCCCCACTGTATCCTTCCCATACAGGAGCGTGTTCACCGTGTGTTTAAAGGACGGTGGGAGCGAGGCAAGAAGTAATAGGGTCTTATCTTCTTCTTCCACCTTCGCCATGCAATTGATTTAGAAGGCTGTTGAACACATTAAAGTGCTCCTGCAGGTTACCACCCTCCTGCATCTTCAACCCATATAATCGTTGTTTCAACAACAACCTTGTGGTCAACGACTTGGACAGATACAATCTTTCAAGCTTATCCCAAAGCTTGATTGCAGATTCCTCGATGCCAATGTTAAAGAGCACCTTGTTGTCAACACACATCCTGATGGCGCTAGTGGCACGCTCATCCAAGTCAATCCACTCCTCATCCTTCACTTCAACAACCAATTTTTCTTGTCCCCACAAAACCCACATCAGCCCCTGTTCAACTAGCATATCTTTGATGCGAATCTACCACAGACTAAAATTTCCGCTGCCATCGAACTTCGCCACCGAGTAATGATCCAAAGTTGCATTCTTCCATGCCATTGCTGCTCTCCGGCATGACTATGAGATCTGATTAATTCAAGGTCAAATTTGAAAGGATGAGAAGAGGACCTAGTCGTTCACCACCACAGTCAAATCTTTATCCAAATGTCCAATCAGTTGCCTACACAATCTAGCTCTGATACCACTTGTTGGGATTTTCGATCGCGGAAGCGTAGTCCCCTGAAACAACTAAATACCAAGTCCAAGAAAATACATACTTTGCACAATTTTATTAGCACAATAAAATTAATAAGTACTCAAATTAGGAGATACACGTCCGAAAATATACTAACGGACTACGAAAATCCATAGGAGTAATATGAACTTGACTTCAATCCGTAAAATGGGCGCACAAGATTCGTACCAGAACGATCCTTCATCGTCATCAGACAACTAACTGCCGCCACCACCACCGAGAAGAGATCCAAGTCATACTTGACCTTGTCGTGAACGCGCATCCCGCCAGCATCACCACTTGTGCACAACTACCACCGCCTACGAGCATGCAACCATCGAGCACCGCGCACCTTGTCATAGCCCGCGAATATGACGCCTTGCCGCTGCCCACACGCTTTCGATCTTTGATGTCGATGCAGCCCACAATCAGATGTCGACGACCACCGTCTCCTTCGACCGTGCACTACCACTCTCCTCTTCAAGTCTTTACCTCTCTTTGTTTTGGCTTTTGGTGTGTCTCTCCAAGCCATAACCCAACCCTTTATATAGACATTTCATTTGCCTTGACCACTTTCCTAGAAGTTTCCTTGCATGTGAAACACATGGGCTGCTTGGAGAGTCAACATAGGCGGCCTGTAGGTGAAAGCATGATACACATGGGTTTGAAAGACCAAGCCAACTCAACACCTCTTCCATCCCACTCCTCCTCTCATTTCCTTCCATCACTCTTTCCACCCCGGTCCTCACCTCCTCCCTCCTGCAGTGCATCACAAACCCCGCCACGGCAGCGTGCATCAATATCAGAGCATGCAGCGACCATTCTCTTATCTCCGCCGGCTTCACCGCCAATATGAAAGCCCGCACAGCGGCCCCCAACCCTTGACATATCTCCGGCATCTGTTGCTTCCGGTTGATCATAAGGCTCCCGAAGCTTACAAATATCACGGTCCCCCGCTTTTTGTCTCTCCCTTCTAGCCACTCCATTATGCTTGACATATCTCCGACATCTGTTGCTTCCGGTTGATCATAAGGCTCCCGAAGCTTACAAATATCACGGTCCCCCGCTTTTTGTCTCTCCCTTCTAGCCACTCCATTATGCTGGAGAGGGGCCACACCACCTTCCCCAACGCCTTCCGGTACACCTCCAGACACCACGTCTCAAGTTCCTCAAAAGTGTTGAGCATGTATCCATCCGCAATGACCTTACCCTTTTCCACATGGCGCCGCATGTCTTCCAACCCCGACTAGTCGAAGAAGCATATCGACGTAAACTGCCAAATTTTATATATGTGATGCCCTGGTACACTACAGGAATTTTAGAGCGTGCTGATAAATGGGGTTTTGAGGAGTAATTAATTTTTCTATAGCCAGCATATAACCTAAAGTGACCTGCATATAATATTGCTCAAAAGGTACTTGTTGTCAAAAATTATAAAGTGTTGTTTTAGCACACACTTTTGACTATTCACACTTTTTGCTATCCACAAATGAAAACGCTATCCACAAGCACGAATGTTAATATCCCCACGCAAATTTTGAAAAAAAACAGTAATCATAGTTAATAAAATTTTACAATTTCATGACTATGAATTAACATCTCAAAATACTAACAAAAATTATACTACTTCCTACATTATAGTGGTTTACTTCAATTGTATAGTGATACAAAGATGGAAACTATTGCTTAGTAAACATACTAAGTTTAGATAAAATGATATTCCTCTATATACTGAATATGATTTAGTACTTGAAAATAAAAAGCATTGCATATTGTAAACTATGATATTAGTGCAAGAGATTGGAGACGCCAGTTGTGAGTTGTGATATGTCTTATATATTGTATAAAGCTATAACAAGCCTCTACTAGTACATGTTCTTTAGAATGATGAGTTAAAAAAATTTTATTTCAATGAACAACATTATGGGCAGATATTTATGTGAGTTAAGAAGAAGGCTACAACCCCGTGTACTCACTGAATTTTGTTTGCAGACTGTTAATAGATTCCCTCCTGAGACTAGCGAATAAGATGGCTACAAGCCGAAGAAGAAGGGGGAAATCTATAACATCTTGAATTTGATAAGGGTAGTCTAATGAGAAGGGGGAGGGCTTTGGGGGTGGGGGGGGGGGGGGCAGTGAAGCCCAGACCAAGGAGCTCCTGACAGACTTCTAGGATGACAGTCTTCTAGGTGAATGGATGTGCAAGAATGAACCGGATCTGATATCAGAATTAGATGAAAAGTTGTTAAGCTTAAGTAATAATTTAGGTGCTCAAATATCAAAGACGTCTTTTTAGAGTAAATGGTGGAGCTGTGTTGGAAACTCCAAGGTTAAGCATGCTCCCGTGGGTGTATTCCTCGGATGGGTGATCTCCTGAGAAGTGCTTGTAATTAGGCCACCTACGGAAAAGACAAAATCGTACGGTTCAGCTTAGTATGGGTTGAGATGAACCAAAGCGGACAATATTTCAGATATTGCGAGTGTTGGGTCATTATAAATAGTATCAGAGCCAGACCTCCTATAGTACGATGTGTGGTTCGGAGATGAACAATGCGGAAGTTGGTGAATTTATAACATCCTGAATTCGATGAGGCCGGAGAGTGCTTTGGGGGCAGTGAATCCCAGACAATGTAGCTCCTGACAGGCTTCTAGGATAGAAGGATTCCATGTGAAAGGAGGTAGAGTAATGAAGTAGATATCACATTGAAATTGAAGGAAAAGTTGTTGGGTTTAAGTAATAATTAAGATCCTCAAATATCAAAGGCGCCTTTTCAGAGCAATTAGTGGAGTGGTGTTGGAAACTTTAAGGTTAAGCGTGCTCCGATGAGAGTAAGTGTAGGATGGGATGACCTCCTCCAAACTGCTCGTAGGACAATTGTGGAAAAAGGCAAAACTATGCGGTTCAACTTAGTATGGGCTGGAATAAATCAAAGAGGACAAAATTTCTGATATTGTGATGATTAGGTCATTACAAAATCGATCGAAGCCCATCGACTGACCAACGAAGAAGAAGGAAGACGATTCGGAAAATATCCAACAAAAAATAGTTGGGAGAACTGCCGGGAGTGGGAGTTGGTCGGGCGCCGAACCAACGAGGTCACAAACTGTGGAAGGAAGAGGGCGTTTGCCAATTTAAGAGTGCTAATGACAATACCATAATAATATTACTCTAAAAGGATGTATTACAAAATATGAATATAAATGATTATTTTAGGGTGGTGTTAAGAGCACATCAAATTTGGCCATGTGCACACCACCTTTAAGAAAAAACTCATAATAATTCCCCTAAATTTTTATCGCTAAATGAAAGCCTGAATAGCTAACGTTGCCTTTTCGTTTTCTCTCCTAGTACCCCCATATCGCCACAAAGGGAAATTGTTGCTCTTTGTTTCTTCCCTCTGCCACCGGTTTAGGAAACATCATCCATGTACTCCCTCGCCGTTTCCCCGCTCATTCAAAGTTGAACATCACTGGCTCTCCTTTCTCAGCTTGGTCATGTACTCCCTCGATGGAGATCCAATGTATGTCAGTCATGTCTTCTTCATCGCACTCCCTCTCAAGCTATCAAAGCTGGTAATTATTCTGTTAAATATCTGATGTTTCATCTCAAAATCACTGTTTGGGGCCCAAAGAATCCTCCAATTTATATTGACATCTAGTTATCGGATTATGAAGCATTTGAATGTTTGTGGAGAATTGCTAATGTATGATGAATCTTTTCTCATATAATTTGAATGCAAATTTCAATCCATTCATTTTCTTCATTATTTTTCTCTTTGACTCACAAAATTATTATCTGGGAATCACATTGAGGGATGTTTTATCATCTTCAACATCAAAGAAAGAATCCATACCGCATGAGAACTCAAGGCTCGCTAAAATACTTGTTGATTATTGTTGTGGGTCGCTTAGCGCTCTCTCAGACCGAGTGAATCAGACAGTCTTAGTTCAAGAGTGAGTCAAGCGCGCAAACAGTCAAAAGGAAAACCAACAACAGGACGGCAAAATGTTTTACGTGGAAAACCAGGAAAGGGAAAAACCACATGGTCGGTTTAGTGCTGACAAAATCCACTAGTTTGTAGGCGGCTACAAGTGTTAGAATTTTCAGGAGGGTGACAGGCCACCGCTCCATTTACAAGTTCTTGAAAGATAAAAAACAAAGTCTTCGGTAGCGCTCATATGAGGGGCTTCTAAATCAGTCTCTAGAGGAGGCACTATAGAGAGCAGAGCGAACACTGAGCCAGAGAGCGAGCTGAGTGCTAAGTCTTTGCCGAAAAACTTCATAGCCCTGTCTTCTCTCTTTGGTTTTCTGTCTTCAAATGAAGGCATAAGAGTCTTTTTTTATTACATTTTTGGGGGCGCTCTGGTAATTGCGCCCTCTTGGATTTTGAACTGACGAGTGAGGATGTGTGATTCCGGTTACATGGATCACCTATTTTTTTAAAAATGATGATCATGCACCATGAGCATTCCGGTTAATCTGGGCGGCCCGGGTAGGTTCACCAGCGAGGATGACGGTGGACAATGACTATGGGAGGCGATGTCAGCAGGAGGTTGCAACATGCCTACATCACACGTATACCACAAGCTCATGAGGTGGGTGTGGGGCGTGTGTGCGCATGGAGTATGCATGCGTGTTGTGTGCGCGTGTACACATTGAGCGTGCACATGATGTGTGCTCCTGCATCGGTGCGCTTGCCTGTCGTGCGCATACGTATGACTGTCTATCGTGCTCAGCATGCTCAGTTCAAGTTTGTTGCGTGCGTGGATTGCAAGTGTTCTCACTTGGTCGGGGCAACCCATTTTGGCGATCCAGTCCGGGCCATAATTTTGGCAATACTGGCATGACTCGGATGAATTTTAGGGTAACCCCATCAAATGCCCCCCAATTTCTGTGGGTCGTGGATTGCAAAAGGCGAGCCCAAATTTCTTTCCTGACGATCGTATATTGGGGGGTGGGGGAGGGGGCGAGCTTTTGTTGGTTCATCCATTGCATTAGAATCGCTCTTCCATGCAGGTCACTTTGTGAGTTTACTCGGGCGAATTGTCGGCCTTGGGCGGTGATGAGCTTATCACTTTGCGTAGGTACCGAAAGTCGTCGCTTGAGCTTTGAGCTCGCTACTTGATATTAGGCTCGGAGGACAAAGACCCTGATGTTGACATTGAGCGGTGGCTATCATAGCTGATTGTCCCCACGCCACCTTATGTAACATGTTGTTTTGTATTTGATGCATCAGGTGTGGTGTGGCACCGTATTACATTTTTGTTTTTTATGCAACCTTGTCAGCATTTTATGAGTTCATGAAGATGCTCTTTTACTTGAGATTTTAGCATTGTAGCTGTTTTTTGATGTGTTTTGAAATTTCATCTCCTTGTTGGGATAGTTGCTTAGGTCGGCTAACCGGCATCGGCATCATAGTTCATCACTCTTTTTTAAGCCTGTCGCTTGGAAGTGGCACCGGAGGTCGCCGCTTGGCATTGACCTAGAGGTTGATGCTCGGTTCTGGCATAGTGGGACCTTTGTATGCCCTTACCGGGAGGTCGTTGAGTTTGCTGCTTGGAGTTGGTACTAGAGGTTGTCACTCGGTTTTGGTACCAGAGGATGACGCTTAGTTTTGGTATAGGCGGCCTTTGTCCGCCCTTACCTAAGGTCATTAAGTTTGTTACATGGAGTTGGTACGGGAGGTCATCGCCCGGCTTTGGCACCAGAGGCTGACAATTGATTCTGGCATGGGGGGCCTTTGGACGCCCTTACCAAGGGTCGTTGAGTTTGTTGCTTGGAGTTGGTACCGAAGGAATTCGCTCAGCTTTGGAAGTGGCTGACACTCGGTTCTGGCGTAAGGGGAGCTTTGTTCGCCATTAATCAGTGTCGTTGAGTTTGTTTCTTGGAGTTGGTACCATAGATTGTCACTCAGCTTTGGCGCCAGAAGCTGATGCTCGATTCTGGCATAGATGGACCTTTGTCCTCCCTTACCAGTTTTGAACTATTTACTTGAAAGTGCACAGTTGTTTCCATGAGAATCCTCTGGGGGGTGGGGGGTGAATAGAGATTTAAAAACTTTTACTAAAACTTGCATAGAAATTATTACTAATTTCTAAGCATCCAAGATTTCAACCATAATTAAAGTAATCACAGAATAATAATAATAATAATTAACTAGAGAAAATCACAAAAAATGCACAACCCATAGAAGACACAAGAACTTATAGTGGTTTCCCAAAACTATGGGTACTCCACTCTTCTACCCCATTTGTAGGAATCCACTCTCACAGTGCTGAGTCTTTTGATAAGGTGACTCTTAGAACCACTGAATCTTTTGATTAGGAGACTCTTAGAACCACTGAGTCTTTTGATAAGGAGACTCTTAGAACCAGTTCTGAATCCTTTGAAGAGAGATTCTTAAAACTCTTTTACAATATAATTGAATGAACCAGAATAAGAAAAAGAATAGGAGTAAGAAGTAATCAGAAGAATTATAAGAGGATACTTCTTCTGATCAAGATCCTCTTTCAGCAACACTGAGGATCTTTGAGCACTAAGTGAGTGATCTCTCTTTAGATTTGATGAATCCTTGATAAGCAGAAGGTTAATGATTGTTCTTTTTCACAGTTGTTGATCAGATGATCTGTTCTTTGATAATCTTCTTTCATAGAAATGATGAAGATGAATCTCTGCAAATTGAGAGAAGAAATTTGCAGTCCAAAATTCCGTCGGGTAGAATGAGAGAGAGAGAGAGAGAGGTGTATAGGTGTAGATCCCTTTTTGAATTCTGTATGTATATAATTTTCTGTCGATTCAATTGAATTAAAATTGAATCACTTCCCCTTCTGATCGATTCTCCAAATGGAATGTAGAAGGAGAATTATAGCTTTCTTTCTATCTATATTGATAACCCGCTGTCAATGAACTTTAATATAACTTCCAATAGTGCATACTCCCCCTATCTTAATGCTCCCCTACATAAATGCAATTTATGTTTTACTCCACATAAATGATAGATTACATGAATATTCTCCCCTTAATCTTCTATATTTTTCCTATAGATTTCTTCAATTAATCTCCCCATTTTGGTATTATCAAAAGAAGGTGAGGTAAGGGAAGTAAGGAGGCATTCTTTATAAATAATAATTCATGATCGAGCTTTGTTAATATATGAAATGATAAAGAATTTAAGCATAGTATATATAAGAGATTTCAAAAAAAAAAGATAAGAGTTGTAAGCAAACGGAAGATTATAAGAAACATCTTTTTGTAAGCATGAAAAGCATAAGTATAAATATGTGTTTAAGTTCAAAATTTAAATATGTTTTAACCTTTTTGAAATCTCAAAGGTTTTCAAAAAGATACCAAGCATGAAATGAACATAATGATACCAAGAGAATATACTACAATGTTACTTAATTTCAAGTGTAAGAGATACCAAAACATTGTAGAGATCATGTTAGGTTATTTAGTGCATTTCTTATATAAAGAGTAGTATATATAAAGCATTAGAATCCAATACTCATGAGAAGAAGTGTTATGAAATATAATGAAGTGCATATAAGTGTATTTTGAGCAATGTTAACAAATGATTTAAATCACAAAATACAAGACATATGTAGAGTAAAGTGCACAATAAAACACAAGTATATTAACTTTCACACACTTTAATGCACATAATATTTTTAGAAAATGTGGTGTACTAACCAAGGTTTGCACAAGACACTTTACTATTCTTTCCAAGGTGCTCAACCTCATAATGATTATGAAGACTTATCAGGAGGTTCAAGTAGTGCTTGGTGGAGTTATATTTGTCTATTTTTTGTTCACTTTTGTGAGACAACATTCTCCGAATACACTTGTTTTGCAAACCCAACATAATTAAAAAAAATTAAACCACGTTTCTTAATTTTAAGTGCAATTAAAATGTAGTGTAGATAATAAACTTATGCAAATTTTAATTCATTGTACAATTACAATACACAAGCAAGCATTTTTAGATTTAAACACATATGTACATTACCAAATATAAGTGAGTGTAAGAGTATCATTATCAATCACAATACATTTACTCATACTTAGAGGCATGCTAAGCTTGGTTCTACACATATTTTTAAATACAATTGATGCACTTTAAATAGATATATCAAAGCATGATAAACAAAACAATGTTCATAGTAATATGAAGAAACAAGTTTTAACATTGTAAATAATTCTAAATAATAGAATTCATACATGCTTGATATTAGCAATAAAGATCATACAATTTTTTTTGTTGTTTTGAAAATTTTTAATGAAAGAAAAACAGAAAACCACAAAAACATATTTTTGTATTTTTGAATTTTTGAATTTTGAAGTTTTGTAGTTGATTTTTCACAATATAAATAAAACAAAAATAACAAAAGTCAGACATACAAAACAAAGTAGTACATATAAACTAATATATTTTTATAGATTTTTAGAAATTTTAAAAAACAGAAAAAAATGAACATCCACACTAGCGTCGGCGCTAGTGCTAGCGCGACAAATAGTAATTAATTTTTTAAGTATTTTAAATTTTCTATTTTTGATCTTGATTAAGAGTCCTTAGAGTAGTCTTATGCAGAAATTTTATAATTTATGGAGATGTCCTGATTGCTCAAATTGCATAAAACTTTAGCATTTTTCAAATAACTTATCCTAAGATGTCTAAGACTCCTAATTCCAACCTTAATATTTGAAACCATGCATCAGGAAGAGGTTTAGTGAATATATCAGCAAGTTGAGAGTCCATGCCAATGAAACTTATCCTAGCATTTTCCCTTTTAATGTGATCCCTTATGAAATGATGACGTACATCTATATGTTTAGATCTAGAATGATGTACCAGATTATTTGTAAGATCAATGAAACTTTTGTTGTCACATTTTAATTCAATATGTTTTAGAAGAAAACCAAAGTCCTCTAGAGTTTGGCTCATCCATAGTACTTGTGCACAACAACTCCCTAATGCAATTTATTCGGCCTCCATGGTGTAGAGTGCAACCGAATTTTGTTTCCTACTAGACCATGCAACTAATGAAGGTCCTAGAAAATGACAAGTACCACTAGTACTTTTTCTATCAAGTGAGAATCCGGCGTAGTCCGAATCGGAGTAGCCGTGAACTGTAAATGAATTATTGTGCGAGTACCATAATCCTAATCTAGATGACCCAATAAGATATCTAAAAATTCATTTTACCACTTTTAAATGAGATTCATTTGGATTGGCTTGAAATCGAGCGCATAAGCATATGACAAACATTATATCGGGTCTAGTTGCACTTAGATAAAGTAGTGATCCTATCATACCTCTATATAAAGTTTAATCTATAGAAATTCCCGATTCATCTTTTCCTAATTTTAGTGATGCACACATTGGTGTAGAAGCTTGTTTAAGGTTTTCAAATCCAAAACGTTTAAGCATATCATGGACATATTTAGTTTGACATACAAAGATACCATCAATTCTGTGATAATTGAAAACCAAGGAAATAAGAAAGTTCTCCTACTAGACTCATTTCAAATTCATTTTTCATCACAAAAATAACTTCATTACACAACTCTTCATTAGTAGATCCAAAAATAATATCATCAACATATATTTGTAAAATAAACATATCATCATTATTGTGCTTAATGAAGAGTGTATTATCCGCACTTCCCATAATATAACTGTCATTTAATAAAAATGATGTAAGTCTTTCATACCATGCATGGGGCGCTGGTTTTAAACCATAAAGTGCCTATTCTAGTTTATAAACATGATTTAGAAAATTTTCACTAATAAAACTGGGGGGTTGTTTAACATAAACTTTTTTTTAGAAACCCGTTTAAAAATGCACTTTTCACATCCATTTGAAATAGTTTTATTCTTTTAAAGCTTGCAAATGCTAGAAATATTCTTATAGACTCTAATCTAGCAACGGGTGCAAAAGATTCATTAAAATCTATCTCCTCAATTTGAGAATATCCTTGTGCTACTAAGCGTGCTTTATTTCTAGATATTCTAGACTCACCATCTAATTTATTTAAAAAAAACCATTTTACACCTACAACCGGGTGATTAGATGGTCTTTTTACTAATTTCCAAACATTATGTCGCTCAAATTGTTCTAACTCTTCATTCATAGACAAAAACCAAAATTATCATTTAAAGTGGTTGAAACATTTTTTTCTTTGCCTGCGGAAAGTCTTTCTATACAAGGAACAAGTTCATCAAATTTCACATTAATTGATTCTTCAACTTTTCTAGTTCTTTTATTAAAAATTCTATAAGCTTACTATTTGAAGAATATCCAATAAAAGTTCATTCATCACATTTTCATCAAAGTTTCCCAAGCTATCTTTAGTATTTAAAATGAAACATTTACAACCAAAAACTTTGAAGTAAGATACGTTAGGCATCTTTTGAAAATAGAGGTCATATGGTGTGTGATTAAGAAATGGGTGAAGCATGATTCTATTTATAACATAACATGATGTATTTACGGCTTCGGCCCAAAAGGACTTAGGCAATTTATATTCACATAACATAGTGCGTGCTAGTTTTTGGAGTGTCCAATTCTTTCTTTCTACAACACTATTTTGTTGTGGTGTGCATGGTGCGGAGAACTCATGTTTTATGCCTAACATATCACAAAAAGATATGAATTTATCATTTTCAAATTCTCCTCCATGATCCGAGCGAATGCATTTAATTTTTAAATCACTTTCAATTTGAACACGAGTACATAATTTTGAAATTTTGAAAAATGCATCGGATTTGGATGAGAGAAATATTGTTCAATAATATCTTGAAAAATCATCTATTAAAACATATGTATATAATCTACCACCAAGACTTGTGGTGCTAACGGGACCAAAAAGATCCATATGAATTAATTGCAAGGGTCTTGAAGTAGAAATAATATTTTTACTTTTGAAAGAGGATTTTGTAATTTTACCTTTTTGACAAGGTGAACATAGTGAAGGTAAATTCCCATTTAATCTAGGCAATCCTCTAATTAAATCTCTTTTGGCAAGTTTTACAATAAGTTTTGTGCTATCATGTCCTAGCCTTATATGCCAAAGTTTTAGTTCATCATTTTTGGTGATAAACCATTTTATAAATGATTTAGAAAGATCGTGAAAAGAAACTATATAAACATTATGAATTCTTGGTGCAGTTAGTAAAATATCTTTTGTAGTAGGATTAGATATTTTGCATAGATTAGTGGAAAATTCAAATAAAACATCTAATCCTTTATCGCATAATTGACTAATAGAAATAAGATTGTGTTTTAGCCCTTTCACATAAAGAACATTAGATATAGTAAAGGATTCGTTACCAACTGTACCAATTCCCATGATCCTTCCTTTTTCGTTATCGCCAAACGTCACGATCCCTCCTTTCTTCCTTTCTAGGTGAAGGAATATTGCTTTATTGCCCATCATGTGCTTGGAGCATCCAGAATCCAAGTACCACACGTCTTTATTTTCCTTAGCCTGCCTGCACATCTCAGTGTCACTAAGAACACTGACGTCATCGTCGTCGTTTCCATGTCCCATGAGGCACATGTTTGCTTCCTCATCTTCGCTTGATAAAGAACCACTTGATTCTTCGGAGGTGGAGGAGTCATCCCATGTTTTTGCTTTTAGTACCTTCCTCTTTTCCTTCCCTTTGTGTCGTTTCTCCTTTTTCTCCTTCAAAAATTTTGGGCAAAATAACAATTTAGCAAAAAGTAAATTGCAATAATAAAATTTACGCCAAATGAGAGGAATCAAGTAAACACAAATAGAGATATGATTGTATTATATGAATAAGTGTTTACAAAAATTTGATTTCAATATCGCTAGAAATCGGAGACATACAAATGTTAATATCTTTTCCTTTTTTATACCGACTTGTATCCCGACAAACTAGTTGGCTTTAGCCAGTCCTTCTCCGGATATGGCCTCAAGCCGCTCTAGCCAATCCTTCCCCGGATATGGCCTCGAGCCCCCTAGATCTAATCTCCTAGACCTAGTCGCCAACTCACGCGGCGAATTACCCCCTAAGCCGGGCAAGGACCTAATCGCCAACACAAGGCAATTTTACTACAAAAATTTACAATAAAGAAATAAAGTAAATAACAAGAACTCCATCTATGAGATTTCTGAAGATGAGGATGAAGGATCGATGTAGCATAAGCGAGGTTGAAGCGATCGTTCTTCGGATGCAGCGTGGCGGCTTCCTTCTCCAGAAATCTTCTTTGGCTTTGAGTGGGAGATGAACTTTCGGCAGAGTAACTGTTAAAAAACTTGAGGTCCGGAGTTGAAGTAAAAATGCGGAACACTTCACAAAATTTCCACAAGTATAGCAACACAATGACAATGGGAAGACCAAATAGTGCTATGGTATTAACTATCTTTTTACAATTCGAGGTATACATGGCGATACATGATTCATAAGAATCACAGAGGAGAGAAGCACAAAACGCAAAAGACTATAAGCTGTTGGCGACTTGAGATCGCTAGACCACGCGAACAGTCAAGCCGGATGGATAACCCCTGAGACCGCGCGAACAGAGCACAAGCCGCACCTATCAGACCGCAATCACAGACCGCTCGACCTGCTGCTTTATTCAACTACTGAAAGACAACCATTTCGCACTCCTTGATCGCTAGACCGCACGATCTTAAGATCACAGTAGAACCTGCGAACACTTGACAAAAAACTGCTTCTTGCTGCAGACCGCACAAGATCGCCTGATCACTTATCACTACTACAAACTGCACTTATATTAAGGACCTAAATCGTTACAGTAAGTGCCAAAAATCGTTACAAAAAAACTTTGGTAACGAAAAAAACTTTAAGTAACGGTCCTCCTCTAAAGCTCGACACTAAAGGTTCTTGTAACGAATTTATGCATGTCGTTACAAATAAATTAATTATAACAAATGATACTTTCTAACCAAAAAGAGATTCTTCCTCACAATAAATTGGTTACAATAAATATTATTTCGTTACGAATGTTTTTTTTCCCTCACAAAAAAATAGTTGCGATTAAAACTATTTCGTTACAAATGTTTTATTTTTTCCTCACTAAAAATAAATTAATTTATATATCAAATTTATTAATATTAATTTGTCGTTACAAATAACTTTCTTATAAGAATCATTATTTCATTACAATATAATATCCAATTGCTAAAAAAGACAATCAATATAAACATTTTCTTTTATTTTTATTAATATACAAAAATAAGGGTGGGAGATGACCCAAACCCCTTAATACAATCCAATGAAACTTTAAGCTCCAATACACATTGTTCATGAAAAATATTAAAACTATAATTTTTACAAAATTTGAATATCTCTCAATAATTAAAATGCTTAAAATTTTACAACATGGTATTTAGGAATTCCAACTAAATAAACAAATCAACTTGATGTCATTTTCATCATGAAGCAGATCAACCTCTTGTCATACTTGCTCACTTTTCCATTTGATTCATTCTCGATACACTAAATATAGTCTGAAAATGTCAACAAAAAACAATAATGTAAAAATATGTTAGCAAATGATATCTTGACACTAGAAGTTGAAGACACATAATATGATAGACTCCTTCCACTAAAACCATAATAAAGTAAAAGCATTTTTTAGAGATCACGACAGAAATCTGTCCAATTTCTCTAAGAAATCTGTCCAGAGAAATCTGGACAGATTTCTCCTAAAATATGTCCAAATTTCTTAGAGAATTCTTTAGGAGAAATATGTCCAAATTTTTCAAGAAATCTGAAGATTTCTGTACAAATGCAAATAAATATTTGCATAAATGGTTTAGAAAAAGTTGTTAGAGTACACATTTAGTCTAATAGAGTAACGATAACTATTTAAAAGAAACTACGATTATGAAATTATATTACATAATGCTAAAATAGCAGAGCAGATTAACCTAGACAAAAATGGTTAGTTAATCATTATCATCACAAAGAATGATGCAAATCCAATATTGTTGTATTACCTGCAACTCTGGAGCATTATGAGGCTGGCCATACCATTCTTCATATTCAGTAAGTTTTCATAACCTAAAATCCTGAAAGTAAATATCTTACAAGTTACAACCATTGGTCAATATGAACAAAGAAAATCAGTAAAGTTCATTGTTGGAGGAAATAGTAGAATGAGTGATGGAATCATACTGCAGACAGATCAATAATCTTTAGCCAGTTAGGTTGACCTTTTATAATCTCCTATAAAATCAATTTGCTTGAGTTAGGTACACCAGAATAGTAATGATGTGATGTAATCTAATAAGATCATATAAGAGCTTTCCAGATCAAAGACATGAAATATGAAAACATTAAAAATCTGAGTAGTTCCATGCGACAAGCAACACAATATAGTATCGACATAAGAAAAATTTGCATCTTTTACAGCAATCATATCAGGAAAATTCTGCAAAATATAAGAGTAATAAGTTTTAGTTTAAAATTCATTATAAGACATGTGAGTATGTGATTAGATTTTTGTTAAGGAATTCTTCCATATTTGCATTATCATTCATTATTGGGTTTATATTGAACCGCAACCTTACCATGGCAGGGAGTTATGAACGGACAATTATAAGAAGAGAAATAATACATTGGGTAGGTGCCAACACAAATGAATGGAAAAGGAAAATTTCATTTGGAATGCAAGTAAGAACTAGAGAACAATGATTAATAGTATACCTTCCCAGCACCAAGGAACAAGAAAGTATGATCTGTCAATTTACCACCAACCACATTTAGTGCTGCAACAACCCCAGCTAGGACAACCGAAGATGTTCCCTGTTAAAGCATTTGGGTGAAGTCCCATGTTCAGAACATAGATGTGTATAATCTAGACCTTAATATGAGAAAATGCAGGACAAATTGTTTAGGAAAAAGTAAGTTTTTCATTAAAATATTGCCTGAATATCATCATTGAAGACGAGATGTGTCTTGCTGTACTTTTCTAGCAGTCCGAAAGCATTATGGTTGGCAAAATCATCAAACTGTAGAGTGAATGAACACGATACCAGCTATTAAGAATTTTAGTTCAATTTCCAATTAATTGTTCACCATCAAATGACCAACCTGTATAAGCACTTTCTCTCCATAGTTTTGCTTTACAACACTCATAAATTCTACCAATAGTTCTGCATATTCCTGATCAAGACAAAACGAAACAATTTTTGGATTTTCAAGATAGTAATTGTAACTAACTACATAAAAGCCTAGGACCCCAAGAGTTCAATTATCAAAATACATGAACATTACCTGACCCGTGGCACGCTTCCGCCTCAACCCTATATAGAACTCATCTTTCAGCAACTTTTGATTGTTCGTTCCCATATCATTTGTGATAGGTAAGCACTGCAAATATATATATATATATATACATACATACATACATAACTCACAAACTGTTGCATTCAAGCCTCCAAATTCTCACAAAAAACCAGTACTTTATTCTAATTTTCATTGCAAAATACAAGAGGGATAAGAAAATTAATGACATTAACAAAAATCAATACCGCTGATGGGCGAATACCACCAAGAGCGGTGTATAAAGAGAGCTTCCCCACAGGAACTCCCATACCCTGCATAAAATTCCAAACACTTATCATACATCAGAATTCAGAACAGATAAAGCCCTAAATTACCTGGCAGCCTAGATCTCCAAGCCCCAAAATATGTTCACCATCAGTAACAACAATAACTTGGATTGATTTCTCAGGCCAGTTCTTCAACAAATAAAAAGTAGACAACAAATAAAAAGTTGACTGCTTGAAAAGGTGAAAAAAACTTTTTTATATATTGAAATATTAAAAGTGAACTTGACAGTTCCAGCAAAAAAAGGGAATGAAGTATTGCAGATTTTGTGAAGATGAATCAAAAAATTTATTATGCACTCCTCAGTCAATTAAACCTAAAGATTGACAGAAATACTGAATAAAGATACATTGAGAAGAATAACTAGAATTTTGTAATATAATCATAGGGTTAATTACAGAAACCTCTCCTGGAACTACGAAAATTTCACCTCTGAGTATACACCATTACAAATCGCCCTCCCCAAATTAACATACATCACAAGTGCACCTCTCCTAGATGGGAGGTTTGTTGTACTAAAACATAACAATGTCAACTCGAAGGTCCTTGTAATTATGAAATGTCCCAATGCAAATTCGGCTAATTGATATCACATACTAAAACTAAGTGGATGATAATGACATGTGTAATGCAATTTTACAGATCAACAAAATGATAATCATGCTGGTGGAAGCCATTAGAAAACAAACACAGATATTTGAAAAGAGAGAGTGAAAACAATACCCCGTATCTCAATCTTCTTGTTTATAATGTACAAATATATGGTCAAACGTAGTTGAGCTGCTATATATGGTATGCAGCTTATCATATAACATTTAAACTCAAAAGTTCCCGTTGAAAAACCAGCTCCAAATCATCATCCTAGTTAAACGAAAGCCTGAAAACAACTATCCATTAAATACAATCACAGATACAAAAGAGGCCAAACCAGAACCTCCGAAAAATATTAAAATATAATATATAACCCAAATTGCAGCAAGAAAATCAGCAATGACTAAAAAACCCATACAACAACCTCATCATCATTCAAGTGCCAGATCAATAACCCCCCAAAAGTAAACAAAAAACACAAATTACAGAACAAATGAAGCAACAAAAACCAATCAACGAAGCGAAATGATTAAGGCTTAGAAATTGATAGCAATACCTATCGCGCTGAGCACAATAATAGATAGGTTTTTCGCAAGCCGGGGGCCTTTCTCCGGCAATCTCGCACGACCGGAGTCCACCTGCTTGCTCCTCAACAAGATTCGGATCCGCAATCGCGGCTCTTTCCCGCCACCCAACTCTGTATACCCCATCAGACAGAGGGACGACCCTCTGCTCTACAATCCCTTCCAGGAAGAAGAGCTGACCAAAATATGGGGGCAGAGATCATTCTTGAGGGACGCAAATCGATATCAGGGATATTAGGGCACGCGAATCTGAAAAAGGAATTGACAAGCACGCCAAAAACTAAAATATGCGCACTAATTCTACCGCCATGTTTATTTCATAAAACGATGCGGAATAAAATTGGCGATTGTTATCCGCACTACAGTTTTGGGTATCCGCACTTTTTTGTATGAGTTATTATGCGTCTTTTGGAAATACGTCTTGTACATGTATTTTTAGAAAAATTGTTCAACACGAAAGTTGTAGATCTTGTAGAGATCTACAACTTTCGTGTTGAACACTTTTCCTAAAAATGCATGTACAAGGAGTATTTTTAAAAATTCGCTATAGTTACGCACATGTTTCAATTAGGGCGACAATACGTCTTGTGCGTGCATTTTTAGGAAAAGTGTTCAAGACGAAAGTTGTAGATATCGACGAGATCTACAACTTTCTGTTGGTTGTCTTTCCTAAAAATGTATGTACAAGGCGTATTTCCAAAATGCGCGTAATAACTAATACAAAAAGAGTGCGGATAGCCAAAACTGTAGTGCGGATAACAATCATCATAAAATTTTGTTACCTACGGCAGCGCTTATTCCAAAAACCACAGCAAAAGAAAAAAATTACTTAAAATCTACTGCTACATTTTTTAAAACACCGCAATTAAAATGTTGTTGTAGATGAATTTTCTTGTAGTGTGTATGTGTGTATGTGATTGTATGTGTGTGTAATTGTGTGTGTGTTTGCGTGTCTGTGTGTGTGTGTGTGTGTGTGTGTGTGTCTATGTCTGTCTGTGTTTGTGCATCTGTCTGTGTATGTCTATGTTTGTTTATGTGTATGTGTGTGTATGTGTATGTATAAGTCAATGTCTGTGTTTGTGTATGTTTGTATCTGTCTTTGTCAGTATGTGTTTGTGTCTGTGTTTGTGTTTGTGTCTATGTCTGTTTGTTTATGTCTATGTGTATGTGTTTATGTGTGTTTGTATGTGTCTGTGTCTGTGTGTAGTGTGGGGATGTGTCTGTGTGTAGTGTGGGGATGTGTCTGTGTCTGTGTATGCACGTGTGTGTGTGTGTGTGTATGTTTGTGTGTGCATGTGTGTGTGTGTGTGTGTGTGTGTGTGTGTGCATGTGTGTGTGTGTGTGTGATTGTGTATGTGTGCATGTGTGTGTGTCTATTGTGTATGTGTGTGTGATTGAGTATGTGTGATTATATATGCTATGTGTGATTGTGCCTGTGTGCGTCTGTGTCTGCGTGTCTATGTGTGTTTGTGCATGTGTGTGTTTGTGTCTGTGTTTGTGTGTCTATGTCTGTCTGTATTTGTGTCTGTGTCTATGTCTGTGTGTGTGTGTGTCGTTGTCTGTTTGTGTGTCTGTGTCTGTGTGTTTGCGTCTGTGTGTGTGTGTCGGTGTCTGTGTGTCTGAATATATGTGTGTGTGTGTCTGTGTCTGTCTGTGTTTGTCTGTGTCTGTCTGTGTCTGTGTTTGTGCTTGTGTGTGTGTGTGTCTGTGTGATCTCTAGCTATCTATGTGTGACTGTGCTTGTGTGTATGTCTGTATTTGTGTGTATATGTGTGTTTGTGCATGTGTGTCTGTGTTTGTGTTTGTGTGTCTTTGTTTGTGTGTCTGTGTCAGGAAAATGAGTACCGATGATTCGAAAATACGCTCTCCCAAGCGAAAAACATAGAATGCGAGCGCAATCGGGTACTGTAGAATGCGAGTGCAGCCCGCTCGAATGCACGCGCAGCCCGCTAAGAATCTGCGAGCACGGGCAAAGCCCGTGCGGAGCTGCTCGTAAGGTTTTATATAAATTGAGCTGGGAACATGGGCCTCATGTGCACTGTCAGTTTATCGAGCTCCTGAGAGCGGACAAAATTGAGCGGGGGTAATTCTAATTTAAAAAAAAAACATAAATCTTATTTAAAAAGTAAATTTTATTTAACAACGCGTTATATTTATGAATTGATTTGACATGTATTTATGAATTTCATTACACATTTATTTTCATTAAAACACGTGTCATCCATCAATCAATATATATATATATATCTATATATATGACATATATTTTCATTAAGACGCTAGCACCCGAGCAAAAAACATGTGCGCTGACAAATTTATTTATGCTCCCGAGCAAAAAAGATAGAGCTAGTGCAATGCGCGCGACTGAAAAAAACGTGTGCTCGGGAAATAAAACGTGCATGCATCGGAGTGAAAAGCACGTGCTCGAGCAAAAAATGGGCGCTCGAAGGGTACAATTATTTCACCCCTGCGCACAATGAAAAAATATGTGCATGCGGGGCTAGTGCGCGATCGTTATTTTTATTCAAAAATTATATTAATATGTTTTAAATTTTTTGATTTGTTTTGTGCAAAATTTTATGGAGTGAAATTTCTCTCCATATATTTCATTAATGTAAGAGGGAAGGAAATAGACAAAACTTAATAAACTAGAGGAAGAGAACGGCGCGCGGCGACGACCAAAAAAGAGAACGACGATGGCGGCGGCCGTGGAAGAGAGAGGTGACGGCGACGACGACCATCGAAGAGAGGGGCGACAACGGCGATGGCCGTACGTGAAAGACATTGCTACAGCTCGCAAATGCATGTTTGTGTGTTTGGTTGTCCGTGTCTGTGTGTGTGTGCATGTGTCTGTGTTTGAGCCCCGACACATGCAATATACGCTGGCTCTCAAGCAAAAAAAGGAAAACTACACGCACGAGAGTGCATTTGCGTGCGTGCGAGAGTTCATTTGCGTGCGCGCGAGAGTGCATTTGCGTGCGCGAGAGAGTGCATTTGCGTGCACGCGGGTTCGTGCGTGATTTTATTTTAATTCCAAAATTATATTAAAAATTAATGTCATATTAATTTGCATTCATTTTTACATTTAATATATTTTTAATTTTTAGTTTAGTTTGTTCAAAATTTTATGGGAGGGAAATTTTCATCCGTATATTTAATTCATTCATTCATGTGAGAGAGAGATAGAGCTGCATGGGAGAGAGGCAGAAAAACTTTTATAAAAAGTTAAAGATTTATAAAAAAACTCATACGCGCAAAAATACATGTCGCAATAGTACCACATATCTGCGACAGCCGCGCACGGATGTTTGCGAGTTGTAGGAGTACTGTCGCCGCGTTAGAGCACTATCGAGGCGGGGTACTATCGTGCGCATACAAATGTTTTTTTTTTTCAAAAAAAAATAATAATTTAAAACTTTGATTATAAAATAGTACAAAAATTGAAAATAAAATATGATATATTTTTTGTAACAAAACTTTAATAATAAAATATTACTATTAGTAAGGACAATGTCTTTGTCACAAAAAACTTTCATGATGTGGTTACAATTGATACATTTTGTGAGAAAGGTTTTCTATTTGTAACGTAACATTAGCGTTGTTACAAATACTTACAGTTATAGTAACGAATTAATTATTATTGTAACAAACTTTAAAATATTCGTTACAAAAAAGTACTTTTTTGTAACAACAAAAAAATTTGTTACTAAATATAACTATTAGTAACAAACTGTGTTTTAGTTATATTTCAGTCCTTACAACATGTGCAGTTTGTTGTAGTGAATTTTATCACCTCTGAATATCAAGAGGCTTTCTTTCTCTATTTGTACTCTAGCGACCCATTAAGATTCAAGTAACTTCCATATATATAATTTGTATAATCCTCAGAATCAAATTCAAGAAGTATTCATTTCTGAACTGTATTCGACGTTGCGTCGAATCTCTTCTGACTTCATATTGACACACCTTTGAATTCCATTAGAAGCTATGTCGAGATCTGCTTCAGAAAATCCAGCTTTGAAAAAAACATTGCTATCAGCGTTGCGTCGATTCATTATCGACGTATCCGTTGAGATAAAGAACGTGGCCTTCAACTTCTGACTTTTGCGCCGAATACCGGTCGATGTTGCGTCGATTTAAACTATCACCAGTCCTTTGAATCCTTCTCGACGCAATATATCAATCTACTCGACGCCATTTGATTTAGAACAAATCAAAGCATACATCGACTTAGACTTCTGTCACTGCGTCGATACATAGTCGATGTTGCGTCGACTACCAATCAAATGAAGTGTCGACTGCTAGTCTGAGTTACCTTATACTTCCTTTCGAAGTTGCTTCGATTTCCAGTTGAAGTTGCGTCGACTACTTTTCGACGCAGGTAAATCCTGAGGGCGTTTTTCCCAACACTAATCTGTGTTGGAACCGATAGGTCATTGCCCGAATGGAGCTCGTTGCTCAGCATGAGGGGCGATGGAGGTCATCACTCAATAATGGTGTAGAGGAACTTGTCTCCCCCTTACCATTTTTGAGTTATATACTCGATTTTTGCATTGGTAGGTTGCTGCTCGAATGGAGCTCGCTGCTCGGCGCAAGGGGGCACCATAGGTCGTCACTCAATAATGGCGTAGAGGGACATTTGTCCCCCTTACAGTTTTGAGTTATTTATTTGATGTCTACACCAGTCGATTGCCGCCCGCATGGAGCTCGCTGCTCGGCGCGAAGGGGCGCCAAAGTTCATCACTCGGTAATGGCGTAGAGGAACCTTTGTCCCCATTACCGGTTTTGATCTATCTACTAAGTGTCTGAATTGGTATGTCGCTGCCCGAATGAAGCTCACTGCTAGGCGTGAGTGAGTGTCAAATGTCGTCACTCAGTAATGACATAGAGGGACCTTTTTCCCACTAACTAATTTTAAGCTACCTACTTGGTGTCCGCACTGATAGGTCGCCGCTCGAATGGAGCTCGCTACTCAGTGTGAAGGGGATCCGGAGCTCGTCACTCAGTAACGACATTGAGGAACATTTTCCCCCTTACCAGTTTTGAGCTATCTACTCAATGTCCTCATCAGTAGGGCATTGCCCAAATGGAGCTCACTGATCAACGTAAGGAGGAACCGGAGGTCGTCTTTTAGTAATGGTGTAGAGGAACATTAGTCCCCCTTATCGGTTTTGAGTCATCTACTCGGTGTCCGCACTGGTAGATCGTTGCCCAAATGGAGCTCGCTACTCGACGCAGGGGGGCGATGGAGGTCAACACTCGGTAATGGCGTAGAGGAGCCTTTGTCCCCCTTACCGATTGTCTATCCCCAGAGACCTGTATTGGAAATGTAATCAGAATTTAGTTGCAGTATTTTTGAAAATCAAGTTGATACAAACATGCAAGTTTAGTCTTACGACTCATTGCTCTGAATGAAGAGAAACAAAAAGGGCCGATCACTGATAGAAATAGTGCAGATTATGCGCATTCCGGTTTTGGGGGAGTGTCTTCCTGTCTGGGGCCCTCAGCTTATATGTTTTGGGATTTACGACTGATGTTACAATGAACGATCCTTCCCGTGTAGGGGTGATAGAGCATTTCTGGTCATTTTATGCATGAGGGAGACCTTTTCTCCTTCTCTTTTAATTTATATAGTTTGATTTTATGTGTGTGGCTGTGAGAATGTGTTTTTCTAGGGATTTTAGTTGTTTTCATGCAGGTTCAGTGGTTGTGGTATTGTTCCCGCGCGCCTTGGTCATTTTCTAAGGAGGAGGCCACTTGTCACGCGTTATACTTCTCGCACGAGCAGTGGCCCCCTCTGCGCACAACCACTAGTCATGCATTGTCATTTTGCGCTTGTCAGTTTGATCTCCCCACGATCAGCTAGATTATGTACATGACACATACATTTTTCTTAGCGCACGAGGAGTGTATACGACCACTTGTCGTGTGCGTCCATTTAGCACCATCAACCAGAGTGACCCCTTGAAAACGCACGAGGATACACACGAGGACTTACGCACGACCACTAGTCGTGCACGTTCATGAATCCGCCCCCCCCCCCCCCCCCCCCCCCCCCACAATTCCAAGGATTTCCTGACAGCCCAGTTCCTTCGTGCATGGGCAGTCGCCTTTCCTTAGCGCACAACCACTGGTCGTGCGTCTGCTCGTGTGCAGGTAGAATTCTGATGTGGCCTATAAATAGCCTGTTTCGCGATTTCTTTCGCCCTGCTCCGATTTTAGGTCACCGTATTCCGTCGTTTTCTCCGCAAGACCTAGGGTTTCTCCCCTATGCCTCCTCCAACCTCCCCAAACATTCTAAATATGTAGAAGTTGATTTCCAAGGTTCCATTGGAGCTCTAAATCCGGAGCCCTTGACGTAGAGGCGACAAACCCCGAGAGAAGACATGACTAGGAGTTTGTGACAGCTTCTCACATATCGTGGACGACAGCTGAGGCGGAGTGGGAAGAGCTGGAAAACCAACCCAAACTCTTCTACGAACCCGAGGAAGAGTCTCTCATCTTCTCTGTATCTCAGAGTGGTAACTTGTATTTCTTTTGTAACACCTCCCCTGTAATGACCATATAATAGGAGTCCAGCTTTAGTATTAAAAGATGATATTAACTACCCAATCTCAAAACTCAAACAACACAGCGGAAACAAACTAAAACCACAGAGATTGTCCACAATAAATAGGAGTCCAACTGGCCTTAAGGCCTTACAAAACCAAAGTCCAAATCACCAAACATTCAATACTAAAAAGACATCCCAACAAAAGGGGAAAGATAGTTTTTCCCTAAACTACCTCGGCATGCAAGCCGGTTACAACATAATATAAAGAAAGTAATGCAGGAAAACAAACTAAGCACTTCATGTAGCTTTAGGCCTTTTTGGCCGGTGCGCTGGGTCCAGCCTGCGATTCTTGCCCTGCAACCAAATCACAAACAGCGGTAAACGAGGGTCAGCTATGGCTAACCACAAACGGTGTAACAACATCCCTCCTCCCGGCCATCCTAGCGGACCCCGGGGAACTACTTCACCCTGCAAGTCAGCACTTCGTATGCAAATGTACATAAAGGAAAAACAACATAAATACAGGCATGAGTGTCACAAACATCATCCACGTTTCTATGTTGAGCAGATAATAAAAGGGGCCTACCAATGCAATATGAATGCAAACCCGGGTTTCACCAAAGGCACCCTAAAGCGTATGAATCTAGCACATCATCATACATCATCATCACATCACAGACACAAAGGTACTCATCAGTTTTTACCCAAGGGGCATCGTAGCCCATGGCCAAGAACCCCACCTATTCTTGCCACAATCAATCACAACCATATGGTATTCATCACTACCCCCAAGGGCATCGTAGCCCATGGCCAAGAACCCCACCTGTTCTTGCCACCATCATAGGGTACTCATCAGTTCCCCCAAAGGGCATCGTAGCCCATGGCCAAGAACCCCACCTGTTCTTGCCACCATCAATTTCCCAAAGGGCATCTTAGCCCATGGCCAAGAACCCCACCTGTTCTTGCTACCATCAATTTCCCAAAGGGCATCGTAGCCCATGGCCAAGAACCCCACCTGTTCTTGCCACCATCAATTTCCCAAAGGGGCATCGTAGCCCATGGCCAAGAACCCCACCTGTTCATGCCACCATCACAAGCCATAACTCACGCACAATATTTCCCCTCCCACAAACCAACATTCGTTCTCATACGAAATTACAAGGGCATCACAACGACGTTTTCGCCGCAATCGGATTTCTAGCAAAACCCCTAAAATGCGCGTCAATCAACATCACCGAATCGGACCAACGGTCGCAAATCCGGCTTCACCCACAATGCCTAATCCGCTAACGGAGCGGATCTCTAGTGCAAATCATGTCGGGGACAGACTCAATCAACCCGATGGTTCCTTTTGAACCAAGGCGACCCAGATCCCTCTCACTCGACGGATCCGGTGCCAAAAATGCAGAAAATAAGGGATGCCATGCACGCATCCTAAAGACCGGGAGGAAAAATGTCGTTACCTTTTGAGATCTCCTCTTAGCCATGAGAAGCTTGCAAACAAATGGTGGAGAAGAAGCGCCTCGATGCCCTCTACGCGCTGCCGGTCTCGGATCGGCGAACGGAGCTCCGGAGCTCCAACAATAGCGGATTCCTTCTTCTTCCTCCTTGCCCCCTTCTCCTTTCTCCAACCTAAGAGAGAGAAGAGACTTGAAATAATGAGGGGATAACCCCTCATCCATGCCATAAAGCCCCCCCAGCGGATTATTTGGGTCATCCGATCAAGATCTAATCCAATCGGACGCCCAAAAATCGCTGTTTTACGGACCTGTTACCGAGCGCATGGTCGAACGCACGACCGTGCGTTAAAACACACGACTAACGACAGAGACACCATTCTTGCCCGTCAGAGAGCACGCACGGTCGGATCGATCGTGCGTTAAGAAAACACACGATCGTGCGTCAAGAAAAATCTGCCTTCTCGACATTAACTCTCCGCTCCGCAAAACCGGGGTGTTACAACTCCACCCTCCTTAAAAGAATTTCGTCCTCGAAATTTCGAAACTGAAACAGAAAACTGCTATGCATACCTTTACAAGCTCGACTTCCTTGTTATGCAACTGCCGGACTTCCGAATCCTCCACGCAAACCGGGTGAACCCTTGCTCCCAAATCCTCCATCACCGGCACTGCTGCCGCTTCAACCACGACGCTCGGCTCCACCAAAGCTTTCCTCAGCACAGAGACATGGAAAACATCATGTAATCCACTCAGCTCTGCGGACAATGCCACACGATAGGCTGCTTCACCTATACATTCTATAACCTCGAACGGACCCAAATATCTCGGACTCAACTTCTTGAGTCCCCGGACCCGCGAAACACCCTTGAATGGATTGATCTTCAAGTAGACCATGTCGCCCACTGCAAACTCCACGTTTATGTGGCGCGCATTAAAATACTTCGCTTGACGATCCTGAGCAACCTTCATGCGCTCCTGAATCGTCCGCACAATCTCGCAAGCATCTTCCACCACTTGCTTTCCCAAAAGCTTTGTGTCTCCCACCTCTGCCCAAGACATCGGCGTTCGACACTTCCTTCCATACAAAGCTTCGTATGGCTCCATCTTGATACTCGCCTGGAAGCTATTATTATAGGCGAACTCCACCATGAAAAGGTGGTCTTCCCAACCTTTGCCAAAGTCGAGAGCACACATCCTCAACATGTACTCCAACGTACGGTTCGTTCGCTCTGTCTGACCATCGGTCTGCGGATGGAACAAGGTACTAAACTTGAGCTTTATGCCTAAACTTTTCTGTACTAATCTCCAGTCCTTCGAAGTGAAACGCCCATCGCGATCACTAACGATGCTCTTCGGAATCCCGTGCAACCGCACAATGTTTCGAACATAAAGCTCCACGAGCTTCTCCACGCCATCGCCCTACTGATTCAGAATGAAGTGAGCCACCTTGGTCAGGCGATCCACTATCACCCAAATCGCATCGTTACCCTACCGCGATCGAGGCAAACCATGCACAAAATCCATAGAAATGTCATTGAACTTCCAATCGGTGATGGGAAGAGGCTTCAAGAACCCACCGGGCCTTTGGCACTCAGCCTTCACCAAGGCACATGTCTGACATCCGCTTACGTACTCAGCTACATCCCGCTTCATCCCAGGCCACCAAAAATATTTCTTCAAGTCCGCGTACATCTTTGTACTTCCTGGATGAACGGAGTACTTCGTAAAGTGGGCCTCAAACATTAACTCCTCGCGAAGCTTGCCAAAGCGCGGAACACAAATCCTTCCGTCTCTTTTCAAAATCCCACCAACCATCTCCAAAGCAGTGCCTTCGCTTTGCTGAGCCTCCAACACCAACTGTTGGCACTCCTCGTCCGCACTGGTCGCCTCTCGGATTCAATCCGTTATATCACACTGCATTTCAATCCAGTTCAAACGAGCTACGCTAGACTCACCTCTAGCCACACAAGAAATGTCAAGAGACTCCAAGTCTCGAATCAAACGCTCGTTATGCGCCTCCATCCAATTACCTTGCCCGGAGTACTTCCTACTCAAGGCATCCACCACCACGTTGGCTTTACCCGGCGTATACTAAATCTCCACGTCGTAGTCCCCAAGGAACTCGACCCACCTACGCTGCCGCATATTCAGATCCTTTTGGTCTAGAAGATACCTCAGGCTTTTGTGATTCGTGAAGATCTCCACCCTCGCACCATAAACGTAGTGCCGCCACAATTTTAGCGCAAAGATTACCGCCGCCAACTCCAGATCATGGACGGGATAATTCCTCTCATGAGTCTTTAACAACCTTGACTCATAAGCGATCACCTTGCCGTGCTGCACCAGCACGCAACCCAACCCGCAACCTGACGCGTCGCTGAAAATCTGAAATCCTTCCGTCCCACTAGGAAGACTAAGGATTGGAGCAGACATCAACCTTTCCTTCAAATTCTCAAATGCACGGGCACACTCCGGTGTCCATACGAACCTTTGGTCCTTGCGAGTGAGAGTGGTGAGGGGCAACGCCATCCGCGAAAAGTTCTCCACGAACCTTCTATAATACCCGGCTAGTCCAAGGAAACTTCGGACTTCCGCCACGGTTCTCAATACAGGCCAATCCCTAATGGATTCAATCTTTGCTGGATCTACCGTCACCCCATCTCCACTAACTACGTGACCCAAGAAAGCCACCTTCTCGATCCAAAACTCGTATTTTGAGAACTTAGCATAAAGCTGATTCTCCCTTAGAGTCTGCAATACTTGCCTCAAGTGAGACTCATGCTCTGCCTCCGATTTTGAATACACCAAAATATCATCTATAAACACCACCATGAACGAATCTAAGAACGGGCGAAAAATCATGTTCATCAAATCCATGAACACAGATGGCGCGTTCGTCAGTCCGAACGGCATCACCGAAAACTCATAGTGTCCATACCGAGTCCCAAACGCTGTCTTGGCAACGTCCTCTTCTCGAATCTTCAACTGGTAGTACCCCGATTTCAAATCCAACTTGGAGTACACCACCTAACTGGTCGAACAAATCATCGATTTGGGGAATCGGCTATTTATTCTTGACGGTCAACTTATTTAACTCACGGTAGTCAATGCACAACCGCATACTTCCATCCTTTTTCTTCACAAACAATACCGACGCGCTCCACGGCGAAGAGATGGGCCTAATGTACCCTTGCTCTAACAACTCTTGCAACTGAACCTTTAGCTCGGCCAGTTCCTTCGGTGCCATCCTAAACGGAGGACGCGACACCGGCCTCGCACCCGGTACCAACTCTATCGAGAAATCGATTTCACGCTGAGGAGGTGCTCCCGGAAGCTCCTCGGGGAATACATCCTCAAATTCTTCCACCACCGGAACTTCTCTAATAGCCAACTTTGTGGAGTGAGTCTCCAACAGAGCTAAAAATGCCTCGCCTCCTTGTTTTACCGCACGCCTCATTTGCATAGCGGAAATCAGGGAGCAAGCCACTCCGCTTAGGCCCTCAAACTTGACCTCTGCTCTACCTTCACCTCTCAGGGTTACCACCTTCAACTGGCAGTCGATACTAGCTCGCTGCTCCGCAAGCCAGTCCATCCCCAAGATAACATCGAATTCGGCTAGTGGCAGAATCGCTGCTACCAACACGAAATCACTATTGCCAATTTGCATCACGATGCGTCCTTTCCTCATGGTAGTCATGAAAGAGCCATTCGGCATGCGCACGCTCAGCTCCACCTCTGCCTTTACGGACTCAGCACCAATCTTCCGGACAAAACTTTCCGCAAGAAAAGAGTGTGACACTCCCGTGTCGAACAACACTCCATAGGGGTAGCCCAAACTAGCACGAAACCTAACCACGTGCAAAACAAACATGAAAGGCCGCAACCTACATTATCGTAACAAATGAAAACTTAAACTTTTCGTACCTGTCGTCACATCGGGTTGACGAAACGTCTCTTGCTGCCCAAGGGAAGAATCACTAGGCTGCACCAGAGGAAAGAGTGAAGCGCACGACTCCACTGATTTTCCCTTTTCCGCATGACTAAGACTGGAACGCACCGACTGTTCCAGCCCCTGCTCCGACTCAGCTCTAACGTCGGAACAGAAACGAGCGATGTGGCCCACCTTTCCACACTTAAAGCATGACATGAGTGTCTTGGAGCAGATCTCCCCAGAAGCTGTACCGCTTCTCTCGCTAAGCTTACAGGAACGAGATCTTTTCCTTCCTCGGCTTCCCTCCGATTTCCACTGTGAAATGGGAGATTTCCCTTCACCTCGCCCTTCTCCAACGTCCTTTCGACTCTGGACTTGGTCAGGATATCTCTCCAACGCTCTAGGAACTGTCAACTCTCGAGCTCCCTCTGGGGGTGACATGCGTCGTAACTGACGACACTCTCACCGCTAGAGCTGACACCAAAGCTTCTGCTAGCATGCGACAAAAATCAGCCGGGGATATGCCCATAATCATGATGCCCGGAGCAGTAGCACTGCACCCCGAAGGCTCCTCCTGCCTCCTCGACGTCCCCGCTTTGTCGCCAACATCCTAGCATAAGCAAGGAAACACACTAATCAAGTTCTATTCGCAAAACTCGAACACAGGGATACTCATGATCTCGCACAATACTCCTATGTGGACAATCTCTTACGCGATCCAAATACACTAGACCTCGCAAGAATACTCAACCTCCCTATGATACCAAATTATAACACCTCCCATGTAATGACCATATAATATGGGTCCGGCCGGGCCCCCACATCATATAACCGCCACAGCTTTAGTATTAAAAGATGATATTAACTACCCAATCTCAAAACTCAGACAACACAGCGGAAACAAACTAAAACCACAGAGATTGTCCACAATACATAGGAGTCCAACTGGCCTTAAGGCCTTACAAAACCAAAGTCCAAATCACCAAACATTCAATACTAAAAAGACATCCCAACAAAAGGGGAAAGATAGTTTTTCCCTAAACTACCTCGGCATGCAAGCCGGTTACAACATAGTATAAAGAAAGTAATGCAGGAAAACAAACTAAGCACTTCATGAGGCTTTAGGCCTTTTTGGCCGGCGCGCTGGGTCCAGCCTGCGATTCTTGCCCTGCAACCAAATCACAAAGAGCAGTAAACTAGGGTCAGCTATGGCTGACCACAAACAGTGTAACAACATCCCTCCTCCCGGCCGTCCTAGCGGACCCCGGGGAACTACTTCACCCTGCAAGTCAACACTTCGTATGCAAATGTACATAAAGGAAAAACAACATAAATACTGGCATGAGTGTCACAAACATCATCCACGTTTCTATGTTGAGCAGATAATAAAAGGGGCCTACCAATGCAATATGAATGCAAACCCGGGTTTCACCCAAGGCACCCTAAAGCGTATGAATCTAGCACATCATCATACATCATCATCACATCACAGACACAAAGGTACTCATCCTTTTTTCCCCAAGGGGCATCGTAGCCCATGGCCAAGAACCCCACCTGTTCTTGCCACAATCAATCACAACCATCGGGTATTCATCACTACCCCCAAGGGCATCGTAGCCCATGGCCAAGAACCCCACCTATTCTTGCCACCATCATAGGGTACTCATCAGTTCCCCCCAAAGGGCATCGTAGCCCATGGCCAAGAACCCCACCTGTTCTTGCCACCATCAATTTCCCAAAGGGCATCGTAGCCCATGGCCAAGAACCCCACCTGTTCTTGCCACCATCAATTTCCCAAAGGGGCATCGTAGCCCATGGCCAAGAACCCCACCTGTTCATGCCACCATCACAAGCCATAACTCACGCACAATATTTCTCCGCCCACAAACCAACATTCGTTCTCATACGAAATTACAAGGGCATCACAACGACGTTTTTGCCGCAATCGAATTTCTAGCAAAACCCCTAAAATGCGCGTCAATCAACATCACCGAATCGGACCAACGGTCGCAAATCCGACTTCACCCACAATGCCTAATCCGCTAACAGAGCGGATCTCTAGTGCAAATCATGTCGGGGACGGACTCAATCAACCCGATGGTTCCTTTTGAACCAAGGCGACCCGGATCCCTCTCACTCGACGGATCTGGTACCAAAAATGCATAAAATAAGGGATGCCATGCACGCATCCTAAAGACCGGGAGTAGAAATGTCGTTACCTTTTGAGATCTCCTCCTAGCCATGAGAAGCTTGCAAACAAACGGTGGAGAAGAAGCACCTCGATGCCCTCTACGCGCTGCCGGTCTCGGATCGGCGAACGGAGCTCCGGAGCTCCAACAATGGCGGATTCCTTCTTCTTCCTCCTTGCCCCCTTCTCCTTTCTCCAACCTAAGAGAGAGAAGAGACTTGAAAGAATGAGGGGATAACCCCTCATCCACGCCCTAAAGCCCCCCCAGCGGATTATTTGGGTCGTCCGATCAAGATCTAATCCAATCGGACGCCCAAAAATCGCTGTTTTACGGACCTGTTACCGAACGCACGGTCGAACGCACGACCGTGCGTTAAAACGCACGACTAACGACAGAGACACCATTCTTGCCCGTTGGAGAGCACACACGGTCGGATCGATCATGCGTCAAGAAAAATCTGCCTTCTCGACATTAACTCTCCGCTCCGCAAAACCGGGGTGTTACATCTTCTCTCTCATTTGTAATGTTTATAAGCTTAATGTGATATTTTCTAAGACATATGCACACCATGACCATTGGGTGTATCTGCTCATAGTTATATCTTTTATTGTGGATGGTTTGGTTTAGATAGCTTGAGGTTTATGATTTATGTTTGGTTGTGTTGTATTGCTACGGCAACAGGCGAAGTGGAGGCTTGCGACCCGCGGAGAGGCGAAGTGTAGGAAGGAGACCCGTGGACGCGCGAAGCAAAGGCTTGCGACTCGCGGAGGAGCGAAGTAGTGCCGTTGACCCTCATAGTTAATTAGCTTTTATTTATTGCAAGTAGTTGTTAGTCCCAAAGAAAACCCCACGCAAAACACTGACATAAAAAGATATCTATCTCAAGCCTCTCCTCAATAGATTACTCCACCCCGCCATGTTCCACGTGAGATTCGATACTGTGGGATTTATTCCCATTTTATTATTACTTGGCAATGACCGGTTCACAGTCGTTCGCACCGTAGTCTCGCTCCCGCCTATAGTGGTGTGTCGAGATTGCGCGTCAATGGGAGAGCATGTCTTTTTGTGGCCTTTGCCCACTTCTTCGATATTCTGGAGAACCAGGTCCCCAATGCTGATAGATCTTGTCCTTACCCTCCGGCCGTAGAATCAGACCATGTGGTTCTGGTATGCGGTGATACGGTGCGCGACCCTATCTCTAACCTCCAAGATTAAGTCCAAGTTCCCCCGGAGCAGTTCTTTGTTTTCTGATGACTTAAAAGACTATACTCGAGGGCTTGGGATCTCGATATCTACTGATATGATGACATTTGTGTTGGATCGGGTGGACAACCTTAGAGGGGGTGAATAAGGTTTGCAACCAAATACCAGAGATTTAAATTAATTACAGCAGGAATTCGCTTTCTGGTTCTAGCGCTGGGCGGTAACTCTATCGCATGGCGTTAGCTATGGAAACAACCAAGTAAATGCAAAAAATTGTTCCGAGACTCACACTCCTCCAACCAATGCACCACCAGAAAAATCACAGCAGTTTGTGTCAAAAAATATAGAAACGTGATATCATTAAATAATATAACATTGTTTACACAAAGACTTAGATCTCCATGATGCCAGAGATTGGAGACGATGAATATAAAAACCTTGGGTTTTATATACCGACCCTAATCCAAGGATCGGTTGGCTCTCTCCCTTTCCTCCCCGGAAAAGTCTTCGAGCCGCTCATCACCTTCCTCCCAGGAAGGGTCTTAGAGCCCACTAGATCTCCCAGATCTAGACGTCCTCCCAGGATGATTTCCCACAAAATCCTCCCTGGATTTCGACGACCTCCCCGGTCGATTTTTCTTCACACAAAACAAAGAGGAAAAATAAAAAACATAATGGAGAAGAAAGAGATAGAAACTATCCCTCCCTCAAAAATAGTATCCTCTGTAGAGCGGTGAGCGATCAGTGCTTATGAATATCATTTCTCTTGCACTCGATCAACAATAGATGGTCATTGTAGACTTCCTATTCAGAGATCTTTAAAATCGAACGAGAGGGAGATAGTTCTATTTTCCTTGCTTGGAGATGTTGGTTCGCTATAACAGAGGCGGTTGCGGAACCCTAATCATGTAAGTGTCTGTCTCTCTACTTCAGGAAAAGAATCTAGAACTTTTATAGCTGATTCTTGTATGTTACCATCAGTGTTAGAGTTACCGGAAGGCGGCAACGTCTTTACACGTTTTTGCCAGCTATCCAACACCAAATCAGAAGGGTGCCAGAAAACATTCTCTTGTTATCTTTGGATAGCGCGACACGGTCGCAAGCACGACACGGTAGCTCATTACGCGATTTCCTCTTGACGACAATGGAGCCTCTAGTCGACATGATCTTCTGGTCGACACTAGCGTGCGACATTAGGTTAGCGCCCACGGAAACAATCCCATCGATATCATCTCAACGCTTTCATCTCGTCGACCTAAGTTCCAGTTGACGAATCATTCACATCAACATAAGCCGTCTCGTCAAAAGAGCTAGCGCCCGCGGTAAGTCTAGCGCGCGGCGGTAGGTTTCTCGACGACATCATCTCGACAGCATAAGTCTTCTCGTCGATATTTGCCTTTGCGTAGAAGCAAGTCACGTCGATATGGATATCATCGGTGGTAATACTAGCACCCGACTGTAGGTCACAGAGAGTAGAATTCTCGACGTCTTCACACCTGTAAACCTGCACACTATACCCAAGACATGTATGATCAAATATAGTATGGGATTTGATATTGCCAAATTAAAAAGATGCAAAATGTATGTTCCAACAAACTCTCCCTTTTGATAATATCAAATACTGTTCATGAGATATTAATCATTAAGAGCATGGTATAGTGTAATCAACAATAATCATGAAGCATGAACATGCTTATATATCGGGATAAAACATAAAGTGTGAACTTGCACTAAAGTAGTATGACCCCCCCTACATAAGTGCTCCCCTTATCGATGTGCACTCTATAAGAGTATCTCTCCCTATAAGTGATCTTTCCTAGATGACTAGCACATGACTAGCTCATGAACGTTCTCTATTCTCCCTATTTGATGTTAGCAAAAAGGGTGGTCTAGATCAAACTAGCATAAAGATATGAGAGATGCAGCGAATTTGCAGAATGATGCTAACATAGAAAGTAAATCATGATAGGAATATGGGTTGACCGAAAGATAATCAGAGAAGTAAAAAAGGACATGGGTCAAAAATGCACAGGGAAATCACAATACCACTTAGGATGGAACAATTTTTAAATTGAAAAGCTTGGTATAAAGAATATAAATCAGATACATTACACGAGAATGAATCCACAAGAGTTTGCACACAATGTCAAAAGAATGAGAGACCTAATTCAAAGAAACATTATATGTGCCATGAATTGCAATAGGTAGAAGTACAAACATGCAAAAGAGAAATAATGCAATTCAAGTACAATTCTTATGCATGAACGTGTTAGACTAAACAATGACAAGTGTTCGTGTAGCATCAATGGAAATAACATCAAGTTAAATCAACATTAATACAAGCTATATCTCAATAATTTTATATGTTAACACAAGACTAATGAAGTGATAAATTAAGTCATGTTTGTCAATTATACACAAATACCAAGTATAGAACTAGGACACTAATTTATATTCTGGGTTTGCACAATATCGTAACGATTCGTTTAACCAAGATACTCATCCTCACAATGCTCATGGAGGCTTATCAGGAGGAGTAAGTAGTGCTTGGGGGAAATCCTTACCAACTAAGATTGATAATATATAATTTTACTTAGTTGTAACACTATTAAGTTTACCATTTTCTTGTTCTTTCTTTCAGACAAGGTTCCCGAATCAAACGAAATCTACCCACATATATAGATACACTTTTACTTGTATACACAACCCATTTACCAATACAATTTTTGCCTAAAGTTCTATGCCCTATATAGCAAAGATGAGTATCATGATATTTATTTATCAAGTCATACCTAAATTGTTAGTCACAATATCATGAGTTATGGCAAGTAAGCATTTGGATTTCTAATTGAGTGCATTCTCTAAGGATGTGTGGATGTGCAATATCATTATCTAGCCTAAATTCTCACACATACCTAAAGGCATATTAAACAAACATTTCTATTTCATTAGCATTCAGTAGTAGCTAACTTTAGATTAGGACATATCATGACGAAGACATACATTGAACACAAAGATTAGAAATTATAACTCAAACAGTGTATGTAATCATGAAGCTTCAATTTCACGTCATATATGCCCCTTTAGCATGAAAATCTTCAGTTTTTTTATTTAAAATTTTCAACAATAAATAAACAACTCAAACAAACAGACACAAAATAAAGAAAACGTGTTTTTGTGATTTTGAGTTTTACAGATTTTTATGTGATTTTTGTTATTTAAAAAAAATTGAAAGAAACTAACAACAGACAGAAGTACAAAAGAAATAAGTGAAGTAGAATCAGAAAAGAAATTGGAGAATTCATGAAGAACATCTACCGCCGACGGTATGTCTAACGCTTGGCGGTAGCAAACATAGCCATGATTTCTCGAAAATACAGTCCAGATTTTGACAGTTTTTGCTTCTAATGACGTCCTAGTATGATTGTGAACTGCAAGACCCATCTAACGCAGCAAAAACACTGGACAAAAACACACCAGTTGCGGTACATGATAATTAAGTTGTGAGATCCCAAACCCAAAATTCTAAGCGAAGCAGAGAAAATCGAGCGTCGGGAAGGGGTTTGGTAAATATATCTGCAAGCTGATCACCAGTCCCAATAAATTTTACTCTCATGTTCTCCTTCTTAATATGATCGCGAATAAAATGATGTCGTACATCAATATGTTTAAAACGAGAGTGGTGAACCAGTTTGTTCGTTAAGTCTATGACACTCTTGTTGTCACACCTAAGTTCAACGTTCTTAAAGTTTAGACCGAAGTCTTCTAATGTTTGTGACATCCAAAGTGCTTATGCACAATAACTTCCTAAGGCTATATACTCAGCCTCGGTAGGGGATAGGGCAACAAAATTATGTTTCCTACTCAACCATGAAACTAATATCGGGCTTAGAAAGTGACAAGTACCACTTGTGCTCTTACGATCAAGGGAACATCCAGCATAGTCTGAGTCAGAATATCCATGGAGCGTGAAGTCGATGGTGTGTGAATACCAAAGAACAAGATTTTGGGTGCCTATTAGATACCTAAAGATATGTTTAATAACTTTTAGATGAGATTCTTTAGGATTAGCTCGATATATAGCACAAAGACACACAACAAACATAATGTCGGGTCTAGATGCACTTAGATATAAGAGTGATCCAATCATACCTCTAATGATTGTTTGATCCACCAAAATGCCACTTTCGTCCTTTCCTAGTTTGAGTGATGCACTCATTGGAGTTTTTGCTTGTTTCAGATTTTCAAAGACGAATCACTTAAGCATATCTTTTATGTATTTTGAAAATTGGCATATAAAAATTCCGTCATTCTTTTGAGAAATTTGAAAGCCTAAAAAATGCGTTAGTTCTCCTACCAAACTCATTTTAAATTCAGTTTGCATCACTTGAACAATTTCATTACATAAAATGTCATTGGTGGCACCAAAGATTATATCATCTATATAGATTTGTAATATAATTAGATCGGAACCACTATGCTTTACAAAGAGTGTCGTATCCGCACTAACCATCCTAAAATCATATTTTAAAAGAAAGGTTGTAAGTCTATCATACCAAGCACATGGTGCTTGCTTTAGACCGTACAAGGCTTTCACTAGTTTATAAACATAATTTGGGTGATCGTCGCCCTTAAAATCGGGTGGTTGCTCAATATACACCTCCTCTTTAATATACCCATTTAGGAATGCACTCTTGACATCCATTTGATACAATTTTATTTGTTTTAAAACTTGCAAATACAAGAAATCCTAATGGACTCAAGACGTGCAACCGGTGCAAAGAACTCTTCAAAGTCAACGCCTTCGATTTGTGAGTAACCTTGAGCAACCAACCGTTCCTTATTTCTCGCTATCCTAGACTCACCATCAAGTTTATTTTTATAGATCCACTTCATGCCTATTACCGGATGGTTACTAGGATGCCCCACTAACATCTAAACTTTGTTTCGCTCAAATTGATTCAATTCCTCGTTCATAGCCAAGAAACAAAATTCATCATTTAAGGCTTCCGAAATGTTCTTGGGCTCTATTTCAGATAAAAATATAAATTCGAGAAAGATTCATTCAAAGCTGAGTGAGTCCAAACCCCATGTGAAGGTTCTCCAATCACTAGTTCTCGTGGATGTTGTTTTAAAAATTTTAGAGTGATTAGAGGCTTATATCCTTCAATATGAGTTGGATCATCTTCTACTTCCTCTTTCTCTATATTCACATCTTCTAAATGTACACCATCATCATTATCATCTTCATTTTATTTATATTCATTATTTGATGTATTTTCATTAAAGTGTATATAAATCGATTCTTCAACAACCGATGTTCTTTTATTGTAGACCCTATAAGCACGACTCGTGGTAGAGTATCCTAAGAAGATGCCCTGGTCAGATTTTTCATCGAATTGTCCTAAATGGTCCTTGGTGTTTAGAATGAAACATGGGCAACCAAAGACTCTGAAGTATGAGACATTCAGCTTTCTATCATAATACAACTCATATGGAGTACATTTTAAGATGGGGCGAAGCATGGTCCAGTTCATCACATAACATGCAGTGTTGACCTCTTCAGCCCAAAAATGTCGAGGCAGGCTGTACTCAGCTAGCATTGTGCGAGTCAATTCTTGCAGTGTCCAGTTTTTTCCTTTCCACTACTCTATTTTGCTATGGAGTGTATGGAGATGAAAATCATGCCGAATTCCTAAGTTATTGCAAAAATTTGTAAAATTTCATTCTCAAATCCCCCCCCCCCCCCCATGATCTAACCTTATGCATTTTTGTAAATCTACTTCATTTTGCAATCTAGTGCACATGGTAGAGAATTCAAAGAATGTATCAGATTTGGAAGCTGAAAAGACAGTCTAAGATAATCGTGAATAGTCATCTATTAGCACAAAAGTATATCGTTTACCTCATAGACTACATGTACTAATTGGACCAAAAAGATCCATGTGAATTAATTATAGTGGTCTAGAAGTGGTAATGTCATGTTTGCTTTTGAAGGATGATTTAGTGAACTTGTCCTTTTGGCATGAAGTACATAAAGAAGTACTGTGTTACCTATGGTGCCGACACCTAGAATACGTCCTTTGCTGATGTCTCCAAAGGTCACCATTCCTCCTTTCTTCTTCTTCAGGCTAAAGAATTTGTCTTCATCTCCTGTCATGTGCTTAGAGCATCCAGAGTCCAAGTACCACACGTTCTCCTTATGCTTAGCCTACCAACATACCTAGAAAGAAAATGAGGGTAAAGATCTGATTACCCAAGTTGTTCCACCCAAAGTATTGGTAGACGACTTCGGTACCCAGACTTGCGTTGTTTTCTTTAGACCTTTCCTCAAGCATGAGCGAGAAGTGCGACCAAACTTTTTACATTTGGCACACAAGGTATAAGCGTTGGATGCCGCCCTTTTTGTTTTTGTAGATCTCATGCTGGAATACGGAGAAGAGCTTCCATAATAGACATTTATATTTTTATTATTCTTAAATAGATTTTGATTCTTTGCTGGAGATTGCTTACCGTCGGCGCTAGTATTAGCGCTTGGCAGTAACACTTTTACGTATCCCAGCTCAAACTTTCCAAATCCTAGGCAATGTGCTCCCTGCAGCATATCCAAAGATTTCGGACCTATCCCGAATTTCTGGACAACACAGTTCAAATCATGGATCCTCTCTTTCAAGGCGGTGTTTTCCGTGACAAGCGTCACACACCGATTAGCGAACTGCTTTTTACTCTCATCAACTTGCGTAAGAGAAATTTGGAGTTTTTTCTCCAGAACCTTCTTCTCGTTTGTAAGACTTTCTACTATTGAGGAAGTCTTGGAGAGGCTTTCTTTTAAATCATTGATCGTTGCCACCGAGTGAGAGCGCTCATGGTACTTGACTTTCTCTTTACCATATTTGGTGAGTTCATTGTTCAAATTCATTAAGTCTTTCTTCATTTTCTTATTTTCAGACATAAAGGATTTTTTCTCAAGCGGTACCTCATCAAGTTTATTACATAAAAGCTCATAGGAATCATACAAATCATCGTAGGAAAGAGGGGTTACCTCAGTTTCGCTATGAACACTGGATTCGCTGTCGGATTCATTTCCATGCATCCCCATGAGGTACAGATTTGCCTCATCCTCACTACTTGAATCAGAAGTGCTTGACTAGTTTGAACCGACATCGTCCCATGTTGACTATTTAAGCACATTCTTCCTTCCTTTGTCCCGACTTCTTCTCTCCTTTTATTCCTTTTGTAGCTTTGGACATTCTCTTTTCATGTGCCCAGATTTGTGACAGTGGAAGCATTCCGGAACCGATTTTTCATCGTCACTTTTTGTCCCCTTTGTTGATTTGTTATAGCTACTCTTCTCTTGATCACCTCTCTTCAAAAATTTTTTGAACTTCCCTTGCCTCTTGGGATTTTTCTTAAATCTTCTAAATTCTCGAACATAGAGGCTCTCTTCATCGTCAGATTCTTCTAATTCCTCCTTTCTCTTGTCCGCCTTAAGTGCTAGAGCTTTCTTTTTTGGCTCCCTTGGATATTCCTCGCTTTGAACCTTTAGCTCCAACACATGGACTTTCAGATTCCCAATGAGGCTTTCAATTTCCAAGGTGATGATGTTGTGAGATTCTACAATGGCAGTTACCTTTGGGTTGAACCATGAAGGAAGAGATTGCAGGATTTTTTGCACCAAGTATCTATTGGAGAAGGTCTTTCCAAGTGATCGAGAGGCATTCACAATCTTCGTGAAGCGAGTGTACATGCTGCCCACCTCCTCATCGATCTCCATCTGAAATTGTTCATATTCAGATTCTAGTCGAAACAGATTCGGCACATTCACCTGCGAAGTACCTTCATGCGTTAGGTCAAGCAATCACCAAATATCATAAGCAATTTCGCAATTGCATATTCTATTAAATTCTATTTTATCTAACGCACAGAAAAGAGAATTAATTGCTTTCGCATTATTGGTGCAGTTTAGTTTATCCATGTCATCCCATTTATCACATGGTTTTACTAACACTTGTTCGCCTACGGTGATAGTGGGTGCAGTATATTTTGACTCAACCATGGCCCAGACAACCATGTTTTGAGTCATCAAGAATATTTTCATTCACGTTCTCTAGTGGCTATAGTCACTCCCCATAAGTAGTGGGGTCTACTCACACTTTGACCCTCATGGAAAGCATGATTTACATTGGTCATCTTTCTTCAAGATATTAACCTTTTTTGAAGCAACCTTGCTCTGATACCACTTGTTGGATCGGGTGGCCAATCTTAGAGGGGGTGAATAAGGTTTGCAATCAAATACCAGAGATTTAAATTAATTATAGCATGTTGGGAATCTTGCTCTCATGATTCCTGATTTGGAGAAGTCACCAGTTCAAGAGAACTTCACTATGTATTTGATTACCTTCTTAGCTTTATCATCTCAGTAGAAGACAAGTTCAAAGAATGTTGAACTGACACATATCGTTGAAAAAGACTAAACATATCATCGAAAAGGGTATGCATGTCGCTGAAAAGATGTGCAGAGCAAAGTTGAATGATCATATCAGCTATCGTCGAGACAACATGTGTATGATGATATCATTGTGACATCAACACTACAACACCTCACAACGATATCAGAAAGCCGAGATGAAGAAGAAGACTCAAGCACAAAAACAAGTCAGATGTCGACGATATCGTCACAAAGAAGCCTTGTCGTTGGAAAGGCTAATCAAGGTAGATATCATCGTAAAGAAGCCTTGTCGTTGGAAAGGCCAAGTAAGACTGATGACGATGATATCATCGCAAAGAAGGCTTGTCATCGAGAAGACTAAGGAAGGTCACATGAAGACAGGCAGTTGCTGAAGAATAGTCTGTTGACAGGATATCGATTATGTCATCGACAAGATAAGGTGGTTACAATGATATCAAGTAGTCAAGAAGATTACGCCGACATCAGTTAGATGACTTCATGTCGTCTTAATTATAAGTGCAGAAGGGATGTCCCGCATCGTCGAAATATCCTTGTCTGAAGAAGAAGAAAGAAGACTTGAAGATCTGTCCAAGTCCAAGACATCGACAGGCTCTGTCGTCAAGATATTGTCCATGTCGTCGTAACGATGGAAATATCGTCGAGACAGATTCAAAAGTTGCCAGACGTGCTGTCTGCATTTAATGTCGCCGCCTGATTGTCCAATCAGTGCGTGCTCTTAAGGTATGGGCGTCTGTCAGTGGAGGACATCATAGGAGACCGTTATGCCGCTCCTCAGTCTTATAAAAGGGATAAGTGTCTGCCCTAAAACGTGCACAAAGGATACAAAAGAATTTACGCAAGAACTGATAAAACAGTGAAAGCGACATTAAAGGAAAAAAGAAGAACTGAGAACAAATCGATCTTCATCCATTGTTCTCAGAGAATCAGTCTAGCCTCATCGGCTGATAAGGAGAGTTCCAGATAAAAGAAAAGCTTGAAGAAGATCTGTGCGACCAAGATTCAAATCAGAAGTATCTTCTTCAAGAAAAGAAGCCAATATCCACCGGGCAGAAGAATTTATATTCTATCTTTCTTTGTAAGGCTTGCGGGCCAAAACTGTAAGATCTGTTTTCAGATCTGAGTGTCGAGCTTGAGTGCTTGAGATCTGTGAGGCTTGAGGGCCAGGGCAGAGGACTTGCGGGTCCAACCATGTCGAGCATGCGAGCTTGGGTGAAGTAGGGGCTTGTGGGCCTAGGCTGCAGGACTTGCGGGTCCAAGGGGCAAGACTTGCGGGTCTGCACTGTGTAGGGCTTGAGGGCCTGAGTGTCGAGCTTGCGGGCTTGAGTGCAGTAGGGGCTTGCGGGCCAAGGTTGTAGGACTTGCGGGTCCGAGTTGTAAGGCTTGTGGGCCTGAGACATTGGCGGAGTTTGCCGAGCCTAGCACACTGTTAGGTAGGTGCAGAGGGACAGAGGACTACTCAAGACACCCTGTCTTGAAGAACCTCTATACATCTTGTGTTGTGTGCTGGGATTTTCTGTGTGACTTTTCTATGTTGTACATACATTATACGTCTCTTGTACAAATATTTCAAAACAACCATAATCACCTACCCCCCCCCCCCTCTTTAGGTGATCATTCTATAACTGACATAGCAGGAATGTGCTTTTTGGAGCTAGCGCTGGGCAGTAACTCTACCGCGTGGCATTATCTAAGGAAATAGCCCAGTAAATGCAGAAAATTGTTTCGGGACTCACACTCCACCAACCAATGCACTACCAAAAAAATCACAGAAGTTTGTGTCAGAAAATATAGAAACATGGTATCATTGAATAATATAACATTGTTTACACAAAAAGACTTAGATCTCTATGACGCCGACCCTAATCCAAGGACTAGTTTTCTATACCGACCCTAATCCAAGGACCGGTTGGCTCTCTGCCTTTCCTCCCCGGAAAAGTCTTCGAGCCACTCGTCACCTTCCTTCCAGGAAGGGTCTTAGAGCCCAGATCTCCTAGATCTAGATGTCCTCCTAGGACGATTTCCTACAAAATCCTCCCCGGATTCCAACGACCTCCCCAGTTGATTTTCTTCACAAAAAACAAAGAGGAAAAATGAAAACACAATGGAGAATAAAGAGATAGAAACTATTGCTCCCTCAAAAATAGTATCCTCTGTAGAGTGGTGAGTGGTCGGTGCTTCTGAATATCATTTCTCTTGCACTCGATCAGCAATAGATGGTCGTTGTAGACTTTCCTCTTCAGAGATCTTTAAACTCAAACGGGATGGAGATAGTTCTCTTTTCCTTGCTTGGAGACATTGGTTCGCTGCAATAGAGGTGGTTGCGGAACCCTAATCACGTAAGTGTCTGTCTCTCTACTTCAGGAAAAGAATCGAGAACTTTTATAGCTGATTCTTGTAAGTTACCGTCGACGGTAGAGTTACCATGCGGTGGTAGCGTCTTTACGCATTTTTGTCAGTTGTCCAACACCAAATTAGAAGGGTGCTGAAAAACATTCTCTTGCTATCTTTGGATAGCACGGTGCGGTTGCAAGCATGTTGCGGTAGTGCATCACGTCGATTTCCTCTTAACGATAGTGGAGCATCTAGTCAACAAGGCGCGCACGGCATTAGGCTAGCGCCCGTGGTAACAGTCCTGTCGATATCGTCTCGACACTTTCATCTCGTCGACATAAGTTCTAGTTGACGCATCCTTCACGTTGACATAAGCCATCTCGTCGACAGAGCTAGCGCCCACGGTAAGTCCAGCGTGTTCCGATAGGCTTCTCGACGACATCATCTCGACTGCATAAGTCTTCTCGTCGATATTTGCCTTTGCGTCGAAGCAAGTCACGCCGATATGGCTATCGCCGGTGGTAGGACTAGCGCCCGACGGTATGTCATAGAGAGTAGAATTCTCGATGTCTTCACACCTGTAAACCTGCACACTATACCCAAGACATGTATGATAAAATATAGCATGGGATTTGATATTGTCAAACTAAAGAGATGCAAAATGAATGTTCCAACAATCTGATCCATAACAGAGATTGAAGGGTGTTTACTGTTATTTTACTTTGGGTCACCTAGATCACGCCTAGAGGGGGTGAATAGTGTGATGAGTGCTTTTTCATCCTTTATAAAGTTTCAGAAAGATGATAAGAAAATTTCAAGTACAGAAAGCACACAAGGATTTATAGAGGTTCCCCAAGAATGACTTGGGTAGTCCTCTCTCCACACCACATATCTAGCAATGTGCTAGACTAGGTAATCTCCTCCAAATCTTAGTCTTCTTTTCCAAGACTTACACTCAGGCCACCAAGGCCCTACCTCAATCTCCCCAACAAGAGATCTACACTCAGATCTTTTTCATGATCCTACACTCAGATTCCCAAAGGAATCTAACAGCTCAGGCTCCAAGAGCCCTACAACTCAGGCTTATGCAAAAAACCCTATAACTCAGATCTCAAAAGATCTTATAACAATCAGTTTATAATTTCATTATTTTTAATACAACTTAGACTCAAAAGATGAATAAAGAATAAATTTGAGTCTTCTGTAGAAGTACAACAGATATGCTTCTTCTTCCTTGATCAGATCTCATAAATAATCTTCTTGAAGGATTTGATTTTGATCAAAATAAACTTTCTTGCAGAATAAAACTAGTTGGGAACCTTACCTGCAATGTTGCTGGTTTGAATAAGTGCTCAAGTCAAAGATAAATACACTTTGTATTTGACACATTTTCTTTAGAATATTGCTTTGAGGTACTATATAGTGCAAGCCTAACATAAGGCTAGATTTGGTGTCATTTGACATTGTTTTGTCAATGTAATCCCTCATTAGCAAAACACCATGTCGGCCTATGATCTAGACTATGATAGACTTATCACTAACTTATTATCATCAGGAATAAAGGTCTAACAAGTGAGCTAACGCAAAGGATCTTAGTTGAGAAGATCAGAAATTGACTATGTGAAATATCATCTTGGAGAGTCTAAATGTCGTCGAGTAAAAGCTTCGATATTGGCTTGAAGACCTTAAGCTTCAAGACGATATCGTCGTGTAAACTCTCATCTACTCTCATATCGCCTTGTGTTGAAGAAGAAGGCCAATCTTCAAACATTGTCTCGATAATATACTTTTCAAGACGATATCTTCTTGACAAGGCTCAATTACTATCATATCATCTTGGAGGTATTCACTAAATATTTGGAAGCACTTTCTTAAAGGAAGAATTTGGCTAAGGCATTTATTGTCGAGGTAATCTCAAATATTATCGTGGTCAGGTAAAATGTTGTCGAGAAACCAACACGACCTTTCATAAGTATAAAAGCCAGATTCAACCTGATAGGCTTATCATTCGGCTAGAAGGAAAAAATAATCAAATATCTTCTTGAAGACTATAAGAGACGTCAAGTCGATTCGTGAAGAAGATTCGGCTAGAAGGCAGAAGTAATCAATTTTCGTCTTGAAGACTATAAAGAGACATCAAGTCGATTCATATAGAAGATTCGACTAGAATACCAAAGCAGTCGAATATCGTCTTGTAAACCACAAAGGGTCATCAAGACGATTCATTTAGAAGACTCGACTAGAAGGCTGGAGTAGTAAAATATTGTTTTGAAGACCAAAAAGTGTCATCAAGATGATTCGTACAGAACATTTGACTAGAAGACTGAAACAGTGAAATATCATCATGTAGACTACCAAAGTCACCAAGACGATTCGTGCAGAAGGTTTGAACTAAAGTTATGCAAAGTTCAAATTCGACTAGAAGAATTGCATCCAACTAGACATCATGAAGATTCGACCAGACTTCTAGTCGAATTGTGGAAAAGCCTGAATTCAAATTAAAGCGTGATTTTGACATTATATCATTTATTGTCGCCGCATATTGGGCCAATCAGAGCTGAGCTTTATGGAAAGATGATTTCTGACATAAAGGCCATCCTAGGAAATGATCGTTAATAAATGTCCCTGTAAAAGGGAGTAGATGGATTTTCACTAAACCTTAATTTTGAGATTCACAATCATTCCCCTAAAGATTCTGAAGGAAGAACTCATCGCCGTCAACGTGCAATTCATTCCAAAGTTCAAGTAAAAAAGAAGATATTCTTTGAAGCTAATCATTCTATTTTTCTGAAGAAAGATTTAGTTATCATGTCAATCAAAAGATTCAACATTTCATTGCAAGAAGATTTCTGAAGAAGCCATTTTCGCAACAAACTTCAAGAAGATTCAAGCAATACAAGCTAATTTCTCTGAGTCTAGAATATCTTTGTGAAACTTTTTTTTTACATATTCATTAGTAGGATTTCTGAGGAAATATGAGTGTAGGGTCTTTCAAATATGAGTTATAGGATCTTTTGTTTAGGATATGAGGTGGGGAGCTTTGCACAGTTCCTGAGGTAGGGAGCTTTGCACAGTTCCCGAGGTAGGATTCTAGCTTGAATCTGAGTTGTAGGAGTTGAACACTCTGAGTTGTAGGATCCTTTGACTGGATTTGAGGTAGGGAATCAACAGGTATTCCTGAGCTGTATGAGTCTTGGACCAAAGATTCTGAAATATGTCATTATCTCTTGCATATAGATTTATTTGGTCCTATGTCAATTCATAGTTAGGAAGGAAGTTATATACTTTTTTGATAGTTGATGACCTCTCTAGGTATGTTTGGGTGTTCTTCCTTAAGAAAAAGTCTGATACCGTGGACATCTTTGTATCATTTGTCAAGCAAGTTCAAAATGGAAAGAACTGTAATATGGTCAAAATCAGAAGTGACCATATCACAGAATTTCAGTCTGAACTCATGATAGATTTCTGCAAAGAATAATGCATCCTTCAAGAATTTTCTTCTCCAAGAACACCAAAACAAAATGGAGTTGCTAAGAGGAAAAATAGAACTCTCATAGAAGCTGGGAGAACCATGATAAGTGTCTCTTCACTACCAGAATATTTCTGGGTTGAAGCTGTTAAGACTGCGTGTCATGTGCAGAATAGAGCTTTTATCATCAAATGTCACAAGAAAACTCCTTATGAACTAATGAAGGGCAGAAAACCAAATCTAGTCTACTTTAGAATCTTTGGATGTACGTGTTATGTTCTAAACAATGGTAAGTCATATCTAACCAAGTTTGCTAAAAAATATTTTGAGGGGATTCTTGTTGGCTATAGTAACCACAATAAGGCTTATAGAATATTTAACAAAAAGACTCATGTGGTAGAAGAATCAATTCATATTGTATTTGGTGAGACAAGCATGATTCATCAAGGCTTGTCTAGATCTTCTAATGTTGCAGGAACATGTTTGAAGCAACAAGAGCTAATCCTAAAGAACTGCCACTAGCTTGGAGACACCATAAAGACCATCCAAGTAGTCAATTCATTGGAGACATAAGCCATGTAGTAAGGATAAGGAGAAGTGCTCATAACGAAACACTATATCTGAGCTTTCTATCTCAGATTGAACCAAAGATATTTGAAGAAGCCAATTCAGAACCCTCTTGGATCATGGCTATGCAAGAGGAACTCAGTCAGTTCAAAAGATGCAAAGTGTGGAAGCTGGTTCCTAGGCCCCAACATCATAATGTCATTAGAATAAAGTGGGTCTATAGGAACAAGCTAGATAAGAATGACATCGTCATCAAGAACAAAGCAAGGCTGGTTGCAAAGGGATACAGATAGGAAGAAGGGATTGACTTTGATCAAACCTTTGCACCAACAACAAGACTTGAGGCAATAATGCTATTTCTAGCATATGTAGCTCATAAAGGATTCAAAGTGCATCAAATGGATGTAAAGTCTGCTTTCCTCAATGGAGATCTCAAGGAGGAAGTGTATGAAGAGCAGACTGCAGTTTTTGTTGTTCCTAACCTTCCTAATTATGTTCATTTCTTAAGAAAGGCTTTGTGTGGCTTGAAACAAGCTCCTAGAGCTTGGTATGAAATCTATCCAGCTTCCTCATTAAAAACAAGTTTTCAAGGGGGAAGATAGATAATACATTACTAAGGGAAGTAAATGACAAAATTTTGCTAGTACAAATTTATGTTGATGACATAATTTTTGGATCTACTGTCACGACCTGTCTCGACAAAATTCAGAGTGCGCTTCGGGGCGGGTCGTGATGCCATAGGCATGGGCAAAAAGGAATCCATGCCTGCTAAGGAAGAAGCAGGAGTACTACAAATAATTTTAAAAGAGTTACTTTTAAGTAAAACAGACTGATTTATTGCGGAAGCTTTAAAATACGATAATTGAAACAGGTGCACATGCATTTTGCAAAAACAACTTAAGATACAAGTTATGGAACATAAATTTATGCAGTGATCATCGCAGATGAATGAGCATGCAAAACATGTCAAATTCTAGTACATATAATATTTAGCCTAGCAGTTGTCCATGAAATAGGAGAAAATGGTTGATCGTAATTATTACATAACAGAAATAGCCAACAGTAAAAGAAATGAAACATAAACACAAAACCTGAAGCTTGACGCAGAGCGGCTCAGGAAGCAGGCGACGCAGGCCCGAACGCTAAGAAAAATTCCAAAATAAGAAGGAAATGCCTCAGAACATTGAAAATCAATAGTAAACAAGCTATAAATTTAGGTACGTGCATAAGAAATTAGAAATTCTAAGGTACCAATTAATCCCGAAGCAAGCCAGTGAAACAGGCAAATAATTGAAACAAGTAGAACTATCAGGAAATATTAGCCTACTCCGGGGTAAATCATAAACATTCTTGCAACGACATAAGCTGTAATGGTTGAAATACGTAGGTGTTTATAGTGGGTGCACATGGTTCACACTCAAGTTCAAGTGTAAGTCTTACTAGAATAAGAGTTTTTCTTGCTTATTGTGACCATGCAATCAAGACGATGCACCATATAAACCCTAACTTCCAAGATTTGCTTATGACACGCAGGACCTAAGTGATTCAGAAATTTAAGCTCGCTATAACCGGTCCTTTGTTCCCATTAGGGATTCAAGAGGGAACCCAAGTCAAGGAGTTTCATCAATTAAACCCTACCTTTCAATGTCAACTTACGCTATTAATGACTTAGTGCAGGATTTCGTGGATTCTAGCATATCAAGATATGAAACCAAGATACTCATTCAGATATACAAGAGTATATTTTATAAACGTGAAATGGGTGGGATCGAGTTATAGAACGTTATTTAACCAAGTCTTGGAACCAGACAGGCATAAGAAACAAGATTCGATGACTCAGAGAACTCGATAGAGAGTTTTGAAACTTTCGGATTCAAGTATTCACGAGTAATAAGATTACTATACAACATTTTCTAGGATATCCAGTATTCCTTTAGATTACGTCATTCCAAGGCACGAATATCTTCTAAGTAACCATGTGTACGAGTCGAAGATTTTATATCAAGCACAATTCACCTAGTTGCTAGCAGGAATCTTAACATTTATTATTATAGCAATTAATGTTCCTGCTCGAAAAGATCTACTAGTCTTGGATTTATCCATCAAATGAGATGCAATTCATTTAAATGAAAATCTAATTAAAACCACTTTCGTTCACTAACTCGTCTTCCAACAAATGAGACACAATTCATCTAAGTGAAAATTCAAGTAACCATCATTCACGTTCATAACTTGTGACATTCCAAACATGTGACACCTCAACCTATTAACAAGTTAACCTCAGACATTCAAGAACTAAGTTTATTTGATGAAACGTGTATTCAAAACAAAGTCATAAAATCATAAGAACAGACATGCTAAATAAATTCAATGCTTGCAAGAGAGAGGGATCTCTACTTGCCTTAAATGAGGCTGAATCTGACGGCGGCGGCTAAGCGGCGCAAGCAAAATAGAAATCCTAATTCGAACCTGTTCAAGATCAATATTTATAATATTCGACTTAGCGAAGTTCTCTATGCTTGCAAAAATATTTGCTAATAGCACAACACAACAAGAGAGGGTTAGCGAATTACATCCCTCAAAAGTGAGGGGAGAAGAGATTACCACGCGGAAATTGGAGATTTGGCAGCGCTTTAGGCTAGGGAAACCCTAATCGGAGAGGGCTTTGCTTGATCGGCACCGGAAATCACGAACATCCATGGTTAGACGATTATAGGAGGGCAAATTTTTTTTGAAATCATAAATATAAGCAATTTGGGACGCTAAAATTTCCAAACAAACGCAAAGAAATCTGAAATAGGAGGGGAAGGAGGAATTTCATACCAATATGAACCAAATCTGAGTCCAAAATCCAAGGAGGAGGAGGGTTCAGGCAAAACCCTAGGAGAAAATGGAGAAGAAGAGGGCTGCCGGCCTTGAGGGGAGGGATTTGGGCTGCTGGAGAGCTGCTGTCGGCTAGAGCAGGATAAGGAGATGGCCATGGCAGAAGGAGGAGGAGTTGAGGCTTCCTGCTTGAGCAGGAGGAGGCGCAGGAGGCGGCGAGCAGCGGCAACTAGCAGGAGGGAGGTGTCATCGGCCACTGCAGGAGGAGACGGCGCCAGCTGGAAGCAGAAACGAGAGAATGAGGTTGCTGGCGGCTGGAGGGCTGGGGGTGCGGATAGAGAATTCTAATAGGGAGGGATTTTCATTAGTATTATCATTATTCTGGGTTGTTACATTCTCCCCTACTTAGGAAGTTTCGTTCCGAAACTTTCTAAGGATTCCCTGAATGGGACCTCTCATCACGAAGATTCAGATGTCATTTATTCCAAACAAGATTTGCAGGTCAAGACATGGAAGCTAACTATGAACATGCTGAAATAGAAAGGAAAACAAGCGCTGAGACTTACCAAGATCAAGAGAAAATTTGCGGATACTTGCTTCGCACAACAGATTCAAGTTCTCGAGAGAATTATTCAGACTTCTCATGCATTCAAAACACAGCTATCATAAGGATGATTTTTCTTTCGAAGCTTGCGTACTTGATACTTAACGACCTTAGAGGGTATGTCAATATATGAAGGGTTGGATTCGAGGAACATGAGAATTGCTTGACTTAGCTTGGAATTGAGAGATAAGCCTCAAGAATTCGGAAGCGAAAAATCTTTGCACGAAGGGGGGTAACTTACTTGCGATGCTGACGCTTAAGAGCTAACCAGAAGGGGATACTGAAGAATCAGATGAGATCGATAGACAAGCAGAACAGGAAGCACTGATTACGAATACCGAGGTCTTGAAACTAGAGATTCTAACACATTTCCTACTGTCAGGTACATAAATTATGTAATAATTACAGCATTTTCATTGGACAACTCTAGGTAATGATCATGCAAGTGCAACTATGAGATTGTGTGCGATGTCAAGCAAATAGTAACTTCCTGCGTGTACAATCATTATTGTTGTTCTTAGCTCGACACTTGTGCAATGCTTATGATATGAGTGCAAATGAATGGATATACATGCCATGTTAAGCGCCCATATCACTTAACATGTCATGCATTTTATGATTCTAATGCCAACGCACTTGAAAATATTAAACTGCCCATAACCATTTAACATTCACAAGCGGTGTATATCCTAGTGGGAATTCATATGCATAAAAATGTTAAGTTTGCCCATAACCCCTTAACACTCGTGTGCATACTACTCATGCTTATGAGTGTAGTGAGTGTGTGTTTCAGCCGCGAACAACAAATAATGATAAGGTGCGTGAAGTAATGATGCATGTATATATATATATTTATATAATAAGATTCAAAATATGTAATAGTTATAAAATACTTTATCTTTAGAGTCTAACCTCACTCTGATACCAACTGTCACGACCCATCTCGACAAAAGTCAGAGTGCGCTTCGGGGAGGGTCGTGATGCCACAGGCATGGGCGAAAAGGAATCCATGCCTGCTAAGGCGGAAGCAGGAGTACTACTAATATTTTTAAAATAGTTACTTTTAAGTAAAATAGACTGATTTATTGCGGAAGCTTTAAAATATGATAGTTGAAATAGGTGCACATGCATTTTGCAAAAACAACTTAAGATACAAGTTTTGGAACATAAATTTATGCAGTGATCATCGCAGATGAATGAGCATGCAAAAGATGTCAAATTCTAGTACATATAATATTTAGCCTAGCAGTTGTCCATGAACAGGAGAAAATGGCTGATCGTAATTATTACATAACAGAAATACCCGACAGTAAAAGAAATGAAACATAAACACAAAACCTGAAGCTTGACGCAGAGTGGCTCAGGAAGTAGGCGACGCAGGCACGAACGCTAAGTCAAATTCCAAAACAAGAAGGAAAAGCCCCAGAGCATTGAAAATCAACAATAAACAAGCTATAAATTTAGGTAAGTGCGGAAGAAATTAGAAATTCTAAGGTACCAATTAATCCCGAAGCAAGCCAGTGAAACATGCAAGTAATTGAAACAAGCAGAACTATCAGAAAATATTAGCCTACTCCGGGGTAAAGCATAAACATTCTTGCAATGACATAAGTTGTAATCGTTGAAATGCGTAGGTGTTTCCAGTGGGTGCACATGGTTCACACTCAAGTTTAAGTGTAAGTCGTACTAGAATAAGAGTATTTCTTGCTTACCGTGACCATGCAATCAAGATGATGCACCATCTAAACCCTAGCTTCCAAGATTTGCTTATGACACGCAGGACCTAAGTGATTCAAAAATTTAAGCTCGTTATGACCGGTCCTTTGTTCCCATTAGGGATTCAAGAGGGAACCCAAGTCAAGGAGTTTCATCAATTAAACCCTGCATTTTAATGTCAACTTACGCTATTAATGACTTAGTGCAGGATTTCGTGGATTTTAGCATATCAAGACAGGTAACCAAGATACTGATTCAGATATACAAGAGTATATTTTACAAACGTAAAACGAGAGGGATCAATTTATAGAATGTTATTTAACCAAGTCTTAGAACCAGACATGCATAAGAAATAAGATTCGATGACTCAGAGAACTCGATATAGAGTTTTAAACTTGCGGATTCAAGTATTCACGAGTAATAAGATTACTATACAACATTTTCTAGGATATCTAGTATTCCTTTAGATTACGTCATTCCAAGACACGAATATCTTCTAAGTAACCATGTGTACGAGTCGAAGATTTTATATCAAGCACAATTCACCTAGTTGCTAGCAGGAATCTTAACATTTATTATTATAGCAATTAATGTTCCTGCTCGAAAAGATCTACTAGTCTTGCATTTATCCATCAAATGAGATGCAATTCATTTAAATGAAAATCCAATTAAAACCACTTTCGTTCACTAACTCGTCTTCCAAAAAATGAGACACAATTCATCTAAGTGAAAATTCAAGTAACCATCATTCACGTTCACAACTTGTGACATTCCAAACACGTGACACCTCAATCTATTAACAAGTCAAATTCGGACATTCAAGAACTAAGTTTATTTGATGAAACATGTATTCAAAGCAAAGTCATAAAATCATAAGAACAGACTGTCTATATAAATTCAATGCTTGCAAGAGAGAGGGATCTCTACTTGCCTTAAATGAGGCTGAATCTGACAGCGGCGGCTAAGCGGCGCAAGCAAAATAGAAATCCTAATTCGAACATGTTCAAGATCAATATTTATAATATTCAACTTAGCGAAGTTCTCTACGCTTGCACAAATATTTGCTAATAGCACAACACAATAATAGAGGGTTAGCGAATTATCTCCCTCAAAAGTGAGGGGAGGAGAAGAGATTACCACACGAAAACTGGATATTTGGCAGCGTTTTAGGCTAGGGAAACCCTAATTGGAGAGGGCTTTGCTTGATCGGCACCGGAAATCACGAACAACCACGGTTAGACGATTATTAATGGGCAAAAAAAATCTAAAATCACAAATATAAGTAATTTGGGACGCTTAAATTTCCAAACAAAGGCAAAGAAATCTGAAATATGAGGGGAAGGAGGAATTTCTTACCAATATGAACCAATTCCGAGTCCAAAATCCGAGGAGGGTTCGGGCAAAACCCTAGGCAGAAACAGAGAAGAAGAGGGCTGCGGCCTTGAAGGGAGGGATTTGGGCTGCTGGAGAGCTGCTGTCGGCCAGAGCAGGAGAAGGAGCCGGCCATGGCAGAAGGAGGAGGAGCTGAGGCTGCCTGCTTGAGCAGGAGGAGGCGCAAGAGGCGGCGAGCAGCTGCGGCTAGCAGGAGGGAGGTGATGAATATATTCGGTTCGTTTCTTTTTTAATTGATTTGGTTTACGCAACCTTTATATGATGAGTTTAGAATTAGGCGGGTGTTTTCGAAGAGTTTCGCAAGTACTCCTACTTTGAGAAACTAACCGTTATCCTATCGAAAGATAGAAGTAACGGTATTTTTCTTCTTTCGAAATATTGACGCTTACACCCCGACTACAACACCGAATTCTATTGATTTTTAAAATAGAAAAGGAGAGTTTTGCAATAAATTAGTTTGAACAGTTTTTGTTTAAATTTTAATCCGAACTAATCATATAATAAAGGCAAGTATACCTTATCGTGAGTAATACAGGATATTTTGTTTTAGAAAATATCGAGGTCATATATTTCCGCGGATCGTGTTGATTAAGCTACTTTGAGGAACGAACTATTATTTTATCGGAATAAGTTTTTAGCGTGGGTTTTTAAAAGAAAACGATAATAAGCGTATAACTAGAGTTCTAAACGATGATAATAATAGTGCCCGATGTCGAATTACCTTGAGACGAAAACAGTCTTTTTTAGAAGTAAAAGTGATGACTTTTCAAAACATTAAAACGACTTGGCCGTGGAGGTTCTATAATTATGAATGCTCCTCTCTCGAGGGTACGCCCACCTGAGATTATGAATTTTCGACCATCGAATCTTCTTAATACTCGCTTTATGTTGTGAACCCCGCTATTGGGTTTTTACTTCCAATTCGGGAAACTTACCTCATCCTCTCTCGAGGGTAGAGCACACTTCTCTTTACCCGTGAGCGATCAGTTCGTACGCACGAGCCTCTCGGCTAACTAGTGTATGGAGACAGAAATGAAAACCACACATCGATTATGTGGCTCCACTCAACGTTATTCTCGGGTAAACCTTAAGCGTTAATAATTTTTGAAAGAGATGTTTTATTTTTAGAAAAACTATTTTTATGTCCCAATTCTCTTCGACATCGTGCGGTAAAGGAAGTTAGCAACTCATCGGAATGGAGACGACATTAATAGTTGAAAAATACATGTTTAATTATTTAAGCGAATATAAGCGGATATAAGCGGATAAAAAGGAAATAAAAGACTTATATAAAAGCAGTAATAGTATCCGTCCCAACCGTCTTAAACAAGCGCTAAAAAGTTCTTAGCCTCTTATCCAGGACGGGGGTGGTATAGAAATGAAAAGACTTGTAAAGGTGCAGAAATAATATTCGTCCCAACCGTCTTAAATAAGTGCTAAAGTAAATTAGCCTCTTATTCAAGATGGGGGTGGTATATAGCAGTTATATAAGGACTGAAATAAAGCTAAGTTGCAAAAAAGAAAAACACTATCTCATATACGCACACACTCTACTTGTAATAAAAAGACTGAATCGAAAGAAAGCGTTTAAACGAAAGCGATAAATAAAGCGTTAAAGAAAGCGATAAACTATTTTTATGAAAGCAATAAACCTAAATTATGAAAGCAATAAAACTATTCTCAAACACACACACACACACTAACATAAATGAAAAAGGAAGATGATCCAAATGAGAAAACAACATTTTATTTCTAAAAGGTGAAAATTACAAACGAACATAAACTTAATTGCATAAAGAAAACTCACAATCACTCAAAAGAACTCAAAATAACATTACAACACTCAAAATTTGGATGAAATTTACTTCAGCTGAGCCCCTCTATTTATAGGCAAAATTTTATTTTTACACGCCCTAGGTCACGGGCGTGACTTGGATGTCACGACCGTGATTTAGGGCGTGACATTTGCGCGTGCTTTAGGGGTCGCATCCGCCGTCTTCTAGAAGGTTTGTCCGTCAAACATGGTTGCACACGGGCGTGACCTGCAGTGTCACAGCCGTGACAGTGGGCGGCAGTTTATCAGCAGCATGGGCGTGACTTTGGGGCTGGCGGTGGATTCGTCGAACGCTTGGATAGAGAGTTCGTCGAACGCAGCTCAGGTTTCGTCGAACGCAGGGCAGAGAGCGTTCGTCGAGCGCAGCTCGATTTTCATCGAACGCAACCTGAGAAGTTGGCATTTTAAACGCCCTTGGGTCACGGGCGTGACATGTTGTCACGGGCGTGACTTGAAAAAAATTGCCAAAATCTGCAAAAACAAAAATAAAGCTAAGTTAGTAACAAAAATAATAAAACAAGCAATTTATTCATTAATTTACATAGAAAATTTACAATATTAATTAAAATTATACTAATAATTATACTAAAAATACATATATTTTACTATTCATCAGGAGGCATCATCGGCCACTGCAGGAGGAGATGGCGTCGGCTGGAAGCAGAAATGGGAGAATGAGGTTGATGGAGGCTGGAGGGCCAGGGGTGCGGATAGAGAATTCTAATATGGAGGGATTTTCATTAGTATTACATTATTCTGGGTTGTTACATCTACTGATGACAACCTTTGTAAGAAGTTTGCAAACTTAATGCAAGGGAAGTTTGAAATGAGCAGCATGAGAGAGCTGAAATACTTCCTAGGGCTCCAAGTGAAGTAATCTGAGGATAGGATATTTATCTCTCAGACCAAGTTTACTAAAGATCTTATAAAGAAGTTTGGAATGGAGAGTGCAACCTCAATGGGAACTCCAAAGGGCTCCAATGTATCTCTGTACAAGAATGATAAAGGGAAACCTTTTGAAGAGACCTTGTACAGATGCATAATTAGATCTCTGCTCTACCTAACTGCTATTAGACCTGACATTATATTTGTTACATGTGTTTGTGCTAGGTATTAAGCTTCCCCTAAGGAATCTCACTACACCTCTGCTAAGAGAATCTTGAGATATCTCAAGGGAACTTCAGATCTTGGCCTTTGGTACCCTAGAAGTAATGATTTTGAGCTAACAGGGTATTCAAATGCAGATTTTGTAGGTTGCAAAGAAGATAGGAAAAGAAAATATGGAACTTGTCAATTCCTAGGGAAGAGACTGATCTCATGGACCAGCAAGAAGCAAACAAGTGTTGCAATCTCAACACCTGAATCAGAACACATCTCAACTGGGAGTTGTTGTGCTCAACTGCTATGGATATAACATCAGCTGGAAGACTACAACATAAAGATCGGCAAAATAACAATGTATTGTGATTCATCCAATGCATTTTCTATTGCTAAGAATCATGTGTCGCATAACATGACTAAGCACATTGAAATCAGGTACCACTTCGTCAAGGAGCATGTTGAAAATGAGGATATCTATCTTAAGTATGTCCCCACCAACAACCAAGTAACAGATATCTTTACAAAGCCGCTTGATGAAGCTAAATTTAATTTCCTTAAATCTACGCTTAGTATGCTGAATTTATACTAAGCATATAATGCTCACTTACCTTTAAATATTATACATATGTATGCTAACAAGGTTCTTGCAGGAAACTAATAATAAAATACAAGAAAATCCCAAGTTGAATCTGTGTCATCGAGCATACAAGACAACATAGAGGTCTTGTCGAAGTGTTATCAAGCTGACACAACAGGCGTATCGTCGTAGTGTATCTTCGACACTCAGATATCAGCTTATATTGGATCATTAATCACCTTCATTCAATTAAGGATCAATCTCCTCAGCAAATGCACCCATGTATGCGTCTTTTGACATTCCTAAAATAGAACATATATATAAGGTAAATGCTTAAAAATTGATCACACCTTCATTTGCCCTAAGCCGTCAAAACAAAAAGCTCGGCCCGCTTGACAAATTGCGACATCGGCGACCTTCAATTATCCAGCTTTTCTATTCATGACGCCAAAGAAAGGGGAAGATTATTGCAATATTGGATGCGAGCTAGTCAAAGGTGGATTCAACAGGGCCGACGAAGAGATAAAATTAATTAGTGGACTATTAATAGCCGCTGGCCTGGAGTATGTTTTATCTAAACTCACTGTGATTATGCATAGAGAACTGGTGGAGTTTTATTCCAAATCCCATATAAGCTCCTCCGACAAAGCTATCAAAACAAGGGTAAGTGATACCTTATTAAGAGTTATAGTTCAAGGGCGGATAAGAGCACTCCGTCTACCAGTTTTTGAAGAAGATGATAATGAAGAGGACATTTCTAATGAAGATTATTCTGAAGGCTTAAAGTGGTGTGGACATGAGGCAGAATGTTATGGATCACTGAAAAGGGCAAACTTCAATTCTGAAGGAAAGCTTTTGGCAGATGTTATTGTGAAAGTCTTAATTTGCAAGCCTGGATCTCATGACAGGATTACAAGATAAATGTTTGAGATAATGACAAGGGCCATGCTGATCAAAAGAATAAATTGGGCTTATATTTTATTTGACCAAATTAGGGAGAGCTTTAGTGCCCCAAATTTTGGTAGAATACTGTCATTATATCTGTTGTCAAGTCTGCCAGATAAGCTGAACAAGAAGTTGGGCACTCTCATTCATTGCATGAAGAAGATGGATATAAGAACCCTAGAAAGGTGGGAGAAATCTTTCTCTAAGGCTCCTAAGAAATCCTAGGGAGTCAGTGCAGTGAAGAGAACTACTATAGATGAAGGAAGCTATTCAAAAAGAAGAACATATTGACAGCCAAACCCTTTATAAATTGAGGGGGAGACTGGTCAGATCTCAGTCCCAAGTTTTACACTAGAACTATTGGGTGAGCCCATGATCAGTGATGAGGTTGTTGTTTTTGAGTCTATTGCTACAGCTGGTGATAGATAGGAAGCTACTCAAGAAGGTGCTTCAGTTGAGGGGGAGATTCAAAGTGAGCTCCCTGCTATAGGGGTTGAGGAAGCAACCCTCACTGGGTTGGCTGTCCAAGAGAACCTAGAAAATTCTTAGAAAGTCATAGATGTTGTTGTTGTTGTTGAGAAAGCAAGACCATAAGTTGTTGTTCTAAGACAAGACTTCCCTGATATTCTTTATGCTGATGATGCAATGGATTCTATGTATCAAGATGTGGTACAAAGAAAGGTTGTTGAGAAAGAGCAAGCTATTCCAAGTACTTACGCTCCACAACCTCAAGAAGAAGCTCCAGGCTCCATAATCAATAAAATAAAAGAATTGCTAGCAGAAGAAAGATTTCATTATCAATCATATATTGACAATGTGGTGAAAGACATCAAGGAAGATATCTCTACTCAGATGAAGGCGATGAAGACTGAATGACCATGTCAATGCTTAAATCATTGGTTGGTTCACCAAAGAAGGAACAACAGTGGATTGTAACATGAAGGCACATCAATCTATAAGTACCAGGATGGATTCCGCCCTGGAATTTCATCAAAAGTCAGAACAAGACCTAGAAAATGTAGTTGACTGAATCACTAAGAAAATTATTGACTGTCATAAGGTCATAATGAACAGATGCGTGTACACTCAAGAGTTCACTAATGAGGCTTTATCTAAGAAACTGGAAGACTCCTCAAAAGACATTCAAAGAAGTATTTTTGAAGAAGTCAAAAAGAGGGAGAGGTGGAGTTGAACAAGCTATTTGGATAATGAATGCACTTGATCACTCCCAGGGACTCAATCCCATAGTGACTGAGCCTCCAAATAACAACAATCCTTTGAACATTTCTGAAAGCACACAAGTGGAAGCTAGTTCCAGTCAGCAGAAGAGGCAAAGGCTTTCAGAAGAAGAATTGGCTGCCCATAGAAGAAGAGGGGAAGATAGAGTAAATGATTCAAGCCTCTCAATGTGGAGTCCAAAGTCAAAGCACATAATTCTACAAACATGGAATGACCTTGGAAGCATTGGAAAAGATATTGACAAACACTATCCCAATGATGAATAGGCCAAGCACATGAAAACTAAAGCCTAACAAAAACTCTACATGAAATAGCAGAAGGAGGGAACATTGCCAAAGAATGCGCCTTCTATCCCCAACACTTACTTTCCTAAGCCTTTCAGTTTGTTTGACAGACAAAGACAAAAGGGGAAAGTTGAAGAAATAAGATGAGCTTTTAAGTTTAGATGTGCTAAGGGCAAATGTAATTTTTACTAATCTATTTGCAAACCTTTGAGACTTTTATATATGTGATATTTGAATGTTGTCTATATTCTCTGTGACATTACTTTAATATTTGTCTGTGTAGTTTATCTATGAGTGAGGTTCTGACTTTTTCAAATAGGGGGAGATTGTTGAGAACCTTACCTACAATGTTCCTAATTTGAAGAAGTCCTCAAGTCAAAGATAAATACACCTTGTATTTTACACATTTGCTTTAGAATATTGCTTTTAGGTACTAGACAGTGCAAGCCTAACATATGTCTAGACTTAGTGTCATCAAACATAGTTTTGCTAATGTAATCTCTCTTTGTGCAAAACACCATGTCGACCTATGATCTAGACTATATTAGACTTGTCACTAACTCATTATCATCAGGAATAAAGGTCTAACAAGTGAGCTTAAGCAAAGGATCTTAAATGAGATGATCAAAAATTGACTAAGTGAAATATCGTCTTGGAGAGTCTAAATATCATTGAGTAAAGGCTTCGATATCGGCTTGAATACCTTAAGCTTTAAGATGATATCGTCATGTAAACTCTCATATACTCTCATATCACCTTGTGTAGAAGAAGAAGGCCAATCTTCAAACATCGTCTCGGTAATATACTTTCCAAGACGATATCGTCTTGACAAGGCTCAATTACTCTCATATCATCTTAGAGGTATTCAATAGATATTTGGAAGCACTTGATTAAAGGAAGAATTTGGCTAAGAAAATTATTATCGAGGTGATCTCAAATATCGTTGAGGTCACGTGAAGTGTCGTCGACGAACCAACACGACATTTCATAAGTATAAAAGGTAGATTCAACCTGATAGGCCCATCATTCGGCTAGAAAGCAGAAATAATCTAATATCATCTTGAAGACTATAAAAGACATCAAGTAGATTCATGAAGAAGATTCGACTAGAAGACAGAAGTAATTAATTATCGTCTTAAATACTATAAAGAGACATCAAGTCGATTCATGTAGAAGATTCGACTAGAAGACCAAAGTAGGCAAATATCGTCTTGTAAACCACAAAGGGTCCTCAAGACGATTCGTGCAGAAGACTCGACTAGAAGGCTGAAGTAGTCAAATATCATCTTGAAGACCACAAAGAGGCATCAAGACGATTCGTGCAGAAGATTTCGACTAGAAGACTGAAGCAGTGAAATATCATTTGTAGACTACCAAAGTCACCAAGACAATTCGTGCAGAAGGTTTAAACTAAAGTTATGCAGAGTTCAAATTCGACCAAAAGAATTGCATTTGACTAGACATCTTTGGCCAGAATTCTAGTCAAATTGAGGAAAGGCCTGAATTCAAATTAAAGCGTGATTTTGGCGTTACGTCATTTACTCCTGCCACACATTGGGCCAATCAGAGATGAGCTTTATGGAAAGCTAATTTCTGACATAAAATCCATCCGAGGAAATGGCCGTTATTAAATATCCCTATAAAAGGGAGGTGACGGATTTTCAGTAAACCATAATTTTGAGATTCACAATCATTCCCCTAATAATTTTGAAGAAAGAGCTCGTCGTCGTCAACGTGCAATTCATTCTAGAGCTCAAGTAAAAAGAAGATATTCATTGAAGCTAATCATTCTATTTTTCTGAAGAAAGATTCAGTTATCTTTCCGATCAAAAGATTCAACATCTCATTACAAGAAGTTTTATGAAGAAGAAATTTCCGCAACAGGCTTCAAGAAGACCCAAGCAATACAAGCTAATTTCTCTGAGTCTAGAATATCTTTGTGAAACTTCATTTTTACATATTTATCTATAGGATTTCTAAGGAAATCTGAGTGTAGGGTCTTTCAGACCTGAGCAGTAGGAACCTTTGTTTAGGATCTAAGGTAGGGAGCTTTGCACAGTTCCTCAGGTAGGATTCAAGCTTGAATCTGAGTTGTAGGAGTGGAACACTATGAGATGTAGGATCCTTTGACTGGATCTGAGGTAGGGAATCAGCAGGTATTCTTGAGCTGTAGGAGTCTTGAACTCTGAGTTGTAAGATCTTATAGATGTGAGTATTTGGAGGAGTTGGTTGAGTCTAGCACGTTGCTAGATAGATGGAGGGGTAAAGTGGACGTACCCAATTAGGGGAACCACTATAAAATTTGTGTATACTGTGACGTGTGTGCTTTTTATGTTATTGATTTGCTTGGATATTTGTAATAACCAAAAAATATTTAAACACCTATTCACCCCCACCCCCTCTAGGTGATTAGACATCCCTAAACTTACACTTCTTACTCAGATAGATAATCTTTAGGGAGAAATTCAATTGCTGAGCAATACTTGAGTAATGAGGTGAATCAGATCTTGATTGTACAGGCTCTGAAATTCTTGCAAGAATACTGGAGTACAAACAATAGCAACACCTTTGGATGCTTCCTTGAGAAATTTTGTTGCTCCCTTTAATGGATTTACGTTCTCATTCTTTGTCGCAGATGATTCGCAAAAGCTTTAGATATAATGTAATCTTAATTATTGTTTGAATTGTGATCCTTCAATTCCTATTTATAGAAACATCTGCCAATGGCTAGGAATAAAGAAAACTTTATTTAATTAAGACCTTTCAGAAGAAATCCCCTGATTGGCGCATCAGATGGTGGATTTCAAATTGAAATTTAAGCTAAGGCATAAATCCTGGCTTTATTCTCGCGCCTTGCATATATAGAAATCTTCTGAATGATTTGCTCTTCTAGACGATATAAGCCGTCTAGACGATATAAGCCTTCTGGGCGATATAAGCCAACTGGACGATATAGGCCTTTTGGACGATACAAGTCTTTTAGATGATACAACTCTTCTAGATGACATTGGACTCAGCTAATATTAAGATATAGATCATATTTGGTTGATGTAGCTATGGTCTAGCCGACATAAAATTTTGTCGTCGAGATCGTCTACCCGATACAACAGTGGTCTAGACGACATAGAATCCTTCTCGTCTAGATCATCTAGCAGATTTTTACCTTAGCCAATTTTAGGCTTAGTCCAACCTATTGGCTATCTTTGCAGCTTCATTTCCAGACTTTTTGAAATGTCTTTTCCTTGATAGTGACAAGTCTAGTATAGTGTTAGATCATAAGTCAACATATGTTTTGCACCATGAGAGATTACATAGACAAAACACGGTTTAATAGACTATAAGCCTAACCCTTCATTAGCCATGCATTTTTGTTATACCTGTCACATCAAAACTAGAATAAAACATCAAATACATGATGTGTTTATTGTTATCCTGAGGGCTTATTTAAATCAGGAATCTTGTGGTCAATATTCCCAACAATCTCCCCCTATTTAAAGAAGTCAGAACCTCATATATTAATTGTTGGCACAAAAATTGTACCTCCAAAACTCACACTACAAAAAGATGGGGGGGGGGGGGGGGACTGTAGATTGTCGGTTACTTGGGGTTAGAGAATTCCAAAAAGGGGGTCATTAAGCGATGAGACCAGACTGCCCGCAATGGGAACTCTTGTTATGGTTGATCTGATTGATGAATAGAGGGTTACAAAGAAAGGTCTAAAATAGGTCAGGAGGTGAGACCAGAAAGGGCTGAGTTCGAGACCACTTATCCAGGTGATAAGCTTGGAGACCCAAATCCAAAGTGCTTTCTGGGAAAAGAGTCCCCTCTATTTATAGGCGCGAGGTCCTGCCCAAACGGGCAGATCTAAAAATAACGGGTTGCCCATGGTACAAGAGAACCGGGGCAGGGAAAAGAGGATACATGTGGTGCAAATAACAAAAAGGAGGAAAAATCCCTGAACCGCACGGTCAAGCAATCTCTCTGGATCCAAATCGTCGGTGCCTTGGAATTTCTGCTGGAAGTAGAACGAGCGGTCTGGGCGGTCTCCAAAAATTATGACCGCTGAGACTGGTAAATTCGATCGAGAAATGAGGTCGCGAACTTCTGGGCAAACATGATCCCCGCACATTTTCAAGTTTTGCTGGAACATCGAAAATGCTTGCTTTGACCGCAGAGATCACATCTACTTTAAATGCTGGGATGACTATAAATACACCTGGAGACTTTAGAACTCAGAACTTTCGTGCGAGAACTGCGAGCTAGTCTCCCTTGCGGTCATAGTTTTTCAAATTGTTGCGACTGAAAAGATGGACTTAATGATGTCCCTTGAGAAAGAGGCAAAAACTCAATTTTCTCCTAGGTTCACGACTCTGAAGAAGATCGATAGCAAAGCAACAACTAGCTCCAAGAAGTCTATTGCAATCAAGCCCTCCAAGGTGGTGGTTAAGGGAGAGGCTTCGACCAAGGAGATTTTTGATATTTCTAAGAAGGAGATCCAACTGAACAAATCTGAAGAACCTGCAAAGAAGAGTGGAACGAGCTCTGTAGTCTCTAGCCCGGTTAATGTAGTGTCCACTTCTTCACGGCAAATTAAATTGGGGCTACCTGAGGGCACGATCACCTTTGATTTGGATAAATCACATGCTGCTCTTGATCAGACCGGTATTCAGTTCGGTCAGGCTACTACTGAAGATATCAAGGTCGGGCTTCAACAACAAAAGTCCTCAACTGAGAAGCTCATAACGCAAATCAAAGAGCAATAGAAGGTTGCAAAAGCAAAGAAAATGAAGGAGAGGGGTCTTCTACCAAAGTCATTAAGCGCAAGAAAAAGAATGAAGACGAGAAAAAAGGGTTGACCGCTAAGATCGATGCAGAAATCCAACTACCATTCTGCATGGAGAAGGTGAGATCTGACGTTCTCCTGAGGAAACTGCGTCTACAAAGGTAGGTGACTAGGTCGACTCCATTCCTTTCCTCACGATCTCGATATCTTTGAGGGAGGAGGATTTAGAGTTATCAGCTTACTTTGACGATCTTTCCTCTAATAGTCTTTCTTGTTCCGTTAGGCAGATCATCGATTCCTTTAAAGTTGAACGACTTCGAGCCACAGAGGATGAGAAGAAGAAAGAGCTCGAGGAGGAGGAGGAGAAGAAGAAGTTCGATGAGGAAAAGAAGAAGCAGTTAGAGGAGGAGAAAAATCAGTTCGAGGAGGAGGAGGAGAAGAAGAAGCAGTTCGATGCGAAGAAGGCTATTTTGAGCGATGATTCAGCAGCACCTTCAGCTGAGCAAGATGCTAAGCTGATGAAGGCGGATGCATACCGCGTAGAAGCTATATCAGCTATCCGAAATGGTAAGGCTAAAGCGATTGTGAGACCGCCAACTTCACTTCCCTCCCTTGCTTTCAGGCCTCCATTTCCAAAGGAGCGACGCGAGATCATCATTATTCCAACAGATGACTCCTTCTTAGCCATGGTGACCTGAAAAGAGAAGAAGAGGATGGGAGAGATCGCAATAGCGAGAACTGAAACAAATGGACCTTGAACACTTAAGACAAACATATCGCCTTTTGTTGACCGCTGATCCTGAGGTAACTAAAGAAATCAAGGATCTCTCATGTGATTACGAATTTCTTTTCTCTCGAAGTATAAAATTATCTGCTCGGTGCCTTACTTTATAAATAACAACAATCAAGCTTATAGCTCTTCTTTTGACCGTAGATGTTGATGAGGTCGGAGCGGTCCCAGAGGAAGGAGAAATTTCCTAGTTGACGATGATCCCGAAAATTTCATGGAGAATTTCAAGCCTATTTTGGATGATGCCCAATCCATCCAATCTCGGGAGCGTATGCTGGAGGACCAAGTAAGAGTCTTGAACGCTGCTTGTGAGAGAAGGCTGCGTGATAGGGAAGTTGAATGTGAAAATTTGGTATATACTGTATCTGAAAATTATGAGCTGATGACCGTCGAGCTTCGGAGGCAGTAGGAGGAGAAAGATAGTGAAATCCGAAACTGAAGAAAAAGAGGAGGAGCTTCTGAAAAATCCTTCGCAAGGTTGAAAGAGATGTTGATTACCATAAAGGCAAGACTGATGCGCCGACCACCGAGATTGACAAACTTAGGGCTGGCTATGCTAACATGACCCTGTGTGTAGGAACTTCCAGCAGCCACCGTGTGGAGAGACCGACTTCAGAGATTGTCGTGGTTCCCCTGTAGTAGGTCGATAGGGATGTCGCCAAAATACATCGAGCTGCGATGGAAGCAAATCAAAGCTTGGTGACCGCCTTGTCTGTCGTTCATGAAATGCATGATGTTACGACATTTATCGGAAAGAAACGTCAGCCAAAGAAATAAATTCCAATTTTCCTTTTATTTTAATCGGCCCGATGATACATTAGAACCCTAGACATGATTAATAATTTTATCTATAATATTTTGATATTATTTTACTTACATGTGCGGTCTCTATAATGTTCTGATGACGATCATTGTGATCGCATATTATTATGATTTCTTCTTTTCTATTTTTTGTATATTTTTGTTTGTTGTTTGAGATAATGCAATTTGTATTATTTATGACCGATCTTGCTGCTACTATTTTTGATCAGGTATGCAGGTCGGACGGTCTGGAAGATTGACTGGGTGATCACTGACATTGTCTTCATGACTAGGGCGTCCTTGGAACCCTCTAAATAACTCTGTCCAAAGTCGAAGACTCATATTCTTGTGAATGCGGCTAAAGCAATGATCTCATCGATCAAAGGAAATGGTGTCAGCTTGGGCCGCTACAGTTGAAACCTTTGTGAATGACGAACATAAGCCTTGTAGGCTTTCACAGTTCGAATACAGATCTTTCCAGGAGCGTCATATGATCCAAACACAAGTGATCGCACAACTTTCGCGAAAGGAGGAAGGAATCAACACTGGTTCCAAAAATAGGTTGGAGATCCCAATCGGTCAATTCGATTGTGGACTCATGCTCCCACTGCCATAGGAGTTCCTCGAGGTGCTGAACTACTATGGTTTGGTGCTCGGACAATTGTCGTCAAACTTGATAGCTCTAATGTCCTCCTTTATTTGTTATTTGAGATTAACAAGGGTCAAGTTCACCCTAGACTTGTTCTGTTGTACCTTTACCATGAAATCGCTCAAAGAATGGAAGAAGAAAGAAGAATTTAAGGGCTTGATGTACTTCTCATGCCATGGAATAAAAGTACTCAACCACTCAAATAAGATCCCGAATAGGACCAAAAGGTTCTTGATTTTTTAGGGAAATTTTGGCGGTATGAGGACCCAGCCAGTTCGCCAAGAAGAGGCAATCTTTAAAAAGCCAAATAATTTTGAAAGAGGAGCTTGACATCTTAGCCTCACTTGTTGACGATCATCATGACCTTCTTCATTACCTGGATCTTTGGCCTGAGGTCGCTGACATCGCTCCTGAAGAGAGTGAGTATTCACTTGTGGTCTCATTAACGTTTTACTGCATTTACACATTCTAACGAGTTTTTCATTTCAGTGGACTTGGAAGTGCCAACGATTAAGCCAGTGCTTGTAAGCTCCCCCTCCTCCTTACTAGAGAGTTCCTGGATCTTACGCTCAGGACCGTTGTCTTGCGGTCACACCAACTCACGGGTTAGTCATCACCGCTCGACGCCGCTCCTGCCGGCTAGTTTGATCATAACACTGGCCAATTTGATAGAAGTAATATCACAAATATGACAAGTCCACAACACAGCACATATATATATATATATATATGAAAGCAAAGTGCAAATAATCCACAATGAGTACAAGTCTAAAAGAGTGCAAGGGCTTATGCCCGGTACATATCCAAAAGGAAATACTGATAACATAGCACTCTCTCACACTACACTATGCGGAAGCAACTCAAAATACTCTCTAACCTGTTGTCATGTGGTAGTAGTGATGCGCGACATCTGCTCCTCAGAGTCTGCCGTCACGTCCTGCCTGACGTACTACGGCTCATGCTCCTCGATCTCCTAGTGTTACGGCCACATTCGACCGTTAGTCAAAAGACTAAGCCATTTTGTCCCTGCCTCCCCCCACGACTCCTAGGTACCGAGAGGGAGGACGAAGCGGAGGACATCAAGGGGTAAAAAGAAATATAAGTGACATGGATAGTACTAACAGTATAAAGGACAAGTGAGTAGTGAGAACAAGAACAACATGTAATAAATGCAGTAAGTAAGACATCAGTGACAGGTAAGTAATGAGCAGTAAATAAATAAATGCGGCGCAATTGAAGTAATAGGTAAATCTACCACACCATCATCTAGAGTATCTTAACTTATATGAATGCCCATACAAACTTATAAGTTAAGATTTCCAGAATTATAACTTATCATATAAAAGAGCCCATACTAATTTATATGATAAGGGTTTGCAAATGTGTATGTCATTATGATATTATGAATGTTATGATATGTTATGCTATGCTACAGTGCAACTCACTCACACGACTCTGCGCGCACAAACCTTTAGTTCCCGCTTTTCGGAGGTAGCCAGCCTCTCAGGTACTTCCGTCGTGGCAACGAAATCAGTGGATTAGGCACTCCACTTCTAGGTGGGTAATCGCACTACCAGACCTAGACCTTACGTACGCTGCTGTACACGTCCTAGGTGCACTTCTTTGAGCTTTTACGTACTCTTGCTGACATCCCGCCAGACTTTTATGGTCGGGGGTGGGTTACTAGGTATTGTTTGCTAGATCGCGGTAAAGTAACCTACTAGCCCTATAACTCACCCTACCCCGCCAAGGTCAACATACCGCCATTGGTGTGACAAATGGACCTGTACTGAAGACCTGCCACTAATTTATGCACATGTAAGATTCGTTACAATTCCCGAGCCACCAGCTCGTAAGGCTAATCAATCTTGAACTTTCCGAGGTCTACCCGGTGAAGGGCTCGCAGCGGTACTAGATGGTATTCTGGGGTGATATCCCGGACTTTCCTTTCTCAGAATATTTATTCTTATTGGTAACTACCCTTGTTAAGGTTATCTCATTGTTGCTCTATACAACTTAAGTACGATTTAGATTTCCTTTAGGTAACTGACAACCTTCTACTAATGCGTGGTGCAAATCCTTAGGTGTTCACCTAAACACTCATACCTAAGCTTGAATGCATTATTTCCAACTTAACTGTCTAAGTGTCACTACAAGTACTATGGATCGAAAACCCTCAAATTTACTTCGCTTGTTCATCGAGACGTACTTCCGTTCATTATTCCTCAAGGGGAAGACTTTCTCCAATTAGCCTACCAATCATGTGGACTGTAGTTATATATGCCCTAATATTATGCTCCAAATTTCATTCTATTCCCACTTGTTTTGACTAGCTTAGATACTACCCCAAGTTTTTGCTAAACGCAGACCAACTCTACGTTGGGCTAATTTGAATCTCCTTAATGTGAACATCACCAAAACATGACTAAATGACTTTATATTTCTATCATAGATCAAAAATGACCAAATCACAATATGGTCAAAAATTATGATCTCAACTAATTTGGCCATTTATAAAAATACTTTAATGATTATGCACACCTCACTTTACACATGAAGTATAATGTTCTGAAGTCAAAATGCTCTCGATAAATTATCAGTGGCATATATTGTATAAATATCATGGCTGGCTGAATTTCCTAATTTTTCATAATGTTTAAGACTAATATTTAAATATTCAAACTTTTAAATCAATTGTTCACATTACACAGTAAGTACAGAAATAATTGCTCCAAAAATTCTATAAAAATTACCATATACTGTTGATGATCAAAATAGAGCCCATCCAGATTTTTAGAATTTTCCAGATAATCTTAGTCATGTAAATTCCATTAATACATAAGTGTGCCAAAGGGTATTTTTGGTAATTATCAGTGTAAATGACTTCTAAAAATTCTACCAAAATTTCCAGAGTTGCATTTCAAGATAAATTATCATATGCCAGAGTATTAGATTTTTCCCTAGGTTTTAGGTGATGTTTATTCCATTAATACACTTTGTGACAAAATTCATTATTCACAAATGTCCAAGAAAATTAATTCCAAAAATTCCAACAAAATTTACAGAGATGTAACATCCTAAGATATCATTTGACAGAAAATCAGATTTTTCCTAGGTTGTTTGACAACTTTTATTTGATTAATATATTTATGTGACAAATTCATTATCGTCCAAATATTTAGGATTTTTTTCTTTCCAAAAATCCTAATATTTCTAAGGATAATACCCTTCTCTATGATAGGTGTGTTACCAAAATTTCATGAGCCTACTACCAGCCATAAGTGATGAAATTATAAAAATACCCAAATGTGATATGTGCACATCACCCCTCCATACATAACATTCCTATAAATGTGAGAAAATATGATCTAAAGTGGGCCAAATGGTCCCAAATTTTGACATATTACTCAATTGGGTCTAACCCTTATACCACCCAAGATTTGGCTCATTTTGCATATATTTAACCATAAATATTTCATTAATATGAAATATAACATTTAACATAAAATCATAGAAAAATGTTGCCCTAAAATTTTGATTTTTGGGCAGGGGATGAGTCTATACTATTTACAACTATGGCTAAAATATTAGACTCATCCATGTAGGTATGAAGTCTAGATCTATAAAATAAAGTCTGAACACCCTTTTGTACATGTCTCAGTAGAATAGACCTACAAGGGACTGTAAGTCACCAAATGGGGTGATTCAAAGCCCTATGGAAATTAGAGAGCAAGGCCTACAAAAGTTGTCTCTGGAAGGTTTGCCTAAAACGGCCTCTAAGTAGCCCAAATATTGAGTTTAATCTTATGTATAAAGTGTGACAGATTTAATTGAAATATATAAATATTGGTCTGCATATAGCCATCACCTGAAATCAAGGGTCTTGATTTCGTCTCCTTCCTCCAGCCGACGGCCAGCATTACTCCCATCTGGGCCGACTTCTACCTTCATTTCCCGGCCACCTGAGGGCCACTACTACCAGCCACCACCTCCACCACCTTTGTTGAGGTGGTGGCTACCGCCAGGCGGTGTCACGGCTGCCGGAGATAGCTCCTCCGACGATCCCGAGCTAGGAGAAAAGCTCGGAAAATCTTCCTCTTCCTCACATGGGATCGGGCTCAATTGAGCCGGACTTTTCTCCTAGGTGGTTCTAGATGCTAGCACAAAGGGAGAGGGGGAGAAACGGACCTCGATTGTGGCTCGGCGGCGTGTGCTCCGGTGTGCGGCCATGGAATTCTCCGTCTCCGGCGAGCTTGCCCAATCTGTCGATTCTCCACCAAAAGCTCTGCTCAAAAAGGCTAGCTCGACTCCTTAGGACCTTCTGAAGATGATGGAAAGGCCAGATGAGGGGGAAAGTGGCTGTATAGGGAGGATGGAAAGGGGGATGTTCGGTCATGGCTTGTACCTCCCCTATGCTACTGTTTGAATAACTCCCATGCCTGAAAAGACTGTTCATGGGCTGGGGAATTCAGCTGGGGGGCTTGGGCTGAGGTGGTGGGGGCCATGGAAGCTCCTTCACTTCACATCATTTTTCCCTTTAAGCTTTTTGGGAAAAATGGCATTTTTGCCCCCCCCCCTGATCATCATTTCTCTCCAAATTTAAATGTGGCGTGCCAATAGGCTTGTGCCATGCAGGTTAGGTATGAGGTGGGGCCTTGGTTCACTTGGATTTCATTTGGTCTTTCAATTCCTCTCTTAAAGCTTTATGTTGACCATGGTTGACTTTTGGGTTGACCTATTGTTGGGGTTCTTGGTCAAATGAGTCTCCCTTAGGGTTAGGGAAATAATGGTGAGTTCAACTTGTACTTGTGAGTGCAATTTGGGCAGTTTGACCAATGTTGACTTGTGTACCCTAGGGGACCCTGTGTGAGTTTAGCCTAGCTCAAAGAGTCCTAAGGTCTCCCCTTGTCTCAACTCACCTTTCTCTCCTCATGTTATGCCCTAACATCATTGTTGGAACAACCCTATTACTGATTTGGGCTAGGATCACTATCTGTTGACCAAGACTCAAGTTGACCCCATTGTATAGTCTAAGGGTCAAGGTCTAAGTGTGTCTGAGTAGCTAGAACTTAGGAAAAATTTCAAGTTTCTGTGTTCGACGAACTTCAATCTGCGTTCGACAAAATCCATTCTGTGTTCGGCGAACGTCATGCTTCAGTTCAACGAACTTGCTCTTCAGCTCGACGAATTCAGTCTTCCAGCCAGTTCAGCAGATTTTCTCTCAGTTCAACAAACTCTAGATTTCATTCGACGAACTCAGCTTTGCGTTCGACGAATTAATTCAGTTCGACGAACTTCAGCTTTCAGTTCGACGAACTCAGCTTTGTGTTCGACGAATTAATTCAGTTCGATGAACTCCAGATTCAGTTCGACGAACTCAGCTTTGTGTTCGACGAATTAATTCAGTTCAACGAACTCAGCTTTTAGTTCGACGAACTCAACTCTCAGCTCGACGAATTTTCTTCTCCAGCTTGACAGATTTCTGAAGGATCAGTTATCAATCTTCTCTGAACTCAGATCAACTATTCAGCAACGGATCTATTCAATACTTATTCATTTATCAGATAAGTCAAGATTTGATCTTTCCTTTTAATACTCTATTCACCCCCCCCCCCCCCCTCTAGAGTAAATCTAAGATTTAATACCTCACTTTCAATCATCATGTGGTCTAGTAGGATTGGGGATGTTAAAGTGTCGTCGAAGAAGGAGGTTCTTATTCAACGTGAGATGAGGCTCAAGAAAGAACAAGAGAGGGGGAAGGAGGAGACCTCTCAAGAGTCCGACTCGACCAGCGAGCCATTTCCTTTGATTGATTTCTGTAAGAAGATGAAGGATATCAAGGGAAAACCACCTCTCAAATGGGATGAGAAGGGGAATAGTGTGAAAGTCTACACTGCTCTCCCACTTTGGACTGGGAAATTGTCTCGTCATGCAAATTTGACCACCTATACATTGTATGGCAAGCGAAATGCCAAGGAGCTCTATGTCATCGAGGCCAAATTGCTACTTGACATGACCGCGCAAGCTGTCACTAGAAGCACGACCTTAAGTCATCACATGGATCGATCTCTTCGCATGGCCCTGTGCGATATTGATACGCTTCAAGAAAGATTACAAGTAAGAAGCCTTACCTGCGGTCTACTGGTTTCCATTCATTTCGACCGCTCGATCTAATCTGTTCTCATCTACAGAAAACAAATGAAGAGGCTTATGACACAGAGATCCTGACCTTACGCAAGGCGATGCTGAAGCATATAAAAGGCGCAATCATCATGACGATTCAATGATTACGAGAACACGACGGTCTGGCTCAGGAATTTAGGGAGGTGGAGTTCGCAGACTTATTTCTAGATATAACAAAGATGATCGCTGAGTCGTCAGCGACTTCTTCTAAGACCGACGAAGGTGGTGAAGGGGAAGAGACCGCTGAAGAAGAGGACCATGACAAAGATGAGTCAGCTCAGTTAAGCGGAAGTCAATATGCTCCAGGCAACTGTTGGGTTTTCTTCAAACAATGCATCAAAAGCATGCAGCGGAAAAACGAACAAGAACAACCCAAAAGAGTGGAAGACCTTGCGATTTCATGAATCAAGAAATAGAGAAACAACACTTTGCAATATACTTGAAGGGGATTAAGTCAATACTCAATCAAGATGCTCCAACAGGAAATTTGATGAACAATCGTTGAGTTCCAAGCACTGAAATTTATCGGTTCCTCTACGGAAGTCCACATGAGTGAAGAAGAACCCTTGATTCTTATCGCACAAGAACAAGGTTGGAGAAGGAGAGCCCTTTGCGTTTCCCATGGACTACTAGATCCGACAAGGGGGAAAGGCGACGACGAGATCAAAGGGCGGTGGCGAGATCGAATCCGATCGGAACTTTTCCGTTAGGGGTTATTCACGATCTCTCTATTTCTCTGAAGAATCACAAAAGGGAGAGCCACACCTATGGCATAAAAACGTAATCTATTTATACCCCAGGCGAGATAGAATAGATATCCGCACACCCACAACTAGTATTGGAGTAAACAAAATTCGTCGAGTATAGACCAAAATCATCGAGACAATTCGATGATTCGTCGAATACAATATAATTCGTCGAGACAATTAGACGTGATGAATCAATACGTGTTCTGTCGAGACAATCTCGACAATTCATCGAGTACATCAATTTCATCAAGACAATTTGACGAATTCAATGAGACAAATTAACACATATGTCTTCGAGACATTTCGACGATTCATCGAGTACAATGCAATTCGTCGAGACACTCTCGACGATTCATCGTGAACTCCTTTTTCCCTTCGAGACATTTTCGACGCAACTCCAATTGCACATAGGATTGGTCCTCCACTCATATCCAATATGAGTAAGGCCAACATAATCCTTCCTCCAACTTCTCCAAACACTCTTGTGTGTGACCTCATAAGCTCATATCGCGTTGGCAGTGAGACTAAATGTTTGATCACTTCCAGATCACCTTGGAAACACCAACAGTCTCCCACTTGATCTTGAACGTATCAAACAAAAGTCTCAAAAATAATGAGAGGCATCTAGCAATACATCATTGCTACCCAAGCAATAAGAGTTCATAACTCAACAAGCCTGTCTTGACCAATGTACCAGTGTTGTCATGTCCCTTTGTTCCTTACATCCGGATAAAACTAGAGCCATGGACCGTGTCACCCTCATAATTGTTCAATACTTGTTTCCTGATCTAGAATAGACTGTCTGAAATTGGTGAGCTCAATATCACATATTGACTCAACCAAGCATGATCATGCATTTCTCAGTCTCATTCCATCAAGGGGCCCTTGGAGGTAACTCTTGTCATATAGGAGGACAAATCCCATATTTTTCCACACACAAACACCCAAATGAATCGTAACATACTCAATAACCACCCTTATTATCATCCTTTCTCAAGGAAAACTTTAGATGGTATCAAAGTACGCTCTTCCCCACTTGATGAATGTTATGACTACAAGTCAAAGAACCACAAACACCATTGTCTCTTGAGATCTACTTGTGACACATTCATATAACAATCCACAAAGTAATCTCACGGTGGGACGATCCAATACAACTTGTTCCTAACAAGTACCCATGTGATAACTTGATATCACAATATCATGACCTGTGAGAACCGGTCATCAGTCAACGCACATGCTAGTCTTATGGTCTCATCCTCGCCCTAATTTCTAGGATAATACCTCGACCAGGGACTATTTTAAGAATGAAGCTTCATTAAAACATAGGCCCTCATAATCAAGTCACACACTTGAATTTCTATGGAAGCAAACATTCTAAGGGCATCTATTATGCTAATTAATCTATCATATAGAAACAGATGACATAACAATAAGAACTTACCATAAATGTAAAATAATATGTAAAGTACTTTATTCATCACATGAATAAACAACAAGCGACAAATATATAAATCGATCAACAAGTCTCTCACTAGAGATAATCGCTAAGGTATCTAATACCCATTGATCTAGTATGACCATCATGCTTTCTCTGTGCAAGAGGCTTTGTCAGTGGATCCGCAATATTCTCTTCAGTCGGTACTCTGCATATACTCACATATCCTCGATCGAGAATCTCTCGAATAAGATGGAACCGCCGAAGTATGTGCTTGGAGCGCTGATGAGATCTAGGTTTCTTAGCTTGTGCAATAGCACCATTGTTGTCCCAGTATATAACTACGAGATCAACAATGCTAGGAACTACATCAAGCTCGTTGATGAATTCCCTAATCCATACAGCCTCCTTTGTTGCATTTGCGGTAGTAAAATACTCAGCCTCAGTCGTAGAATCAGCAACTATCTCGTGCTTGGAACTCTTCCAGCTTACATCTCCTCCATTCAGGCAAAAGACAAAACCTAATTGAGACTTTGAGTTATCCCTATCAGTCTGGAAGCTAGCATCCGTGTAACCTCTTACAACGAGCTCTTTCTCTCCACCAAACACCAAGAACACATCCTTTGTCCTTCTCAGGAACTTTAGAATATTCTTGACTGCAATCCAGTGACTGTCACTGGGATCAGACTGATATCTGCTAGTCATGCTCAAAGCGTAAGAGACATCGGGTCGAGTACATAACATACATACATGATTGATCCAACTGCAGAAGTATATGGAATCAACTTCATGTGGTCCTTATCTTCCAAAGATTTAGGACACTGGTCCTTAGAGAGACTCACACCATGAGACATGGGTAAGAATCCCTTCTTGGACTCAAGCATGCTGAATCGTTTCAACACCTTCTCAATGTATGTACTTTGGGTCAAACCCAACAACTTCTTCGATCTATCTCTACAGATCTTAATACCAAGTATATAAGTCGATTCAACCAAGTCTTTCATAGAAAAGCAGTTCCCTAGGTTGTTCTCAACAACTTGCAGGGTCGGAATGTGATAGGTAGAATTTACGATATAAATATTTTTTTCCAATTCTACGAACTATAGGCAAGAACACCTATCGTTCATAGTATAGGATATTTAAAAATAAATATCAAGTGTCATATTCCACGGGTCTGTTGATTACTTCTACTCACGCAAATTAATATTATTTTATCGGTAATAAAATAAAAGTTTTAAGAAATGATAAAAGAGAGGAAACATTTGATCGAGAATCCTTCTTAAGTAAAATATTTTGTAAACTTCATAAATTGATTTGGACAAACTTGACCATGGAGGTTCCCAAAATATGGTAGAGCCTCTCTCGAGAGAACTACCACCTAACCTTAGGTTGATCGATTAAGACCTCTCGGCCAGTCGAAACCCATAAGCTTGCATTATGCGGTGAGCCCCACTATTGGATTTGACTCCAATCCGAAAGATTTGTATCACCCACTCTCGAGGAGTGCATGAAACTCTTTTTATCTTTGAGTGATCTCCTCGTTCGCATGGATCTCTCGATCACTAGCATATGGATCTTAGATCGAGAAACATATTCGCGACATATAAATTCGAAGCAACTAAATTCAAAGATAAATCCTAGTTTTCCAAAACCAAACTATGAAAAAGAGATTACAAAATAAAACTACTTAAGAATTTATCCGATCAAATGTAATAAAATTAGCTGCTCATGATTAAAGAAAAAGAACATTTTATAACTATGGAAGGAGAATTACAATTGTGAGAAAAGTAAATCTACGCTATGAATTGAAATTTGCAAAACATAAAGTAAAATTGCATAAATGAAATACAATAAGAAAATGCAGCAAAACTACTCTAAAAAATGAACCAATCTAAGCATGGAACGGATCCCTATCTTCAAGGCAGCAGCTGGCTTTTATAGAAAGAAAATTGGTGAGTCACGCCCTTGGTCACGCCCATGACCAAGGGCGTGTAAGCTACGTAACTGCGTCATGAAAGCCCGGGAACGTTGGGGGAGAGAAACCGCCAAAAATGATCATCTCGATGGGTCACGCCCCTTGGTCATGCCCGTGACCAAGGGCGTGTCTTGACTGAGACTGGAAATGGTGGGAACGGCAGGAGCGAGAGTAAATCTGGCAGTTGCGCGAGAGGTCAAGCCCCTTAGTCACGCCCGTGACCAAGGGCGTGTAAACTGGAACGGCTCGGCAGCGGAAACTTCTTGTATTGAATGCTTGTTGGGCGAGTCACGCCCGTGACCTGAAGGTCACGCCCCGCTGTCACGCCCGTGACAGTGGGCGTGTAACTTTAATCTGATGTGGCGGCGTGTTCTGGAAGCTGGAAGACGGCTCGGCTGGGTCACGACCGTGACATGGAGTCACGCCCCCAGGTCACGCCCGTGACCTGGGGCGTGTACTTGAGATTTTTGCATAATTGTTCCTTTATTTCTCCTGAACACGGCTGTGAGCTTGAATTTGCTATTAGCAGCCCCAGATTACCTGAAAACACAAAATAAAGCGAAGTTGATATATATTAAACTAAAATTATATAAAAACTAATTAATTACTACTAAAATACTATATAAAAATAACTATAAATAATGCACTATCAAACACCCCCATACTAAAGCTTTTGCTATTCCAGAGCAAAAACTAATTTATAAGTATGAGAAAATTTTATAGGACATTTCCAAAAAGATTTACTTCTTATTATGTACTCCAAATCTTATAAGACTCATATTAAAATAAGTTAAGAAGTTAAAATTCAGATTTATAAGAAATAATTTATAATTCATAAATTGAAATGAGTAGAATAAATATTAGTTTTGAAATTCTCTAACCAAATCTTCATAAATAAAATTGCATTGAATTAAGTAAAATAATCTAAGATTAAAATTATAGAAACTTTAAACATTATGAGAAACTTTTAGAAAACTACAAATATTAACTATGCTCTATCAAAAATATCTTGGATAGCAAATAAACTTGGCTAAATGGGGTAAAATTGGCATTGAAGAAGTTACTTTGTATATAGGAAATGGTGAATTTTATCCTCTCATTTCCATCTTTTTTTTATTTCTTCTTCTTTTTATATCCCAAATGTATATGTTTAGGAGTGATGAATTTTATCCTCTCATCTCCATGCCATATAATCTTTTACTAATTTGGGTGCATATGTTTAGGAATGATGAATTTTATCCTCTCATTCCATGACATGATCTTTTCAAAAAAAAAAATTTTATGCAAAAAAAGGGTTAATAAGAAAGGTAGGGGAAGGGCTAGGGTTTAAAGGCTAGAAAAATTCCAAAGATATATTTTAAGAGCATAGAAAACAATTCGAGCAATCTTTAAGAAATCATGAGTTAAAGTTAATATAAGTAAAATCTAAAAATATTTAACACAATTTCTACAAAATTGAATTATGATATTTTAAGAAGAGAAAATAAAACTAAGAAATATTCTAAACAAATCAAGATAATGAAAAACTCATTAAATCAAATTCATCTCAAAATTAAATCTAACATATTTTGAAAAGAAATATAAGATTAAAAATACATAAAAAAACTCTTTAAAAAGCCTATAAAGTCAACTCATAATTAAAATTAATTTTGAATAAATGAAGTTTGGAGAAATTTAATATTACAAATTTTATTTTATTAGAAAATTTTTTGATTTTTTTTATTAAAACAAAACATAATTTTTTTTTAATTCTTGGACTTCCCAAGGGCTACCCAATGACAGACTTGCAAGGTACTAGGCGGTTTTGTTGGATGAAAGGCCAACACGACCCTTTCGCAAGAAATAATTTTAAATTTTTTTATTTTTTTGGTATTTTAATTTGCATAGAAGGAAAATAAGACACAGACATAAAAATTTACAAGAAAACATTTTTTGAATTTTGTAATTTTTCATAACAAAATCAAAATTAAGGAAAGAAAAACATTTTTTTTTATAATTTTGAAAAAGATTTTCTAAAATTTTTTGGATTTTTAATAAAAACAGAAAATAAGATAATACACCCCCATACTTAAAAAATAAACATTGTCCCCAATGTTTATAAGCCAAGTAGGAGGGAAAAGTAAATAAAATGCTGAAAAAGTAAATTGCAAGGAAAATAAAGATAAGCAAGGGGTGCCTCCGAAGAGCGTTTTGTTTACCGTCTTTTAGCTAGATGTTAATGGTTAGCCGAAATGATAAACATAAGAAAAATGCACAGGCAACTCCCTTAATTCACGCTTAGGTGAATATGCCGAAAACTGGTGCCCGGCGACTCCTCCGCTATAGTCTTGATTCTTTCGTTGTCCGTTAGCTTGAAATTGAGAATCCAAATTACCTATACATACCGCAGGTAATTTGGATTGTTGGAGATGAGCGGCAAATGGATCGGTGAAGATGTTTGATTGCAACGGCTCATCCTCTACATGAAAATTGTTAGTATAAAAAGAATCAAGATTAAGCGAGTCAGAAAATTTTTCACAAGGAGGTGGTTCTTGTGAAAAAACATAATTAGACATCGGTTGATTATTTTCTAAAATTAATTTATCAGAAAATTTATCGGAAAGACCAAGCGGACTAAAGTCATGGGTGACAAAATTTTCATGAATAGTGATTCCAAAATATTTATGAGTTGGGTTTGAAAATTCATGAAAAAGCAGAATAGAGTCAGGCGGAGTAGAAGAAGAAACATGTTCTTCTTCTATTTCGCCCGGCAAACCCATTATTTTAATAAATTCTTCGTATAAAATATTTTCTTCTTCTTGGGATTAGCTATTCAAATTTTGAATTAGAAGATCCGGAGAACCATCAGAAGAAGAAGAATTTTGTGGGTAAAATGTGGAGGAATAAAAATTTTGATCAATAGAAATTTCTTCATTGCACCGTAAATTATCCGGGTGATCTTTGTTGGAGCTTGTGTTCCACATCTCTTAGTTTGAGAATAACAAATCACACTATGTATTTGATCTTGCTTGTGTTTATAAGTATGCAGGTACTATTGTTAAATAATCTTATGAACAGGATGCTGTTTGATGAGGATTCTCTGGAAAGAGAGCTAACGCCCCACGTTAGTAGTTAACGCCCAGCGTTATCAACCGCTGAGATGAAAACCGCTGAGAAGGAACCTGCGTTCGACGAACTCTGAAGGAGCTTGACGAAATTTGAAGGAAGCTGCGTTCGACGAACGAGGATTTCCGTTCGACGAAATTTGTTGCACTCGACGAACTTGCGCTCGACAAGCTACGTTCGACGAACGAGGAGTTCCGTTCGATGAAATTTCCTGCCCTCGATGAACTTGCGCTCGACAAGCTGCGTTCGATGAACGAGGAGTTCCGTTCGATGAAATTTGCTGCGCTCGACGAACTTGTGCTCGACAAGCTGTGTTCGACGAACGAGGAGTTCCGTTCGACGAACTGAGCCTGCGCTTGATGACATTGCGACCGACAACTGCGTTCGACGAACTTAAAGTTCCGTTCAACGAAATTGCTTCCGTTCGACGAAAGTTTGTTCTGTCACGATCCCGGCGGTTTGCACGATCCTGACAGTTGCGGTTTTTCTGTTCGACGAAGGATGCGTTCGACGAAGGCGTGTTCGACGAAATCAGTCCCATTCGACAAAAGTTGGTTCTGTCACTCTTCCGACGGTTTGCATGACTTCAGCAACTGCCAGACACGATGCTTAACGCTGGCGTTAACGCTAACGCCAGGCATTAGCTCCCGTGTCTATTTAAAGACCTGATTTCATTATTCAATAGAGCTTTTTCTGGAAGCCTTCACTCCAATCTTTTGAGAGAGCATTTTAACCCCAAATTCAGAGAGAACTCCAACACCACCATTGAGGAACAAGAGTGAGAAGGAGATTTGCAATGGTCAATTTGAAAAAGGACGCTCGCTTCAACTCCGATGATGATCAAAGCGTGTCTTCAACATCTCCTTCAGCGCTCTTCAATATAGGGAGTCTTTTATTCTGATTTTTATCTTTATCTTTTCATTTACTTATAACCGTAGTGAAATCGCTGCCTTGCGTGTGGCGACTAGGTCCTTGTACGGCTTAGGGGGTAATTCGCCGCCTTGTGCATGACGACTAGGTCAAGGTTAGATCTAGGTGGGGGCTAGAGGTCTTATCTGGGGATAGATAGGCTATAGCCAACCGATCCTTGGGAGAAGGACCGGTGAAGGAACAAAAAAGAGATTTTCAACTTGTCGCCTCAATTTCAAGCGTTATTGAAATATTATCCTTGTAATCATTTTGTGATATATAAAATTTCTTTTTCAGCATATCTATTTTTCTGGATTTGTATTTCATTTGAGATTATGCAAGTAAAATCACTTTGTTTATTTCTGCCAAAATATTTTCTGGAGGGATAACGCCAGGCGTTAACTAGTCAACGCTCTGTCAGTTTATCTTAAAAATAGTAAACCCTTTATTCACCCCCCCCCCCCCCCTCTAAGGGCGCCATCAGATCCAACAATCTTGCCACCATGAATAATTATTATCAGAGCAAGAATGAATTTCATAAGAAGTATAGTTTGTAGAAAAATTATTTTGATCATAAAGATTTTGAGAAGAAAAATAAGAATAACACGCCTCGCTAGAATGATTCGCACCACAAAAATAACAAATAATTTGGCGCTTTTGTGCGGCTTCCAAAATATTGACTTTGTTTTGAAGATCGGCAACTTTTGCGGCCAATTGAGATAACATCATTTTTTTAGAAAATAGACAACCGCTACTTAATTGAATGGAATTAAAAAAAATTTGGAGGTTGAAGAAAAAGAATGATAAAATTAATAAAATTTTCTCTTTCAAAATATCAACAATAATAATTCCCCGGCAACGACGCCAAAAACTTGATAGGTAGAATTTACGATATAAATAATTTTCTCCAATTCTACGAACTATAGGCAAGAGCATATATCGTTCATAGTATAGGATATTTAAAAATAAATATCAATTGTCGTATTCCACGGGTCTGTTGATTACTTCTACTCATGCAAATTAATATTATTTTACCAGTAATAAAATAAAGGTTTTAAGAAATGATAAAAGAGAGGAAATATTTGATCGAGAATCCTTCTTAAGTAAAATATTTCGTAAACTTCATAAATTGATTTGGACAAACTTGACCGTGGAGGTTCCCAAAATATGGTAGAACCTCTCGAGAGAGAACTACCACCTAACCTTAGGTTGATCGACTAAGACCTCTCGGCCAGTCGAAACCCCTAAGCTTGCTTTATGCGGTGAGCCCCACTATTGGATTTGGCTCCAATCCGGAAGATTTATATCACCCTCTCTCGAGGAGTGCATGAAACTCTTTTTATCTTTGAGTGATCTTCTCTTTCGAATGGATCTCTCGATCACTAGCATACGGATCTTAGATCGAGAAACATATTTGCGACATATGAATTCGAAGCAATTAAATTCAAAGATAAATCCTAGTTTTCCAAAACCAAACTCTGAAAAAGAGATTACAAAATAAAACTACTTAAGAATTTATCTGATCAAATGTAATAAAATTAGCTACTCATGATTAAAGAAAAAGAACATTTTATAACTATGAAAGGAGAATTACAATTGCGAGAAAAGTAAATCTACGCTATGAATTGAAATTTGCAAAACAAAAAGCAAAATTGCATAAATGAAATACAATAAGAAAATGCAGTAAAACTACTCTAAAAAATGAACCAATCTAAGCATGGATCAGATCCCTATCTTCAAGGCAGCAGGTGGCTTTTATAGGCAGAAAATTGGTGAGTCACGCCCTTGGTCACGCCCGTGACCATGGGCGTGTAAGCTGCGTAACTGCATCATGAAAGCCCGGGAACGTTGGGGGAGAGAAACCGCCAAAATTGATCATCTCGACGGGTCACGCCCATTGGTCACGCCCGTGACCAAGGGCATGTCTTGACTGAGACTGGAAACGGCGGGAAACGGTGGGAGCAGGAGTAAATCTGGCAGTTGCGGAAGAGGTCACGCCCGTGACCAAGGGCGTGTAAACTGGAATGGCTCGGCGGCGGAAATTGCTTGTATTGAATGCTTGTTGGGCGAGTCACGCCCGTGACCTGAAGGTCATGCCCGCTGTCACGCCCGTGACAGGGGGCGTGTAACTTTAATCTGATATGGCGGCGTGTTCTGGAAGCTGGAAGATGGCTCGGCTGGGTTACTGCCGTGACATGGAGTCACGCCCCTAGGTCATGCCCGTGACCTGGGGCGTGTACTTGAGATTTTTGCAGATTTGTTCCTTTATTTCTCCTGAACACGGCTGTGAGCTTGAATTTGCTATTAGCAGCCCCAGATTACCTGAAAACACAAAATAAAGCGAATTAGATATATATTAAACTAAAATTATATAAAAACTAATTAATTACTACTAAAATACTATATAAAAATAACTATAAATAATGCACTATCAGAATGTCATTCCCAATCAACAGTAAGTCATCTACATACAATATCAGGAATACAACAATGCTCCCACTAATCCTCTTGTAAACACAAGGTTCAACCTCATTCTTGATGAAACCAACTCTTTGATTTTCTCATCAAAACGAAGACTCCAACTTCGAGAAGCCTTTTTTAATCCATATATGGATCTCTGCAGCTTGCATATTTTAGTGGCTTCACTTGGAGATACAAAACCCTCGGATTGTGTCATATACACTTCCTCAAGGAGGTTTCCATTAAGGAAAGCTATTTTGACATCCATTTGCCAGATCTCGCAGTCATAATACGCAGCAATAATAAGCAGAATTCTAAAGGACTTAACCATAGCTATAAGGGAAAAAGTTTCGTCATAGTCAACACCATGAATTTGCATGAAACTTTTAGCCACCAGCCGACCTTTGAATGTCTGCACTTTCCCATCTATGTATGTCTTCTTCTTGAAGACCCACTTGCACCCTATGGGTCGTACCCCTTCAGGTGGTTCCACCAAGGTCCAAACTTGGTTTGTATACATGGAGTCCATTTCAGATTTCATGGCCTCAAGCTACTTCTCGGATTCTGGTCCATTCATAGCCTCTTGGTAGGTTGCAGGCTCATCATCATGATCCATAAGCAACACATTACCTATTTGAGACACTATAAAGCTATATCTCTCAGGCACAAATCTTGTTCTACCAGATCTACGTAGGGCTTGTGTTTTTTTGAGCAGGCTCTCTAGCTACAACTACTTGTAGTCCTTGCTCAGGTTCCAATTCAGGTTCATTTTCAGTTTGTGGTTCTTGAACTTCTTCAAGTTCTATCTTTGCAGTCTTTCTGGATAAGAACTCTTTCTCCAAAAAGATGCATGTCCTTGCGACGAACACTTTGCCCTCATACGGCAAGTAGAAATAGTACCCTTTGGTCTCCCTAGGATACCCCACTGGATATCACTTATCCGATTTGGGTTCCAGCTTGTCAGGCATTTGACGTCGCATATATGTCTCACAGCCCCATATCTTAATGAAAGACATACTAGGACGCTTCCCAATTCATATCTCATATGGTGTCTTTTGAACCATTTTCATTGGAGCACGATTTAAAGTGAAAGTAGCAGTCTCTAGAGCAAATCTCCAAAACGAAACAGGCAAATCTGCATGACTCATCATTGACCGTACCATGTCCAACAAAGTACGATTCCTCCTCTCAGACACACCATTATGTTGTGGTGTTCCGAGCGGAATGAGCTGTGATACAATACCACACTCTCTCAGATGATCGCGAAACTCATGACTCAGATATTCGTCACCACGATCAGATCATAGTGCTTTTATTCTTTTCTAAGTTGGTTCTCTACTTCATTCTTAAACTCTTTAAACTTTTCAAAGGTTTCAAATTTCTTCTTCATAAGAAATACGTATCCGTATCTACAGAAATCATCAGTAAACGTAATGATGTAGTGGAACCAACCTCTAGCCATAGAACTCATGGGTCTGCATACATCACTATGTATTACACCCAAGAGATCATCAACCCTCTTATTACAACTAGTGAAAGGGGCATCTGTCATCTTGCCTAATAAACATGACTCGCATCTCTCAAATGATTCAAAATCAAATGAGTCCAACATTCCATCTTTATGGAGCTTGGATATGTGTTTCTCATTTATGTGACCCAAACGACAATGCCAAAGATACGAAGGATTCGAGTCATTAGTTTTTAATCTTTTAGTATTTTTTTATGTTATAGATTTGTTGATCTAAGTTCAAAACGTATAAGCCATTAAACAGTTGGGCTACACCATAACAAACATCATTGATGAATATAGAACAACTATTGTTCTTAATAATGAATGAAAATCCTCTCATGTCTAAACATGACACATATATAATGTTTCGAGTTATGGATGGAATAAAATAACAATTATTTAATTCTATTACAAGCCCTGTGGGCAAAGAAAGACGATATATTCCTACGACAACGACAACAACTCTTGCTCCATTTCCAACGCGCAGGTCTACCTCTCCTTTGCCCAGCATTCTTCTCCTTTGTAGTTCTTGCACATTTGTACAAATGTGAGAACCGCATATGGTATCCAATACCCAAGATAAAGGAGTAGAAAGGTTTATTTCTATAACAAAAATACCTGAAGTGGAAGTCACACTTCCTTTATTCTTTTGCAAATCTTCAAGATAGAGGGGACAGTTCCTCCTCCAATGCCCTGCCTTACCGCAATGGTGGAACTTCCCTTCCTTAGCCATGCCTTTGTTCTTCAGTGCTGAAGATTTGGGATCAAGATATGACTTAGGTCCCACCATAGTCTTCTTGAATCCCTTGGTCATGCCCTTGCCTTTATGCACCATCAATATGGGGCTAGCAGGCTTGACCTTCTTCATATTGATCTCAGCAGTTCTTAACATGCCTAGGAGCTCGGGCAGTGTCTTGTCAATTTCATTCATATAGTAATTCAATATAAACTGCTCATAACTATCCGGCAATGATTGCAGGACCAGATCAGTGGCCAACTCTTGGCTCAAAGGAAACCCCAGTTTTTCAAGGTTCTCTATATACCCAATCATCTTGAGTATGTGAGTCCCTACTGGGTCTCGAGCTCCCATATTGCACTGAAACAACGCCCTGGATATGTCAAATCTCTCTTGGCAAGCTTGCCCTTGAAATATTTTCTAAGGACTATGCATTAACAAGACCACCAGTGTGCAACCTAAATAAGTTTACACTCTGGAAGGCTAGAATAAAGCTATACATGAACTCTATTGATGAAGACATTTTCAATGTCTTTATTATAGGTCCCCCAGCACTAGTCAGAAAAGATGCCAGTGGGATAGTGACACAAGAAATTGTCCCTAGATCAGAGTGGCCTAATGCTGAAAAGAAGGTGAAGGCATGTGATGCCAAAGCCATGAATATACTGGTGTCAACCATGTCTGATGACATATTCCAAAAGATTGCTAACGGCAACTCCGCTAAAGAAATCTCGGAATCCCTTTCCAGATTAGTTGAGGGCAGCTCTGATGAAAGAATGGACAGAAAGTCCCTTCTCATATCTCAATATGAGAACTTTCAGAAAAAGGTTGAGGAAAGTTTAGTTGAGATGCATGAAAGGTTCATCACCATCATAAATGAGCTGAAGGGACTAAACAAGAAAATTTCACTGACAGAAATTAATGGCAATCTTCTCATGTGCTTCCCAAGCACATGGGCTTCAAGAATCTGAGCTATTAGAGAGTCCAGATGTCATAGAGGAATATCCCCTAATGCTCTACTAGGCAAGCTCAAGTCCTATGAGCTCCTATTAAAGAGCAGAGTAGAGATAGCAGCTAAAGAGAAGATTTCAAGTCCTAAGGAAAGGACAATTGCTCTGAAGGCTGCTGAAGGAGAGCCTTCCACTTCTAAGAAATAGATGTTCAATCTCTTGGCCAGAAGATTCAAAAGATGGGTCAAGACAGAAGACTCTAAAAGGAAGGGGAGGAGTTCAAGCAAACCAAGGTTTGTCAAAACTCGTAAACAGAAAATAATTTGTTTTTCTTGCAGAAAACCTGGGCACATTGCACCAGAATGTCCTGAAGAGCAAAGGGAGAAAAGCAGCAAGAAGAAGGAGCACAAGAAGAAATCCTTCAGGAAGAAGGAAAAGAAGAATGGAAAAGGTTTCATTGCTGAAACCTAGAGTGACTCAGAGTCTGAGTCAAGCACCTCTTCATCTGACAGTGATGAAGAGAGTATAGCTGAAGAAGACTGTTTAATGGCTTTGGAAGATTCTACTAAAGAAAGTCAGGTAACTATATTTGATGACTTTGATTTCTCTTCAGAAGACTTTAAAGAATGTTTTAAAGATTTTTGCCAAGATTATATTAACAGCCAGAAAGAACTTAACACACTTAGAGAAGAACTAGAATATCTTAGGAAAGACAATTTATATTCAGTCAACTATGACTTAAGAAACCAGATGTATAGGAAAGAGAAAGAAATAGATACATTAGTTAATGAAAATTCTAATCTAAAAGAAGAGCTTAGAAAGGCAAAATCCTTTGAGGACTCACTCAATGGGAGGAGTCTAAAACTTAAGGACATTACACAAAATCTCACCATGAGATTCAAATATCTTGTTCTAGGAGCAGATCCATCCACCAGCACACCAATTCCTAGCAAACCTGCCTGGGAAAATCCTATAGTGTTCATTAGATCTAGCATAAATCAACCTAATAACAACTTAGAATCATGTGAAGAACAAAATATAACCATAATAAACTCATTGTATTCAATATGGTAAATATCACTAATCAACCAGGGATTCTAGGTAAACACCCCTTAGAAAAGCCAATTAAAATTTATAAAAATCTTAACAAAAAGAATTATACGTCAGCTAGAACTCGACGCAGTTTTAAAGATGCATCGAATGAAACTCGATGGAGTTCTGCATATGCTTCAACATCAACTCGAAGCAAGTATGAGGGTGCGTCGAATTCTATTCGACGCAACCAATATTCTGCATCAAATTATTATCGACGTAACTATGCAGACACGTCGAATTACACTCGACGCAACTCTAACGATGCGTCGATTGCTTCTCGATGCGTATTTCCAGCAAGAAATTATCAAACATCTAGATCTCTCTCCTTTATTCCTATTTACAATTCTAGATGCTTTTGTTGCTTTAAATTTGGGCACAAGGCCAAACATTGTTGGCATAACAAATCAACACTTCTTCACCTTAAGGGGTATACTGAAAGACCAACTTACTCTTTCATAACTCCATATGATGATAGAAGAAAGATACCCCAGCAAGATAGGGTATATACTAATGTTTAATTTCATGTGCAGAGAGGAGACTGTTCTACCACAAACCAGCAGTGGTATCTGGATTGTGGATGCTCCATGCATATGACTGGAGCAAAAGAATTGCTGGAAAACTACAAGGCCAAGGAAGGGCCTAAGGTAATTTTTGGGAATTCCCACTCTGGTCAAACCAAAGGATATGATTTGCTCAGGATTAGGGAAATCTCCTTCTCTAAGGTAGCTTGTGTTGAAGGACTTCAACATAATCTAATTAGTATTAGCCAGCTATGTGATGGTGAATACAAAGTTTTATTCACTAAGTCTTTATGTCATATAGTTAGTTCTATAACTAACCAAATTGTATTGACTGGACTTAGAAAAGATAAGGTCTATGTAGTAGATTTTGAGTATGCCAAGTCAAAGGTCTGCTTGTTTAATTCCCACTTAGAAAACAATGAGTTGTGGCATAGGAGACTTGGTCACCTGAATTTTAAGACAATAGCCAAGCTATCTAAGCTTAACCTAGTAAGAGGCTTACCAATTGGTAAGTTTAAGAAAGACCATCCTTGTAGAGCCTGCCAACTAGGAAAACAGACCAAGTCATCATTCAAACCAATTGTTAAGAATGATTCCCCTATAATCCTATATCTGTTGCACATGGACCTATTTGGTCCTGTCTCCACTCAAAACTTAGCATGCAAGTCCTATACATTAGTCATTGTAGATGATTTTTCTAGATTCAGCTGGGTGTTCTTTCTAAAAGCTAAGTCAGACACCTTCAAGATCCTCTCAAGATTCATTAGACAGATTCAATCTGAATTCAATACTCATGTTGCTATGATCAGAAGTGATCATGGTACTGAGTTTGAAAATTAGTTAATTTGTAGATTCTGTGAGGATGAGGGAATAAGACCAAGCTTTTAGCTCCTAGAACCCCCCAACAAAATGGGGTGGCTGAAAGGAAAAATTGAACTCTAACTGAATCGGGAAGGAAATTATTGGCTGAATCAAATTTGCCAAAGTCATTTTGGGCTGAGAAAGTGAATACTGTCAACTATGTTCTGAATAGAAGTCTCACCCACAAAACTAAGTTGAAGACTCCCTATGAGCTATTGAATGGAAAGACACCTATAGTCACATACTTTAGGATTTTTGGGTGTACTTGCTTCATTCTTAACAATGTGAAGAGCCATCTTGCCAAATTTGACAAGAAGACTGTTGATGGGATATTCTTCATCAAGCAAGGCCTATAGGTGTTATAATAAGGGCTCTCTCAAAATTAAAGAGTCAATGCATGTTGTATTTGATGAAGCGCACATGTTCTTCAAGGGGAAGGAAACTTCCACCAATACTGTATTGCAGGAAGAAGACCATCTAGCAGATCAAGTGGAAAGGCTCAACATCATGGATCACCAATCAGATTGCCAGGATAAAGGCAAACAGAAAGCTAACAATGATTCAGATGAAGACTCTGCTGCAGATGAGAATAACATTAGAGCATCTACTCTACTAGACACAAAGGTCCCTCTATTGAATGAAAATGATGCCCCACAGTCAATGAGCAAGAGGAAGTTCATGAGGAAGTGAATCCACTAAATAGTTCAACAAGAACCAGGATGGCCCTAAAGGATCACCCTCCAACTCAGGTTATAGGAGATGTGACACTGGGAGTGAAGATAAGAAATCAAATAACAAATGAGACAATGTTGTAATGCTTCCTCTCATAATATGAGCCAAAGAAGTTTGAAGAGGCAGACAGTGACCATCACTGGATAGCTGCTATGCATGAAGAACTAGCTCAGTTTAAAAGGAATGGAGTTTAGACCCTGGTTGAAAGACCAAAGAATTACCCAATAATTGGAACCAAATGGGTATACAAGAACAAAATGGACTCAACTGGAGTCATTGTTAGAAACAAGGTCAGGCTTGTTGCTCAAGGATATAGGCAAGAGGAGGGAATTAATTTCAACCAGACATTTGCTCCAGTGGCAAGGTTAGAAGCAATCAGGATGTTTCTTGCTCATGCAACACATATGAAGATAAAAGTCTATCAGATGGATGTGAAAAGTGCATTCCTAAATGGAACTCTTCAGGAAGAAGTATATGTGGAGCAGCCCCCAAGTTTTGTCAATCCATCTTACCCCTCTTTTTTTAATAGATTAGATAAAGCAATATATGGTCTCAAGCAAGCACCAAGAGCCTAGTTTGATACCTTATCCACATTTCTCTTAGAACATTTTTTTGTAAGAGGGAAGGTGGATCAAACACTTTTCACTAGAGCACATAAAAATCAGCTACTCTTAGTACAAATATATGTAGATGATATCATATTTGGCTCAACAGATCAAAAACTTTGCAAAAGGTTTGCTAACCTAATGTAGTCTAGATTTGAGATGGGTGGCATGGAGAAACTATCCTACTTTCTTGGTCTCCAAGTAAAGCAAACTGCAGATGGCATTTTCATATCTCAATCCAAATACACCAGATAGCTTATCAAAAGATTTGGGATGGAGAATGCCTCAATAATGAAAACCCTCATGGCTACCAATACCATTCTTGATAGAGGTGAGAAAGGTAAGTCCTTTGATCAAAAGACTTACAGAGTAGCCATTGGCTCTCTCCTCTATCTGACAGCTAGCAGGCCAGATATCATGTATGTTATATGTATATGTGCTAGATTTTAGGCTGACCCTAAGGAATCCCACATGAGTTCCGTGAAAATGATACTCAGATATCTAAAGGGTACACCTAAACTTGGCTTATGGTATCCTATAGAATCTGGATTTGACTTGGTAGGTTATTCAGATGCAGACTATGCAAGATGCATGCTTGATAAAAAAAGCACTTCAGGAACCTGTCAATTCCTGGGAGCTAGACTGATCTTCTGGTTTAGCAAGAAGCAAACCTCAGTCTCCACCTCTACAACTGAAGCTGAGTATATAGCTGCAGGAAGCTGCTGTTCACAAATATTGTGGATGCAAAATCAGTTGTTAGACTACAACTTTTCCCTTGACAACTCCACAATATTTTGTGACAGCTATAATGCTATTTCTATAGCTTCCAATCCCGTTTTCCACAATAGAACTAAGCACATAGAGATAAGACACCACTTTCTCAAAGACAATGTAGAGAAGGGTAAGATCAATCTTCAATACATCTCCACTAATATTCAAAGGGCTGACACCTTCACTAAGCCACTTGATGAAAGTAAGCACAAGCTCTTCATCAATGCACTGGGAATGCTTGATGGAGCTCTCTAGGACACATTAATTATGTATTCAAACTTATTTTTCATAGAAAGGTATTGCTGGGAAAAATAGTGAAACTTAAATATATATATATATAACTGTTTATTCAGAGCTGCGTCAAATACAAATCGACGCACCATCAATTTCTATTCGACGTTTGCTTCGAGAGCTGTCCGGGATAGTTCATTCGAATAGCACTCAACATAGCGTCGAATACATATCGACGCTTACGTCGACATCATAGTTGCTGACCATATTTGGAGCAACGTCGATTTCTAATAGATGTTCCGTCGACTTCGCACAACGCGCGCAGAAATGACTTCTAGAAGCCACTTCGACATGTTTTGGCACACTGAATTCACCTCGTATCGACATTGCGTCGAATATAACCCTAAGTTATGACAGTTTTTCTACTCAAAGCAACTCAGTCTTTAGACTCTATTGTGCTTTCGAATTTCCTCTCTTTCGCCCTCCCCCGTTTTCCTCTCTACTTCTCTCTTTCTTTCTTCGTGCAGGTACCCACAGGTAGTCGATGGCTTATTCTTTGAATCAAAGCGATCTTGTTGAAGCAAGTAATCTAGCATTAGAGACACTGTTATCTCAGTTCAGCTCTCTCTATCTCGATTTCTCAAAAGATTGTTATCGAAGGTTGTGTGCTCAACACATAAGGTTACAAAACCTAACTGCTCAAATAAAGGTCATTGATACAGAAGTAAGGGTGTCAATATTGCTTGCTGATGTCTTTATATCCTTTATCAATGATATAAAGCAGGTGGAGAAGTATGCCAGTGGGCCACCTCAAGATTCAGTATACACTACAACTCTCCCCTTATTTTGATGGCCTTTGAAGGAGAGCCTGCCATCACTTCCAAGTTTCTTCTGCAACCTCCATCACTCTATCCTCTAAGAAATTTGCCTTCAATATAGGGGGATCCATCAAAACAGGGGGAGAGCGATCTATTCTCAAATGATAATGACTACCTGAAGAGTCTGCAGGAGTACAAAGAATGGACTGAGTTACCTCTTCATAAAACACCTGACTTCAGGCCTTACTCTGAAGAATCAACAACATCATCTCCTCCAGTCAAGCTTGATGCTCAGGTCCCTGAATTTGCTCCATCCTCTCCACCACCAGCTCAGCTCCCTCCTGCTCCTACTCCAACACCCAATCTAATTGTCCTAGCACCTATCTTTAGAGGAAGACCTCCATTAAGAGGAAAGGGACATGGAAGGAATTACATAGGAAGGGGAAGAGAATACAGAGGAAGGGGTTATGAAATAGATATACCTATATGGGAAAGGTATACAAAAGAGCAAAGAAAGCAGTTCAAAAAGGACAAATCTTATTTCAAAACTTATGAGAAGGTTGATCTTCCTGAAAATACAATGAAAGTATAAGATGAAATCAGAGAAAGGGATCAATATGATTTTGAAGCATCTTAAAGAGTGCTAGAAGAAAAGAGAGGTTGTTTATTGAAAGCTAAAGAAGGGCAAGGATATTGTAGAAAAGGAACAACTAAAAGAGGCAATCCAAATCCCAAGCACACTCTTTGATTCTACAAAGTATGCTGCAGCATATCCTCAAGCAAAACTTCCTAAAAATAAAGGGCAACTTCACAAAGGAGGCCTTGGATGTGATCAGGATGAATTAGAGCAGACACTTCAAAAGAAAAGGAAAATTGTATTCAAGACAGTTCCAACTTCTGATAATCCACAATCAATATTCATTGTACCAGACCCTGATGCAGAAGAACTAGATCTGGAAGAAATCAACTTGATGACTGCTAAAGTCTTTGGTCTGGGACTCAAGCTCAGTGATGTCTATCCTGAAGGAAAATCAAATCTGGAAAAGCTTTTTAAGGGACATGAAAGAATCCAGGAGAATCCAGAGAAGGCCACTCCAGCAAACTTCAAATATGTGGAAAGAAAATTCAAGAAGGTCTATGAGGCCTTATCTACTTTTCTCAAAGGAAGAAAGTAGATCATTTCTTGGGTAACAAACTCTGATAAAGTTCTATTTATATTAATCAGAAGTTCTCAGTTTACCATGACATTTTGTTATTGTACATTTGTTTGTATTGTGCTTTTATTAAACTGCATGTGTGAAATCACTTACATTATGTGTAAAATTTGTTAAGATAAATAGAGGGAGATTATTGAGAAAAACACTATTGTGATTTATTTAACAAATTATCTTAAAGTGATTTCATAATCTAGGATATATTACCCATGTTATATAGAGAGGGTAATCTGGTCATTAAATGTCCTAGGATATCACATTCACACCAGAGTGTCAAGACCTGTCCAAAACAAGCACAAATTCAGTTGAGTTAAACTTGCGTCGAATAGAAGTCGACGCAACTTTGACTAGAAGTCGAAGCAACTTTGAATACAAGTAGAAGTAACTCAGACTGAAGTCGAAGTATAGTTGAAGTCGAAGCAATGTCGAAATGGTCTCAATGCAGAAGACAGAGCTTGTCAAATCTATATCAGAAGTCGACGCAACTTTGATTTGAATTCGACGCAGAAGAAGAATGTTAAAGCAATATCAGAAGTTGATGCAACTTTGATTTAAAGTCGACGCAGAAGTTCAAGTTCAAAGTCCAAGTCTACATCTCGACGGATACGTCGATAGGTATTAGACGCAATGTCGACATCTGAGTTCAGTCAGAGCTAAGAAAGATTGTGAAACTGCTTCTATAAGAACTCAGAGGTGCGTCGAATAGAGGGAAAATGAAATCGATGATACGTCGAATACAGCCAGAAAAGAAAGGTTTTCTGCTGTCTTTTCAGATGCTTTTACAGAAGGTATCCAAGGCTATAGTCTGTCTTCTAACGACTCATTTTTTGCCAAGAATGGAATGAAGTACTTCAGATGGACAACAAAGATATTCTTGGAAGTTATTCAAAATAGATTAACGGGTCGGGAAACAAAAATAGAAAGAAATACTTTTGTCAAATGGATATTCCTTCTAAGGATAGAAAGAAGAGGAAAGAAATTCAAATACTATTCGACAAAGAATAAGTATACACAGAGAGAAATAGAACATAACAATTAGGATCCTCAGTATTCTTCTTCCTCTTCCTGAAGCTTTCTTTCTGAAAAGAAAAGAAAAGAAGAACAACTCCGTACAGGAATACAAACAAGGCTGCTTCTTCTTCTTCATATCTTACAGCAGCAAGCAAACTAGAGTACAGAGATCACAGAGGATCACAATCTCATAACCCTTGCATTCTTCTCTACCATAAGCAAGGGTTCATCATATACAGATCCTCAAGAACATCAAAAGATAGCATTCTGTGTGATAGCTGTAAAAGGATTTATACAACAGAATCCTTCTCTTCTTCTTCTTCTTCTTCTTTATTTCTTCTTTTCTATTCTGTAACTGAAAAAGAGTCCTAAGAATCCCTGTTTAAAGGATTCAGTTGGTTCTAAGAGCCTCCTTATCAAAAGACTTAGTGGTTCTAAGAGTCTCCTTGTCAAAAGACTCAGTGTGTGGTTCTAAGAGTCTCCTTATCAAAAGATTTAGTACTGGTTCTGAGAGTCTCCTTATCAAAAGACTCAGACACTAGATAGTGCAATTCTACCAGGTGGTAGAAGTGTGGACTACCCACATTTTGTGGAACCACTATAAAAATTTTGTGTCTTCTGTGTTTGCTTCTATGTGATGTCCCTTTATTGTTTACTGCTTTTCTATTTCCTATGTTTACTTTATTCTGTGTTGGTTGTGTTCATTGCATAGTTATTGGAATAGTTTATTATTGTGTGTGCGTATTTAGGGTAAAGTTTTTAAATCTCTATTCACCCTCTAGAGAATACTCAGAGGTTACACTGTGCGCTTTTAATGATCATACTAGACCGCCTTATCTCATAATATAATTCACAGGTGTTGATCTCAAATATTCAAGACTGCCCCTTCATAAAAACATATGTGATTCAATGACAATTTCCCATAGGTGGCGATCTAAGATACTCAAGATCCTCACTTTATAAAAAACTTGATATTAAAGCCATAGGCGACGGTCTCAGATGCTCCAGGTCGTCCCTTAACAAAATACTTATATCAGAAACCACATGTTACCATCTCAGATGCTCCAGATCATCCCATAACAAAATACTTGTATCAAAAACCACATGCGACAGTCTCAGATGCTCCAGACCGTCCCTTAACAAAATATTGATACCAAAACCACACGCGATGGTCTCAGATGCTCTAGACCGTCCCTTAACAAAATACATATAGAAACCACAAGTGACGGTCTCATATGCTCCAAACCGTTCCTTAATAAAATACTGATACCAAAACCATAGGCGACGGTCTCAGATGCTCCAGACTGTCCCTTAACAAAATACAAATATCAACACCACAGGAAACGGTCTCAGATGCTCTAGACCATCCCTAAATAAAATATTGATACCAAAACCACATGCGATGGTCTCAGATACTCCAGACCGTCCCTTAACAAAATACATATATCAACACCACATGTGACGGTCTCAGATACTCTAGACTGCCCCTTAACAAAATATTGCCACCCCAAGGAAACAATCTAAGGAGAATTGAGATTTACAGGCTATGATGACCAATTGGGCAGGTGGGTACTAAAGAGTTGGCACACATTTCTTTCCACAAAAATTTCATCAAAGATGTAAGCAATCCCTTAACAAAACATTTCCAACTCAAACAAACAACCTAATGAGAATCGAGTGTTGCAGGCGATGATGACTAGTTGGGCAGGTGGGTACTAAAGAGTTGGCACATTGCTTTCCTCAGAAAGATCATCAATGTTGTAGACAATATCTGAAAGCACGACAGAGCTGGACATTCACCTAGACCTCCATTGATGTAGAGGTGTGTCAGATGTCGGCATGGATCCGGAATCCTAAAAATCCTCCGTACGAGATTGGCGAGCCAATGTTACACAGATGCTAAATCTCCCTGTTATCCATGATCGTTGTAGGTTTTACATCTCAAGCTTCAATTCACGGGGGATCCAAGTAGGATCCAGCGATATCTCACTTGGTGTGAGTTCTCCTTGCAAATAATCTATCTCAATACTTTCCTCACAAAACACATATAGAAAAGTGTTAGTAATTACATTGATAGAATGTTTATAAAAAAATATAATGAAAGAACTTCTATCAAGAGAAAATGTGTTTTAAATCATCTCCACTCCAAGTGTTAAAGATATCTCCTCCATCATAGGTTTGGAGGCGATAAGCACTATTCTTTAGTGCTTCTTTTACAACATAAGGTCCTGCCCAGTTTGGATTCAATTTTCCCACTGAGTTAGATTTGGTAGCTACATCTACTTTTTTCAGGACAAAATCCCCAACATCAACTATTTTACTCTGATAGTTTTATCAAAATATTTTGTCATTCTTCTTTTCACCTCTTCTTGCCTGATTACAGCCTCATACCTTGACTCCTCAATGAGATCAAGACTACACTTCATTTCCTCATCATTAGTCTCCATCCAATCATCATCTCCTTGCTTAGCCAACAAGGCTCTCGGGCTCTTTACATCGAATTCCACTGGGATAAGAGCTTCCTCCCCATGAGATAACTTGAAGGGTGTCTCTCCAATAGCCCTTGTTGGAGTAGTTCTCAATGTCCGCAAAACTGATGATAATTGCTCTGCCCAATTTCAGCGAACATTCTCAACTTTCTTTTTCAACAGGTTCAAGATGGACTTATTTGCTTCCTCCACCTGCCCATTACTTCTTGGATGGTGCACCGAGGCAAATTGCAGTTCAGTCCCTATTTGATCACAGCGTTTTTTCAAATATGAATTATTGAATTGAGGTCCATTATCAGTGATAATTGCCATTGGAATCCCTTGTCTACATACAATTTCACCATAGATAGAACTTTTTACCACTTGAGTGATTGTCTTAGCTAATGCCTTAGCTTCAATCCACATGCTAAAATAATCTATTGAAAGTGCACAGTTAGCCTCACTAGAATTATCTAGGGGTGGTGAATAGAGATTTAAAGATATTTTGTGCAAAGTTAATAAATATATATATATTGAAACCGATTTCTCGATCTCTCGTAGAGCTCGGGGCCCTCACCGAGATGAGGGGCGGCTAGCCCTTACTGATCCCTCGAGGAGGGTAGACGGAAGATTAGGAAATTGACTAAGACCTTAGTCACAGTGAGGAGGTCCCTCCACTAACCCGGAAGATCGTTGAGCGCTTCCCCTCCCAAACCAAAGCTGAGACTTGGGCACCTTGGAGAGCTCTGGAAATGCTAACCAAAGAAAGCCTAAGGAGAGGGAAGCTGAAGTGAGATCCTCTCCAAAGGTGCCCTTAAGGTCCTATTTATAGATTTTCTGATCTGGTCTGCAAATAACAGGATTCCGCCTTTAGATTTTACTATCTGCACCCCAAATGGGTCTGCTAACAGCCAAGCTCCGCTGTTTGGAGAGGCTAAGGGCAGACCACCAAGGGTAAAATGGTAAGTTGACCCTAATGATTTATGGATAGGGGGTTGCGATGACCTTACTGTCGGAGCTCTCGCAGGCCTTCTCGCGGGTCCTGTCCGCGACATCTCTTCCGGGGGATCGCCTTGCGAAAACCTTGCTGAAGGAGTTCTCGCGGGTCCTCTCGCGAATACTGCCCGCGGCGTCTCTTTTAGAGGTTCGCCTCGCGAGGACCTCGCTGCCTATTTTGGTGGTCTGTCGAGGTCTCATCGGCTGGGGGCCGATCTCGGCGAGGTCTGGATCTCGCCACTCCCGTCTTGCTCGATTTCCTTACCTGGCGAATATCGGGGTTGTACAATATATATGTGTAATATTCACAGATTTAAGCCTCTCACGCACCAACAAGAATTAAGCAAAAGAAATAGCAAAAAGAAAATTGCAGCACAACACAAAGAAATATAGTGGTTCCCCAAACTTTGGGTAGTCTACTCATCTACCCCCTTGGTAGGAATTCACTATCTTGCACTGAGTCTTTTGATAAGGAGACTCTTAGAACCAGCCTGAGTCTTTTGATAAGGAGACTCTTAGAACCACTACAACTGAATTTTTTGAAGAGATTCTAAAAACTCTTTTACACAATTTGAAAATGAAATAAGAATAAGAAGAAGTAGTAGAAGAGAAATAATTGAAGCAAGAAAGAATCTTCTTCCTAGCAAGAAGATTAGAAGCACAAGTATAGTGAATGAAATCTCTCTTCTATAGTGAGAAGGAGATTGTAGGCCTTTTTCTCTTTCAGTGAGAGGTTTCAGAAATTGCAGCAGTATGATCTCAGAAGAAGGAGAAGAAGAAGGCTTGTTGTTTGTTGCAGCACACTTTCACTTTTCTTAGTTTTTCTCACTTTTCACTTGGGAGCTTTTCCTCTTTTTCAAATGGATGGAGTGGATCACTTCTTTTTCTGCCGATTTCCCTCATATTTATAGCTTTGTTTATTCAAATAATACTATAGGAGAATAATCGATTAGCAGTCAGAGAAAGAGTAAGAGAGAAAAGATTCCATAATCAATATTTCTGTAGAAGGAAAGAGATCATTATGATTTCAAATAATATACATAATAAACTTAATCAATTTAGCCAAGAATCAATTAGAAGGAAAGACTGATTCAGAACAGCTATAAAAGAATAATATAATTCCATAAGAATCAGATCTACAAGAAGAAGGAAAGAGATCTGGCGTGTTTTGAATTTGTCATAGGAATCGACGTGCGTCGATTACTAATCGACGGAAGCGTCGATTTCAGACTGGCTGGATGTCGAGAGGAGAATATGGAAGGTGCGTCGACTAAGGTGTGCCGACTTCACTAGATACGTCGACTAGAAGTCAGAGTTACGTCGACATAGGTTACGTCGAATTCTGTTTGGAGTTACTTCGACTCATTCTGAGAGGAACGTCGACTACACTTCGACGTTGCGTCGAATACTATTCGACGCATATTTACTTAGACTAATTTTTCATTCTTAGAATTTATATTCTACTCATTTTTAGGGGTTAAGATAAATCATTTCCCCAACAATCTCCCCCTATTTGTCTTAACCCTATTCAGGGAGAAATTGTACCAGCTTTTAATCAACACAGCAAGGCATTTATATAGAAAAGAAATATGTTAAGTAATCAGAAGAAAATAGAATCATATAATATCAACATTGTTCAACACATCACTCGGGAGGGGTAGGAGGAGTTTTTCTTTTCCTAGTGAATACTAAAGTTTTTAGAGAAGAGGGTTGCTCCTTCTCAGTAACAGGTGGTTCACTCAGCTCCCCCTGAGTCACAGCAGTTTGCTCCCCCTGAGATGGAACTTCCTTTAAGCCTTCTACTTCTGCCTCTTCAGTTTCTTTCTCAGCTCCAACTTCAATTATGTCAGCATTTGGCTCCCCCGGAGCTTCAGCTTCTTTTCTTTCTCAACTTCAGCATCAGTTTCCTTTTCAACTTCTGCTCTGCTAGCCTCCCCTTGAAAGAGGACTACTTGTTGTGTAGCTTCTCTTTCTATAGAGAGTAAATCTGTTATCTGGTCCTCAGTATGTAGCTCTGGTACTAATTCATTCCCAATTGTCTTAAGCAGTGCAAGACTATCAGATTTTGAAGTAGGAAGGGACTTGTGTGAGAGAGATTTGTGACTTGAGAGCTGCTCATCATCTAACTTCTCCCCCTTCTTGACCTTCTTAGCCAAGGAGGTTAAGAAAGACTTGGTCACCCTAGAGGAAGAGACAGAGGACTTCAAGCTTTGCACAGAGGCATTGACCCCATCTATTTGGGTTTGTATGTGCATGATGGAGGAGTGAAGTTGGGAGCAGTGTCCATCTAGCATTTCTTGAAATTTTTGGGCTGCTGTCTGGATACACTGGGTGATGAGAGTTTTAGTGGATGGAGATGGTTCAAGGTGTGTTGGAGTAGGAGATAATGGTGGAGGTGGAGGTGATAAAGGTGGAGAGAGGACTGTATCATTGTGATGAAGTGTGTTTGATGGAGGAGGTGGAGGAATAGAGGAGGGTTGAGCAGGTGTATGTGAAGATGTAGATAAGATAGGAGTTGTGATGGTAGTAGAGACTATTGGTGTGGATGATGTTGGTAGGGAAGAGATGTCTGTATGTTAAGGAGGAGGAGGTGAGGATGGATGACTAGGAGAGTTAGGAGGAGAGGGAGTCCTGTCAGGAATGGCACCAGGCTTGGGAATTTGCCTGGTCCATTTTGAGAAGAGGGCTATGGACATCCTTCTTCCAGGGGGAATGGGGATTCCTTTTGACCTACATAGGTCAGGGAAGGAGTGGAGGAGTACCTGACTCATGATCCTCATATAGGCATTCTCTTTTTGAGAATATTTGTAGCCTATCATTTTTAGTAAGCAGCTAGCCCAGTCAACCTTCTTTTTCAGCACAAGGGCCCCCATGATGTTCAGTTGCTGCTTGGGCACTGCATCATGGGCAGAGATCTTGCATAATAGAACTTTTCCTACTATGTCTGCCAATAGCCTATATTCATCAGAAAAATCTATTTTCTTCAGGTGGATTTGTTTATCTTTGGAGAACTTCATGATGAGTAATAGATTTTTGAGTTCCTCAGGGGTGAGATCCACAGGTTCATCACCTGATAAGGGAATGATGATGGAGATTCATTTAGCTATTCTTAGAAAATAATTTGCTTTCCTTTTGATTTGAAATAGGATAGTGTTGTTGTGTACCTGATGGAAGATCAAAGGTGTCCCTAAGGTGTTCTGCAGAGATTGAGACAGGTGTCTCATAGAGTGTTCTTGTGATCTCTCCTTGCTCAGATATCTGAACATGATTCATTAACTCAATGAGTTCTGTCTCTAGGAGTCTGCATCTTGTGGAAATGAGTGTCTAAACCAGCTTCAGTGAAGAGAGCTATGATGCTCTTATAGTTTTCGGTGGTGGCTTGGAAGGATTTAAGATCAATATCGAAACCAGAGTTGATCTTGGGAGCCATTTAGGTCAGTGAGAGAGAGGAAGAGATGGATGGACTGAGAAATGAGAAGGATGAGAGAAGCTCAGGAGTGTGCAGAATTTTAACTGAAGAGTCTATTTAAGTCAGGTGAAATGTCGACATGAGACACAACTCGAGGTTTATTCGGTACAGCAGTAGATGTGACCGAAAATATTTTAGTATTGCCGCCTTTTTCATGAAGTCGGCGTTGCGTCGAGTGGAAGTCGATGTATGCGTCGGTATAGTCTGATAGGGTTTCCTATCGACGTATGCGTCGATTAAGAGATCGACGTGACTTTTACTTTGTCTGAAAATTCCAGGTTTTTCTTCAGAGATTATTTCTTCCTAATCCTAAGGTTTTCTAAGTCACCCTTGGACTAATTTTATAAACAGTTGGATTGATTGTGCCAACATTGTTTGGCAGTGTGGCCAATTTTATTACAGATATAACACCTAATTGTCTTTTGATTATGGAAATTTGAGTTTAGAGAGGGATAGAGATGGTGATTAGGATAGAGTTATTGATTAGGATAAAAGTTTTGATTAGGATAGAAATTTTGATTATGATAAGAGTTTTGATCAGGATAAAAGTTTTGATTAGGATAGAAATTTTGATCAGGATGAAAGGGTCCTGAATGGGGGTTAAGATAGAAAGTTTTTGAAGAATAGCTATGTCCTGTATTTAAGTTTCTCTGGGGTTTTATGCGTCGATATCTATTCGACGTATGTTGAGAGTTGCGTCGATATGTATTCGGAGCTTTCTCTAGATTGCGTTGATCTGGAATCGATGCATGGAAGTTGTTGCGTCGATTGTAAGTCGACGTAATGTTATTCATGCGTCGATTTGAGGTCGAAGCATCTAAGTGATTGCGTCGAGTAGAATTCGACGTACTATCATTCATGCGTCGATATGAAGTCGACGCAATTTTATCTTCACAGATTTTATTTTTCCCTTTTTCTGATTGGAGTTTTGTTTCTTTATAACTTGTTTCTTTTGGCATAGTTGCCTTCTCAAAGGTAGTTTGAGAGTCTTCTTCTGAATTTGTTGATTTGATGGGTTTAGTGAATTTAACAGGGCTCATCCAAGCAGGTTTGGTAGATGGTATTGAACTAGTTGAAGGATCAGCCCCTAGCCCCAGATTCTTATGTCTGATTATTTGTTTTTCAGTGATTTCTTTAAGTGTTTGGCTTCTGACTTTTATAGATTCTTCAAAAGCTTTTGCCCGGGATACCTTATTCTTAAGGAGTTGATTTTCTATTTTAGCACTATCTATTTCCTTTTCTGTTTTATAGATTTTACACCTTAGTTCATAATTTTTTGAACATGTATCTTCTATTTTTCTCATATTAATTTGTTCTTTTAGATCCTTAATTTCTTGTTTAGCTTTTAGTTGATCTAAACAGAGTCTTTCAAAATCATTTTTAAAATCATCACATAGAAAATCTATTTCATCAAAAATGCTTACCTCATCCTTATCCTCAGATTCCTCTATGAGAATAAGGCTATTTGCTTTTTTCTGTTGAAAAGATGCTTCCTTCTGATCCTGTTTCACTCCATGATTCAGCAATACATTCTTCTTTTGTGCTTCCAAGAGCCATTAAGCATAGGTCTTCTTGCTTAGACTCTTCATTGTCACTTTTAGATGAAGTGCTGTCTTCAGAATCTGTCTCACTCCAAGCTTCTGCAATGAAGCCACTTTCTTTCTTCTTCCCCTTTTTCTTGAGATATTTCTTTTTCAGATCTTTCTTTTTCTCAGCATTCTCTGGACATTCTGGAGCAATATGTCCAGTTTTCCTGCAGGAATAACAAACAATATCTTTGGTAGGAGTCTTATCATACCTTGGTTTTGACTCTCTCCTTCTAGACCCATCTGGCCTGACCCATTTCTTGAATCTTCTGGCCAGGAGGCTGAATAGTTCTTCTTCAGTTGTAGAGGGTTCACCTGCAGTAGCTTTTAAAGCAATACTCTTTTCCTTTGAGAGTGAAGGAGTCTTTTCTTTCTCTTCTTTCTCAGCTCTTGTTTTCAACAACTGTTCATAGGATCTTAATTTACCCAACAGAATATCTATTGAGATTTCATTTTGGCTTCTGGAGTCTCTAATTGGCCAAATTCTTGAGTCCCAAGAGCTAGGGAAGCAAGTTAGCAATTTATCATTTATCTCTGTGAGAGATATGTCCTTCTCAAGTGTTCTTAACTCATTTATTATGAGGCTGAATCTGGCATACATGTCAGCAACACTTTCACTATCTTTCTTCTGGAAGTTTTCATATTGAGAGATGAGTAATGCCTTTCTATCTTTTCTCTCATCAGCACTCCCTTCTACCATTTTAGTGAGAGCTTCCCATATTTCCTTAGCTGACTCACATTCAGCAATATTTTGGAAGGTTTCATCTGAGAGGGTTGAGACTAAGATATTCATAGCCTTGGCATCACATGCATGAGCTTTCTTTTCTTCATCTGTCCATTCAGCCTTTGGGACAAGTGTTTGTGTCACATTACCACTTGAATCCTTCCTATAGGGCTTTGGAGGACCTGTCAAAATAACATTAAACAAATCTTTATCAATAGAATTCATATAGATCATAATTCTTGTTTTCCAAAGTGCAAACTTTTCAAGGTTGCAAATTGGTGGTCTGGTGGAAGCATAATCTTTGATTTGTGCCATGTGAAAAGTAGTTTTTAGAAATATATATATATGAGGTAGGATCTTTTTGATCAAGGAGTTACCCCTTTTTTATCAACCTCGCTTTGATACCAATTGAAAGTGCACAGTTAGCCGCACTAGAATTCTCTAGAGGGGGGTGAATAGAGATTTATAGATATTTTGTGCAAAGTTAATAAATATATGTGTAATATTCACAGATTTAAGCTTCCCACACACCAACAAGAATTAAGCAAAAGAAATAGCAAAAAGAAAATCACAGCACAACACAAAGAAATATAGTGGTTCCCCAAACTTTGGGTAGTCCACTCTTCTACCCCCTTGGTAGGAATTCACTATCTTGTACTGAGTCTTTTGATAAGGAGACTCTTAGAACCAGCCTGAGTCTTTTGATAAGGAGACTCTTAGAACCACTACAACTGAATTTTTTGAAGAGAGATTCTACAAACTCTTTTACACAATTTGAAAATGAAATAAGAAGAAGAAGTAGAAGAGAAACAATTGAAGCAAGAAAGAATCTTCTTCCTAGCAAGAAGATTAGAAGCACAAGTATAGTGAATGAAATCTCTCTTCTATAGTGAGAAGGAGATTGTAGGCCTTTTTCTCTTTCAGTGAGAGGTTTCAGAAATTGCAGCAGTATGATCTCAGAAGAAGGAGAAGAAGAAGGCATGTTGTTTGCTGCAGCACACTTTCACTTTTCTCAGTTTTTCTCACTTTTCACTTGGGAGCTTTTCCTCTTTTTCAAATGGATGGAGTGGATCACTTCTTTTTCTGCCGATTTCTCTCTTATTTATAGTTCTGTTTATTCAAAGAATACTATAGGAGAATAATCAATTAGCAGTCAGAGAAATAGTAAGAGAGAAAAGATTCCATAATCAATATTTCTGTAGAAGGAAAGAGATCATTCTGATTTCAAATAATATCCATAATAAACTTAATCAATTTAGCCAAGAATCAATTAGAAGGAAAGACTGATTCAGAACGGCTATAAAAGAATAATATAATTCCATAAGAATCAGATCTACAAGAAGAAGGAAAGAGATCTGGCATGTTTTGAATTTGTCATAGGAATCGACGTGCGTCGATTACTAATCGACGGAAGCGTCGATTTCAGACTGGCTGGACGTCGAGAGGAGAATATGGAAGGTGCGTCGACTAAGGTGCGTCGACTTCACTAGATACGTCGACTAGAAGTCAGAGTTACGTCGACATAGGTTACGTCAAATTCTGTTTGGAGTTACTTCGACTCATTCTGAGAGGAACGTCGACTACACTTCGACGTTGCGTCGAATACTATTCGACGCATATTTACTTAGACTAATTTTTCATTCTTAGAATTTATATTCTACTCATTTTTAGGGGTTAAGATAAATCATTTCCCCAACATCTATCATGACTATAATGAAACATCGCTGCCCGCTTGCCATAGGAAGTGGCCCTAGTAGATCCAAACCCCAAACTACAAATGGTCAAGGTGTTGCTATTGACCTCAATTATTGTGCGGGCCGATGCTGAAGAGGAGCAAACTTTTGACATTGCACACACTTTTTAGCATATTTCTCAGTATCTTTCCTCATCTTAGGCCAAAAATACCATTGCCTCATAATTCTCTTTTCTAAGGTTTCTGCTCCTGAATGACTTCCACACTCTCCAGAATGTACCTCTTGAAGCACTATTGGGGTTTCTTCCTCAGATAAACACCTGGCAAATGGTGAAAGAAATTTTTTCCTATATAAAATTACAGCAATGAGATCATAATGAGCTTCTTCAAGCTTAAATCTCTTCTTATCCTTAATAGATTGATGAAATTTTCCAGTCGAGAGATAGAGCACAAAAGGATCCATCCAAGACGGATGTTGATCTATTTGCATTACTTCTCTGCTCTCTATAGTTGGATGAAAAAGTTCTGAGGTAGATCCTCCAGAAAGAAGCCCAAACTTGGCCAACTGATCTGCCTCTGAGTTGTCTGTTCTGGGTATATGCTATATAGTGAAACTCATAAATTTTCCGATCTCGTTTCTTATTAATAGCTTATGCTATTTCAAAACTGGCTCTCGGGTTTCAAAGGTATCATTTACTTGAGAAGCCAAAACTAATGAATCAGTCTTAACTTCAACATCTTCGATGCCTAATTCTCCTGCAAACTGAAGACCTGCCAACAAAGCCTCATATTCTGCTTGATTGTTAGTAGTAGGAAAATTAAATCTCAAAGCTTGATCTAATCTAACTCCATTAAGATTAATTATAACAACTCCTGCTCCTGAGGAATTTCTACCCGAAGCCTTGTCAACAAAAAATGTCCAAGCTAGAGGTTCTCTAACCTCTTTTTCTGAACTGCTTTCTGATGTAACAACCATAAAATCTGCCAACACTTGAGCTTTGATTGTCATCTTAAGCACATATGAGATGTCGAATTTACTAAGCTCTATTGCCCATTTTGCCAACCTGCCTAAATGTTCTAGTTTTTCTACCAAATTTTTCAGTGGAAGATCTGTCACCACCTGAATAAAACGAGCTTGAAAGTATGGCCTGAGTCTTCTAGTTGAGATGATGAGCGCAAGTGCTAATTTTTCTAGAATTGGATATTTAGTTTCAACATTTTTCAAGATTTTGCTAACATAATAGACTGGAAACTGTTTCTTTTTGTCTTCTCTGACAAGCACCGAGCTAACTGCATCTGATCCAACTCCAAGATACAGAAATAAGTCCTCGCCCTATCTGGGACTTTGAAGCAAAGGAGTTGATGTCAAATGCTTTTTAATTGGTCGAATGCAATATCACACTCTTTGGTCCACTCAAACATTGAAGCCTTTCACAAAGTTTTGAAGAAAGGAACACTTTTATCTCCTGAACAAGATATGAACCTGCTCAATCCTGGCATCCTTCCTCTTAACTGCTGCACTTCCTTTGGAGACCTTGGAGGTGCCATTTCTTAGATACCTTTCACCTTATCTGGATTCAGCTCAAGTCCTTCTGGAGTTAAGAGATAACCAAAGAACTTTCCTTTACTTGCTCCAAAGACACATTTTAGAGGGTTCAACTTCATGTTAAAGAATCGAAGAGTAGCGAACGTATCTTCGAGATCGCTTAAATGAGTTGAAAAAGCTTTACCTTGTAAGAGATGATTATCCACATACACCTCTAAATTTCTTCCTTTTTGGCTTTTAAAAACCGAGTCCATCATTCTTTGATAGGTTGCACCAGCATTTTGTAGCTCGAAAGGCATTACACGACAATAAAAATAGCCATCGTTCGTAATGAAAGACGTATAAGGTACGTCGGGCTTATGCATTCTAATTTGATGGTAACCAGAGAATGCATCTAGAAAACTCATAAAAGAATACCCAGCCGCAGAATCAACTAAAGAATCTATCTGAGGCAAAGGGTAGCAATCTTTCAGGCACGCTTTATTGAGTTTTGTAAAATCTACACACATTCTCCACTTGCCCCCAGGATTCTTTACCATTACAACATTTGATATCCATTCAGGGTATTACACCTCTTTAATGAAATTAGCCTTTAGAAGCTTCAACACTTCTTCCATGATGGGATGCGCGAGAGTTACTACTACTGCTCGCTTTTTCTGCTGGATGGGCCTGAAAGCTGGATCAGTATTGAGATGGTGGCAGGCCACATTAGGGTCAACTCCTGGCATGTCTTCTGCCGAACAAGCAAAGACATTTATGTTCTTCAACAAGCAGGAGATCAACTCCTCTGTCTCCTCTTTGGAAAGCTCTCTTTTGATTGAGAGCCCCCTCTCCGCATTTTCAGCAGCAACATGAACACTTTGGACTTCCTAGGCGGGTTACAAGTGAGCCCCTTCATCTCTGGCTTCAACAGGCTTCTCTTCAAGATCTTCAAGAATTGGCTCCTCCAACATTTCTTCCATGATCTCTTCGCAAGACAGCACCCGAGGTTCGGGAATCTCAACTTTGCTAGCCACCTGAGGAAATAATGCTTCAACTGCATTAATAGTTTTAACATAACATTCTCTAGCCTGTTTTGGGTCACTCCTGGCCCTAAACTGCTTCCCTCTTGGTGTGAATTTTAAAGAAAGATGGAAAGTCGAAAAGATAGCTATATATTCACTCAGAATAGGCCTTTTGAAGATTGCATAGCAGCTGCTAGGTGCATCTACTACAACAAACTCAGTCAGCTTGAAGAATCCCTCCATCACGACGGATAGGGAGATCTTCCCTTCTACTTCCTTCTTTTATCCTGAGCAGAAAGGGGCCCTTCAGTGGAAAGAAGTGTCTTTCCAGTCTTTAGGGCTTCAAAGGTTGGCTTGAATAGGAGATTCACAGAGCTGCCAGTATCTATTAAAATCCTTTCCACTGTGAAATTCTCAATGACTAATTTGATCACAATGACATCATTAAACGGATTGCCGTGTGGAGGAAGGTCATCCTTCCTGTAGACTACAACCTCGGGAATGGGGACAAAGTTTGAAGCAATAGCCACTTCAGAATGAAAAACTCTTGACACACTGTACTTCCTGGAAGACTCCAGCCCAGCTCCCCCTTGAATGCAGAAGAGTCGACCATACTCTCCCTTGTCATTAGCTTCAACGCATTCATTTCCATAATGAATGTTGCCAAAAAAGTCCAACATCATCAACTTCCTTGCACTCTCAGTGTGTCTCAGCCACTACCTTTCCCTTCCCTTCAGCCGATTTCTCTTCTACTTTTTTGCTAATCAAATCTTGTAATTTTCCATCTTTCAATAGTTTTTCTATAAAAAAAATAAAGTGCTCTGCAGTTCTCAGTCAGGTGTCCTCTCTCCTTGTGATATTCACAGAATAGTGTAGGGTTCCTTGACCTGATATCTAATTTCAAAGGAGCCAGCCTCTTGAAGAATGGTTATTTCTGAATAATCTAGAGTACTTCGCTGATTGGGAGAGCTATGTCAGCAAAAGTATCCCGAGAATCATTATATTATCGTTGAGGATGATCCACTGGAAGTTCTGGAAGAGGTTGAAACAGCTGAACAAGTGCTGGAGGCTGAGGTTGCATTTGATTAAATTTTTGATGATTGTAAGGCGGACAGTGGTGACAGAAATTTCTTCCTCTGGCAGCTGGAGGATGATAGCCTTCATGAGCAGCTTTTTGAAAGCTCTGAGGAACAACATTAGACTTGCAGCTTCCTCATGGGCAAGCATGGATAGATAGGAAACATATCCGGGGTTAGAAATTTTCCCTTTAATGAATTTATTTGCAATAACTATGAGCTCCTGATAAGAGCTTGGCTCTTTCGTCGTCACTTCAAATTTCAGGGGGACTTCCCTCAAACCACTAATGAAAGCGACTTGGTAAAGAGAGGAATCCACATCTTGAACGCCAAGGATCGCCTCTTGAAAGCGATCAACAAAATGAGCAACAGTCTCATTTTCCTCTTGCTTGATCCTGAAGTGGGCAACATGACCACTCTTCCTCTTCTTTGAGGTAGCAAACCTCAATAGAAGTTCTCTTCTCAGGTCCGCAAAGCAAGAAATGGATCTGGATGGGATTTATAAAACCACTCCCTAGCTTTGCCTCCAAAAGATGTTGCCAGCAGCTTGCAACGGAGGCCCTCAAACAATGTCCTCATAGAGACTGTAGACTAGAAAGTCTTTAGATAAGACACATGGTCTTCTCTCCTAGTGAAGACTGGGAGACGAGGCTCTCTAAAACCCATGGGAACAGTTCACATCTTACTCGATCTATAAAGGGGATGGTGTTAGTTATGGATGTTGCCAAATCACCCAGAGGGGGGGGGGGTGAATAGGTATTTTAAAATATATCGCCCCTCTTTCTTTTGAGTCTGTTCTAATGAAGATCCTAGAGTAATGTTTTAAAGATTAAGAGCAAATCACAGAAAGCGCTCAAGGATCTATAGTGGTTCCACAAGACAGAGTGTCTTGAGAAATCCACTATCCCTCTGCGCCTATCTAGCAGTGTGCTAGAGTCGGCAAACTCCACCAAATATGCAGGCCCGCAAGCCTTACAATCTCAGGCCCTCAAGGCCTACACTCAGGCCCTCAATCCCTACAAATCTCAGGCCCTCAAGCCCTACAAAGCTCAGGCCCTCAAGCCCTACAATCATGCCCTCAAGCTCTACAAGTCTCAGGCCCTTAAGCCCTACAAATCTCAGATCTGAAACAGATCCTACATCTCAGGCCCTCAAGCCCTACACTCAGGCCCTCAAACCCTACAAGTCTCAGACCCTCAAGCCCTACAAAAAAAGGATTTGAGAAACAACTTCTCTAGCCTGTTGATGATTGGCTTCTTGGACTTGAAGAAGATGCTTTTGATGTTATCTTGGACAACAGATTCTTCTTCAATCCCTTCCTCAGTCTTGAATAGTTCTTATCAGTCGATGATGTTGGACTGAAACTTGAGCCGAATGAAGATTGGCTTCTTTGATATGAAGAGAATGCTTCAGATATTTTCTTGGACAGCATATGTTCCTCTTTTAATCCTTTCTTCGATCTGGAACACTTCTTATCAGCCGATCTTGATGGACTAAAACTTGGAGAACACTTGATGTGATAGTTTTGTTCGCCAGTTCTTGTTCCTCCTTCTCGCAGCCGTATTACTGTTACATTGAAAAGTTTGTGAGTATTCTCTGTTTTTCAATTAGGGCAGACACTTATTCCCATAATATCTCTGAGGAGTCGGCTAACGGTCTCCTAGAATGTACCTTAAGTGTCAGGAGCCCATTCCTTAATGACACGCGCTGATAGGACCATCATGCAGCAACATTAAATGCAGACAGCACAATTTGAAATGTCCTGGCCTGCCTCGATAATATTTGCAACGTTTCGACGACATATCTTGTCGTTACGACAATCCATCTTGGACTTGGACAAATCTTCAAGTCTTCTTCAGAGAATGATATCTCGATGATACTTGATATCATAGCTCCACTTGCACTTACAACGATATGAAGATGTCGTCGTAATCTTGTTGGTAACTTCTGGTCTTCTCGACGATATTATTGAAACCATACTGTCTTTTCGGCGATATCGTCTTGATCATTCTTACTTCTCGTCGATATCATTTTGATCATTTTGACGATAACCCATTCTTCTTCTATCGGCTTCCTTTACATATCCTTTCTTAGTCTTCTCAACGACAAGATTTCTTTACGACGATGTCGTCGACACTCCCGAATACTTTGACTTAAGTTTTTCTGCAATATTATCGTGTGATACAGATTGACACGACGATATACAACTTGATTGATTATTCTTGATCTTTACGACGATATCGTCGTGTGAGCTTTACTGTCACAACAATATCGTCGAGTTGTCCATATCATTTCGACGATAACGGTCATGAACCTTTAGCTTATCTCTGTATGCAATCTCGATGATGTACGAGTGCTTTATTCGACGATATGTCCAGTCCTTCTCGACGATATTGTACTTAGTGGAATTTGAGAAGTACTGGACATATTGTTTAATCTTTGCAAGCATAAACTGAACACACCATCAAATATATATTGTACTTATCAATGATCTGAGCACTTCTTCAAATCAGGAACATTGCTGGGCACTGTTCTCAACAGATGGTTCCTCCCAGAAGTCAGCCGGGGGGTTACCACTTTCTTCCCGAAAATTCAACACACTTGCTAGATTTCCATGAACTGCGGCCCTGAAGAAATCACGACGAGCGGGGAATTCTTCACCCTAAGGACGTAAAAGAGCTGCGGACTGAGGGACCATGCGGTTAAGCACATGACCGACGATGGGAGGACCGGCTGGGGTAGCTGTCGGGGTAGTTTGAGGAGCTAACCGCTGAGAAATTGCTACTAGAGTCTGGTTTACCGCTTCCATCTATCGATTGGTCTATTGCTGAGCCTGGGCGAACTCTCGACGAGCTTGTTCGAGATGGAGCTTGAAATGAAGCTCGATAGCTTCCAGAGAGGTCATACTACTCGCATTGGGATGACCGCTAGCTGGCGGGTGGACACTGCTGAATGTCACAGTCTGACATTATCTTGGCAGCTGACCTCACCGAACACTCCAATCTGAAGGTCGCGCATTCATTATGTTGGCACAAAAATTGTACCTCCAAAACTCACACTTCAAAGATATTGGGGGGAGACTACAGATTGTTGGTTACTTGGGTTAAAGAATGCTAAAAAGGGGGTCGCTAAGCGATGAGACTGGACTGCCTGCAATAGGAACTCTTGTTGCGGGTGATTTATTGATGAATAGAGAGTTACAAAAAAAGGTATACATTATTATAAATAAAATTGACACAAGGCATAAGGTAAACATTCCATTATATTCTAAATTAAGAACAATGTTTACATTAGAGATTTATGTAAGACATCATTAACCCAAGAGTGTCAACTTTCCATTATCTTTTCTTGATCTCTAATCATTGTCTCCAACACCTTTTCTCCTTTGTCTTTCAACATAGCCTAGTGGTTTAGGAATGTATCTGGGAGGTGGAGGCGGTCCATTAGGATACTTTCTCATGTGAATCCTCCTCTTCCTCTCTTGTTCTTCATACTTGTTCCATTCCACAGAGCTATAATACCTTGAGATATTAATACCGTGACTACCAAATTGATTCTAAGTGTACAATATGATTGACTTGGATTTAGAGATCTATTCTTCATAGTTGGGAAGTTTCTGAATTTCCTCTCTTCTCTTCTTCCTTGCCAACATCTCTTCTTCAAGTGTTACTGCTTTCCTTTTATGAGATGATTCAGCAATGTGAGGATTGTCAGAGAACTGCTCAACTTGGGGTTCAGGATATGCAGGATCTGAATCATAATTCGGCTGGGGTAGATTCAAGGTAAGCCTTGTTGCATTTGAGACCCAAACAGCCTAATCAACACCATACTTTATGATAACTTCCTCCCCCTTTTCTGACTTCTTCAGATATATGCTGGTAAATGCTGCCCTGGAGGTCAGATATTGTACTTCTGAGCATGTTCACACCTTAGTGATATGATTCTTTGTTTCCAGAAGGTGTTCATCCAGCAGTTGGCTACAAAAGTCAACTCTTTCAAGGATGTTCATCCTATGCTCTGTCATGTCGTTAGCAGTTGACTGGAAAGCATTTTGAAGATTTTTTGAGGTAGCACACTAATTTTCTATTATATCTTCTAGCCCTTTATGAGTTATTTCTAGTTGATGGTTGTATGGTCCACGATATGAGCAGCCCTTAGGAAAAAGTTCAGTGTTTGGGCATTCAGTTGATGCATCTCAACTTCTACTTCTGCTATTTCTTCAGATAATTCCTTTCTCAAACTTTGGATAGCCTTGTCCACATAGCATTCACATTTCTTTGATTGTCCATCCAAAAAGTCATCTGAGCCATAGAGGAACCAGAAAGTGTTTCACTGGTTGTAGGAATGGGATTGCTAGGCTCTCCAGCATTTGTTGGAATGATTGGATCTGTTTTAGATTCATAATCCTCAAACATGTATTCAGGAGTGTCAGCCTTAATAGATTTCTTCTCAGCTTCTGACTCTGTCCCAACTAACTTTCCTTTGAACAATACAATCTCTGGGCCAGTGTAAACTATTTCTTCTGGCTCAATTATTTGTTCAGCCACTTTACCAAAAATTGTAGGAATGCTTTCAGCTATTAGAGAAACATGCCACATTACCAAAAGTTGTTTATTCTGCATCTATTAGAGAAACATGATGCTCAAATCGCTCCCCCTCAATATGACTAGGAGTGTTGTTAGAGCTTTCTACCACTTTCTTTTTCTTCCTTTCCTTCTTCTTAGAGCTTTCTCCTTGGCTCTTTCTAGACTTAGAAAAAGGATTTTCCCACCTCTCTATTGATTTGGAGTCAATCTTCTTCAGATAATGCAGAGGGGTGCCTTGTGACTCATCAAGCTTACACCCAAGGTCTTCAACAGATATAGAGAGATAGTCCTCACAAAATTAGGGGCACTAAAACATGTCTTGAACTTCTCAAATATGAATTCACTCTAGTCAGTTTTCTTGGCCAGATGATGGTAGTCATGAGTTTGAACATCTCTTTGGAAATTCTATCATGTGAACCCGGCTTACATAGCATTGTCTTGCCCACTATGTCAGATAGCAATTTTCTTGGTGAATTCATCTTCATCCTATATAATGATCCATATTCCTCATTTGATCGAGTATCCACACCATTCTAGGGCTAACTCATGATCTGCTTGATTGATTTCATCTTCTTCTTCATCCTCTTGAAGTGAGGGTAGATGAAGAATTCTGTTAATATTTCTAGCAGTTATTTTCAAATCATTTCCTCCTACAGAAGTCTTGATATATCTTCATGTTGAACTTATCTTTTCATTTTAGAGAAATTTCTGAACTTCTTTTAACCAGACAAATGTAGGTTCTAATAGAACATAGTCCAAACATGATGTACTGAGGAGAAAGATGACATTCTTGATTTTTTCTGACACATTCTTGAATCCATCTCGCACAAGTTCATTGTCGATGTTCATCCCAGTGGAGGAGATGATCTTGGGAGCCATTTACGATCAAGTTGCAGAGAGCAGAAGAATTATTCGTCGGCGGGATGAAGGAAGCTTAGGGGTCGCGCAGACGACTCTAGGGTTATGATGTATTTAAACCCTAATGTTTACAATGATTATAATTATAGTATAAGAAGAATATAAAGAGGCGCGCACCTGTTTTGGCAATAATTTTGAGAAGATATTATTAATAAAGATACACATTTTGGTGTGCCAATAGCCATAAATTGCATCCCGGCGATATTTTTCTGTGTCGTCTGGACCTTCTCGACGATATTTTCTACGCTTAGCAGAAATTCTGCACACTTCCAGAAAATGGTTAGACAACATTTGTGTTGACCAGATCTCTGGTCTTTACACCAATAAATCTTTTTAATTAGAAAAGATAATTAATATAATTCTATGAGAAATATATCAATTCATATTAAGCATGCCAAGCTCAATTTTGAATTGATTGAATTTGCTTCATCAAGGGGCTTAGTGAAGATGTCAGCCACCTACTTGTCTGTTGGTACATATTCCAAGCAAATGTCTTCTTTCTCCACATGCTCCCTAATGAAGTGATACATGATCTTTATATGCTTGGTTTTGTCATGTGCCACATGATTCTTGGCAATTGAGATGGCACTTGAGGAATCACAATATAATGAGGTCTTCCTTATTTGAAGGTTGCAATCCTCTAGCTGATGCTGAATCCAAGGAAATTGAGCACATCAACTCCCAACATAGATGTATTCTGACTCTACAGTTGAGATTGCAACACTTGTTTGCTTTTTACTACTCCATGAGATTAGTCTTCTTCCAAGGAATTGACATGTCCCTGAAGTGCTTTTCCTATCTTCCTTGCATTCTGCAAAGTCTGCATCTGAAAATCCCTCTTAGTAGAGGTATAGTGAGAGTCCTTGGGTTCACTTGATATCTGGCACGAACACATGTAACAAACATAATGTCTGGTTTATTAGCAATTATGTAGAGCAGATATCCAATGATAAATCTGTACATGGTCTCATCAAAAAGTTTCCTTTTCTCATCCTTGTCCAAAGACACATTGGAGCCCATTGGAGTCCTCATTGAGATTGCACTCTCCGTTCTAAACTTCTTTATGAGCTCTTTTGTGAACTTGGTCTGAGAGATGAATATCATATCCTCATATTGCTTCACTTCAAGACCTAAAAAGTATTTCATCTCTCCCATGCTACTCATTTCAAACTTCCCTTGCATAAGGTTGACAAACCTTTTACAAAAGTGATCATCTATAGATCCAAAGATTATGCCATCAACATATATTTAGACCAGCAAGGTCTTGTATTTAACTTCCCTTAGAAATAATGTCTTATCTAACTTGTTTTCAATGAGAAAAGTAGATAGAGTTTCAACCAAGCTCTAGGTGATTACTTAAGACCATATATAAAGTTTTCTTAAGATAGTAAACATGATTGGGATAAGTTGAATTTACAAAACCTGGGGGTTGTTCTACATATACTTCCTCTTTCAAGCCTCCATTGAGGAAGGCGGACTTAACATCTATTTGATATACCTTGAAGCCTTTTTGACATATATATATGCTGGAAACAACCTAATGGACTCCAATATTGCTACTGGTGCAAGAGTTTAGTCAAAGTATATGCCTTCTTCTTGTCTATATCCTTTTGTAACCAGCCTTGTTTTATTCTTGATAATCACTCCTTGTTCATCCATCATGTTTTTGAACACCCACTTAGTTCCAATAATATTGTGGTCTTGGGGTCTGGGAACCAAATTCTAAACTTTGCATCTTTGGAATTGGTTCAATTCCTCTTGCATAGCCATGATCTAGAATGGATCTAAGTTGTATTCTTCAAACGTCTTTGGTTCCACCTGTGAAAGGAAGCTCAAATAGAGAGTCTCATTCATGGTGCTACTTCTTATTTAAATTCCTTGATTGATGTCCCCAATGATTTGATATTGTGGGTGGTCTTTATGGAACTTGGTGGCAATAGACAATCCTCTATTCCTTTCAGGTACTGCTTCTTCTGTGGGCTGAATGACTTCCACTTCAGGATTTGTCTCTTGTTCTGCAGCTTTGGACATATCGAGTTGGAAGTGGGAGAGTATATCGATGGACTTTATTACTAGTTTGCCAAGATCTCCCCGTAGGCATGACTTAGTGTGGGTCATAGTTGATAGATTGACGAAGTGTGCGCACTTCGTGCCTTTCAAGATCGGATATTCTATAAAGAAAATAGCAGAGTTGTATTTGGGTGAGGTCATCCATTTGCACGGAGTGCTAGTGAATATCGTGTCAGATCGAGACTCCAGGTTTATGTCACAATTCTGGTAGAGCTTGCAGGGAGCTTTGGGAACTGACCTCAGGTTTTCGACTGCTTACCGTCCACAGACCAATGGTCAAACGGAGCGAGTTAATCAGATTGTGGAAGATATGATCAGATGTTACATATTGGAGCATGGTGGAGCTTGGGACGAGCGTCTTAGACTTATGGAGTTTGCATACAATAATAGCTTTCAAAAAGGTTTGCAGATGGCCCCGTTCGAGGCTTTATATGGGAGGCATTGTAGGACTCCCTTGTTTTGGGAAGAGGTTGGTGAGAGGCCATTGCTAGGTCCGGAAGCCCTTGAAGAGATGAGTATTGTTGTAACTCGTATTAGGGAAAAGCTCCGTGTAGCTCAGGAGTGTTATGAGAAGTACGCAAATCAGCGAAGGGTTGAGCTGGTATTCGCAGTTGGGGACACAGTTTTTCTGAAAGTTTCTCTGATGCCTGGTGTTAAAAGATTTGGAAGGAACCATAAATTGGATCCCCGGTATGTGGGACCCTTCCATATTGTTGAGCGCATCATAGTCTCAGCGTATAAGCTGGATTTACCTACTACCTTCCCTGACGTCCATGATGTGTTTCATGTGAGCCAGTTACGAAAGTGTGTTCTTAGTGATCGTCACGTCCTTGACTCGGTGCCCCAGTTGCAGCCTAAACTTTCATATGTTGAAGAACCTGTTCGTATTCTGGAGACTCGGGATCGAGTGTTGCGGAGAAAGACAATCCATATGGTCAAAGTTCTTTGGCAGAATCAAGATGTCGAGAGCGCGATGTGGGAGTTGGAGTCAGGGATGAGGGAATCTCATCCTTATCTTTTCTCCTAGTTTTATGGTAAGTCTTTCGCTTGTTAGCCTTTGACTATTCCTGTCGTTTTGGTTTTTGAGTTGTGTGTTAAGTTTTGAGACGAAACTTCTTTTTTGGAGGGGTGACTGTAACGCCCCTGATTTTCCGATAATTATTTAATTCAGTGATGACGTGTTTATGACGTCAAGACGTTACTTTTAACATCAAGTTGGCAGCGCGTCGTCGTTAGTGTGTTTCCGCGTCTGTTAGGTCTAGCCGACCAGATTTTGGGTTTTGTATCGAAAGTGGAAAATTTTGCGTTGGAAAATTAAGTTGTGTAATTTTAGACTTGCTCGTCAAGTTTCGTTGCGATCCGAGCTATTTTGGAGCATCGGCACATTTTCAAAGTTTTGTACAATTTACGTTCGCCGTAAACTTTAAAAGCTTATATCTCGAGAATGGACCGTCGGAATTTTGGTTTTGACTTCGTCGTTGGATTCGTAGGCGCCGGCATTCGCATTTGTTGCGATTTTTGTCGGTTTCGGCGTTCGTTTAGTTTTCGGTAATAAAATACTATTATTATATTTACTATTATTAATATTATTATATATAAATATCCCCTCCCCTCTTCTTCTTCATTCTGACCGAACCAGTCGAGCGTGAGAATGGCGAAGTCGTTCCGTTCGTGAAGCTTCCGATCGCCGCCGACGGAGCTCCGGTGCACGAATTCTTCGCCGGAGCAAAGATCTGGAAAGCTCTCGTCGTGTTCTTCGCATTCGTGGTAAGTATTTCCCATTTCTTCGACTTTTTCGCGCTAGGGTTTTCGGCCCAAACCCCGGTTTGGTCGTCGTTTCTGTAGATTTCGTCATACCGTGCCTTCTTTTGGACCGATCTACGACATGAAGCGTTTCGGAGGTCGGATCCTGGTAAACCGAGGCAAGTGGTGATTTGCCCCTTTCTTTTCTTCTTTCTCTCAAAAATCTCGGAACATCTCCCTTATATTTATTTCTTGTATCTTTTTCTTTAGTTAGTCGATTTATTTACTGACTTAGGTTTATGAATTTGTGCCTAAAATACTGAGGCAAAGTTTTAGAGATTATAAATGCTCATATTTCTGCTGTTAGGTAGCTAAAAAATTAAGGAAAATGACCTTAGTCAGAGCTGGTTCAAGTTTCTTTTCTGTTCTGAGTTGAAAATCGATGGGAGGAAAGCTTCCCGTCGACTTTAAGTCAAAATCAACAGGACAAGAGGCCGTCCCGTCGATCGGCGGGAAGAAGCCGGGTAGGTCATTTTCTCAGTTCTTTGAGTCAAAAGCGACGGGAAGACCGTCCCGTCGATCGACGGGAAGAAGCTGGGTAGTCATTTTCTCAATTATTTAAGTCAAAATCGACGGGACAAGAGACCATCCCGTCGATCGATGGGAAGAAGCTGGGTAGTCATTTTCTCAGTTCTTTAAGTCAAAATCGACGGGACGTACCGTCGATGGACGGGACCGCCCGTCGATTTCCCCTTTTTCCTTGTTGCAGCCTTCTTTTTTTCTCGCCTTGTTTCTTTTCTCTTTGTTGACCCTTTTTCCTGAGATCTAGCCTAGTCGGTCGTGCCATTTTCAAGTTATAGGTAGTCGATTTGGGGTTGTTGGTGTTGGTGGATTATAACCACCGCTGCAGCGCCCTGCACTTAAATGGGATATATTATGGGAGCCTACCCGATCTGGTTGTTTGTTGTTTGTTTGTTTTACTGCTGGTGTGCTGGCAGAGGTATCTCCCACCACAATTGCTGGAAACTTTCCAGTTCGGGTGTGTCAGGCTATGAGACCACCTTACCCTTGGGCCCTTATGGAGTTTGTTCTGTGGGTGTGCTGGCGGAGGTATTCCCCCCACAGTCACAAGATTCTTATCGGTGTTGGTGTTTGCTGAACACTTAACGATAAGAACTTTATAGCATTGTTTATATTTTCATATTATAAATATATAGATATGTTTTCGGCTTTCCACCGTTCGTGGTGTTATCAGGTATACATGAATTTTCACGTAAGTGTTTCCACTGTTATTTATCCTGCATAATGTACTTTACTTTTAGTATAGTTGGTATTGGGTTGGTACCCCTGTTGACTGTGGTTTACTTTGTTTAGTTTCCTGCCGCCCTTGTACCTTGTTGCTGAGGCATTCTCTCTTGTGAATGCCTCAGGTTCAGAGTAGTAGCGGTATGTGGAGCTAGAGATGGTGTTTCAGTGTTGCAGTAGCAGCTGTGATTGTTTCTCCTCACCCTTGTGAGGTAGTTGTTCGCTGTTTTGTTTTAGTTCAGCCATACTTTTGAGATCTGTGGGTTGGTGTCAAGTTGTTGACACCCACAGAGTTGGTTGATTTTGGACACTTTGCTAGCTGCTAGTTGTTTTCTTGCTCTTTCGGAGTAGTTTACTTGCTCTCTGAGAGGTTTTATATTAGGATTGCATGTTAGGTATTTTAAGTATAAAAAGGGCTTATATCAGTGATTCATAACTTATTTTCAAAATGAATCTCACTCTGTTTTTAAAGGTTATAAAATGGTCTTTTCATACTTATACTAAACTTAGAGGTCCGCATAACATGTTACATCTTTGGATTGTTATGTTCATATAAGGTAATAAGTAAATAAAACCTAGTATTTTCCGCTGCGTATTTCTACTTACACCGTTATTCGTGGATTAGTTGATCCACTGAACCGAGGGACACGGTTAATTAACTTAACTGAAATCATGTTTCAAAATTATAATTCATGGATTTTTCATGTTAAGTAATAGGAGTAGGAATTGCCTGAGCGCCTGCAGTTGACCCATGCATGGCGTGGCATCACGGCGCATATTTTCTCTTACTCTGACGCATTATTTAATACGGAGAAAATGCGGGTTGTGACACCGGGTCAGCTCGTTGTTCTGAGCCTTCAGCCTGAGGATCTCCTTCTCCAGGTCGGAGGTGCGGGCGAGAAGCTAACTGGCCGTCTCAGCATTCTGCGAAGGAAAAAGGCGAGTTAGTCCAAGGAAATGGCGAGGACAGGGGGAATTCTTTAGCAACTTACCATCCCGGCCTGGAGGCTGTAGGGGTGTAAACGAGTCGAGATCGAGTCGAGCTTGGCAAAAATCCCAAACTCGAGCTCGAGCTCAAGCTAAATATTTCGAGCACGTCGAGCTCATCCTGCTTGGCTCGAGCTCGAGCTCGAGACCAGCATATTGAGCTCGAGCTCAAGCTTTCGAGCTCGCGAGCTCGAGTCGAGCTCGAGCTGCTCGTGAGCTTTTTGCTCATGAGCCTATTATATATATATATATTTAAAAAATACCCCAAAAAAAGCTCGCGAGCTCATGAACAAGAGCAATCGAGCTCGAGCTCGGCTCGAAATCGAGCTCGAGCTCGTCGAGCTCGAGCTCAACTGGCTCGAGCTCGAGTCGAGCTTTTTTCAAGCCGGCTCATCGAGCTCACGAGCCGGCTCGACTCAACTTGCACCCCTAGGAGGCTGGCGAGGAGGCCATCAGAAATCTCCTGCTTCTCTTTTAGGCTTGCGATCTCTTCTGAAGCGTCCTTCAGCTCGCGCTTGAGCTCTTCAGAATTCTTATCCACCTGGAGGCATCGCCTACCCGTCATGTGGGCGAGCTCCAGAGCGCGGAGCTGGGCTCGCGTGCTCTAGTGAGCGAGCTCCCGAGACGTCAGCTCGTCGAAGTCTGCGTCATCCATCCGTAAAGACCGAAGGAGAAGGCGAAGGCATGACCTCCAATGGTCTCCTACTCCACCCAGGAGGGGAGGAGGGTTGATACGGAGGCCCTGTTGGCCTCCAGATCCCAGTCCAGCAGAGGCTCTCTGGCCTCATCCCAGTGCTTGGTGTCGAGGCATAAATTCTGATGGCTCGCCGGCGCGGGCACGCCCGACGTACCGATAACCCCTGCAGCGACCTCGACGGTCTCCTTATCTGCAGCAAGGCTCGCTGAAGTGTCTGCTCCTGGTAGGTCCCCGAGGACCCCTTTCCCACTAGCCGGAGTCGAGGATTTCTTCTTCTTTTGCGGCGACGGCAAGGGAGGCATCCCACGGCTCGCAGGTGCAGGACACTTCTTGCCTGAGGGTTCGGAAGTGCTGGGAGTATACCGGCACGCGGCGGCAGCGGAGGTGGCGAGTGCGAGGCTAGGGAGGATAGTCCCGATCCTCGCGTAAGGGGGTGGATTGGAAGGTCTCGCTCCCCTGCAAATGATACAACGTACAGAGGTTAGTTAGCGAAAGAAAAGCGGAACACAAAGTACAACGTGAATGCGAGTCAAACCTGCTCCGGGCGGCACGGGGAGTAGCGAGTTGACGTTTCATCAAAGGTAGACGACCTCGAAGTTCTTCGTCACCAAGAACTTTAAGATCTCGGCTTCGTGACCGCCGAGCGTGGGAGGACGGTAGGTCGCCTCATCATGTTGGACGGGCGAGAAAGGGTTGTTGCCGAAAGGCCCCTTCACAAAAACAAACTTTTGGAGCCAGTGGTGGCTCTTATTCACCGTCTCGCAAACCTTGGCGTGTTGGCTCGCGAAGTAGGCGGTCCCGTCTTTGTAAGCCCGGAAGGAGAAGAGCTTGCAGAAGACCAACAAACTGAACTCTGTCCGCTCCTCCCTCAGGTAGCAGGCGAAGGCTACCACGATGGCGACCGAGTTTGGGGGGGGGGGGGGGTCATCTGGCCCGGAATCACGCCGAAATACTTGAGTATCTGGCGAATAAGCAACATACGATTAGAAGCCTTATGCAAGAGCGAGGAGGAATATCACAAAGTGAATAAGTACCTGGCGGACTTCCGACCATAGGGGGAGCCGCAGGCCGACATCAAAATGAGCTGCGGAAATAGCGAGCTCGTCCGGCGAGGTGTCATTGATAACCTCGGTTTTCGCAGGCTGGAGAGCAGAGAACCCGAATGAGATGTAGTTGGCGACCAAGGTGTGGTACTCGCTCTCGGTGAGCGAGCAGTTGAAGAAAGAGTGGTCGCAAAAGGTCCAAGCGCACTTGGCCTGGCCCTTGACATCGCCACCATCACCACCCATTTTAAAGGTCGTTGAAGAGCTGAAGAAGCGAACGCGAGAAGGAAGGGGCGAGGTCCCGAGAACGAAGGAAGCATAGGGCTAGGATGGTAAATGCGGTAGTTGGGCATGGCGGCGGGACCTATTTATAGAAAAACAGAAAAGGCGGGAAGGAGTCGAAGCGTCGAGGGGTGCGGTTAGCTGAATCTCGCTGCGATATGCCTCGATCCTCAAGCCAGCCCCTCTTCCTCACCCCTCGCAACAATAAAGAAGCGCGAGCACGCTGGCAAGTAAGACCAGCTCGCGGCAAGTGAGGCGAGCATAATATAAGTCGCGGCCAAGAACATAAAGAAATAAAAGTAAAAACTAGCGAACGCGACACAAGCAGTAGTTTCACAATGCGAGCAAATACAAGAAAGCCCAATGGAGGGCGAGAAGTACCAAGCTAATCATAGTAATAGAGTTCGCAGATTGTTCGAAATAAATAAAGGTTACAATGCAGGGTTCGCCGAGTAGGTGCGAGAGCGAGCGGGATCAGTACTGAATCCATCTCCATCGGCCTCGGCCTTGCACCCCTGAGCTCGGCGGAACCCCGAGGATAATGGTAGGCGCAGACGACACGGAACTCGCGCTGCAACAGAAACACCTGGTCCTCCGCTCGCGAGAGGCGCACCTCCGTTGAAGTGACCTCACCGCGGGCATCCATTCGCAGCTCGGCAAGGAGCTGATGAGTCCTCATCATATACACATATTTGGACTCATCCGGGCCATTTTTCCATTCATTCCATTGCACTTTAGCCCCATTTTAGCTCATAATTATCACTCTCCGCTAGGTGCACGTCTTGGCCCGTTTCGGTGTTATTTTCTTGTTCATCCTTGTTACAAGTTGTTATGATGTGTTAAGTGCCACTTTCAGTGGCCAGACTGGTGTCGTATGCTGGAACAGGAGTCGTGCAGGTGTCCCCGGTACAATTCTGTACAGGAACACTGCGCACGATCACTGGTTCCTTCTCGCACGACCACTGGTCGTGCGCCTTTGCTCGTGCGCACTTAACGCCCATTTCATGAGTTCTGTTTGGCTTATCGCACGACCACTGACGCTAGTGCGCACGACCGCTGGTCGTGCGCCACTGGTCGTGCGAACTTTGTATTTTATAATTTTCTTCCCTTGCAGGCTCCGTCCAGTCAGGCGCACGATCGCAGGATTCTAGTGCGCACGACCACTGGTCGTGCGCCAATGACCGTGCGCACTGTTTATTCCAGCGCCTATAAAATGCCCTGTTCGCGAATTAGGGCGGGATCACGCTTTGCAACTCCGTCCAGTCCGCCGTTTTCGCCCTTTCCGCTGGTTTTTCACCCCCTAGGCCTCCTCCATCATCCTTGAGCCCCAAGGAGAGATTTCGAGCCCAAAGATCGCCCACATCGAGTAAGGAGATTGCGTATCGGAGTAGATCGGATTGTGACACGAAGAAGACGAGCCATTGGGAGGAAGTGACAGCCCTCCTCTACCTCGGACGCAGTTGAAGACCGAGTTTGGACGCGGATTGACAACCCTGCGATTCCAACCGTGAATCTTCGGCAAGGCTTCGGATTTGGTCGACTCCTTTACTCTCTTTTTCTTTCTCTATGTTGATGTTTGTTTAGGTTAGTCTCCTCTACATTATTGATGATGTGCACAATGATTCTAGTTTTGTAATGCTTATTTCATTTATTTGAGATTGTATTGTTCATTTGTGCTTAATGAGGTGCGCCCCCATTTAACTTTTATTTCGTCATTGTGTTCGGTGCCGCACTAGCAATTGCTAGTGGCGTGCTTGTTGACGAGGTGCTTGCGACCCTCATTCCGTCGTTCTCTCCATTCCATTCCATTAGCCTACTCGCCCATCCGCCTACCGAAGCGTGGCACAGCGGCCCGTGTATTCCATCCCGCCTAACGAAGCAGCGCGCTCAAGGCCTGCACAGTTCAACTCCGCTTGCCTACTCGTCCATCCGCCCTTGCGACGCAGCGCGCTCAAGGCCTGCCTAGTCTCCATTCCACCAAGCGAAGCATTGCATAGCGGCATTGCATAGGAGTAGTCGTAATATTTTATTTTACTATTCGCAAACCAAACCAACCATCCATTGTAACCCCGACCAAGGACTTCGATCTCAAGTCCTTCCTCGAACCTAACTCCACCTTACTGTGTTCCTTGAGAGACCGACACTCGGGGATTTTCCCCATTATTATTACTTGAACGATCGGTGCACTTGCCGAAATTATCGCATCAGGAGCCGCGCGTAATTATCCTCGAGGACGACGAGCCGCTCCTCGAAGGACGTCCCGTCCTCCAACGCCTGGTTGTACAGATCCCGCATTATGTGTCCATACTTCTGGAGCACCTCGGTGGTCCGCCTCTTCAGCATCTCGGGGTCGCGGGGATCGCCCAGGAAATCAGCAATCTTATCTGGCGAGGGCAGGGGGACATCTCCTCTTCCCCAAGGTCAAGATCGGCGGGGGAGCTCTCACGGGCACTTGCAAAAAAGAAGTCAGTGGCGAAAGCGAGGTATCATTGATCGTTAATGTTGACCAACCTGGCGAGGCCATGATTGCTTTACCGGGTCGCTGGTGGGAGGATCTTGGCTATCCCTGGAAGGCCTCAGTGTAGGTCAACGTGACAAACTTCCCCAGGCCAGGGGGTGCAGCGCGTTGCTGGAGATCCGGATGATGATGGGTATAGAGCCGCCGGGGCTCTTTTGGCCTAGGAGACCAAATCCCGGGTGGGGATGGTCTCGTCCGGTGGATCCGGCGAGCCCGCTGGAGTGGTGCGCTTCCCAGGGGTCGCGAGGAGGGTCTCTACAAGAGGCGACAACATTGGAAAGTCAGTGGCCGAGGGAATCCAGTTAGTAGGAAAGAAGACAGGCAACTCACCGGGTCGCGGCGAGGAATCGAGCAGGTCGACGATGTCCATGACCGCCGAATCGGCCCTCCCAGGGGTTGGAGGGAGAGTGCCCGTCATAACCTCGCCCGCAGTGACTCCCTCGCAAAGCACATCCAGCGAGTAAGAGAATGATGTTAGCCTATTTTCGTTGGAGTTCAAGACATATCAACTCGAATACCTGTTGGGCTAGCCCGGTGTCGGGTGACGGATCCGGGAGCGAGGTGTAAGACCCCTTTTTTTCTTTTGAAAACCCGGGTCTTATGCCCAGAACCGCCGCTTTGCGGTGACATCATCACTCGGGAAGGTCGACACTACAAAACGCTGATTCTGTCGGCCATATCGATCACAGAAGAAGAAGAAGAGTATAAATGAACAAAAGGAAGTTCAAGTCCACAATCACATGCTATAAATAATAAATGTCCACATGGTATAATGGAAATAACAATGTTACAATAATAAAGGGCCCATGCCCTGTACATAATTTCCTCACTACAAGATCACTCGCGGAAGCTAACTACTAATCACTCACTGATCCAGAAACTTGTGATGAACGTTAACCAAGAGCCGAGATAAGCCTGGACTGATCTCCACTCTTTGGACATAAACTGTTCATCCCGATCTGACGCGATCGTCCTGGTCACACCACGATAATGGACAAACTACTCAACAAATCCCACCAAACACCAACGGGAGCGTCCTTCCAGCCCGGGGTGACCCTAGCTACCTTGGTCAATTTGGTGGCCCCATGATGGGGCTTTTTGGTCCATTGGGTCCCTAATAACCTTATAAGGGTAGGGGAAAGGTCAATTGGGCGTGGTGGAGGTCAATTGACCCTAATTAGGCTACTTTGACCAATTTGGGGTTAGGGTTGACTTTGGTCAATTTGGCCTCTTTGGTTGACCCCAATGGGTCCTTGGTGCTCTAAGGGGACCCCTAAAGGGTTAGGTATGCTATGGTGGGGTCAAAGGGTCAAGGTGAGGCCCTTAAGTCCAACCCAATGCTTGTTAACTAGAAATTGCTATTTGCAGACCACTGTGGTTTCCTTCTTCCTGGCTAAGGCCAAGTGGTCTTTTCAAGCTTCCTAGGGTTTTGTCATGACCTAGTCATGAAAAAACCACTTTAGGGGTCTAGTTGTTTGGGGGATGTTACACGAGGACCCGTCTTCTCCTGGGTGTCGTCGGACCGTCTTCGCCTTCTTTATCTTGGGAAAGGCCGCAGGGCCCCGTCGGGCGAGCCAAGGCGCGAATTCGACGGTGAATGATCGCCCCCCCCCCCCCCCCCCCCCCCCCCCCCGCGACGCATCCAGATGAGCTTGGGCTTCTTCCGAAAGAGGCATTTCGGCAGCTACAGTAGTAGATGGCGAAAGAAGACGAATGGTGAAAGGGTTACCCATCGCCCATGATTGGTGGAATTTATAGCGCTGGGGATGCGGCCCACCAAAATATTCCTGCCAGGCCAGCAGCCACCGGCGAACACCAGGGGTTAGAAGTTTCTTTACGAGCTTAGGATAATCTCGCAAAGAGCGGGAATTGTGTACAACCCCGTGTTCGCCGAAGGGTGAAATTGAGAATCGGGCATAGACGAAGCAAGTAGGGGCTCGCCGCATCGCGACGAGCGAGTCGCGAGGCGAGCCAGACTCAACTCCTTGCGAGGAGCGTTGTGTGAGGGCGAGGCGAGTGAGGGCTCGTCGCCTCGTGTAAGCGACTCATGCTGGTAGAAGTGGGCGAGCGCATTCTTCATCAAGCACTCGCCCGCCCAGGCTTCTAGATGCGCAGGCCACTAGGCGAAGGAGGGGTGGAACCCCATTCGCCCGGGAGGCCAGGGGGCTAGCGAGTGGTGCCGTCACGAGCCACTCACATAGTGAGATCTTGCGAACCCGGCTCGCGGGAAGGCTGGCGAGTGGCGCCTTCACGGGTCACTCGCCTAGTGGGGTCTAGAGGTGAATTTAACTAGATATCTTTGGTGGGCTGCCGATAGCCCTTCAGAACAGCGGAGTTTGACTGTTAGCAGACCAGTTTGGGGGTGCGATTTGTAAAACCAAAATGCGGAGTTACGCTATTGGCAGACCAACAGAGAAAAACCCGCCTTGTCGCTAAGCTTGGAAAAAAAACCCAAGCAAGATGGTAGAGAAGCGGTACGCAGTTGCAAGTCCGGTTAAAGGTAAATACCTTCAAGGGGCTAAAGTCTCTTGGGATCCAGTTTGCGCTCGCCAGCTAGGCCCTATAGAAGAAAGTCGGAGCAACATTTTATGAGAACATATTACCCATCTTCGGGGACAAGGGGCGGAACGACCTCTCGATCTACTTACTGCGTCCCAGGACGGGCGCGCCTACCCCGAAGTAGCTCGAGCGAAGCGAATATATATAGACCTTGAAGGGCACCTTTGGAGAGGATCCAGATTTTTGGTTTCTTCCTCCTTAGGACATCTTTGGTTAGCTCCTTAGGCTCTCCAAGGTGCCTGACTTCAGCTTTGGCTTAGGAGGGGAAGCGCTCTAAGATCTTCCGGGTGTGTGGCGGGACCTCCACGCTGCAGCCAAGGGTCAGTGTTTAGTTCTAAGTCTTCGGTCAGGTTCCTCTGCGAGATCAGTAAGTGCTAGTTGCCCCTTCTTAGGGGTCTGAACTCCTCGTTAGGCCGAATCTCGGTTCCAACACTGAGGGTATTCTTCGGTTATGGCTTCTAATTTTAAAGTCATCAAACTCCTGATTCTCATACATTCTAGCTATGGAATATACGTCATGAACCTCGGTGGGTTGATGCATTAAGACGGAACATTTTATATGTGCTTTCAATCCAGATACAAACATATCTCAACGAGAGCACTAAAATGTGTGGCGGATTTGAATTCAGCGATTGATCTCCAACCTTCACTCATCTTGTATACGTCATAATTTTATCTCAACGAGAGCACTAAAATGTTACAATCTTGTCGGAGGATGGAAATGTTAACGAACGGAGGAGGGCCTTAAGAGATGGCCGGAGGGGAGAGAGAGACAAAAACAGAGGGAGAGTAGGAAGAAAAAACAAGTGTAGATCAGGTTCGTTGATCATCTCTGGTTAAAACTGACCGCCCGATGGTCGATGAAGACTTCCAGATATGTATTGTCGTTTGCTTTAATTGATAGCTGTTGATTTCCTGAGCGTGGGATGAATACAGTCAATTGATCTGAGACCGCCTGATTACGTACTCTAACACTCCATCGCCTGATTTCCCTTCCGGCGAAAATCTTGTGTCGCCCTGCACGGCCATGGCAGCTCAGATGAGAAGTGTTTAGGTTTCGGCGGCGATCTTGAAAGTTTTTTCCGCGAGCTCTGCGGAGGACGGCAGCCAGCGGAGCCTTCGCCGCGAGAGAGATTGGGTCCAGGTTGGGAAGACAGAGAAGCGCGGAAATGAAACGCGTAATCGACAACCTTTCTGCGATCACATATATAGGAAAAGTGCACATTTCAGCATTTTGCGTTCACGAACGCGACACCGAAACACCCAGCAAAAATGCTACTACTGCTGCAAAAATGCTACTACTGTTTGGGTCTATTTGGCGCCGAGGTTGGAGGAGCGGCGGTTGGAGGAGTCGATCCGCAACTGCGGGCACCTACCCGCGGTTCAGACGCAGCGATTTCCGCGGTTTCAGCGGGAGCGCTGCAAACCGCGCCCGCCAACCGCTGCCCCCAAACAGTAAATTACTGCAGCTGCGGATCAGAAATCGCTCTCTGATCCGCAGCCGCCGCCCCAAACAGAGCCTTTATCTGAGGTGGCGTTTCGAAATAAATGCTGTCGCAGAGCACTAGCTGTTTGGCGCACGAAAACGCAAACGCTGCCCGCCAATTTTGGCATTTTAAGGCTATTTTTGGACCTTATCTGAGGTGACGTTTATTTACTACTGCTGCAAAAATCCCGGAGAGGCGAGTTTTTTGGGTCCGGAGCCCGTTTCCAAATTTTAGGTCCGGGTTTTAAGAAAAGAGAAGGTCTGACGTATATTTTTTGATCTCTGGATATAGAAATGGATTTTAGGATATCAAAAAGCCTAAGGCCCCGTGCGTTTGGACGGAATTGAAGACTTGGAATTGAAATTCGACGTCGAATTCTAATTACGCCGTTCGCTTGTTATGTAGCTTTAATAATTGAAATTTGACTTGAATATCATGGAATTAATTTTTGCCTAAGCACAAAATCTAGCTAGACATATCGGAATTGGGCGAGCCTGGCATGCTCGATTTATCGCGTTTTTTGCCCGGGCGAGCGTTTATGCGCCCGGACGCATAATTTTTCGCCCGGGCAGGAGTTTTTCACACGGACGCGAGTTTTTCGCCCGGACGCCCAAATTTTGCCCGGGCAGAAATTTTCCGCCCTAGCGCGCGTTTTTCGCCCGGGCGCGCGTTTTTCGCCTGGGGGCGCGTTTTTCGCCCGGGCGCGCGTTTTTCGCCCGGGCGCGCGTTTTTCGCCCGGGCTCGAGTTTTTCGCCCGAACGCTCATTTTTCGCCCGGACGCCCAAATTTTGCTAGGGTGGAAATTTCCTCCCTAGCGCGCGTTTTTCGCCCTGGCGCGCGTTTTTCGCCCGAGCGCGCGTTTTTCGCCTAGGCGCGCATTTTTCGCCCGGGCGTGCATTTTTCGCCCCGGGCACGTTTTTCGCCCGGGCGCATGTTTTGTCACCCGGGCGCGCAGTTGTTTGCCCGAGCGCGAGTTTTTCGCCCAGGCGCGCGTTTTTTCGCCCGGGCGCGTGTTTTTTCCCGGGGGAGGTATTTTCGCCCGGGCGCAATTTTTTTCGCCCGGGCGCGCGTTTTTCGCCCGGGCGCGCGTTTTCGCCCTGGGGAGATTTTTTCGCCCGGGCACGATTTTTTCGCCCGGGCGCGATTTTTTCACCCGGGCGCGATTTTTTCCCGCGAGAGCGTTTTTTCGCCCGGATGCAACTTTTTCGCCCGGGCGCAAATTTTTCGCCCGGACGCGAATTTTTCTCCCAGGGGAGTGTTTTTCGCCCCGACGCGATTTTTTCGCTCAAACACGATTCTTCGCCAGGGAGCGATTTTTTTGCCCGCGCGCAATATTTTCGCCCGGGCAAGATTTTTTTGGCCGGGAGCGATTTTTTTTCCCGGGCGAGTTTTTTTCGCCCTACGAGATTTTTTTGCTCGGGGGCTATTTTTCGGGCGCTATTTTTTCACCGGGGAGCGGTTTTTTGCCGGGACGCGCTTTTATCGCCTATGCGAGGTTTTTTCGGCCGTTCGGGTGGAAAAATCGCACCCGGGAAAAAAATTTGCGCACGGGCAAAAAAATCGCACCCGGGAAAAAAATTTGAGCCAGGGCGGAAAAAATCGTTCTCGGGCGAAAAAATCGCTCCCGGGCGAAAAAATCGTCGCCATGACATACATTTGTTTATGATATATGTGATAAATATTAGTTCTTTCGTAATATTTTTCAATTGTTAAATTGAATTTTATTTAACAAACGAACAAAAGTACTGATTAATTTCACAATATTCAACAATATAGTTTATTAGACGAACATTGGAATTGTGATTGGTTACCAATATTTAATTCTACAATATTAATCAATATTCAATTCCAATATCGAATTCCAATTCCATCCAAACGAACGGGCCCTAAAGGATCCTCTGAAGATCAAATTTGATCTCCTGGAGATCATATTATGATCTTAAAAATATGATCTCCAGAAGATCAAATATGATCTCCAGAGGATATCAAATATGATCTCCTCCGGAGTCCGGACTCCAGACCAAAAAAATCTGCCACCGGAGAGACCATCACGGCCATGTTGCGTTTCTTGGATCTCCGCAATTGCGCGGATCTGCTGCTTCCCGAAACCGCCTCGGCGGTGTCCTCAAATGGGGCCCATGTATTCATTTATTTGAATAAGAGAGATTTCGCTCATGTTCCATGTATTTATTTATTTGAGAAAAGACATAAGAGAGCAGGCGGAAGGTGGTTGCCTTCTCCGACCAAACAGTCAAAACTCTGCAATGGGGGAAGTGGAGAGGAAAAGGATCATCATCGATACCGATCCAGGGATCGGTAAGATAAACAGTACCTTCTCAAACCCATTCGTTTGATACATGCACAGGATTACGCTCAAGCTCTCGTTTTCTTCGATACAGATGACGCGATGGCGATTCTTCTCGCTCTAAGATCGCCGGAGATAGAGGTTATCGGCCTAACGACGATATATGGAAATGTTTATACCAATCTGGCTACCAAGAATGCTTTGCATCTGGTAATTTGTTCAGTTACTTCTCTGGATAGACTGGTTTCGCATACTAATCATTCACGCTGTCGCTGGATTTGTTAAACCTCGCAATCGGAAGAAAACCCGACGAATTTAATTTAGAATGAGTCAGGTCATTTTTTGTGCGTTCAAGTTAACTAAGTTGAACCAACTCTTTTGGGACAATTGAAGTCACTTCATAATTGCTTCTGTGTAGAATTACTAGAGCTCAAGAAAGATCTCACGCACAAATATTTGATAAAAGGAAGAAGATGAAGTACAGTAGAAAGACTTAATTTTGATGTCCTTCTTTTTCCACATTTTCATTACACATATCTTAAAACATTTTCAGGCTTTAAATAGCCTACCATCCCTACGGTTATACAAAATAAAATTATAGCCACAAAAGAAAACAGTTAATAAAACTAAATTCTAGTTATTTTAACTTCCTTTTGATAGCCATCCACATGTCCGTGTCGGGTCCAGCCCCTAAAGACGAGTCGTGATGACTTGGAAGAAAAAAATCAGATCAAAATTATGAAATCTGCTTCATGTCGGCGAGAAGCTACAGTGATGCCGACTAGAGTGCGAAGTCTGTCGACTGGAGGTCTTAGGAATATCGACTGAATGCTGGATTTATCGATTGGAAGCTAAGTCCATATCAACTAGAAGCTTGACTGCATGTCGACGAGAAGGTCAGTCCATGTTGACTGGATGCAGAGATTTATTGGCGAGAAGGGCCGAAGCCTTGTCGACGAGACAGGCTGAAGCATATCGACTGGACTGACTCCATGTCGTCGAGACCACTCTCCGATATCGTCGAGACTGGGTCCTAATAGCGGCGAGATGGCTGTTTTTATCGGCGAGACAAACTTTGGGCCGTTGGATCTTGTTTTGCTCAATCCAGTGGCTGCCAATGTTGCGCCGCCTAAGTGGTCGAAGTGGAATGCCGACTCCTATTTAAGGAGAGAGTCTGTTTAAGACCTAATTGCACGAAGCTCTAACTCCATTGAAATCTTCGGACAGTTCGCGAAACAGAGGCTCTCACAAGTCGCCATTCGTGAGGAGGAAGAAAGGAGTTTCTCACCGCCGGTGTTTTCGCCTTCGCCTTGGAGGAGTTCCTCCTTCGTCTTCGTTGCCGTAGGTGCTTGAAGAGAAGTGTTTGGGGTACACTCTTTTGAAGAGATATTTCACCGTGTGTTTGTGAGGAGTGGATTTGGTTTGTCAAATCCAAGGGGGATTCTAGGTTGGGCAAACCTAGATTGATTATTTGTAATCCTTATTTTTTATAGTGGATTTTGTGTGCCCCGCCCCGTGATTTTTTCCCTCATTATTTTAGAGAGGGTTTTCCACGTATATCTGGCGTTCTCTGGTGATTGTTCTTGTTTGTTGCATTATTCTTCTTGCTTGTGTGCCCAAGTAACAATGGGTCAATTCCCAACAGTCTGACCACCATTTACAGCCACTTCCTGCATTACTTAATTAGAAAGGCACGATCCAGTTGGTTACCCGGATGAGTTGAGTTTATCAACAAATTCCTCCCTTAAACTCAAAGTTCTTTTTTACCGCGACTTCCTGCATGTTTCCCGAGTACACATTCCTTGCAAATCTTGTCAGTGTAGTCTATCTCTGGTAGTCCATACACCATCTTCTTCTTCAACATTTTTTGTAGGTCTCCATAATGCAAATGGCCAAATCGTAGATGCCATAGAGACACCTTGTGATGCAGGACGACGCGTAGGGTTTGTGCACCTCTCGGCGATTTCTAGGAAACCCTAAATGCATGCAATTAAAAATTGAAATTTGAGCGGGCGTTGAACGAACTTTAAGAAATTAAGCAACTAGATTTTTGTAAAGCACAAAATTACTATTTTGCATAAAATGAATTTTCTTGAAAAAACGATTCAATTCTAAATCCGGGGAAGGAAGTTCGCAACTTTCGTTCCGTTCTCCTTGTCGTAGCAAACGGAAATCGTGAACTCCAAATACGTTTCCGTTTGGAGTTTTCGACGTAGCGTTTGCTGACAAAATCCGGGCGAAAATCCAGCAATGAATCTGTCAACCTAAAGAGAAATTGTAGCGCATGCAAGGGAGGAGAAAGAAACAAGTTACCCACGGAAAGAGGCGTCTTTCCGTATACGAAGTCGATGACGATCACGCGAGGAACTTCTCGTCACCTTCGATCTCCCGCTCCGAGGTCGGCTGCTATCGCACAAGGGCACCACAGAATAATTTCGCTCAATCTCACACTAAAGTGGTTCCACGGGATCTCAAATACTCACTAGTGTAGGGAGACCACAAACTAAACAACCTAATTTCTCACTCGCTCTCACACCCAAGGTGGATCCACGAAATCTCAATCATTCAGGTGGATCCACGAAATCTCACACAAAAGTAAATTAATTACTTACCTTACTGTTTAAGGAAACTTCAACATCAAACATTCATTAAAGAAGTGTAGCCGGAATCCAAGTTCATACATTCAACAACTACACTCCTACAGCAAGCAACAACCACTCCTAATCTCACAGCCGCAGATTTCAACTTTCAACAGCAAGAATCCCATTAACAACATCAACATCAGTCTTCAACTATGGAGAAATGTTCAAACAGTAACATCAAAAGTACTGTTCATCACCTCTTTCACCGATTACAGAACTTCAATTACAAAATTACGAAGGCCCCAAAATAACATAAACCCTTAACTCATAGAATTCTCCTCTTTTCCCTCTTCCTCCCCGCACACAACACCAATCCCCATCCCTTTATAGGGTTTCGAAACATAAAAGCCACCATTAACCAGCTTCTGGCGGAAGTTCTGAAGGTGCAGCAATGGCAGGACAGGAACTGAAACCGCCGGAGTGGGGCTAGGAGCAGGCGGTTGGCTTGAACGTGGCAGAGGCTTCTTCGGTGCAGCGTCTTTGTCGGAGATGGAGCGGCTAGGAGCGCTATGCTTCATACTTGTAGAAATCGGTAGAGGGATCGGTTGCACGAGCGACTGGGAGGAGGCTGAACCGGGAGAGTAATAAACGTATATATAGAAACATATAAATATTTATATGTTTATATATATATATATGTATAAATATTTATATGTTTATATATATATATATAAACAAACAAAAAACGTACTTAAATTGCACATAACAAAGACATAAATAAAATGTGCAAAGCTCAGGGCCGATAGAGGTCTGGACGGGTGCGGCGTCGGGCACTTTTGCGACGTCCAGATCGGGGTTGGTCTCCACCACCTTGTCTTTTACATCAACTTGCAAGCATCTTTCTCGTACATAATTCAGGTCGATCTTGTACATTCGGTTCTTCGCCATCTCAACTTGTGCAACTAACCTCCCATCCTCGTCTTTCAGTTATAACACTCGGTTTTTCATGAACACCGAGTATCCTTTCTCCATGAGTTGCCCCATGCTTAATATGTTGCTTTTAAGTTTAGGTACACAATAGACATCTCAATCAACCCTTTCACGCCATCTTTTTGCAAGTAAGAAATTGTACCTTGACCTTTCACTTGGATCTTTGAAGCATCTCCAAAAGACAAATGTCCATCTTTAATGATTTGCATTTCTGTGAACAAATCCTCATGCCCTCACATGTGGTTGCTCGGACTAGTGTCGAGATACCAAATCGTCTCGCCGCTAGTGTTCTTCTCGTCGTGAGCAATCATGAGAAGCCCATATTTTATCTTTTCTTTTGCAATCAAATTAGTATTCTCTTCAACTTTCTTCTCGGCATAGCAGTCTCTTGCATAATGCCTAAATTTGTCACAATCTTAACACTTGTCGGAGTTGCAGTCCTTCACATAGTGACCATACTTGCCACATTTATAGTACTCGACATTCGAGTGGTTTAGTCGGACACCTCGTCCACGACCTCGACCTTGCCAATTTTGTTGGTTTGACTTCCTCTTTTCCTCATAGTATCCTCCTTGACCATGACCTCGACCACTGCGACCAATTTCACGACCTCCTCAGCCTCGCCCTTTTCCTCAAAAATTTTGAGAATAGAGGACCTTTTCATCTTTAATTGTTGCCTTGGATTGAAGAGCTTATTCGAGCACCTCCTCTCCTCCTTCTTTCGCTGCTCATGTGCCTCGAGAGAGCCAGCGTGTTCATCAACAGTTAGTTTGCCGAGATCCTTTGACTCTTCTATCGCGCACACAACATTCTCAAAACTGTTGGTTAACGACCGCAATATCTTCTCTACGACTAGCACATCGTTCAACATCTCACCATTTCGCTTGAGTTGATTCACCACGGTTTGTACACGCATGATGTAACCAGGTGGCAGGTACACCTTCTGACTCCTTCATCTTCATTCCTTCTAATTCGCCTCTCGGTGTTTGGAGACACTTGTTTCACGCGATCGGAACCTTTGAACACTTTCTCTAATGTGTTTCACGCTTCTTTTGAAGTTGTCGCTCCGGCAATCTTCTCAAAGCCCGACTCTTCTATTGCTTCTTATAACAAGGATAGAGCGGTTTTATCCTTCGCTCGCGTCTCCTTCAACGCCTTCAGTTGGTTCGTCGTCATGCTCGCCGTATCTATCACTTCAATGAAGCTGTTTTCAACGACTTCCCACACATATTGTGCGCCCAACAATGCCCGCATCTGAATACTCCAGTTGTTGTAGTTCATCGTGAGTCGTGGTAGCGGTATTTGCTCCATTGATAAACTCCCGGAACTCACCATTCCCTCTGATACCAATTTGTAGAATTACTAAAGCTCAAAAAAGTTCTTACGCACAAATATATGATAAAAGGAAGAAGATGAAGTACACTAGAAAGACTTAATTTTGATATCCTTCTTTTTCCACATTTTCATTACACATATTTTAAAACATTTTCAGGCTGTAAATAGCCTACCATCCCTACGGCCTACGGTTATACAAAATGAAATTACAGCCACAAAAAAAAAAAACAGTTAATAAAACTAAATTCTAGTTATTTTAACTTCCTTTTGACAGCCATCCACATATCCGGCCACGATTTACAGCGATTTCCTGCATTACTTAATTAGAAAGGCACGATCCAGTTGGTTACCCGGATGAGTTGAGTTTATCAACATTCTGATACATTCTTTGCTTTGTTCCTTATAGATTTTTTTAAACTCTTATTTAATTGATGTCTTATGCGTCGTTGTCAATTTTTCATGGACATATCTTAGTGTGTTCATAGATATTTTTGCCCCTCTTGATGATTTGTAATTCCTTTTTATGTTTAGCTGGAGATTGCAGAAAGAACTGATATCCCTGTTGCTGAAGGTTCTCACTCTACACTGAAGGTACGCACATATTCTTACATTGCCAGTTTCATTAGAATGCATCACTGACATCATTTCCCTCTTAATTTTGGGAATTATATACCAAATAGTAGCAACTTACTCTGAGTTATAACAAGGTGAAGTTTGACTTCGTATGACTAGTTGCAAGTATCTATACTATATAACTAAAGAAGTCATCTTAATGTAATGATACATTTAACACTACAACAAATATCCATACAATAGCTAAATATTACACATATTTTATGTAACAATGGAGCTTTCATTTTTATATTTTATCTTATTTTCTTCAATACTTTAGAGAGAAATGATGAGAGAAAGAGAGGAAGGAAGAATGTGGAGACCACAAGCACATCTGTATATATATATATAAACTTAAAATAACATAAAATATAAATGGGAACGGTAAATAAAAAAGTATAATGAATAAGTTATAGTAAAATAAATTAGTAAAATATAAAGAGGGAGAGAAAAGATAATATAAAGAAAAACTAATTTACAAAAATATAAAGCGGGAGAAAAAAATAAGGTAAACAATATAGAAAATAAATTTAAAGTAATTTCAAATCAAAGGACACAATGTGTCTGCTGAAAGTATTCTCGCTATTCGACATTATGCATGGAAAATGCCAGCAACAATCATTGTATTGTTGTGTTTTCAAGATACTGTATATGAGGGATCCCATGCTTGTTCAGCTTGTATATTGAAAAAAAGTAATTGTTTTTACATCATTATTACTAGAATTAACCCAATAATTTGGGTTGCTTTGTGAATCCTCAATAACTTCATTTGCTCGAATGTTTTTGCATAAACCTCCATCCTAGTTTCCTTTAATCACTCTTTTGCCCTAATCCTTCCATAGCCCTAATCCTCCTTCCATTTTTCACTGTATATATTAAAAGCCACATCTTTATAGCTCACCAGCACTATATCTAAAATTCAGCACTATAACAACCACACAACACTCAAGCCTTTATCCCACTATAGTGGGGTCGGCTATATGGATCATTTGTCGCCATTGTGCCCTATCTTTAATCATAATCTCACTAATGCCTAAGTACATAAAATTCAGCACTATATTGCAAAAAAAATATTTCTCGGTACTATTGAGATTATAAGTAAAAATAAATGTTTATTATTTTTTGATGGGGAATCGGAACCGTTCATTTTATTGGGATCGACGATTGTAGTTGTTTTTGTTCTTGTTATTTTTTATTTTGAGTTGTCATTTTATGTATTTTGAGTCGGAACGTTCGGCCAATCATAGCCGTTCGTTGCCCCCTAGGAATCTATAAATAGAGGGTGAGGGCTCTCATTTTAGGGATTGAAAAATGGAGTATTGAAGCCCATTCTTTGGTCATCTCGGTGCCGAAGCCGAACCCCGGGTGCGAAGCTCGGGTTCATCCCCACCCCCCCTTTCATTTGGCCGGCCAACCTCCTTCCCCCATCTCCACTCTTTTGGCCGGCAGCCACCCTCACCAAAACCACCTCCCCTTTTCCATTTCCTCTTGAAGCAGCCGGCCATCGGGCCTTTCCCCTCCACTTCCATTGCTGTCAGCCAACCTCCTTCACCAAAACAGCCAGCAAAACCTCCTCCACACCTCAAGCAGCCACCGGCCCAAGCCATTTCCCCTCCACCTCCATAGTCGCAGTCGGTCAATATCTCCATAGCAACAACCACTCCAACATTCCCTCTCCTCCTCCATCTCCAGTTATAACAGCCGGCCAAAGGCCTTATTACTCCTATCCAAGAGGCCGGCCACCCCCTTCACCTCCCCCCAAAACAACCCCAATACTCCCATATAAAAACTTCTCCGGCGATCGCCGGAGTTCGTCTCCGGCCACCTCCCGTGGCTCTCCTACACTTCCCATAACTATTTCCATCATTTAAAGTTTTCCGGCGACCATCGGAAAACATTTCTGGCGACCACCACCACCGGCAGCCAACTACGGCCACCACTAACCACCAACCACCTTCACCACCATTCGTTACCCCCATAACTACCTCCTAACTACCCATTACCCCCACTACTCTCACTCTCCTAAATTTTAAGAGTTAATTCCTAAAATTAAGCATTACCACTCTCACCTATCCCTCATTCTTAACAGCCCCCCCCCCCCCCCCCCCCCCCCCCCCTCCAATTTTGCCTCCCCCAAATTCATGTGGAGCCACTTAAAATCCCTCCTAAACATTAGCCCACTCACCCCACTTCTTCTATAACCGCCCCCCACTTTCCCTCGTATCCTAAGCCTCACGTGAAGCCGACATCACCTCCTTCTCCCAAACCGAAATCCCCCACTCTCCCTTACTCCAAACCAAGTCAACTTCTCTATCTGGCAACCCACGGCCAAGCCTAACCGCTTCTCTCTCTCCCACCAAGCCTTCTCCCCCACATGGAGCCACCACCTAGTTGGCCAGTTTCCTGGAAACAATTCCCAGCAGCAGTTTCACTTTCTGATACAACCCAGCAACCCTCATTTCTCCCCTGTACCAACCACCTATTGCTGTAAGAACTTCCAGGCAGCAAATCCCATCATTCTAGCCTCTTAACAGCAGCTGCCCAGGCCACTTACAGCCACCATACAACTCCTGCTGCTTGGACAGCCCGTCTCCGCTTCCGAGGAACCCAAGCTCAGCCCCCGGAGGTTACCCTGGCCACTCCACCGTCCTCCGAAGACACCTACAAGGCTACAACCCTCCCCTCTTCATTGTTTTGCAAAGTTTAAGGTGTGTTCTAAGTTATCAAAGGCGCAAGGCGCACCGAGGCGCAAAGGGGTCCTAGAGCCTAGACGCAAGGCGCAGGCATGCGCCTGAGGCACGTGAGGCGCAAAAATGAATTGGGTGCCCAATTCACTGAAAATCAGCAAATTTGACATCCAATTCACTGATTTTCAGTGAATTGGACGCCCAATTTTCTGATTTTCAGTGAATTGGGTGCCCAATTCCCCTAAAATCAGCGAATTGGGCACCCAATTCGCTGATTTGCAGTGAATTGGGCACCCATGCCCAATTCATTGAAAATTGGTGAATTGGATGCCAAGTGCGCCTAGGTGTTCCTTGGGTGCGTCTGAGATCATGTTTTTGCCCACCACAAAAAAAACAGGTTGAAGAAAATACCTTAAAAGGCCCAGGCGTGCCTTTGGTGTGTCTGAAAGCTGGTAAGACGCGCGCCTAGGTGCGCCTGAGCCGCGTCTGGGGCACATCGCCCGCCTTTGCCTTGCAGAGGCGCGGGTCGGTGCGCCCGTCGCCTCAGTTTGATAACTAAGGGTGTGTTGTTATATTTTTTGCATTGGATCTTTTGTGTTCTTTACTTGAAGTGATAATGGTTTATAAGTTTTGTTTTCAATTGTTTTAGTCTTTGTAATCTCACATTTAAATAGATACTTGATTTTCTGGCACTCTTGCAATTGTACAATCTCACGTGTTTCAATATTTGAAAGCTTTCATTCTTTGTGGTCAATCGAATTAATATTGTTTTATAAATATCAATTGTTGCAAGTAAACTGTCGGATTCATGCATGGATGCACGCAGGAGTTTCACTCCCTATTTCCTCATCATATAGGGTCGTCCTGCGTCATTTTTTAATGACTAAATTTGTGAATGTTTATTTTTTAATATGAAACATAGCCTTACCTTATGCTAAAGACAGATGCAAATGTTCCTTACTTTATTAAATTTCCTCCTTTGTGGATACCATTACCACCCTTTCCAAAGGCATGGTTTTACCAAAGGCTAATATATTGCATGATATGCATAACTCTGGATTTGAATATTACTTTTAACTTTCTAAAAATAATTTCATTTGTTTCTCTCAATGTGTAAAGAAAGTTTTAAAGGTTCGGATAGCAGACTTTGTTCATGGTTCAGATGGGCTTGGAAATCAGTACTTCCCTCCTCCCCAGGTGAAGGCAATCGATCAATCTGCTGCAGAGTTTCTTGTTGAAAAGGCTAATCGATACCCCGGAAAAATCACTGTCGTCGCACTTGGCCCGTTGACGAATATAGCAATGGTTATTCTTGCATTATCTAACCCCTCCCTTTTTGTCTGTGATATTTATTAAGTTGCATAACTTTGCGTGTTTATTGAACAGGCTATTCAACTTGATCATAAATTTCCACAGAAGGTTGGGCAGATTATTATTCTCGGTGGTGCTTTCGCTGTCAATGGGAATGTTAATCCAGCCGCTGAAGCCAATGTAAACCTCATCTTCTCCTTTATTAGGATGCCTTGTTCTCTTTAAAGTACTATGGTGTATATTTATACATCAAGGTTGCTAATGTGGATTTTTCATATAGTTGATTATTTTGATTGCTTATATTGACTCTGGTATTAGTTCAAAAAAGGAATGCTTTATCAAAAAATGGAGATTGTAGACAATATAAGTCCCTTCCTCACCTTTTGTATGGTGTATGTTCATCACGTACACCTCTACTATGCATATTCTTCTATATCTTTGCTAGGATGTTTATTTCTACATCAAGGTTGCTGATACGAGTGTTCGTATATGTTGCATTATTTTGATTGTATGCAGTTTCTTGCTTTAGTAAAAATGCCTTAACGATTAAATTGGAGGTTATAGACATTTTGAACAATGACATTCCCATTACATTTGATGCTTGTTAGCTTTGTGCAATGCTGGTGGCTCTTAGGTTATGATTAATTGTTTTTAAATTAATCAAATCCAACATCGTTCGATCCATACATCAATCAATTTGATGTTCCCATTGATTCATAGAAATATGAAGAAAAACCACTTGATTCACTCTAGGGTTGCAAAGGAAGTGATGAAGAGTGCAAATGGTGCAAGTGACTTTAACTCGAGTATCGATGAGAGTGTCTGGTCGTTAATCCGTGCCTCATCACGATTCTTGCTTAAGTACCTGGTCGAGGGAGCACTGTCACCAACTCCCCCATGTTACCCATCTTCTCTTTGGTTCGCACCCTCCATGTTCTTCTACTCCTTCTAGCTTGGTGAGCAAAATCGATCAACAATCCCTCCTTGAAGCTCCGGGAATGATGGGAGAACACCTAGGGCCAAGTCTTACCTGGAAGAAGTCAAAACGGGGTGAAACGACAGAAGAAAAACGAAAGGTTCCCATCCCGTCAAATCAGTTATCTATATTTCCACCCAGATTATTTGTTCTCCCACGATCGGTCACATGGCCGTACGCCTCATCGTCGAGAAGAACGATACGACAAGCGGGAAAATGAAATTAGGGACGACTGATTTTTGCTATTAGTAGACCTTCGTGCGTTCATCACACGGTCGTGCAGGAAGTGAACACACGAGCATCCTCAGAACAACCTATAATTGAAGAGTTTCTTAAGGATTCAAAACGCAAGCCGCGCGACCATGCGAGGGTAAAATCGTACACCCGTGCAGTTTGTCTATATGCAACTCATCGTGTGATTGGCGCACGAGTCGTGCACGAAGAATGGCGGATGACCATCCTCAGATTGAGGTTTTGAGGGGAAGAAGCCATGAAACTCGCATGACCGTGCGATATTTAACTCGCACGACCGTGCGTTTCCCGGTAGAATGTGAGCTTAAGAGGGAAACTCTAAAGGAAGAGTTAATCAGCCGCCTGGACAACGAGATTAAGTTATACAAGTTATATCAAACATATGTCATGAAATACAAAGAGTGGAGGTAGAGAGATTATTGGGTGAGGATCCCGTGCCAAGGCTAGCACGACCCCGTGCCAAGGCTAGCACATGAATCTGCACCATGTTGAGAGTATATGATATGTTTCCCATGGCCCTTTAGTGCAAGAATAGCCTCCTTTTTGCTCATTTGTGGTTCCTGTATAAACATTGAGAAATCTATAAATAACATATATAAATCATTTAATATTGGAGCTATAATCATGTTATACAATGCCAAAAGCATGCCTAAACACTATACAAATAGCACTCATCAAATACTCCCAAACTTAGATGTTTGCTTGTCCCCAAGCAAACCTATCTTACCCATCAGGATAAATGAGATAAATAGACAATTAGAGCATGAAAAGAAGAGTGCTAAAGATAGTTCTATGCTAATGAAGTAATGACAATAAACTTAAGAATATTAACTAAGCATATGCGTGAAATTAAAATTTTCTAAAGTATATAGAAATGAACATTCTACATTCCTCGATTAGGTGTAATAATGTGTTCTAAGTGTAGTGAATTGATAGAGTTATTAGGTTTCTCAGATCGGCATTATATTCACGACACTATAAGACAACCTCCCGAAAAATCCATCAATGTTAGTGACCATATGCTTGCCTTGTCACACTCTCCACTAAACTGGCTATGCTACAATGTCATGAATAAATGACTTATTGTAGGACAAAATGTTCGACTTAGGTTTAAGGTGAGGTAAACAATGATAACCACGAGGGCTTAAATCACACTTAAATGAATAAATTGAGCTTTAATTCATGTATATACGATAGATAAAAATATGAGATGTGACACCCCAAACTTATTTTACAAACCATGGGGTCACTCTCAAATAGCTAAGCACCACATAATGACATTCTTCTCAGGAGCTTCATTTGTTTCTTATTTTACTTCTTTATTTTTTCAATCTTTTTCTTTCATATTGATTTTGTTGAGATGGTAAATTTTATCCTCCCATCTCGTATGAAATGAATTTTTAAACTCCACCTCCGTTTACAATATAATACACTATCATCAACACATCTAAAGATATGAATCTAGATCAAGATATTTAGTGTGATAATATAATTAGCTCAACACATCTAAAGATATGAATCTAGATCAAGATATTTAGTGTGATAATATAATTAGCTTTTTGGCCTTGCTGAAATTTAAGGTGGTGGTAATCAAGAAAAATGGTGAATAGCTCAAATGGGTAGTGCAATTGTAATGACCTGAAATTTTATCATAATTTTGATCGCACTTAGAGAATTTTTAAATTATGTAAATTATGTTTTAGCGCAAAAAATAAATTAACAATATGGAATTTGAAAAAATTAAGCCCATAACATGACTAAGGACACAAAATTACCTAGGAAATGATATTTTGTTTAATGAAAACGGAGCTTATACAATGAAGGTGGAATTTCGGGACAAACTGTTAAGAATTTGGAAAATTCAAGGCTGGATTTGGAATCAGGACGTCGAAAAACCTCAGGGTAGGTATATTCACTTTTTAATTTTGATTAACCGTGCAAAAAATGGCAAAAAAAGGGTTCGACGACCAAGATATGGCGCCGCCTTTGAAAGTGGATAACCACAGTAAATAATTACTCCAGAGGAGGAGTGAATAGAGTTTAAAAAAATTTATTTACACAATTAATCACAGTACGTCATAGAGTTCTATTCTAAAGCAGTGGAAGTAAAATAAGAAATTAATCACAGAGAATTAAGCAACCAACAAACACAAAGATTTATAGTGTTTCCCCAAAATGTTTGGGTATTCTACTCTTCTGCCCCTTGGCAGAATATCCACTAATCAGTGCCGAGTCTTTTGATTATGAAACTCTTAGAACCAATTACAACATAATCTTTGATAAGGAAGATTCTTAGAACCAATTGAAATTTTGATAAGGTCTTTCAAAACCTTGAATCTTTTGATAAGGAAGATTCATAGAACCAATGAGCCTTTTGATAAGGAGACTCAAAATAACTGAATCCTGTGGAGAGAGATTCTCAAAACTCTATCAACAGGTTGTGGTTGAATTTATGTTTCCACAATGTAATCCTCTTCAGCAAACTCTGATGATTTTATTTTTTGTAAGCACTGTGTGGATTTTTGATGTAGAAGAGAGCAACATCAACAATTCCCCTTGAGATGATGTTGAGATTAGTAGAGAGAAGTTTGAATTTTGTTGGAGAGGAATCCTGAAGGAGCAACGTAGAACCCTTGAGAGAGGAGCCTTCAGATCTGAGAGAAGATCTTGTCAGCTTGGGTTCTTCTGAGAGATCTTCTGGATAGAGAAGAAGAGTTAAGACGAGAGAGACAAGAGAAATTATTTCAAATATCCTACATAATTCCCACCTCTTATGTCTTTCCTTTAGTATATATAGATTTGTTGCTAGTATTAAGCCTTGCCGCATCTGACCTAATTAGAATAAAGACCTTCCTTAGTTGGATCCTTAATGGTCATAATCAGATCTTGATCTTAACCTTAATCTGCTCGATTTTCATTTGTAAATGTTCTGTAGAGAAGTCGGCGTAAGGCTTCTTGTACGTCGACATATGTTGAGATATAGAAGAAAAGAGATCTCAACGTATGTGGACATACTTATGCTCTGACTTCACTTTCCTTTATAGGAGATCTCATCATAAGGGAGTATAACAACTTGTCTTCTTGTGTTGACTACTAGTCGACGTACATTGTATACTTCTCGACGTATATCGACATCTTCTAAAAGCACAAATTTTCACTTGGCTTTGTTCAGATTCCTTGAGTGCACCGAGTATTTGTCTGACCTCTTCTGAATGACATTGGACTTACACTTAAGACATGATGCCATCTATACATACATGCATTTATCCTATATCACTTTGATAACCTGATATATCAAATCATAAAGGGTTTTTTCCCAACAATCTCCCACTATTTGATATATTAGTTTTTACAAGAATAAGTTATTTCAAATAGGAAAAAAGAATAGATTTTAATGATGGATACAATAATAAGCACATATAAGAGATAAATAAAAAGGTCTATACACTCCTCCCATTTTATTTCTTAATATATCTTCATCATCATCAAAACATTTACATATAGACAGAAGAAAGAAGAAGATACATTAAAGAAAGAAAAGAAGATGATTTCACTTGTGCTTTTCAAGGAAAGTGGTGGACGAGTGATGAGTTCCTTCTGAGTATTCTCAATACAATCATAGTGTATTCTCAGTGGGAGGAGAAGTGTCATACTTTTCTGGTGGAGAGACTACATCATTGAGCATCTGAAACTCTTTGAAAGACTGTGTTTGTATCTGCATGATCAAGAGGAGTATTCTTCAGAGTGTCGGACTGTGCATCATCCATATCCTCTTCAGGAGTAGAAGGAAATGGAGTTGCATGCCACATTTTAGGAGAAATGACAGGATCCCCCCGGACAAGTGATTCATCTTGAATGGTAAACTCCCCCTGGACAAGTGACTCCTCTCAGGAGGAGATTTCACAGAAAGAAAAAGCTTATGAAGATCAGTTTGTATTGTCTTATCAACAAACATATCATCAACTAACTAATTGCCAACAATTTTGTCTGTATCATATCCATCATCAAAATGGGTGCCCTCATCAGATTGGTAAGCGTGCTCATCAGCAATGCACAAAGATTGATATACAAAATCTTCAGGCACAACAAAATCATCATTCCAGCAACATCAACATCATCATCAACTATATTCTCATGAAGAACATCCCGCTCATTCAAACCTTGATAAAAAAACTCTGATATCAGTACACCATCATCTTGCTCAACAACTTTTTCAACATCAACATTTCCAGTCTCATCCATAGCCTCATCCTCATCAGCAGCAACATCTGCTCCAGAAATCCTTTCTGAACTACCCCTGTCAGCACCATTATCTCCCCCTTATTGGCTTCATTAATAAGTGAAGTCAAGAAACCCTTGCTGGCTGGGGAGGACTTAATCAATTGAGTTAATACCTCAACAGAGGTAGTCAATTCATGCAACTGAAGCTGAAGACCATCAATTCTCAGATGTAGACTTACAGATAGTTCATTCAGTTGGGAGGAGAATGAGGACATCAAGTCCTGGGCTACCTGAGTGAGTAATGTCCCCATCTCAGGAGATGGCAGACTAGATGGTTGTAGAGGAGGTGGAATAGTAGTAGGAAAAGAAACCCTAGGTGAGAAAGAAGGAACCACAGGGTGAACAGTGGTAGTAGAAGATGGAGGTGGTAGAGATGTAGTAGTAGGAATGTCAGGATGAGATGGAGAAGTTGTCATGGTGATGGGAGAAGTAGAATGAATATGAGAATCATCAAGAGAAGAAGGGAGGACTGAGGTGTCCATAGGAGGGACAGGAGCCTCAGTCGGAGAAGGTGGAGGAGAAAGTAGAGAATGTCCTTCATTGGAAGGAAAAAGGAGGAGTAGGTGTAACAATCACAGATGGTTGAATAGGAGGGAAGCCTTGGGCTTGATTTGTCTGCACCATCTACTAAACAACTGCACATTCAACCTTTTCCCTGGGGTATGTGAACCCCCTCAGAGGTACAAACAGATGGAAAGGAGTTCTGGAGCACCATTCTCAACATCCTTCCATAACAGATTTCTGTTTACCCTTCAGTCTGTACTGGATTAGCTTGACAATGTACTTGCCCCAGTCTATCTTCTTGTTCAAAATGAGAATGCCCATTAGCTAGAGTTGAGCTGAGCTCGAGGAATGACATCATGAGTTGTGGTCTTACACATCAAGACCTTTCTACAAATATCTGCTAAGAAATGGTATTTTTCTGATACTTTTTTCTTCTTCATGTTCGACGGCTTAGAACCTGTGAATTCCATAATTCTCAAAATTTAAGTTATCTCTGCTTCAGAGAGTATGTCTTCTTCTAACCCGACTGGTAAGTCAAAAGTTGCGGCAACCTCTGTCCCTGTAACCCTAACCAAAGTATCATTGATCGTGCTAGAAAGAACACATTCTTCAGTAAGATCAATGGAAAAATAGAGTAATTGAAGCTCGGTAGATTGTTGACCGAGTTGAGATGAGCTTCAACAACCCTTGATCAACGGACAAATATATCTCTAAATTTGTCATCAGCTGTTGAAAATGAATCAAAATCCAAGTCGAAACCTAGATTGGTCTTCATTGCCATTCTTACCTGCAAGAGAGTTAGGAGAGAAGAGAAATGAGAGGAAAAATGAAAAGTTTGAAGGAGTAAAGACAACTGAAAGGAGTTTGTCTATATATATCCGTTGAGCCCTAGAAATTTGTTCTGAGTAGAAGTCGATGTAAGAAGATCAATATGCCAACGTATAGAAGTCGATTTTGACTAGTCGACGCACAAGGGTTTGACGCAAACCTTCATGTCAAAAATTTCATATAACCTCGACGTAGACAACCTTAATTAAGTAGTAGGCTTATGTTGAGGAGAACTCGACATACGTCGAGATCCTTCATCGACATACGTCGAGTTCTGCCTTAGAGCAGGAATTCTTAAATTTTTCTTTAGATTTATTTTAACTAGCCCCATCCAGCATACCTAGAGCATTTAGAAAGTTCTTACGTTTCACCTCATCTAGAGGTTTTGTAAAGATATCAGCTTTTTGATTATTTGTAGGGACAAATTCTAAAGTAATTTTCCCTTTCTCCATATCAGCTCTGATGAAGTGATGCATTATCTCGATATGCTTAGTCCTGCTATGAAGTACATGATTAAATTAGAGGTAATAAAGATGACAGTAGACCTGTCATAAAATATTATGAACTTATTGAAAGAATATCCATAATCTAATAACTGATTTTGCATCCATAGGACTTGTGAGCAACAACTTCCAGCTGAGATATATTCAGCCTCAGGTGTGGATGTAAAAACAATGATTTGCTTTTTGCTAAACTATGAAATAAGTCTAGCACCAAGGAATTGACAAGTTCCTGAGGCACTCTTCCTATCTAGCCTGCATCTAGCATAATCTGCATATGAATATCCAGTTAACTCAAATCCAGATTCTACTAGTACCATAGGCCAAGCTCAGGTGTACTATGTAGACATCTCAAGATCCTTTTTGCAAAGGTCATGTGAGACTCTTTGGGATCAACCTGGAATCTTGCACACACATGTTGCAAACATGATATTTGCCCTACTTGCTGCAAGATAGAGGAGCAATGATGACCCTATATGTCTTTTGATTTATATGGTTGCCTGTCTTATCCTTATCAATTACAATATTAGTAGCCATGAGAGTTTTCATTGCAGTGACATTTTCCATTCCAAATTTCTTGATCAATTCTTTTGTGTATTTGGACTGAGAAATGAATATTCTTTCACCTATTTTTCTTGAAGACCAAGAAAATAGATGAGCTCCCCCATGCTACTTATTTCAAATTTAGATTGCATAAGTGCAACAAATCTCTTGCAGAGTTTGCTGTCAGTAGAACCAAATATTATGTCATCAACATATATTTGTACTAAGAGTAATTTCTCTTTGTGTTTTCTTATAAATAGAGTTTTGTCTACCTTTCCAAAGACAAGATTTTTAAAGGAGAAAGGTAGAGAGGGTCTCATATCAAGCTTTGGGAGCGTGCTTGAGACCATATAAAGCTTTATTAAGTTTGTAAACATACGAGGGATGAGTAGGATCAGCAAAACCTGGAGGTTGCTCTATATAAACTTATTCATGTAGAATGTCATTGAGAAAACACTCTTGACATCCATCTGGAATACCTTGATTTTGTAATGCAACATAAGCAAAGAACAATCTAATTGCTTCAAGTCTGGCCACAAGAACAAATGTCTGATCATAGTCTATGCCCTCTTCTTGCCTATATTCTTGAGCCACCAACCTTGCTTTATTTTTGATTATTATTCCCTCAACATCTAACTTGTTTCTGAATACCCATATGGTTCCAATGATTGGGTAATTCTTTGGCTTTTCAACCAGTGTCCATACCTTACTTCTCAAAGTGAGTGAGTTCTTCTTGCATGACAACAATCCAGTGTGGATCATTGTTTGCATCTTCAAACTTTTGGGGCTCAACTTGAGATAAAAAACATTGGCGCATCATCTCATTGGTGACTTTGCTCATAGTTTGTACTCCTACTGAAATATCCCCAATGACTTGAGAGATATGATGATCTCTGAGAGTAACAAACTCTGAATGAGGTATCACTGTCTCATTCCGTGGAGAGACGGGAAAAATCACTATAGTTTCTTCATTGGAAGTGTACAACTCGGTGTTCGCCGAGGGGTAAAATGGAGAACTTGACATAGGTGAAGTAAATGAGGGTTCGCCGCCTCGCGACGGGCGAGTCGTGAGGGCAGGGCGAGCCAGACCAACCTCCTCGCGAGGAGCAGAGCACGAGGGTGAGACTGGCGTTCGCTCTCCCTTTGGGGTGCGCTTAGCAATGGCTAGGCGAGCGGGGGTCGCCGCTCGGCGTAAGTGACTCAGGGTGGCAGAAGAGCGGCAGAACCACGCTCGCCATGGCGGGTGGTGCCTTCACGGACCACTCGCATATTGAGATATTGCGAGCCCGGCTCGCCGGAAGGCAGGCGAGCGATACCTTCACGGACAGCTCGCCCAGTGGGGTCCAGAGGCGAATTGACCCCGATTCCCTTAGGGGGGCTGCTAATAGCTCTTCAGAACAGTGGAGTTTGATTGTTAGCAGACCAGTTTGGGGTGCGTTTAGCAAAACCAAAAGACGGAGTTCCGCTATTAGTAGACCAGAAGAGAAAAACTATATATTGACCCTGAAGGGAACCTTTGGGGAGGATCCACTTCTTTGGCTTCTTCCTCCTCAGGACATCTCTGGTTAGCTCCTCAGGCTCTCCAAGGTGCCCAGCTTCAGCTTTGGCTTAGGAGGGGAAGCACTCTAAGATCTTCCGGGTGTGTGGTGGGACCTCCACGCTGCAGCCAAGGGTCGGTGTTAGTTCTAAGTCTTTGGTCAGGTTCCTCTGCGGGATCAGTAAGTGCGAGCTGCCCCCTTTTAGGGGTCCGAACTCCTCGTTGGGCCGAATCCCGATTCCAAACCTTTGGGGAGGATCCACTTCTTTGGCTTCTTCCTCCTCAAGACATCTCTGGTTAGCTCCTCAGGCTCTCCAAGGTGCCCAGCTAGGGGTGTGCGCGGTGCGGTTTGGTGCGGTTTTGGCCCAAACCGCAACCGCACCGCAAGGGCGCGGTTTTGGCCTGAGCAAAACCGCACCGCACCGAAATTACGCGGTGCGGTTTCGGTTTGGTGCGGTTTTTTGCGGCGCGGTTGCGGTTTCGGTGCGGTTTTTAGCATGCAGTATACATAAATACCAAAAAGATCATGTGAGATGAAATAAGATATAAAATTTGGGCAAAAATATAGTTTCATGAGTTATATTATCATGAAAAATGTGTACTACATTTATTTTTAAAATACTACAAAATCAATCACGAGCTAAAAACAGATCTTCAAATATTACAATCCTCATGATTTGACTGCTTTAGCTGCATATGAAATGACACATCAAATGAAAATATAATGAATCTGAATGATTTTAAGTCTGTGATATGCACAACACTCACATAATTATAGCTTTATTTATCCTTCCAACATTGAAATATTAAGAGAACGCTAGTGAATACACATTTATAATTAGATGAATCATTATGATACTATTTGCATTTAACAAAAGTTTACAAATCAATAAATTCATCAATAAATCGATAGAAAACAATCAAACTAAAGCAAGAAAACAACTATATTCACTAATATAATTAGTTAATTACTATTATTAATTATTAATTTATAAGATATACTTTTATTTAGACGTATGTGATATGTCACATGTTCATGAAAATTGAAAATATGCAATTAGTCGGTGCGGTGCGGTTTTTGCGGTTTTCAAGATCTGAAAACCGCACCGCACCGAACCGCGCTCGGTTTGTAAAAGTTCAAAACTGCACCGCACCGAAACTATGCCGTGCGGTTTAAAAATCGGTGCGGTTTGTGCGATGCGGGCGGTTTTTGCGGTTTGCGGTTTTTTATGCTCACCTGTATGCCCAGCTTCAGCTTTGGTTTAGGAGGGGAAGCGCTCTAAGATCTTCCGGGTGCGTGGTGGGATCTCCACGCTGCAGCCAAGGGTCGGTATTTAGTTCTAAGTCTTTGGTCAAGTTCCTCTGCGGGATCAGTAAGTGCGAGCTACCCCCTTTTTAGGGGTTCGAACTCCTCGTTGGGCCGAATCCCGGTTCCAATATTTTTGGTGCAGTGAGCGTGGACTGCAGCTAACACAGGAAATTCCCAAGGAGGCAACATGGCTGGAGAGGATGAGCGAAATGCCGGCCGTGGTGGTTCGCCATCATCTGGCTCGCCAGGAACGGTAGGGATGCTAGCAGATTTTCGAAGGGAGGTGCTCGAGATGATTAACCTCGCCTTCGCCGCGGCGCGAGGCGAGTTCGCGACCCCAGCAGCCTAGGTCGTCCCGCTGTCGGGGGTAGGAGAGATCGCGTCGGGGCAGAGGCCCGACAAGGAGCAGGTCGGAGAGGCGCCGTGACGAGATCTGGCCGGGAGAGAGTTGTTCCCCAGTCCGGCGAGGGCGAGCCCGGTGGAAGAGTTCGTGGGGCGAGTGGGGCAGGCGAGGACGACGAGCAGGGGAAGCCCGTTCTGTGAGCTGGTGCTTTCAACGCCCTTTCCAGAAGGTTTCAGAGAGCCGGATATGGTCTACTACACCGGCAAGGATGACCCCGTCCAACACCTGCAATAGTTTGAGGACACGGTATCCATTCGGCCTATGTCGGATGCTTTCAAATGACGACTTTTTGCCATCACCTTGAAGAAGATAGCGCGGGACTGGTTTCACCATCTCCAAGTGGGGTCAATCTACGCGTTCGAAGATCTGCATCGTAGCTTTCAGCTACACTTCTCGACCTCGAAGAAGAGGAAGAAGGATGTCAAAGCGCTCTTCAAGATCAAGCAGAGACCGGGGGAGTCGCTGACCCACTACGTGGATCGATTCTAGGAGGAGGTTCTGCTCATCCAGGAGGTGCCCGAGTTCACCCTCCAACTTGTCTTCACGGTGGGGCTGCGGGAGGGGTTCTTCAAGATGAACCTGAAGCGAAAGCCCCCCTATCCTTCGAGGAGCTGATGGAGAGGGCGGCGGAGGAAATCGATGGGGAAGCAGCCAACCCGGAGTTCGCAAAAAGGCTGTCAAAGCTGAGTGAGCCGTAGGTCAGGCAACAGGAAGTTAGGAGAAGGGAAGAGCCGATGGCCCTAGAGTTGGGGTGGAGGCAGCAAGGAGGGGGGATGCAGGGCCCGGGGAGTGGTTTCGCCCAAGGAGGGGGCAACTTTCAAGGAGGTCAAGGAAGACTCCACCCAGGGTGGAGACAGGGCCCGAGACCGCTCCCTCCCCCGCCTCAGCAAGCTATGACAATCGGCCGAGGAAGAGGAAGGAGAGTAGGAGCAGGAGGAAGGAGAAGGAACCGAACCGCGGAGACCGAAGGAGTGGGGATGGCGTTGCCATATTGTGACTTTCATCAGGAGGAAGGTCACGCGACGACCACCTTCCCGGAGTTCCTGGAGATCAGGAGGGCGAGGGGCCCGAGGGAGCAGCAGCCACCAGTAAGGATAGAGGAAGTGACCAGAGCGGCAGAGGAGGATCATTGCGTGGATAGGGCAGACGTGGGAAGCCGAGGAGGGATCAGGGTGATCCATGGGGGAGTGGGGATCGAGGCGACCCGAAAGGCGAGCCTCCATACCATGTATCGTCGGAGCGTGGCTTCGACTTCGCAGACCCCGCCCCCAGAGGAGAAGATTACCTTCTCTCGGAAGGATATTGATAGTGCATTATTTATAGTTATTTTTATATAGTATTTTAGTAGTAATTAATGAGTTTTTATATAATTTTAGTTTAATATATATCTAATTCGCTTTATTTTGTGTTTTGAGGTAATCTGGGGCTGCTAATAGCAAATTCAAGCTCACAGCCATGTTCAGGGGAAAGAATGGAACAAGTCTGCAAAAATCTTCAGTACACGCCCTCGGTCACGGCCATGACCAAGGGCGTGACTTCAAGTCACGGCCATGACTCAACCCAGCCATCTTCCAGCTGCCAGAACACGCCGCCACATCATTTCCAGCCTACACGCCCTCTGTCACGGGCGTGACATCAAGTCACGGCCATGACCTAGGGGGTGACCATTCCCGCAACTGCCAGAATAACTCCAGATCGCGCCGTTTCCAGACTCGGTCATGTCACGCCCTCTGTCACGGGCGTGACTACATGTCATGGCCATGACCTAGGGGGTGACCATTCCCGCAACTGCCAGAATAACTCCAGATCGCGCCGTTTCCCGCCGTTTCCAGATTCGGTCAAGTCACGCCCTAGGTCACGGGGGTGACCGAGGCCGTGACCCGTCGAGATGATTAATTTTGGCGGTTTTTCTTCCCCAACGTTCCCGGGCTTTCAAGACGCAATTACGCAGCTTACACGCCCTTGGTCACGGGCGTGACCAAGGGCGTGACTCAGCAATTTTCTGCCTATAAAATCCAGCTGCTGCCAAAGTGATGGGGATCCAGTCCATGCTTAGTTTGGATCGTTTCTAGTATAGTTTTTCTGCATTTTTCTTAGTGTAACTTTATTTTATGTCTTGTCTTTTTTAATTCCTAGCTTAGATTTACTTTACATGCAATTGTACTTTTCTTTACTTAGAAATAAAAATATCTTTCTTCTCAATTATGTTTAGTTAATTTTTATAGCATTTGGTCGGATGAATTCTTAAGCTTTTATCTTTTCAAAATCTCTTATTCATAGTTTAGTTTTAGAAAACTAAGATTTACCGTTGATTTGCAATTTTTGGTTTCATATTTCTAGGGTATGATAATCAAGTTTGATCCGTATTTTAGTGTATCGAGAGATCCGTAAATACGGGTAGATCGCTCATCGGTAAAAAGAGTTGTATGCATTCCTCGAGAGAGGGTGACGCAAATCTTCCGGATTGGAGTCAAATCCAATAGTGGGGCTCACAGCATAAAGCAAGCTTAGGGGGTTCGACTGGCCGAGGGGTCTTAATCAATCAACCTAAGGTTAGGTGGTAGTTCTCTCGAGAGAGGTTCTATCATATTTTGGGAACCTCCACGATCAAGTTTGTCTAAATCGATTTCTTTTGAATTCTAGATTTACAAAACATTTCACTTAAGAATGATTCTCGATCAAATGTTTCTTTTCTTTTAATTATTTTCAAAACTCTATTTTACTGCCGATAAAATAATAATAATTTGCGTGAGTAGAAGTAATCAACAGACCCGTGGAATACGACACTTGATATTTATTTGTTTTGAATATCCTATGCTATGAACGATAGGTGCTCTTGCCTATAGTTCGTAGAATTTGGAGAAAATTATTTATATCCTAAATTTTACGTATCAAGTTTTTGGCGCCGTTGCCGGGGAAATATTTTTGTTGATATTTTGAAAGCGTGAATTTTATTACTTTTATCAATCTCTTTCTCCGCCCCCATTTCTCCTTTTGATTTATTTTCAAATTTCATTCTATTAAGTGACGGTTGTTCAATTTTCTTTCTTCAAAAATGTTATCTCAATTGGCCGCCAAAGTTGCCGAGCTTCAAAATAAAGTCAATCTTTTGGAAGCCGCACGAAAGCGCCAAATTAATTGTAATTTTTGTGGAGCACCGCATCGAAGTGAGGATTGTTATATTAATTTTTACCCTCAAAATTTTTCTTATGGAAATAATTTTGAGTTTATTTATGAAAATAATTATTCAAACTTTGATGAAAATAATTCATCTAGTTTTCATGCGAATGATTTTTCCGATTATAATAATATTTCTTCTTGCTCCGATATTAATTATTCATGGTGGCAAGATCACCCAGATAGTTTTCGGTGCGATGAAGGAAATTCAGCCAATCAAGATTTTCATTCCTCCTCTTTTACCCCACAAAATTCTTTTTCTTCTACTCTTGGGTATTCTCCAGATTCTATTTGTCAAAATTTAAATATTTATACCCAAGCTCAAGAAGAACTTCTTTACCATGAATTTAAAAGAGTCATGGAGACACCGGACGAAATTGATGAAGAACATATTTCTTCTCCGCCTCCGCCCGAATCTCCTCCTATTTTTCATGAATTTTCTCTCTCGCCAATTATTCACTTTGAAAGTGAAACTCATGAAAATATTGTGTCCCATGAATTTAGTCCACTTGGAATTTCAAATAAATTTTTGGATACAAATTTTATTTTTGAAAATGAACAACCGGAGCTTAATCATGTATTTTCACAAGAAACTCCTCCTTGTGAAAAATTTTCTGACTCGCTAAATTTTGATTCTTTTGATTCTAATGATTTTCATGTAGAGGATGCGCCGTTGCAACCAAATGTCTTCACCGATCCATTTGCCGCTCATCTCCAACATTCCAAATTACCTAAGGTATGTATAGGTAATTTGGATTCACAATTTCACGCTAACGGACAACGGAAGAATCAAGAGTATAGCGGAGGAGTCGCCGGGCAACGGATTTCGGCATGCTCACCTGAGCGTGAATTAAGGGAGTTGCCTGTGCATTTTCAATTTTATTTTCCTTTTTCCTAACAATAACCGTCTAGCTTAAAGACGGGAAAAAGAAAGCGCTCTTGGGAGACACCCCTTGTTTATCTTTTCCTTTCTTTTTCTTTTTTTTTATGCATTTTTCTTTTTATTGTTTTCTCTCTTACTTAGTTTTTTTTTTAACATTGAGGACAATGTTTCCCTCTAGTCTGGGGGAATATTGGCTTTCATGTTTTTTTTTAAAAGCAAATTCAAAACAAAAAAAAATATTTCATATTCCTTATCAGTTTTTTTTTATGTTGCATTTTTTTTTTCCCAAAAAAAAACCCAAGAAAAATTAGATTTTATTATAAAACTTATGAAAAAAAACATGTAAGAATTTGAGTTAATTTTTGTCTTTAGTACCCCATGACTATGTCTTTTCTTGTTTTTAATCAATTATATACTTGCTTAGTTAGAATAAATTTCTCTAATTTTCATTTTGCCTATGTTTCACGAGTAATATGTTGACTCATGCAGTGTTTCTAATTAAGGTAGCATGTTATTTTTGAAAAAACTTTCTTGAATATTTGCATTTTTTCATAGCTATCTTTTTATATTTTTCACTTTTATAAAATCTAACATCCCTTATTTTTTTTTCTCTTTTTTTTAAAAAAAATCTTTGTAATGTTGATTAGTGTTGAGTGTAGTAGATGCGAACCGATCTAGACGCTTGTTATTTTCATTTTCATGAAAAGTCAATTCTCTTTATTTTCTATCTAGAATTTGCTTCTCTTGAATTTTTCAATACTTTGCTAAAATAGACTTAGAAGCATGAATATGATCAAGGCATTTTATTGAATAGATTGAGCCTTTGTATTCCAAACCTTAAAAGTTAAATCATTGTTAGCCACATTGCGCCTTTTCCCTTCCTTTTGGTAGCTCCACATATTTTTCACCAAAGCCAAATAGCCTACCTTTGTTGCACACAAAATTATTTTGAGCTTTATATGTTGCTAGTGTGTACTATATTTTGTGAAGATGGTGGAAGTTACAATTATCTCACGATGGCTACAAAAGAAGTTAATAAATAGCAAAAAGCAAACAAAAAAATTGATGAAAAAACTATTTGAAAAATTATGTGAAAAAGATTATGAAAAAAAACTATTTTTGATCCCAATTTTATATATCAAAAATAATTTGGGGTATCAAAAATTATTTTTAGCAGCATCATTTCATGCAAAGCTCTCGCTTATGTTTAAGTGTGCTTGAACCCTTCATGTTTATCTTTTGATTTCCGCACCTTTAAACCCAAGCCAAAACGTTACGCCTAATGAAAGTCCTTTTGATTCATGCTTCTTAGGTTTATTTTTAGTACGGTAGCGAGAAAGTAAATTGGGTAAATTTTTTTAGGTAAGAGTGTGGATTTTTGACTTGAATTGATATGATTATAAAATGTCTCTAAGATTTTAGTAGCAATTCAATGCACTTTTCATTCGTCATATTACTCAGTTTTTACTTTTGCTTAAATATGGGATGATTTATTTTATGCTAGTGGAATTTATAAAATTATTTGCTAAGATTAAGTAATAATTTTCAGTTTGTTTTTCATAGTTTTCCTACCTTTAATTTCGCATCGTACTCGTGTACGACATAGCCAAATTGATTGATTAGTTTATTTTATTTTTGCTAGCTCGTATGTGTTTGCTTGGGGACAAGCAAAATACTTAGTCTGGAGGTATTTGATAGTGCATTATTTATAGTTATTTTTATATAGTATTTTAGTAGTAATTAATGAGTTTTTATATAATTTTAGTTTAATATATATCTAATTCGCTTTATTTTGTGTTTTGAGGTAATCTGGGGCTGCTAATAGCAAATTCAAGCTCACAGCCATGTTCAGGGGAAAGAATGGAACAAGTCTGCAAAAATCTTCAGTACACGCCCTCGGTCACGGCCATGACCAAGGGCGTGACTTCAAGTCACGGCCATGACTCAACCCAGCCATCTTCCAGCTGCCTGATCATGCCGCCAGCCCAATTTAGTATTACACGCCCTCGGTCACGGCCATGACCAAGGGCGTGACATCAAGTCACGGCCATGACTCAACCCAGCCATCTTCCAGCTGCCAGAACACGCCGCCACATCATTTCCAGCCTACACGCCCTCTGTCACGGGCGTGACATCAAGTCACGGCCATGACCTAGGGGGTGACCATTCCCGCAACTGCCAGAATAACTCCAGATCGCGCCGTTTCCAGACTCGGTCATGTCACGCCCTCTGTCACGGGCGTGACTACATGTCATGGCCATGACCTAGGGGGTGACCATTCCCGCAACTGCCAGAATAACTCCAGATCGCGCCGTTTCCCGCCGTTTCCAGATTCGGTCAAGTCACGCCCTAGGTCACGGGGGTGACCGAGGCCGTGACCCGTCGAGATGATTAATTTTGGCGGTTTTTCTTCCCCAACGTTCCCGGGCTTTCAAGACGCAATTACGCAGCTTACACGCCCTTGGTCACGGGCGTGACCAAGGGCGTGACTCAGCAATTTTCTGCCTATAAAATCCAGCTGCTGCCAAAGTGATGGGGATCCAGTCCATGCTTAGTTTGGATCGTTTCTAGTATAGTTTTTCTGCATTTTTCTTAGTGTAACTTTATTTTATGTCTTGTCTTTTTTAATTCCTAGCTTAGATTTACTTTACATGCAATTGTACTTTTCTTTACTTAGAAATAAAAATATCTTTCTTCTCAATTATGTTTAGTTAATTTTCATAGCATTTGGTCGGATGAATTCTTAAGCTTTTATCTTTTCAAAATCTCTTATTCATAGTTTAGTTTTAGAAAACTAAGATTTACCGTTGATTTGCAATTTTTGGTTTCATATTTCTAGGGTATGATAATCAAGTTTGATCCGTATTTTAGTGTATCGAGAGATCCGTAAATACGGGTAGATCGCTCATCGGTAAAAAGAGTTGTATGCATTCCTCGAGAGAGGGTGACGCAAATCTTCCGGATTGGAGTCAAATCCAATAGTGGGGCTCACAGCATAAAGCAAGCTTAGGGGGTTCGACTGGCCGAGGGGTCTTAATCAATCAACCTAAGGTTAGGTGGTAGTTCTCTCGAGAGAGGTTCTATCATATTTTGGGAACCTCCACGATCAAGTTTGTCTAAATCGATTTCTTTTGAATTCTAGATTTACAAAACATTTCACTTAAGAATGATTCTCGATCAAATGTTTCTTTTCTTTTAATTATTTTCAAAACTCTATTTTACTGCCGATAAAATAATAATAATTTGCGTGAGTAGAAGTAATCAACAGACCCGTGGAATACGACACTTGATATTTATTTGTTTTGAATATCCTATGCTATGAACGATAGGTGCTCTTGCCTATAGTTCGTAGAATTTGGAGAAAATTATTTATATCCTAAATTTTACGTATCAGATATGCCGGATCACGAGGATCCGTTCTGCGATGCGCTGGTAATCCAAGCGGCTATCGAGAACTTCACAGTCTCCCGGATCCTCGCCGACAATGAGAGCTCGGTCAACGTCATTTTCAAGAAGACATTCGACGAGATGAAGGTGGAGGCAAGGAGGGTGTTGGCTTCGGATGGCCCATTGTTCGGGTTCTCAGGGGAAAGGAAGGAGGTGGAAGGAGGAGTAGGGCTTCATGTCATCTTGGGGGGACAGTCCCGAAACTGTCGGTTCGTCATTGTTGACGCTCCGAGCAGCTACAACGCCATCTTCAGGAGGCCCCTCATAAGTGCGTTTCGGTGTGTCCCCTCCTCATTCCACCAACGCCTCAAGTTCAGTGTGGGCGGAGTTCAGATCCGGGTGAGGGGAGACCCAAAGGTAGCAAGGCAATGCTATGTTACCCCGGTCAACGCTATCAGCTGGCAAGCAGAGGCGGAGGAGATGGACCGGGAGATGGAGAGACAGGAGGTGGTGGAAGGGGTCGTCGAAGGGCCCGAGGCGGAGGAAACGAAAGAAGAAAGGGGAGAAGGGGGTGAGGCCCAGGAGGAAGGGGCGGAGAAGCTGCTGGAAGTTCCGGAGGAGAGGATGGAGGAAGAAGGGACCGAAGCACTCGCTTGCGGAGGGAAGAAGGAAGGTGATTGGGGGGAGCAATCTAGGCTGGAGGCCGTGGAGGAGGTCGTCTCCCGCGCGGGGGCGATTGAGAAGGTAAAGATCAGTGGGGAGCTCAGCCCCGAGGACCAGAGGAGGATCCTAACATGCGTCCAAGAGAACGTGGACATCTTTGCTTGGAGCGCGGCGGAAATGTCGGGGATCGATGCGGACATGGCTTGCCACCGTCTCAATCTTGACCCCGACACTCGCCCCATCTGGCAGAAGAAGAGGTTCATTGCTGACAAGCTAGTGGAGCCCATCCGGGAGGAGGTGAACAAGCTCCTCGAAGCAGGATTTATATCAGAGATCCAGTATCCAGGCTGGGTCTCCAACGTAGTGATGGTAAAGAAGGGAGACGGAAGGTGGAGGATGTGTGTCGATTTCTCTTTATTAAATAAATCATGTCCTAAGGATTGCTACCCCTTGCCTCGAATCGACGCGCTGGTTGATTCAACCGTCAGTTTTTCTCTAATGAGTTTTCTAGATGCCTTTTCAGGTTATCATTAGATTCGCATGCACCCCCCCCCCCCCCCCCCCCCCCCTTAAGGACGTCTCGTTCATCACCGGAGACGAGTGTCATTGCTACAAGATGATGTCCTTTGGGCTGAAAAATGTAGGAGCAACCTACCAACAGATGATAGACAGGGTCTTCTGTGAGCAGAAAAGGAGGAACCTGGAAGTCTATGTGTATGACCTCATGATCAAGAGCCGGGATCTCGAGTCCCACCCCCGGGACCTTGAAAAGACCTTCAGCACCTTGAGAAAATTCAAGATGAGGCTCAACCCCCAGAAGTGTGTTTTTGGGGCCAGCAGGGGGAAGTTCTTGGGCCATCTGCTCACCCCTGCCTGGGTAGAACCTAACCCCGACAAGGTGAGAGCAATCATGGAGCTAGGGCCCCCAAGAAACGCAAAGGAGGTCCAGCGCCTCACTGGGAAGCTGGCCGGGTTAAGCAGGTTTCTTTCCAGGGCATGAGAGAAATGCTCGTCCTTCTTCAAGGTGCTGCGAGGGAACCAGAAATTCGAATGGAACCCTAAGTGCGAAGGGGCATTCCGAGCACTAAAGGAACAATTAACCCGGGCCCCGCTGCTCCAGGGACCAAGACAGGGGGAGACCTCTCCCTATACCTGGGGGTAAGGGCCGAGGCGGTGAGTTCTGTTTTAGTCCGCGAGGAGGGAAAAAAGCAACTCCCAATTTATTACATCAGTAGGATGCTGAGAAAGGCAGAACTCAGATACCCCATCCTGGAGAAGTTGACCATCGCTTTAGTGGTGTCGGCTCGGAAGCTTCGACCTTACTTTCAAGCACATTCTATCAAGGTGGTGACCGACCATCCCCTACGCAACATCATGGAGGGGGTGGAGCACTCGGGGTGGTTGGCCAAATCTTCGATGGAGCTAAGCGAGTTTGACATCTCATTTGCCCCCAGGCTATCAATAAAGGCACAAGCGGTGGCGGACTTCTTGGCTGATTATGTGACCGAGGTAGAAGAGCCAGAGCCTCCCTGCTCCGTGACATGGAAGATGTTGGTTGACGGGGCGTCGGGGAAGCATTCCTTTGGGGGGAGTGATCCTGGTGAGCCCCCAGGGAACAAGGATCGAGCAAGCGGTCAATATACACTTTCCACTCACCAACAACCAGGCCGAGTACGAAGCTGTGATTGCGGGGCTCCGCCTAGCCAGGGAACTGGGGGTGCATGATATGGAAGTCTCAACGTATTCCATGGTCGTGGCTTGTCAAATCAAGGGGGAGTTCGAGGCGAGGGAGCCGACTCTCCAGCGATACCTGGAGAAGGTCAAGGGACTCATCGGGCAGTTCCGCACCTTCTCAATTCGGCATGTGCCGAGGGAGGAGAGCTCCCCGACGGACCTCCTAGCCAAGTCCGGTCCCCGGGCAGGGGGGACGGTGTCAGAACTCTTCCGACCATCTATCGATGAAGGAGAGTTGATGGAGGTGGACCAACGAGCATCATGGATGGACCCCTTCACCACCTTCCTGGCGTTAGGGCAGTTCCCAGAAGGAGGCGTGGATAAACGGCGGTTCAGGTACAAGTCAGCGTACTATTCTCTGCATGAGGGAGGATTGTACCGGAAGACGCTCTCGGGGCTCCTAGCCCGTTGCGTGTTAGAGGAGGAGGCCCCAAGGGTCCTGGAGGAGATCCACTCGGGGGAGTGCGGCAACCACTCGGGGAGCAGGACCTTGGAATGAAGGGTGTTGAGGCAAGGCTACTTCTGGCCTACCCTCGACAAGGATGCGGCGGAGTTCGCAAGAAAGTGTTCCAAGTGCCAGTTGTACGCCCCCCTCCAACTACTACTAGCCCAGAGGCTTCAGACCATCACAACGTCATGGCCATTCGCGATATGGGGACTGGACTTGGTAGGTCTTTTCCCCCAAGCTAGTGGCCAAAGGAAATTGCTGCCGGTAATGATCGATTACTTCTCCAAATGGCTGGAGGTGAAAGCGTTGGCTAAGGTAACATCCCAAGTTGTAAAGAACTTTGTTTGGGGGGAAATAATCTGTCGACATGGGCTCCCATTAGCCATCGTCATAGACAATGGGCCGCAGTTTGCCAGCGATGAGTTCGTCGGCTTCTGCGGCCAGTTGGGCATAGATCTTCGCTTTGCGTCGGTCCACCACCCTAGGAGCAATGAGCAGGTGGAGGCGGCCAATAAAATAATTTGACAAGCACATCCGAGTAAAGAAGAAGAGGTCAAGCGGCGGATGACGCAATACTTTGACAAGCACATCCGAGTAAAGCAGTTCGAGAAAGGGGACTTGGTCCTGGAAAAAGTTGACGTAGCCGGGAGGGGAGCCGCGGTAGGAAAACTCAATCCCAATTGGGAAGGTCCTTATATTGTAAATGAGGCACTCAAGTCGGGGGGTGGAGGGGGGGTATCACCTCCGGGATGTGGAAGGGGTACCCCTCAGCCGAGCTTGGAGCGGGGATGACTTGAAGTGTTTCTACCCGTAAGTTGTTATGTTATTTTAAATGGGTATAAGTGGATATTATTCTTTTCCGTCATATGTCCGCAGGGTGTGCATGAGTGCTGGAGTGCTCCAGATCAATTCTGCTGCCGGGCTCTCGCTAGACGGTGGGTCAGGTTGATCTCTGGAGAGGCTGACAAGGAAAGTTGTGCTCGAGTGCCCAGATCGATTCCGCTGCCAGGCTCTCACTAGACGGTGGGTCAGGTTGATCTCTGGAGAGACTAGCAAGGAAAGTTGTGCTGGAGTGCCCCAGATCGATTCCGCTGCCGGGCTCTCACTAGACGGTGAGTCGGGTTGATCTCTGGAGAGGCTGGCAAGGAAAGTTGTGCTGGAGTGCCCCAGATCGATTCCGTTGTCGGGCCCTCACTCGACGGTGGGTCAGGTTGATCTATTGAGAGGCTGACAAGGAAAATTGTGCTGGAGTGCCCCAAATCGATTCCGCTGTCGGGCTCTCACTAGACGGTGGGTCAGGTTGATCTCTAGAGAGGCTGGCAAGGAAAGTTGTGCTGGAGTGCCCCAGATCGATTCTGCTGTCGGGCTCTCACTAGACGGTGGGTCAGGTTGATCTCTGGAGAGGCTGGCAAGGAAAGTTGTGCTGGAGTGCCCCAGATCGATTCCGCTGTCGGGCTCTCACTAGACGGTGGGTTAGGTTGATCTCTGGAGAGGCTGACAAGGAAAGTTGTGCTGGAGTGCCCCAGATCGATTCCGCTGTCGGGCTCTCGCTAGACGGTGGGTCAGGTTGATCTCTGGAGAGGCTGACAAGGAAAGTTATGCTGGAGTGCCCCAGATCGATTCCGCTGCCGGACTCTCATTAGACGGTGGGCCAGGTTGATCTCTGGAGAGGCTGACAAGGAAAAAATTGCAACATAACTCAGGGAATTCCACTACCGGGCTCCCACTAGCAGGCAGGACCAACAGCCCGCCCAGAGCGACGCAAAACAGAGCTCGCCTAGCGAGATGTCGACAGAACACGTCATTGACAAGGCCTCCCGCAGCGAAGGACCTTGCCCGCGGGAACCTAAGCGAGACGGGTGGGTAATATTCTCAGACGGGCGAGTCATGGAGCTCGCAGGTGCAAAGTTGATAGGCAATGTCAAGGGAAATCGACCAAATTGCACGGTTCATGCGAGACGGAGCAACGAAAGACCCGCTTGCGATAACCAAGGGCGAGCGACCCGGGCCAGACGCGGGAGCGAGATGCATCAGATGGCCGAGGAAGTCTACGTCATAAGGGTACGCAAGGCGGCGAGCTTCGGATGGGGGTCTGCGAATGTGCTTAGCGAATACCTACGAGTTAAAGGCATGCGAGTGCCGCGAGAGGGATGCGCGAGTACATTATGGCGAGGCAAAAATAAAAGAATGAAGAAAATGAATTGAAATTTCATTTCATTCCCTAAAAAAGTCTATTACAGATGTCGCGGCGTTCTAGCCAGCCAAAAAATCAAAAGCAAAAATACAACAAAATTTAAGGGCGGTCCTCAGACCGCTCGCTCTCGCCACCTTCAGATTCCGACAGCGACATGAATAACTTCGGGACCACCTCCTCGGCAGTTAGTTGCGCCGCCTCGTCAGACAGAAGGCCCGCTCCCTGCAAGTTATGGAAGATGTGCTTCGTCGCCGCGATCGCGTGCTTCCGCAACATCTCCTCCATCTCGCGCTTGGAATATGTCTGAGTCTTGCCATGGCGAGGAGGCGGGGGGAGGACGGCCCGGGTCAGCTCGTTGTTCTGGGCCTTCAGCCCTAGGATCTCATTCTCCATCTCGGAGGTGCGGGCGAGAAGCTGACCAGAGGCCTCGGCATCCTGCGAAGGAAAAGGCGAGTTGGTCAGAGGGAATAGCGAGGACAGGGGGAAAATTCTTCAACGACTTACCATCCCGCCCCGGAGGCTGGCGAGGAGGCCGTCGGAAACCTCCTGCTTCTCTTTAAGGCTCGCGATCTCTTCCGATGCGGCCTTCAGCTCGCGCTTGAGCTCTTCAGAATTCCTGTCCAGATGGAGGTACCGCCGGCCCGCCATGTGGGCGAGCTCCAGGGAGCGGAGCTGGGCTCGCGCGCTCTCATGGGCGAGCGCCCGGGAGGTCAGCTCGTCGAAGTCGGCGGCATCCTCCCGCCCGTAAAGCCCGAAGGAGAAGGCGAAGGCCTAGCCTCCGATGGTCTTCTGCTCCACCCAGGTAGGGAGGAGGGTTGACACGGATGCCCTGTTGGCCTCCGGATCCCAATCCAGCAGGGGCTCGCCGGCTTCATCCCGGTGCTTCGTGCCGAGGCTGAAATTCCGGTGGCTCGCCGACGCGGGCACGCTGAGGTACCGGTGACCTCGTCGGCGACCTCGATGGTCTCCTTATCGGCGGGCAGGCTTGCCGAAGGGTCTGCTCCTGGCAGGTCCCCAAGGACCCCTTTCCCATTGGCTGGGGTCGAAGCTTTCTTCTTTTTTGGTGGCGGCGACAAGGGAGGCGTCTCGCGGCTCGCAGGTGCGGGGCGCTTCTTGCCAGAATGTGCGGAAGTGCTGGGAATCTCCCGGCACGCGGCGGCAACGAAGGTAGCGAGCGCGAGACCAGGGAGGATATTCCCGGTCCTCGCGTAAGGGGGGTGGAGTGAAAGATCTCGCTCCCCTGCGAAAGATACAACGGACATGTTAGCTAGGGAAAGAAAAGCAGAACACAAAAAATAGGGAACGAACGCGAGTCGAACCTGCTCCGGGCGGCACGGGGAGTAGCGAGTCGACGTTTCGTCGAAGGTGGACGACCTCGAAGTTTTTGGTCGCCAAGTACTTGAAGAGCTCGGCCTCATGACCGCCGAGCGTGGTAGGGGGGCAGGTCGCATCGTCTTGCTGGACAGGCGAGAAGGGGATGTTGCCGAAAGGCCCCTTCACAAAAACAAACTTCTGGAGCCAGTGGTGGCTCTTGTTGACTGTCTCGCTGACCTTGGCGTGTTGGCTCGCGAAGTAGGCGGTCCCGTCCTTGTAGGCCCGGAAGGAGAACAGCTTGCGGAAGACCGACAGGCTGAACTCGATTCGTTCTTCCCTGAGATAATAGGCGAAGGAGACAATGACGACGATGGAGTTGGGGGTCATCATGCCCGGAATCACGCCATAGTATTTCAATATCTGGCGAACCCACGACCGCGAGATTAGAAGCCCACGAACGCGAGAAAAACATCACAAATCGAATAAGTACCTGGCAGACATCTGGCCATAGGGGCAACCGCAGGCCGACGTCGAAGTGAGCCGCAGGAATAGCAAGCTCGTCTTGCGAGAAGTCGTCGGAGAGCTGGGGAAGCGAACACGAGAAGGAAAGGGCGAGATCTCGAGAACGAAGGTAGCAGAGGGCTAGGACGATAAATGCGGTAGTTGGGCATAACAGCTGAACCTATTTATAAAAAAACAGAAAATGCGGGAAGGAGTCGAAGCGACGAGGAGTGCGGTTAGCAGAATCTCACTGCGATACGCCTCGATCCTCGAGCCAGCCCCTCTTCCTCACCCGCTCGCAACAATAAGGAAGCGCGAGCACGCTAGTAGGCAAGATCGACTCACGACAGGCAAGGCGAGCCTAATATAAATCGCGTGCAAAAACAGAAATAAAAGTAAAATCCAGCGAATGCGACACGAGCAGTAATATCACAGCGCGAGCAAATAAAAGAAAGCCCAATGGCGGGCGAAAAGTACCAAACTAATAATGATAATAAAGTTCGCAGATTGTTCAGGATAAATAAAGGTTATAATACAGGGTTCGCCGAGTGGGTGCGAGCGCGAGCGGGATCAGTATTGAATCCACCTCCATCGACCTCGACCTCGCACCCCCGAGCTCGGTGACACCCGGGGATAATGGTAGGCGCGGACGGCGCAGAGCTCCTGCTGCAGCAAGCGCACCTGGTCCTCCGCTCGCGAGATGTGCACTCCCGGAGAAGTGACCTCGCCGCGAGAATCGAGCCGCAGCTCGGCAAGGAGCCGAGCGTAATCATCCTCAATGACGATGAGCCGCTCCTCGGAGACCGTCCTATCCTCCCGTGTCTGGTTGTACAGGTCGCGCAACATGTGTCCATACTTCTGGAGCACCTCGGTGGTCTGCCTCTTCAGCACGTCAGGGTCTCGGGGATCGCCCAAGAAGTCAGCTATCTTATCCGGCGAGGGCGGGGGGGGGGGGGGGGGGGGGGACATCTCCTCTTCCCCGTGGTCAGGATCGGCGGAGGAGCTCTCGTAGAAACCTACAAAGAGAAAGTCACCGGCGAAAGAAGGATATCAACAAACTCTAATGTCGACCAACCTAGCGAGGCCAAGATCGCTTTACCGGGCCGCTGGCAGGAGAAGCTCGGTTGTCCGAGAAAGGCCTCAGTATAGGTCAGCGTGACAGATTTCCCCAGACCAGGGGGTGCGGTGCGCTGCTGGCGATCCGGACGACGGCGGGTGACGAGCCGCCAGGGCTCTTCTGGCCCAAGGGACCAAATCTCGGGGCTGGGATGGTCTCGACCGGCAGAGCTGGCGAACCCGCTGGAGTAGCGCGCTTCCCATGGTCGCGAGAAGGGTCTCTGCAAGAGGCAACATCGTTGGAAAATCGATGGCCGATGGGATCCAATGGGCAAGGATGAAAGCAGACAACTCACCAGGTCGCGACGAGGAATCAAGCAGGTCGACGACGTCCAGGGCCGCCGAACCGTCCCTCCCAGGAGTTGGAGGACGAGAGCCCGTCATAACCTCGCCCGCGACGACCCCCCCCCCCCCCCCCCACCCCCGATAAGCATGTCCTGCGAGCAGGGGAATGATGTTAGCCTGTCGTCGCAAGAGGACAAGACCTACCAGCTCCCCCGGGAGGTCGCCTAACCTTCTTGGCCCTCTTTAGTTTCAGGAGAGCTGCAGGGGCCCGCCGGCCGGCCCAAGGCGCGAGCTCGACAGTGAAAGACCGCCTAGTCGCTCACGACGCGTCCAGGCGAGCTCGGGCTTCTTCGGAAAGAGGAATCTTGGTAGCTACAGTAGTGGAAGGCGAAAGAAGATGAAAGGGTCGAGGGTTGCCCATCGCCCATGATTGGTGATATTTATTGCACTGGGAATGGGGCCCACCAAAAGATTCCTTCCAGGTCAGCAATCGCCGGCGAACACCAAGGGTTGGACGTTTCTTTGCGAGCTCAAGGTAACCTCGCAAAGAGCGGGAATTGTGTACAACCCGGTGTTCGCCGAGGGGTAAAATGGAGAACCTGGCATAGGTGAAGTAAATGAGGGCTCGCCGCCTCGCGATAGGCGAGTCTTGAGGGCAGGGCGAGCCAGACCAACCTCCTCGCGAGGAGCAGAGCACGGGGGCGAGACAGGCGTTCGCTCTTTGGGGTGCGCTTAGCAATGACTAGGCGAGCGGGGGTCGCCGCTCGGCGTAAGCGACTCAGGGTGGCAGAAGAGGGGCGGAACCCCCCTCGCCCTGGCGGGTGGTGCCTTCACTGGCCACTCATATATTGAGATCTCGCTAGCCCGACTCGCCGGAAGGCAGGCGAGTGATACCTTCACGGACCGCTCGCCCAGTGGGGTCCAGAGGCGAATTGACCCCGATGTCCTTATGGGGGCTGCCAATAGCTCTTCAGAACAACGGAGTTTGGCTGTTAGCAGACCAGTTTGGTGTGCGTTTAGCAAAATCAAAAGACGGAGTTGCGTTATTAGCAGACCAGAAGAGAAACTATATATTGACCCTGGATGACACCTTTTGGGAGGATCCACTTCTTTGGCTTCTTCCTCCTCAGGACATCTCTGGTTAGCTCCTCAGGCTCTCCAAGGTGCCCAACTTCAGCTTTGGCTTAGGAGGGGAAGCGCTCTAAGATCTTCCGGGTGTGTGGTGGGACCCCCACGCTGCAACCAATGGTCGATGTTTAGTTCTAAGTCTTTGGTCAGGTTCCTCTGCGGGATCAGTAAGTGCGAGCTGCCCCCTTTTAGGGGTCTAAACTCCTCGTTGGGCCGAATCCGGGTTCCAACAGGAAGCTTCTTCAATCAGCTCAGCTGGTTGAGCATTCTCTTGAGTATATTTTTCAATGATTGAGACATCTTCATCATCATTGTCTCCAGAGTTGTGCATAACAATCTTTGAAACCAATTCAGATTGAGTAGAAAGATTGGAGGAGCTTGGAGCATCTTAACTCACTACCAATTCTTCCATCTGATTGATTATTGTTTTTATTTGCAATTCATAATTAGTGAAAGAGTTTTTCCCTTCATACAACATGTTAGTTTCATCAAAAATTACATGCATTTATTCTTCTATTTTAAATGTTCTCTTATTGTAACACCTATAAGCCTTGTTAGATGTTGAGTATCCTATGAAGATACCATCATCTGCATTCTTGTCAAATTTGGCAAGGTGGCGTTTACCATTGTTTAGAAGATAACAAATGTATCTAAATATCTTAAAATAGGATACATTTATTGTTTTCCCTTCAATAGCTCATAAGGAGTCTTACCCTTAGTCTTGTGGATTAGAACTCTTTTGAGAACATAGTTGGTTGTGTTAAATGCCTCTGCCCAAAAGTATATAGGCAAGTTAACCTCAACCAATGTTGTTCTACCTGATTTAATCATGGTTCTATTCTTTCTCTCAGCAACTCCATTTTGTTGTGGAGTCCTAGGAGCTGAGAAGCTATGTCTGATTCCTTCATTCTCACAAAATTCACACATCTTATGAGACTCAAACTCAGTGCTATGATCACCTCTGATCATAACAACTGAAGTATTCAGTTCATTTTGGATCTGTCTAAGAAAATTTGAGAGAATCTTGGAAGTGTCAGACTTAGTTCTCAGAAAGAACACCCAAGTGAATTTAGAATAATCATTCACAATAACTAATGAATAAGATTTACCTCATAAGCTATGGACAATAATATGTCCAAATAGATTCATATGTAGAAGATATAGGATCTTAGAAGAATCATTTTTATTGACATATTTAAATGAATTTTTTGTTTGCTTACCCAATTGGCAAGCTCTGCGAGGCTTTTCCTTAACATATCTACCTTGTGGCAGACCTCTTACAAGGTTATTCTTGCAGAGTTTGGACACAGTTTTAAGATTATGGTGCCCTTGTCTTCTATGCCACAAGTCAACATTGCTTACACTAGAGTTAAATAAACAGATTTCATTATGATTAGAAGAAAAATTACTAGATATACATTTCCTTTTCTAATAATAGTAAGGATTATGTTACCTGTTACAGGGCAAAATATTTGACATTGAGTGTGAGTAAAAACTACTTGATATCTTTTATCACATATCTGGCTTATGCCAATAAGATTGTATTTCAACCCTTCAACATGAGCAACCTTGTCAAATGTAATTGCACCAACCTTGATCACCCCATACCCTTGGGTCTGACTATAGCTGGAGTCTCCAAACATTACCTTGGGACGTAACATTACTTCATAATCTTCCAGCAATTTTTTATCTCCAGTCATATGTCTAAACAATCCACTGTCCAAGTATCACAGCTAGGTTTTGGCTGGGCAGATCCTTACCTGCATCACAATCAGAAGTCAGTTGGAACCCAGGTTACCTTGGGTCCATTTATTTCAACATAAGAAGTAACAAAGGAGAAGGAAGGTTTATGCATATACCCCTTAGATTATACCAACAATCTTTCATAAAGTGACCTGCCTTATGGTAGCAATAACATTCAAATTTATTATATCCGCCCTTCCTATTAATTTGAAGAGAAGGAGAAATGGGTAGATTAGATCTTGGAGAAGATATACGCACTTTGTAATGTTGATCTGAATCAGTCATACTTTGTCTGAAACGTCGAGAATTAGTCAAAGTATACTCATTTATATGTCGACTTCCAGTCGACGTAAGAGGTATAGGTCTTGAAGTATGTCGAGAGAAACTCAACATATGTTGAGATTTCCCAGATATTTAAGCGGCAGATTATTCTTATACATTGGTGCTTTTCTCAAGATCCTTTTTTGTTCTGAGGGGACTGAAGCAGTCACCATATGGTTCATTGATTTATTAGTCCTCTTATGATGAACTTTTCTTATAACACTCTTTGAGTCGAGGAAATGTCAGCTATAAGATTAATTGGCTCTTTTTCCTTATTAAAGGCAGGATAGAATGCTAAGTGTCACTTCGAGGGGGGTGAATAGAGTATTTTAAATTTTTTTTTAACTTTTAGTCATTCACAGCACATGCCACAGATTTCTTTTATTTGTTTGCAGCGAAAATTAAAGATTAGATGAATAAAACAAACAAAACTATAAAGATCTATGTAATCCAGAAGACAAATAATTTTTATATAGGTTCCCCAAATTTGGGTATGTCCCCTCTTCTACCCCTTGGTAGGCTATCCACTAGACAGTGCTGAGACTTTTGATACAAAGACTCTTAGAACCAATTACAAGTGAATCTTTTGATAAGCAGATTCAAAGAACCAAAAGAGATATTGATAAGGTATCTCAAACTAAAAGTCTTTTGATAAGGTGGCAAAAACCAAAAGCCTTTTAGTAAGGTGACAAAAACCAAAAGCCTTTTGATAAGGTGACAAAAACCAAAAGCCTTTTGATAAGTTGGCTAAAACCAAATCATGATCCTTTTGATAAGGTGGATCAAAACCACTTCCAGATCCTTTTAATAAGGTGGATCAAACAACTACTGAATCTTTTTGAGAGAGATTCTAAGAACTCTATCAGGAACTTGATGTCGAGAAAGTGAGATGGTTCAGAAATTTATGTTTCCACAAATGTTGTCCTTTTAAGCACTCTCTGAGGTCTTGGTTCTTTCAATGCACTGTGTGGATTGTGTTGTTGAAGATCAAACTTGTCGTTGATTCCTTCAGAGAAATCAGATTCAGTAGAGAAGATTTGAATCTGCTGAGGAATAGAATTTGATGAAGCATTTTTGTTTCTTATGTGTAATCAGCCTTTGGATCTAAAGAAGATGATCCTTGTCGACTGATGTTCTTCTTTTCTGAACTTCTAGAGGAGGAAGATGAAGAAGAGATAGAGATAGAGATGATCTTCTTCACTACTTTTTCACGACAACTTTTCTATTTTCTATATCTCCACTTTATTTTCTGAATAGGAAAGTCTATATATAGACATAAATTGTTGCAATATTTTTCTTTTCAGATGTGCTTCAATTAGTATAAAGACCTTAATCAGATCTTTAACGGTCATGATTAAACCTTAATCACTTCCTTGATCGGATTAATGTTGTATTCAAAAGTATTCTGTTTAGAGGTCGTCACAGAGCTTCTTGAACTTTTACATCTAGTCGATGTAAGCTGAGATGGATATATATAGAAAAGATATATCAGAATAAGCCTTTATACTTATACTCTGGCTTCTCTTGAATATGTCTCGACACATATAAGTATAACTATCAGGCTGCAAGTGTTGACAACTAGTCAGAGCACAAATAAAACTTTGACTTAGAAGTAGAAGTACATTGAGATGTAGTATAGAAGAGGTGATCTCAATGTATATTTTATGCTCTGACTTGTATAAAGCTTGATCTCAACGTAACACTGATAATTTTTTGACATCTTATAGTTGAAGCACAAAGTACAACTTCGCAGAGTACGTCGACATCTGAATGTATACTTCTCGACGTACGCATACATCTGAATGTATCTTCTCAAAGTAAACTCTTTTACTTAGCCTTGCTCGGAGTTTTTGAAAGCATTGATTCTTTGTCTGACCTTTCTGAACTTCATATTAAATAATGTTTGTCATCTATACACAGGCATTTCTCATACATCACTTTAATAACCTGATATATCAAATCATAAGAGACTTTTCCAACAATCTCCACCTATTTGATGTATCTGGTTTTACATGGTAAGTTATTTCAAAAAGAAAAAGATCACAGGCTTTTAGATGAGTACACGAATTAAACATAGAGAATAGATAGATAAGAGAATCTATGCACACCCCTTTTTTATTCCTCAAGATATTCTCTTCACAAAGCTTTTACATATGATCTGAAAGAGGAGAAAATACATTGAAACTTGAAAGAGATGAATAACTTTACTTGGGTATCTTTAAGAATGTAGTAAAAGCTGAGATAAGTGTCTTTAGTGTTTTCTCAACAAACTCATAATGCATATTCCTAGCCTTGTTTAGATGTTTTAGAATCATTTGCACTGTATAATGCAATTTGGCCAAATCCTTTTCAACATTCCAATGTACATTTTTAACTGTATAGCCTTTCTCAATTGTCATAACCACTAATTTGTCAAGATACTCAATTTCTTTACCAGGTGTGACTGGTCTCAAAATTTCTAGCTTAGGATCAGCTAATACTTCAGACTTTTTAACCACAGTGAGAGAATCAGAAGCCTTTATAAATCTAATAAGTGGAGGAGGTAGAGATTGTCCTTTCTGTCTCTTTACATAAGAAACATACACATCTGAATCATCACCCAGACCCAAAATTTTATCTCTTTGAGTAGCTGTTATACCAACTGCTCCTGGATTCTTTGACTTGTAGGTTTCGAGATCAAGCAATTTACTTGGAATCTGAATTTCTACTTCCCTTGATTTGCCTTCCTGAAGATGAGAGATAAACTCTGGCCTCTTGTTTAGAATTTCTTGTTCATAAACCTCAACTTTAGCTTGCCTGTCATTCCCAAATCTTTTTAGAGCCTCTGCTAGAGCTGGATCAACATGAGTATAAAGGAGAGTACAGCTGGATCCATAGTAATATTTGCATAAAGATTATGAGCATTATAAGACTTTTCATTCTTGCATGCTTTCCTTTGTGCTTTTGTATACTGCTGCCATTTATGTGTATTCCTTCCTCTTCCTTTCCTTCCTTGCCTTCCTCTCATAGGAACATTTCTGGCACTAGGTGCCCTGGATGCAGAAGGAGGTGTGGAAGAATACCCTTGCTGGATGAGATAGCGGAAGTAGGAGAATGAATTTGACAGGTCTTTGAAGGAGTCAGGACATCAATATGAGGAGATGAAGCTTTTTGAAAGATAACCAGTTTATCAACAGGATCAGTAAAAATATCCTGATGAGTATCAATATCCATTCTCCTTTCAGGAGTAAGAAGCTCCCCCTGATTCTGAGACTCCCCCTGAGTCTGTAGCTCCCCCTGAGTCTGTGTCTCTTGCTCTGAATTTATAGCTTGAAGAACATTTTGAAGTATGACATCAACATCATCTTCAATTAATCTGGTTCCAATAACTTTATCTGGATCAATATAAGCATCAGACTTATTTGCACTATGTTCATCATCACCAGCATCATCAGTCCCTTCATTATTATTACTAGCATCATCAGTCCCTTCATCACCAGTGTGTTCGGGGGACGTTATGTTCAAAATGGCTCAAGCACGTATGTGCGTAATTTTTTCACGCGCGTGCGCCCCTTTTCCCCTTGACACAACACAATATCTTGATCCGAATTTGCGCGTGCGGTCTTTCGCACGCGTGTGTGCGCACTTGCAATTGTGCCCACGCGGTCATTTTGCTGATTTTATTGATTTTGGGACGATCCGAATTCACGCGTGCGGTATTTTCGCACGTGTGTGCGTGTTGGTGCAATTGCGCGTGTGTGATCTGAGCGCTCAGTTTTATGCTGCTATTTAAGTCACGCAAGCATGTGCGCTTTGTGTCACACACTTGTGCCCCTGTTTCTTCTATATAAAACCTGCTCGCGATTTTTTCTGAATTGCTGAATCGGGGAGTGTCGTTTTTAGGTTTTTTTCTTTCCTAGGCTCTAGGGTTTCGTCCCTAGGTCATCTCCTACCTCCCCAAGCTTCCTAAAAGTGCAAGAGGAGATTTGCAATGATCCATTGGAGCTCCAAGCCGGAGCACTTGGTGTTGAGGAGAACAGACCCGGGGGAAGACGCGACTAGGAGGAGGTGACAACTTCTCCCGTATCGTGGAAGCAGCCAACGAGGAGTAGGAAGAGCCGGTGGACCAACACGGGCTTCCCTTACATCTTTTGTCTAGAAAATATCGGGACGAGTAAACACTTCTTCTTTGTATGCTTTATCATTGAAGAAATTTCGGCTGAACACCAATGGATGTGGATTATGTGATCAAATGCTTGATTACCTAACATTTGTAGCTTTGTACAGAGATAATGTGGTCGTGTGACTCCGAGTGAATGTGCTGCATCCTTTTTGGATCTGAAGTTTGTGTATCTGTGTTTGTTATATTCCTTGTAGTTCAGAATACCCTGGCTGCATATGATTTTTGTACTTGAAGTTTAATCATCTTAAGATATCTGACCACATTTTGATGTCTGCAAATATGGATAAGCAGGTCTTTGGTGACCCAGACGCTTCTGATATCGTCTTCACCAGTGGGGCGGATATTTTGGCCGTGGGAATAAATATTACCCATCAAGTTATCATGACCGGTAAATTATTATATTTTATCATTTTATAAACCCTACAACTACCAAAAGAGTTTGTGTAGATTATGTATTATTTACTATCCTTGTTTCAAACTTTCATCTTGGAGACTAAGGCTTCATTTGGTGCGGCTTATTTGCTCCGGTGAGTTTGGTCAAAAACGCCATTATCATAGAATGTATGCTTGGCAAGACAAAGGTGACGACCGCTATAAAGAAGCAAACTAGTTTTGAGCATAAAATGAATGAATTTTTTTATGTGAGGTCGGGCGTTCACGAACGACAGTTCATGACCATGGCGTTCACGACCGCCACCACCGCACTAAACAAAGCCTAAGACTTCGTTTGGCGCGGCTTATTTGCTCCGGTGAGTTTGGACAAAAACGTCATAATCATAGAGTGTAACCGCTATAAAGAAAATAAATTAGTTTTGAGCATAAAATGCATGGAATTTTTTAGGTGAGGTCGGGCACTCACGAACGACGGTTCATGACCACGGCATTCATGACCAACACCACTGCGCCAAACGAAGCCTAAGTTTATGCCTGGAGTTCATTTCAAATTTCTTTTTCTGCAGTTGCTGATCGAGACAAGCTTGCAAAATGCGAAGGGAAATTTGCTCAATACCTGTGCAAAATTTTAGATTGCTATTTTTCATATCACATGGATGCTTATGCAATACAAGGTAAACTTAGCTGGAATTATAAGTATTATAAAATGGAATCTGTCATAGTTATTTGGCATTAATGTGATTGTGCAGGAATATATCTCCATGATCCCACCACAATCCTTGCCGCTGTTAATCCTTCGCTCTTTACGTATACTGAGGGGATTGTACGAGTTCAGACATGTGGCATTACCAAAGGCCTTACGATATTTGATAACACCATGAAAAGGTTTGTGTGATTTAAATAGAAATTATCTGCTAATTTTTCGAAATTGTTATAGTTTTACTGGAGGCAAATTATATCTTTATTTTACTGAAAATATTTTGAAGGTTTGAAGGAATTACGGATTGGTCGAATAAGCCCAAAATCAAGGTTGCCGTCACGGTGGACGCTCCGGCAATCTTTCAGCTCATCATGGATAGGCTTATGAACTCCTAGATCTTGATGTTGCAACACTTTTTCAGGAGATCGAAGATCAAACCTGCAAGTTTAGTTGATCCCTTTTATGGTAGAAAAAAGGAATACACCGCGAGGCATCAGAAGTTCTGCAAAGTGCAACTTTGGGCTATTTTCATTACAATTTGTACAAATCATCAAAATCCTAATCAGATATTGTATTGAGAAATGGGCTTAATCCCTATTGTTTTAATTAAGAAGTATGAAGAAAGAATTCCTCTCCTTTCCTATGAAGATCACTTCCACAACAATCATGAATGCCAGTGCAGCTTATTAGCCCTATTGTTTTAATTATGAGTTTTATAGTATGTGATTATGGATTAGCTAGAGGTGTAGAAAAAGCTTAGGCTCAGACTACTCGTCCCGGAATGCCCGATTGAAAGCTCGAGAGGGCACGAGCTTAGTAAGGCCCTGGATGGGCCTAGGGGGCCTCATTAGGATCCCATTTCTTTTGTTATGTCTAGTCTGGGGCCCAAATCAATCCAGGCCAGGCCCAACACATTGGGTGCGCTTAGCATTAACCAAGGATTGGCCTGGCCGATCAGGTCCAGGCCTTAAAGAAGCCTAGGCTCGACAGACCCCGGGCGTGCTGAGCCTTTTTTGCATGCTTAGGCAAATCACAAAGAGTAGCAACACTCCAAAGCCTACCCATTGCAACTCAGGGGCAGTCATGGACTAGATATCCCTTGATGATGCTTAATCATATACATTTTGTTTTTTTTTATTCATGATTAATATATGTGTTTTATATGATTATTTCTTCACTTATACGTGTTTGAGTTATGTAGTGCCAGGCACGAGCGATTTGGGGGTGAATTGGAGCACTTTTGAAGTATTTTTGCTAGTCCAAAATGCTGAATTCCAAGTCCGCCGTCATGTTTTTGTATTTTTCCATAAGGGTATTTGTGTCTTTTGTACTATTTCCCCTACTCGATATATATGAGTAGAGGGGGTGATTATTGTAGGTAATTTTGATTTTCCCCTCTCAACTTGGTATCAGAGGACCCGCACGCCCTAGCCGCGTCGTCTTCGCCTTCCGCTCGCAGCCCGCGTTGCCTCCATCTTCTGCTCGCCCGATCGGCGTTGGATCCTCCATCATCGCGTCGGATCGGCGTCGGATCCGCCTTCCGCTCACCCGATCGGCGTCAGATCAACCCCTCTGCTCCAGCCGACCTTCCCACCGGCCGTTTGAGAGTCGACCGCTCCTCCTCTCCCTTCTAATGCCGCCCTAGGCTCCTGCTGTGGATGCTAGGGTCGGCGCCTCTCCTTCTGGACACTAGGGCTGCTGTCGTGGGTCTCTTGGCCCCTCTCTTTTGCTGCCGGAGGCTTGGTCGGACGTGATATGCCCTAGATTTTTCTCCCGCTGCCTTGCCGCTGCTGCTGGATGCTCTGACAGCCCCTTCCGCTCTTCATTTGGCGATTTTTTGTTGATTGGCAGCCCCTCTCTTGCTCTCATGGGGGATTCTACGGACTCTTCGCCACAAATGAGTAAAGTTATGCCACAGATGGGTGACCCGCAGCTGACCCATGGCCACTCATGCTCGTTGAAGATTACCACCGTTCCCTTGGACGGAACAAATTATTTGGAATGGTCCTGTGCTACCCAACATGTGATCCGCAACCATCAGATGTTTGGTTACATCAACGGAACTGTTAAGCAGCCATCCAAGACTGACCCTACTTGGAAACGCTGGGACTCCGAGAATTCTCTTGTTGTATCATGGCTTCTTCACTCCATGTCCCCCAAGGTATATCGAAGTTACATGCTTCTGGACTCTGCTTACGATATCTGGACCCAGGCCAAAGACACGTACTCGCAAATTGAGAGTTCCACGCAGATCTATGAGCTTACCCGTCGCATTCTGGAGCTCCGACAGGGATCTATGACTGTGTCCACTTACTTCTCGGAGTTTGAACTGTTCTATCAGGAATTGGATTTTTTCGAGCAGTTTACTGCTTCCTGCACGACCGACGTCGTGAAGCTGCAGGAAAAGGAGAACCGATACCACTTACATGTATTCTTGATGGGGCTGAATATGGAGTCTGATACTGTCCGGACTCATATTTTGCATCGATCACCCCTTCCGTCTCTGAGGGAAGCTTTCAACATGGTTCTTGGTGATGACGATCGACGTTGATCCCTCAGCACGACAGCACCTGCGGTGGATCGGTCTGCCTTTGCTAGTGTGGTAGTGTTGGTTGGGGGGAGGGGGGGTCCAGCAATACCGTCACCATTCCTACGTGTGACCACTGTGGGCGCCAGGGACATTCTCGGGAGGTGTGCTTCAAGCTTCATCAGCACCTTATCCCTCTGGGATCCGGGCGTGGTCGTGGACGTGCCCCTGGATGTGGTGGATACCGTCAGAGCGGCACTCGATTTCAGGATGCTGCCTACTCCACAGAGGTTCAGGAGGATCATTAGGGTCAGCTTCCCAGCCATCTTACCACCTCTGAATTGGATGCCCTTTGTCTCTTGCTGCACTCCCAGTCTGATTCTTCCCCGAGTGGGACTTCTACTTCATTTGCTACTGCTACTTTGATGGCTGCTCATACTGCCGCGACTCCTCCGTCTGAGTGGATCATTGACTCTGGTGCTACTGACCACATGACTGGTTCCCCCACAGGTTTTTCCTCTTACACCCCCTTGTCTGGTAAGGATAAAGTTATTTCGGCCAATGACACTTTATCCCATATTGCTGGAAAGGGGAACATCCCCTGTTCCTCCTCTCTCTTTCGCTTACTTCTGTTCTGAATGTCCCTTCGTTTCCTCGCAGTCTCCTTTCTATTAGCAACCTTACTAAATCTCTTAACTATTCGGTAACCTTTTTTTCCTGATTCTTGTGTCTTTCAGGAACTGGGTACGAGGCGGTGCATTGGCAGTGGTAAGAATCGTGGTGGTATGTACTATTTGGATGCTACTTGGTCACCCCTCGCTCTCTCCTCGTCTGCTGCTGCTACCGAGTCTGATGCTCGACGCTGGCACTTGCGTCTCGGTCATCCATCTCCTGTTTATCTTCAGAAATTGTTCCCTGCTTTATCTCCTTTTGTTCAAAATTTAAATTGTGATGTGTGTGTGATGTCTAAACATGTTCGGCACTCTTTTTCGCATTTATCTTCTCCTAGTAGTACGCCCTTTGCTATTATACATTCTGATGTTTGGGGACCGTCCCCTGTTGTTTCCTTATCTGGTTATCGGTGGTTTGTTACTTTTATTGACTGTTTTTCTCGGACTACCTGGGTTTATCTGTTAAAAAAATGGGGGAAGTTTCTTCTGTATTTCAGAGCTTTCATAAGATGATACAAACTCAGTTTGGTGGTACCATTCGTGTTCTTCGTAGTGACAATGGGGGGAGTATGATGGCCGTGGTGCATTCGGTGCATACCTCTCTAGTCATGATATTATTCACCAAACTACGTGTGTCTATACGTCCACCCAAAATGGTGTGGCCGAACAGAAAAACCGGCATCTTCTTGTTGTTGCTCGTTGTCTCCTTGCCACCATGCATCTTCCAAAATCTTTTTGGGGGGATGCTATTTTGACGGCCACTCATCTTATCAATCGTCTTCCCTCCCGTGTTCTTGACTATATGACTCTGTTAGCGCATCTCTCAACTACGTCTGTTATTCACACTTCCTCTCTCCCACCCTGTGTATTTGGGTTTGTTTGCTTTGTTCATGTTCACACGCCACTTCGGGATAAGCTTGACCCCCGCGCTCTCCGATGTGTCTTTCTTGGCTACTCCACCACCACTAAGGGGTATCGGTTTTATCACCCGCCTACCAGGCGTTTCTTTTGCACCATGGACGTCACGTTCCGCGAAGAGGAATCTTATTATGTGGACTTGACTCCTACTTGTCGTCAGGCAGAGACTGATGCCGATGCACGGGATGCTGCTCCTGTTCCTCTTCCACTTGTTCCCCCACCAGTTCCGGTTACGTCCATACCCTCTACATCGTCATTCACTCCTCATTTACCAACATCTACGCCTTTCCCTACATACCATTATCCATCTCTCATCTCTCTGATGCCTCATGTCTATCATCACCGAAAACCAGATATCCTGACCACTGTTGCTCTGCCATTGCCAATGTCGTCGTTGGACTCAGATTCCGATGCTGACTTACATGTTCCCGTTGCTCTGCTAAGAGGTAAGACTGTATGTATGAAACATCTTATTTCTAATTATGTTGTTTATGATCATCTCTCTAAGCTCCATCGGGCTTTTATATCGTCCTTGTCCGAAATTTCTATCCCTAAGACATGGTAGGAAGCGGCTGGTATTCCTACATGGGCACAAGCAATGAAGGAAGAAATGTCTGCTTTGGAGAAGAACCATACATGGGATGTTACTCCTCTTCCTCCTGGCAAGAAACCCATTGGTTCTAAATGGGTCTTCTCAGTCAAGCAGAACCAGGATGGGAAAGTTGAGCGGTGTAAAGCTAGGTTGGTTGCTCGTGGTTACACCCAGACTCTGGGAGTTGATTACCAGGAGACCTTTGCCCCGGTGGCAAAGATGAACTCTATTCGTGTGATCATTTCGTGTGTTGTGATCTTAGATTGGGAACTTCATCAACTGGACATCAAGAACGCATTTCTACACGGTGACCTCAAAGAAGAACTGTACATGGCCCTTCCTCCGGGATTTGTGAAGAAAGGACAAGAAGGTCTTTTTTGTCATTTATGGAGGTCTTTGTATGGGCTGAAACAGTCTCCAAGGGAGTGGTTCAACAGATTTCACAGGGCTATGATCAAGTTTGGCTATAAACAGGGTCACTTAGATCGTACTTTATTTATCTGGAGGAATGAAGGTAAAATCGTCGTGCTCATTGTCTATGTCGATGATATTGTGATCACTGGAAATGACTCGGATGAAATTGATAAGCTGAAGGCCCTCCTGTCAGCTAAGTTCGAAGTAAAGGACCTGGGAAGACTCCGCTACTTCCTAGGAATTGAAGTGACCCGTTCTGACAAAGGTGTTTTTATCTCACAACGTAGATATGTGTTAGATCTGCTAGAGGAGACCGGTATGCTTGGTTGTGCTCCTGCTAACACATCTATGGAGGAGAACCATGGGATTGATGAAGATAGCAATGGTGATCGTGTGGATGCGGCCAATTATCAGAGATTGGTGGGAAAACTTCTATACCTCTCACATACGCGTCCTGACATCACGTATGCTGTTGGGATCTTGAGTAGGTATATGCACGCCCCAAGAGTCAGACACTGAGATGCTGCCTTTCGTGTTCTCCGGTATCTGAAGAAAGCTCTCGGACGAGGGCTAATGTTCTCAAAGAATGATCATTTGAAGATTGATGTCTTCACCGATGCTGACTGGGCCGGTAGTCGTGATGACCGGAAATCTACCACAGGTTACTGCACATTTGTCGGAGGAAACTTGGTCACGTGGCAAGATCCAGCGTAGAAGCGGAGTATCAGGCAATGTCCCCAGTTCTCTGTGAAGGTCTGTGGTTGCATACCTTATTGCAAGATCTTGGGCTTCAGAAGGATACTCCCATCTCCTTGTACTGTGATAATAAAGCGGCGATCAACATAGCTCATAATTCAGTTCAGCATGACAAGACCAAGCATGTTGACGTGGATCGCCACTTTATCAAAGATCATCTTGAAAAGGGAAACTTAGTTACTCCCTTCGTCCACTCTAGAGACCAGTTGGCCGATGTCTTCACCAAGAGTTTGAGATCTTATGCCTTCACTGATGATATCCATAAGCTTGGGATGACAGATATCTACTGTCCGACTTGAGGGGGAGTGCTGAATTCCAAGTTCGCCGTCATGTTTTTGTATTTTCCCATAAGGGTATTTGTGTCTTTTGTACTATTTCCCCTACTCGATATATATGAGTAGAGAGTGTGATTATTGTAAGTAATTTTGATTTTCCCCTCTCAACTCAAAATAGAGAGATAGATGACCTAATCAATCAAGACATGTCATAAGGCCGTGTGGGGGTAGTTGTGAGTCACTTTGAAGTGAAAAGACACCTTTTCAAGTTACACGCCCTATGTCCATGTTGTGAACCTAGGGCGTGGACTTTAATATTTGGTTGGTGGACATGTGCATATATCCACATCATTTTGTCTTCAAGAGCCCATGCTTGATTTGGAGTTTTTGATGACGTAAACCCAAGAAAAAAGCAGAATACCATGGAGCGAAGTAAAGATGAGGAAGAAACCATGAAGGAAGACATATCATTTAGTACGCTTCTTCTACATTTGTATTATACTCTCTTCATCTTCTGAACTTCATGTTTATTTCATGTGTTTTGTTTGTGTAATCATGTACTTCTATGTCGTTTGATTGTTGTAAAACTTCTCTTAGTCATATATATATATTCCCTTTTTCTGTTCTATTATCCTCTCTTCATCTTCTGAAACGATTTTTAGACTCTCCATCGCCTAAGGTGGGGCGAGTGTCCCACTCACCCAAGATGGGTCGAGTCGCCCACTCGCCTAAGCGGGACAAGTGGGGTGAGTGGCCCACTCGCCCAAGTGGGGCGAGTGGCCCACTCGCCCGTGGGCGAGTTACGGGCGAGTGGCCCACTCGCCCGTGGGCGCATGTCCCACTCGCCCGAGAGGGGGGGGACTCCCCCCGAGGGAGGGGCGAATGGACACTCTCCCATAAGTAGGGATGTGAGTGGACCTCTTGGGTCGCACTCCCCCCTGTTCGGCCAGGTGAGATTTGGGTCGCGAATGGTATTTTTCTGGCCACGGAAGTTGGCTATTGGCAGACCATTTTGTCTATTGGCAGACTATTTTCAGGAAGTTTATAAATAGACCCCCATGAGCACCTTGGAAGAGGTTGTTGATTCTCTCCCTCGCATGTTGCTTGTGAGCTAGCACTCCTACCCCCTGTCCGACTAGTCGACAGGCAGGTATTCCCTAGTGCTCTCCAGGGTGACCAGACTCAGCATTGGCTTGGGAGGGGAAGCTCTCTTTGATCTTCCAGGTGTGTGGTGGGATCTCCTCGCTGCAGCTCAAGGGGTGTGTTTCAAGGTTCAAGTCTTCTTCGGTGCAAGTCCCTTCGACTCTCAGCGACTAGTCACATGTTCTAGCTTAGATCAAGTAATGGTCAGCTGCATACCCGTTGCGAACGTCGAAACCAGTTTTCTGGTTTCAACAAAGGTATTCACAAAGAACTCGTTGAATATGACCTTGATATTAGCTTATTTATACTATCCACGATAGATGCGCTTAACTTTCTAATTTATAGCGCATAAAACCTATTGCCATTAATTTCATTGGATAACGATGTATCAAGTTTTTGGTGCTATTGCAGGAGAACATGCTTGTGATATTCTGAAAATCCAATTCCATTACTTATAACACATAAATGTTTTGCATACGTTGTATGTTTGAAGTGTTTATGTAGCTCAGATTTCTTAACCTTATTTTGATGATTGCATATAAAGGCATATATATTGAATATTAGACGGAAGGAACTTTCAACTTTCTTCCTCTATTATTGGAGTTAAAAGGCTCAAAGTACTTCTTTTTTCAGTTGACACGAGGAGCGCTACTAAGATTCGAATATGTCGAGATCTCTATACAACTGCTAGAGAGCCACCTCAAGAAGTTAGAAGAACAAATAGAGCTACTAATGTTAATAATTGAGCACAATGGAAGCAAAACAATTAATGAAGCCACCAAAGGAGTTAAACACCACATTATCGACAGTTGGGAAGATAAAAATTTAATTCAACTTTATATTTATCATTTTCTATAGGTAGTGTGCGACCAACACAATATTCACAACTCGTCAAATAATTAGTTTCCAACACCACGATGTTAGAAGCGAAGGCCATTATGCGATTCAATAGGACCTGCTCAGATACGTTTTTCAAATTTTCATTCAAGGATCATGAAATTTTTTCTGCTTCTTATTTTATCAATAATATAATTTCTGGTAATGCTTTTGTTGATCAAACATTGCACTTTAATATAATGTCATACAAAAAATTTCAAATATTAAACTTAGATAAGCTTGAAACTACAAGGTAACCATTCAACTTACTAATATGACCAATTTGAAAACTCATGGAATATACAAAAATATTCTAGTTAAGTTAAGTGAATCGATATTCCCTATTGTTTTTCTAGTTCTAGATATAGAAAGTGGTAAGGGGATATCTCTTATTGGGGGTCGACCATTATTACTTACATATAACATCCTATAACATAACGGTAATGAAATAGTAGCAAACTCTACTAGTGGAGACACAATTATTTATCCTTTAGGAAGAATCATGAGACAACTTTTAGAAAAGAAAGATTATGAAGTGCCTCTCTTTCCATTCTCTTATTTTCTCTATCAACATTCTTTGTATTTAGGTCCACGTATCTAGTTCTATGTATTGTTGTATGAGCATGTTTTGCAAGGCCGTGAGGCCGGTGTACTTTGTTGGACTATTCTAGGTTTTTGTAGTGTGGACAACTCTATTAATTATATAGTTAATGTTTCTACTTTATGACTCTAATTTGGTGGTTTATGTGTCATGCTTATATCATTTTTTTGTATCGTCCATTTATGGTATATTTTGTAGGATTTCAGTAGGAACTACATGATATAACAATTACACGTGGAGTGTTATGATTACAACAAATCTTGCTTTGGTGGATTTCCTATCACTCACTTTCAATGTCATTTCAATCTTCTACTTATAATACTCTTAATACGTCGGAATTGTTAAACCGTCAATTTGTTTGATGACTAGATAAAGATATATCTAGGTATGAAATTCATCTTGGATAAGATGGCTAGACTAGGAAGTCTAAGGTGCCTCATAGGTGTAGGAGAAAGCCTTGCAATCTATACCTCTATAAGAGTGATTGAGTATAGAGTGATATTCACCAAAGTCGGCAAAATTCGGATTAAGAGACTCTTTACTTCCACATTGCAATTTATGTCATCAAATTTTGTTTTTGATATATATATAATTGCTTGGAATGAAATGCGTTGATTAGTTTGACATTGGCATAAATCATATTCACCCACTTTATGGTTGATATTAGAACTTGCAATAAGGGTTACACAATAATCTTGTGGCTAGTATGAAGAAGTTTTGAAAGATTAATAATTTTGCGCTCTAACTCATTATTCAACTCAAGCAAATTTAAACCTTTTGCCTCTAAGTTATAGTCACTTCAATATGTTATTATTACGTTTTTTTAAGATTCATATGAAGTACATGAAACAATAGAGCATGTGAAAAAAGTTGAAACAACATTAAGATGAGCGGTGGGTGAGGATAACATTTTGATTTTTTTGTTTAACATGTTATTTTCACTCGACATAAATGTTTTTCTTTTAATTTTCAATTTTCTTTGAAGATAGACTTATTACGCACTTCAAGTACTGAGTTTTCACACCTTAGTGTTGACCATGCAATCTCTTTCTTGTTCCTCTGCAGAGCTCACTTCCACTACCTGTCAAAAATATGTATGATATCTTTTCATCAGTGGTTTTCCATCATAATCAGACTCACTCACTTCATATACCAATTTTAGATCTTTAGACTCATTTTTATACTTAAGTTTTCCTTCTTTGAAATCCCTTACTGGCCCGCCCTACTTTACTGCACTTATAACACTTGATTGACGTGAAGACATTTTCTTTACCATTTCTATATTCACTGTGAGATGCTTCTTTTAGTACTTCAGGAAATGTTGCTTTCGATATTCCCTATTAATAAACTTCTCCATATACCTCTCGCAAACATGCCCATGTCAAAATCAAATTTTTTTGTCATTATTTTTCTTACCAACTTCAGAGCAAACAATGCATTATTCTTTATAACATCATGTTTATTCTCACTTTTGATCTTTAATCCCATCTAATGAGTTTTTGGTTTTCCTAAGAGATTCTCAATCTTCATCTCACTCAAATTTAACGCCTAAAGATAGAAGTCATTGAACACCTAACTTCCCTCGCGAACTTCTAATTTTCCCAATATTTACTTAGAGAAATTGAAACGTTGACAATATCTGTAAAGCTAGTGAGCATATTCTTAATTGGCTCGCCGACTTTATATTGAAAATTTCGTATTGTGAATTTAATAGGGCAGGATTTACATCGTATATTATAAGCAATTCCATACAATGATAATCTAGTGAATTCAAATTTATTTAGGTCACAACATCAGATATTCACAACTTTCACATTTGTGTCATAATGCTAATTGAAGTGGTACCATTTGTCCATGTGTTTTGTCATGACAAAGTGTATAGTACAATAATCTTCTATCATTTGCCAAACAAAATTAGTAAGTAGATATTAAGAATATTCGCATTCTTGCTTTCAATAAGGCCCGTTTGTCGCATGACCTTCAGCGAAGGCGAACCAAAGAGTTAACATACACATTCTTTATTTGATTGTGTCGTTTTGCTCTAAATTCAGCGGTGTAACATCCCCCAAATAACTAGACCCCAAAGTTGGTTTTGTCATGACTAGGTCATGACAAAACCATAGGAAGAGCTTATAACCATGTGAACTTAGGTAAGAAGGAGAAAACTCAATTGGTCTGCAAATAGTAATTTCCAAATACCAAGCCTATGGTTGAACTTTAGGGCCTCACCTTGATCCTTTGACCCCCACCATAACATCCCTAACTCATTAGGGGTCCCCTTAGAGCACCAGGGACCCATTGGGGTCAACCAAAGAGTCCAAATTGACCAAAGTCAACCCTAACCCTAAATTGGTCAAAGTAGCTTAATTAGGGTCAATTGGCCTCCACCATGCCAAATTGACCTTACCCCTACCCTTATAAGGATACTAGAGTCCCAATGGACCAAAAATCCCCATCATGGGGCCTCCAATTTGGCCAATTTTACCAAAGTCAACCATAACCCTATTTTGGTCTAAGTGATCTATTAAGGGTCAATTGACCCTCACCTTGCCAAATTGACTCCACCTAGACCTTCCTAACCCTTAAGAGATTCCAATGGGTCACTACCCACCCATTGTGGTCAAACCAAGTGGTCAATTTGACCAAAGTCAATACAACCCTAATTTTAGGTCAAAATCCCCATTTTTGCCCAAATCAAGCCCAATCCACTTGGGCTAGACCAAATTGAAGTGGCCCACTAACCCATCAGGTTGAGAATTACTCAATTTGCCACTGAAATTCTATAAATGGTGATTAAGAGAGAGAAGGAGAAGTTTTCCCCCAAATTGGAGAGGGAGAGGATGAACATTCATGGTGGATGAATGCAATTGACCCATCAATCCTCACCCAATTGATGAGCATTCATCTACCCTGGCAGTTACAAGGAATTTAGAGCATTTTCCAGCTCACCAAGGGGGCTGAATCAAGGGAAATCAAGGTGTCCGAAATCCTCCTTCATGGCCATTAATGGCAATTGATGGTTTGGCTCCTCCCCTCCTCCAATTCAACTCCTTAACACCTTCAGGAGTCGGAGAGGAATGACCCCCCCCCCCCCCCCCCCCCCACCTTTCTGAAGAAATCATCCTCTCCAAGTGCAGATCGGCGATCCGCTTCCCCTCTCTTAGTGCTAGATCCTCGACTGATTTGGGGCTTGATTCGAGCTCAATTGGGCTCGAATCGCGCTTCCGAAAGGGCTCGTTTCGAGCCCTCTTTCCCCTCCCCGAAACCCCTACTCCGGCCACCACCGACCGGCAAAGGACCTCCTATCGCCGGCCACCACCTCAACGATGGTGGTGGTGGCACTTGCCGACCGAGGAGAGGTGGGGTGGCCGGGAAATCAACCCGCAAAGGCTCCCAGGACGGGCTGTTGTGGGCCATCCAGCGATTGGGGACGATGATGGACAGCCGTCCGATCTGACGGGATCTGCTAAGCGCAGACCAAATGATTTTATTAATCAAGTAATGTACATATCTGTCACCTATTACGCTGTGCTTTGTTTTAATTATTAAAAATACTAGAGCCCCTCTGATGAAAAAGTGCCCAACATCAATATTGTAGTCTTGGGTGTGTTGTTTAATTGAAAAATTGTTTCAGCCCAATAGGGGCACTGTAGCTCCCTGTAGAGCCATTTTGGTGGGACTGGTCCCTAGGCTAGGGCAGTCACTAATTTTTGAATAACTTTTGGTTGGGTTATGGGATTGAATTGAAAATTGAAACCTAGGCTATTTGTACAAACCCCCCCTAACATATCCAAGGATGGGAATTTTAGGAGAACATTTTATAAGGTTTTGGTAATAATTTAATAATTAATATATTATTTAATTATAGGGTCTAATGACCTCCAATCCCCTCCAAATTTTGGTGGGTGCTCTTTAGGGTTATTATATGACCCTTGTAAAAATTTTAGCCCAATTGGGACTGGTTTGGTTGGGAATTTGGTTAACCCAAGTTTGGTCAAACTAGGTCAAACTAGGTTAAAAGTGCACATGATGAAATTAGGTGGTCAAATCTCATCCAAGTGGTGTGAAACTTTGGCCACTGGTTTCAGATCACATGAGACACCCTCATGATTAATTTGGGGTGATGTGGAGTGGATATGCCCTAGGACCTTAGTTTTAACCTTAGGGTTGCACTTTAGGCCTTGTGAAGGACATAAAGGCATATGTCCTTGGATCGTCATAAAACTTGGTAGATAAGTTCATAAGGTGTAAATATTCCCTAGGAAATTTTAAGAGAATTTTAGGAGCTATTATTCCCTCTGAATTGTGTTATAACCATTTTTGGGAACCTCCTTATGAGAGAAATTTATATGCTTAAATAATCTTGGATGGTAATAAAAATTTGGTGGTACCCTCATAATCATGTAATATATCTCTGGTATTTTTTGGGTAATTATTGAATTAATTTATTTAGCACTTCATTCACAAGCCATATATTTGGTCTTAAGAATGTAATAAATAATTAAGGGCCAAATATCCTCTGGAAAAATATGAAACTTGGTGGTAGGACATTTTAGGACTATATAGAGCTCTGTGAATTTTTGTATAATTTTTGAAATTATTTATCAGTAGGTTCCTTCACAATTTTCCCTAGTATGAGTTTACTTGGAATATTTATTTATGTGATTAATTAGTCTTGATAAATTCTGAAATTTGGCCAGTAGACTTTTCTGATTAGTATGAAGGTCTGATAATTTTCCCATAATTGTTAGACAAGTAGTTTTGGTGGTTCCTTCTTTAAATTCTAATTTGGGGGTAATTGTTCAATATTATAATTAGAGGTAAACCCCTTACTGCAAAATTTTGATATTATGTAGTTACTGTTGTTTTGATTCCATAGATTTTCCATAATTTTGTGGAGGCCATATCATAAGAGAATTTTATACTTCATGTTCAATTTCATACTGGGTCAATGTTGAGGAAAATTATAATAAATGCCAATTAAATAAGGAAAAATATGATCCTCTGGATTTAGGCTTAGAATATCATGATAGACACCCATTAATAATCTTGAGTCAATTGGATGAATATTTGGGGTACCTCCCCTTATGTAACTCATATAACTCATTTGGTCTGTGTATAGTAAAACTGTAAAACCTGAGTAATTTATGAATCATTAGGTGGGAATGGAAGGTAGATGGTGTACCTAGTCTGTTAGAGAGGATGTGAGGTAACCATTAGGGATCTATAAGTTGGGTGTACCCGATGAGCTAAGGGGTAAGGTTGTGTCCGGGAGACGAAAGATCGTCTTTCCCTTTAGAAGGTCATAAAATTCGTAGGGTAACCCAAGTGTAATGATAAGGAGGGTATACTTGTGGGTAGTCACTAATAACATTAAGTGCCTTGGAAAGGGAGCTTGGGGGTGTCATCCCATTATAGTTTCTAGTACCATAGCGATCCCATCACATGGTAGTCCTCGGGAAGTCCATGGTTAACCCTAAAATGTAAAAATAAATGGCGGAGCAAGATTAACTTAATAATCCACACACACCCACACCTCGTGGTTACGGGAGGTTAGTTGTTTGGTCTTACGAGCTGTAGGCTCGGTGGTTGTAGCAGCAGACTAATTAGTCTGGTGAGCTTGTGACACAGTAGTGCTTGTTGGTACTGACGGGTTGGTCCAGCGAGCCGTTGGCTCGGAAGGTTATGATGACGAGCAGGTTAGCCTGGGGAGCCTCGTGGCTCTAGATATAGTAGAACATATTGTATGTGCATAAGGTGGTGGGTCATTAGTGTTGACGGTCGTCGCACCGCCGTCGATACTTTGGCTCGGTAAGTGTGGTTAACACTTTACCAAGAAAAGTCTGGTGGACTAGCCAGTAAGAGTACGCAGGAGCTCCGTTGTTGTGTTCTTAGCGTTGAGGCGTACGATAGGTTTAGGTTAGGTAGTGCAGATACCAACCTAGTGGTGGGCGAGGCCCAACCCACCGCTTCCGTTTGCCACTACGGAAGTATCCTGTGAGTTTTGTTAGCTCCAAAACGGGGGAACTAAAGGTCTGTGTGCATAGAGTCGTAGTGTGTGAGTTGCACTTGTATGAACATAGCATTAAACTACATACTTTGCATGACATAGCATAACATTGCATTTCAACCCTTACCCCTATCACATAAATCGATTATGAGACTTTTTATACGATAGGCCCTGCTAAACGACCCCTTGGTCTATAGGTTTGTGTGAGCATTGCTATAAATTAAGGTTACTTTTCTTTACTACTCTTTACTTATTACCACTGTTTTACTTACTACTGCTTTACTCATTGTATTATATATTGCTTACCAATAAAACCTTCCGGTAGTTAGACTCACTGTCACCTGCTCTTGATTATACCCCTTGTTGTCCTCCGCTTTATTCCTCCCGCTCGGTGCCTAGGAGTCACCGGGAGAGTGGTCGGGGATTGGCTTAATCTTTTTGACTAACGGTCGGTGGACCTTATCATTTTAGGGGACCGAGGAGATGCTGCAGCACCAGAGGCCGGTGTAGATGGAGGTGGGGCAGTCTAGCATGGGAGCACCAATGACTGGATCCGTGAGTGTCTTTTTTTGCTTTGGCAGTTATGCTTCCGCGAGTGAAAATTTGTAGTGAGGATATTGATGTACAGGGCATGAGCCCTTATTATTTCTGTACCTTTCATTCAGTTATCTTATGTGGACGTCCCTTTTGATGGTTTTATTTTCTATGTGATGTGGACTTGAACTTCTATAAGTTGTTTAAGCTGTACTTCTTTTATGATCGATATGGCCGGCAGGATCGGCGTTTTGTAGTGGCGACCTTCCCGAGCGAGGGTGTCACCGCAAAGTGGCGGTTCTGGGCATAAGACCCAGGTTTATTAAGAAAAAAAATGGGGTCTTACAAGCGGAGCAAAAATGCTTTGCCAAACAAACCCTAGATCTCAATATATTCTTAGATTGTTAGATCATAATAGCAGATACCACAAAACTCCTGCCTAATCAACCCGATGACATGATTTCGTGCCTTCACATTTGCTGATCGTTCGACCAAAGGATGATTTCCAATATTCCATGAGAATTAGGCTCTGTCTGGCACGACGTTTTTACTATGTGGAGTTTGGGAATAAACGCAACCGTCATAAAATGTATGTTTGACATGACAACGGTTATGACAACACTAAGAAAAAAAATACTAGTTTTGAACAAAAAAGTCGATGAAGTTCTTTAGGCGAGGTTGAGCATTGATGAACGACACTGCGTTCACGATCGCCACCACCGCGCCAAACGAAACCTCAGACGAAAACCACCGTGTCAAACGGGACTTAAACCGTTATCATTTGCACATCCACATCCCGGAGGTATGGCATAATCAGAGATATCAACTGACCAACTCTTTCGTCGCCGATCACACTAATTCTGCAGTCCCGGAGTCCTTCGTAGGGTGAGCAATTTTTCGGTACGGGCAATGCACCGTCATCTATCGTGCGCGTGCAAATTTGACCATCCGTCGTGCTTGATCGAAAGTACGCCCGGATTTTGGCCCATATTTTCGCACTGTATGTCCACCGTAATATCACGAATGCTACAGCTGAAATTAATCCCGCACAGTAAAAAAAATTTCTGTTGTAGGAGACGGTGAGAGCAGAAGCCCAACCGCAAAATCTCCCATTCTGCTGTAGCGTATTATATATGAGAAAATTTTCTGTGAGATACCCGCACGGGAGATCTGTGGGGGACCTTTTTTTAGTTCATAAATACATCTGGATTTTCATTGATTGTAAAAATGGACTGGATTTTAGTTCAAAAAAAGGACTCGATTTTTAGTTCAAAAAATGGACCTTTTTTACAGTTGTATTTTCACTCCAAAATATAGTCATATGGGTACTTAAAATGAGCGTAAAAATACATAAATCAATATTTCGTGATTTATTTTGTAAAAAATAGAAAACATAGGAGAATTTTGTATTTCCCCCACGATCCTCCCAATGCGAGTATCTCACAGAAAATTGTAGATCAAGGCGTATTGTCGCCGTGATCGTAACTATAGCGAATTTTTTAAAATACGTCTTGTACATGCATTTTTAGGAAAAGTGTTCAACACGAAAGTTGTAGATCTCGACGAGATCTACAATTTTTGTGTTGAACACTTTTCCTAATAATGCATGCACAAAACTTATTTTCAAATGGCAAGTAGGTATTGGTGTGCGAATAGCCAAAACTGGTGTGCTTATAACATTGCCCTATATGTATATATTGTTTATAAATAAAAAAAATGTTTATGAAAAAAAAAACAGTAAGTGGGCCCACTGACCGCGCACCACGAGCGGTGTGAAGCCGTTGCCAACGTGGAAATAGGCCCACACTGCGACGCCCATTTGCTGAACCGCATCGCGACTTCGCGGGTCCGGCCGGTGGGTCAGCCGCCGACCGGGTTTAAGCTTCCGCCGGCCGGGTCTAACATGGGAGCAGTCGCTCCTTCCCAGTTCTTCAAAAAATCATATCTGCTTTTGCTGCTGCTGCTGCTTCTTCTTCCTTTCGTTCTCTTGTCACTGCTTACATATCTGCTCAGGTTTTCGTCTCTGCCGCAACGTCAGCCTCTCAAAACCCTAGATTCATCACCACCTCCGCCGCCGCTTTCAGGTCTCGGGACGTCCGCCGACGATTCGAGGTGCGACTGCTTGCACTTTTTTTTTCTTTTACTATTTGATTACCGTATTGGATTTCGCTTCTAGTCTCAAACCTTCTCTGTTCTTCTCAGTTGTTGAGTGTGGAATTGTTCTTTCTCGATAAATCTGTTCTCTTCTACCAGAAGCCTAGTTTCGAAGGAGTATACTTCTCAGTCGTTTTTTCATCTATTTTTCTTTTCAATTTCGCTTAGCTCTCTTGATCCTTTCCTGCATTCCGTCTTAATTTTGATTTCCAATTGTTAGGATCCAAATGGTAGAATGGGGGATTGAATCGTAAACTTGAAATACTAATTGATCGAAGAACAAATACAGGATAACTGATCTCTCCTAAGAGACGAAGCTCCGAATAGTTCGATCTTCCGTTCAGCCGCTAAGAACACATCAACAAGACACGCAAACATTCAACATAACATATAATAAGAACACATATGCTTTGCTCTGATTATATGATTCAATTCTTTTTATTAATTATGCCTTTCTTCCTTTTTGAAGAAGTTAAAATATTTTTAATTTTGGTACAGTTTTATTTGCAGCTTTTTGTGACTAGCTGTCATTTGGCATCTATACTTAAGTGTGATTGTTACGATCCCGCCAGAAAAGTAAATTTATCAGGGTCGGAAGAAGGCCTGGGAGGGTGGCCGGAGATGAGAGAGACGACTGGGGAAGAAAATGAGAGGAAAAGATAATTTTCATTAACAAAACATCCATAGTTCACTGCACTGTTGGAGTTATATACTTATAACTAATTATTCGACCGTTATGATTACTTTGATAGTATATATTTACAAAACATAAATAGGTCTTCAAAGCCCCCTCAATATTTTCAGCATCGGTCGATCCCGCCGCATTTCCTCAATCGTCTTCGAATAAAAAGATATGTTTGGGATATGCACCATCCGAGATACTAGGAGTCGTGGATTGCCCAGCTGTGTCGCAAGGTTGGGTTGTCACTTGTCACCTCAGAAGCAGCGGAATTGGTAATGTTGATCACTGGGGAAGGCGTGTCCATGGGCTTGACGGTGCTCGCTTCACCAGACTCCCCAACCATTTTTGTAATGACAGTTTCAATTAATTTTTGTTAGTCCTTGTTGTTAGAGTTTGATGACTCGCTATTTTGTGGTATATCTTGGTTGTATATGTGCACTTATTTTAAAAGATTTGGCACAATAAACTCAGCAGCCACCTATGTTGTTAAAGGCGCACCTAAGACTTAAGGCTCACCAGGCTCAGACGTTTGCGCCTTTGTGCGCCATTTTTGCGATTTTTGTTATAAACTTTTCTTTTCAAAATAAAGAAAGAAATAATATTAGAACTCAATAATATTTGCATGATTTAGTGTTTTTGAAACATAATTGAGCATTGAGACTTATATATGATGCAAGTGATCGCATTGATTCTATTTTTTAAGAGATATAAATGATAGTAATGAATGATTAATGAGTAGAATAAATGAAGAATATGATCAAGAAGATGAACTGCTGTTTGATGCTGATCATTTAAAATGAATGTGGTTGCGCGCCTTGCCTTCGTCAGACGCGTTGTTGAAACCAGTAACCCGGTTTCAGCGTTCGAAAGGGGGATGCGACTAACCCTTACTTGACCCAAGCTAAGACCCTTGACCGGTCACAAAGAACTGAGAGACTTGCCCTTGACGATCACCGGAGTCTAGAGACAGACCCCTTAAGCTGCAGCGTGGAGGTCCCACCACATACCCGGAAGCTCACACGGAACTTCCCCTCCCAAGCCAATGCTGAGCCTGGGCACCTTGGAGGGCACTAAGAACCACCTCTCCGTCAACCTTCGATGACGAGGGGAGGGGGTGCTTGCTCACAAGACCACGCGAGGGAGGGGGTAGAGACCAACCCTTCCCAAGGTGCCCATGGGGGTCTATTTATAGACTTTCCCAAAAATGGACTGCGAATAGCCAAAATCGGACTGCGGATAGCTAAAATCCTGCTATCGGACAACACAGGAGGGGGGAGGGGGAGTGGGACTCGAGGTGCCCACTACCCCACTTGCCGGGGGTCGGGAGAGTGGAGGGGGGGGGGGGGCTATCCCCACTCGTTCCCCCAAAAGAGAGGGGACGGGCGAGTGGGGGCTGCCCCCACTCGCCTCCCAAAAGAGAGGGGACGGGCGAGTGGGGGGCTGCCCCCACTCGCCCCCCTAAAATTTCTATACAAAACAAAAATGGAATGTATTAGGGCTATACGGACTCGAACCGTAGACTTTCTCGGTAAAACAGATAAAACTTATTTTTATCGAAATGATTTGAACTGTTTCAAAGACCCAACATGCATTTTTTTGTATTGGGCTCTTTCATCAACTGATGTAAAGATCAGTTAGTCCACCATATTTTTTCTTTAGAGGAAGATAAAAAGATAATGAGATGGTTCCCTGTGCTCTGATTCATTATTTGTATCCTGATATGGGAGCAATACCAAAGTGTTTCAAAGAAGGGTGACCTTTATTTAGGTCTGCCTTCGGCCTAGATTAACCTAAGTGAAATGGAATCTCTATCGCTCCGCTTCAAGAGTAAAATATGAAACTTTATACCCCCCTAAGGAGGGGACGGGCGAGTGTGGGGGGGGGGGGGGGGGGTGGGGCTGCCCCCACTCGCCCCCCTAAGGAGGGGACGGGCGAGTGGGGGGCTGCCCCCACTCGCCCCCCCTAAGGAGGGGACGGGCGAGTGGGGGGCTGCCCCCACTCGCCCCCACTAAGGAGGGGACGGGCGAGTGGGGGGGGGGGGGGGCTGCCCCCACTCGCCCCCCTAAGGAGGGGACGGGCGAGTGGGGGGCTGCTACCACTCGCCCCCCTAAGGAGGGGACATGCGAGTGGGGGGCTACCCCCACTCTCCCCCCTAAGGAGGGGACGAGCGAGTGGGTGGCTGCCCCCACTCGCCCAAAAGACGGCGCGAGTGGGGGGACTTCCCCCACTTGCCTTGCTAAGCCGTTTTCCCTACCTCGGGTCATTCCCTAGCCTTGCTCGGTCTTGGTCGCTTCCGAGAGGTCGACCTGCTTCTCTCGGTCACCTTAACTTCCGACTTGGTCTCGACGAATTACGTGTAAAACAACGACCCTACTCACGTCGGGTCACACCGGCTCGGAAAATATGAGGATTGTACACGCGTGCCTGCGCCTTGCGCCTAGGCTCCAAAACCCATTTGCGTCTTGATGCGCCTTGCGCCTTTTCCACATATTAAACATTTGGTATCATCAACGACATTAAATTTCTTTGTCCTAAGATTTATTCATTGTCCTAATTGTCTTGTGCAGCAAACATAAAAAGATTTGGGTCATTTAGCAGAATTAAAACTTGTCACGGGAGTTTAACTTAGACCCTAGTTAAACCTGAGTGTTGAACTAATTAAAAAAAGTTGTAAGCTCTCTAACCTTTGGGAGTATCTTTCTAGAGGAAGCTAACACTATGGTAACAATATGTACATATTAACACTTCTCTACCAAGGAGATTAGAACCCATCAATCACCATCAAACATATTTCAAGGATTTTACATTTAATTGCAGGCGGTGCAAGAGTTATGGACAAGGTTTTCAAAAAGTCGATCTTACACGTAAGATCGTACGATCTTACGATTTTTTAGTGGGTAGCGTTTCGGGCAAGAAGCAAAATCGCAGCTAGGATAAGATCGGCAAGATCGTCGTTCAGGATCGTAAGATCGTACGATCTTATGATCCTGGGCGATCCTATTCCACGCGTCTATTTATCCAGTTTGCGATTGCAGGCCTAATTTAATTTCTCCGACCTAATTGGAACTGCAACCCACACATCAAATTCTTCTCGCTGGAGAGCTCCGACCTAATTTACGCAGAGCTGCTCGATTTCTCCTATCTTCGTCGATTTCTCTTCCTCACTCCGTCACTCGCAGGCAAGATTGCAGGCCGCTCGACGCTAGGTTTCCTCTGCATCACGCCGCTCGACGCTAGGCGGTTTCCTCTTCCTCTGCATCACAGCCGCTCGAAGTCGACGCTGCTCGGTTTCCTCTTCCTCTGCATCACAGCCGCTCGACGCTAGGTTTCCTCTTCCTCTGCATCACAGCCGCTCGACTCTTCAAGTGTTTTCCTCTTCCTCTGCATCACGGTAAGATCGCAGACGCTCGACTTTCATGTGCTTATGGTTTGATTTTTCTTCATGTTGGATTTTCCTCTTCAGTTAAGTCTTGATTTTTCTTCATGTGTTTATGTTTGATTTGTATTGAGTAGGTAGTTAAAAAATGTCTTCAAGTGGTGCTTCTTCAAGTAGTGATTGATGCTCGATGAGACAAACAATTGCACAGACCATTACATGCTGCAAGTTATTATCTAAACCCTCAATTTCACTTTAGTCCGTCATTTAAAGCTGATTATGAGGTGAAGCGAGGACTATATGACTGTTTAGAAAGAATGACCGGGGGAGATATTGATGAAATTTCAAAGATTGATGCTCAATTGGAGGATTTTAAGAATAGGAAAAGATAATGAATGATGTTGTCTTTGTGATGGCGAATTCTCGTTTGACCAATAGCAAGTTGAAGAAAACTCATGCACATAATTTTGATGATATTCCATCCGATAATGAGTGGATTGTTGCCGATGAAGATGAAGAAGATCTTGACATAGAGCCTCTGGATATTGAAGAGGACCAAGAGGTAGCTGCTCACATAGGGGGAGGAGAACAAGATCTTGGGATATATGAAGGCGACGAAGATGCTTCATTAGGCAATTCGGTGGGCTTTACCTTAGATGACTTATTTTTATTTTGAATGAGGTAAATTACTATGCAGTTGAACTTTTTACTAATTATTATTTACTAATTACTATGCAGTTGAACTTATATATATATATTGCTTTATGATTGTTGATCTACTAGATATTTTTATAAATAAATTATATATATATTTTAATTTTGTATAATAAGATCTTACCGTTTCGTGTCGATCCCACGTTTTACGATCCTACCACTGCCGACCGATCTGACGTATGATCTCGATCCTGACAAGCTTGGTTATGGAGTTTCCTACATCCTTTATTCTGGGAAAAGCAACCTTTCTGGAGCATATTTATTTATTTTGGTGGTCTCAAATCAAATGCATAGTTGAACCGTGTCTCAGGACTATCTTGAGTTTAACAAGTTGTATGAGTTAAACATAATCTCTTCTCTTGCAGTTGATGTCCAGAAGATGAAGCTACAAAGGGAGAAATTTGTTTTCCTGATATTTCTGGCTGGATTACTGAAGGAGTTTGATATTGCAAGGCCCAGGTGGTAAGGGGATTAGTGGTAGACTCATTGACAGAGACATTTCTTTCCTCGGTAGAATATTGTCCTAGATAAACCTAATTAGGACTCCTGTGAGCGGGCTGCCTTAGCTGCACAACAATGGGGCGACATAATTTCAGTTGAGTAAGTAGGAGTTGTCATGGTGGTGAATGATCTAGAGGACAAGTTAGAGGGCAAGCTAGCTCTTGAGGTGCGTCAGTGACATTGTTTTCTTCCATCTTCAACGGGTAACAGTAGTTGGTTAGCTCATTTTGTGTCTCTAATGTTCTTTCCTGCAACAAATTTCTTATTGTCGATTAATCACTATGCATGTAGTTTCTTTGGTGACTTCTTTAACATTTGGTTGGCCGAATAGTCTCGTTCACCAGCCGCCAACTAGGAGTATTGATTGCTCTGTGCTGACTTGATCTCGATATCATCCACTTGCGACTTGTTACCGCCTTGTGAGCATGCAAGTGCAGTCTTCTGTTATGGGTGTCACACCCACTATTATGGTGTCGCTTTTATTTCGTCTTGATATGCTTTTATTACATCTTAAAGTCGCGTCCTTATATGATATAGTTATTTATGTCGTGTCTTTATGTGGTGTCCTGTTTTAGTCGCATGTCAAAATCTATCATTTATTTCCATTAAAGTCTATTTTAAGCCCTATTTAAAGGGCACTAGGGGTCTTGCATAATCAAGCAATTAAAGAAACTCTATTTCCTATCTTTGAATGAGATTTTGGATGCTCTCTCTCTCTCGAGCACGCCCCGCTTAGGTAGCCGCGGTCAAGGCTCGTAGTATCTCCGCCACCGTCATCTCCACCTCCGGCCACTCCTCCGACAACCTCCGAGTAGGCCCATAACAATTAACAACTTGGTATCAGAACCTTGCCCTCCTCCTTCTGGCCAAGCATCGTTCTTCCACCGTTCCAATAGTTGCGCCCCTTCGTCCAGAAACACAGCGCCATCTGCGTCCTCTGTCGTTCCAACGACAGCGCCAACTTCTTCCCACCCCCACGAGCCTGCGTCCTCTTCATTCCAATAGTCACCGTTGCTTTCCCGACGCCTCCTGGCTTCTTCCCCAGCGCCAGCTCCATCGACACAGCCAGGGCTTCCCCTATACGCAGTCAACGACGCGATCAACTGCGTCTCTCCATCTGTCCCGCGCAGTCGAAAGAACAACAGAGCAACCACACTTGCTGCGTCGACGCCTCCTCGTCGATACTTCTTACCCGTGGCACCTTCGGTGAGAATCCCGCTCGGATTCCGCCAGCACCTCCCCTTCCTGGAATCACCCTCTACCGTAGATTCCACAACCGGGCCCTGCGCCTCCTGCCTCCCGCAAATGACGATCAGCCCCTGACCGCAATACCTTCATCGAGCTGCCCAGTCTAATCCCTCGAGCCTAGCGAGCCGCAGTCCCATCCATCACCCCGCCCTTACCTCCTCGAGTCCATCCCGCAGTAGGCCTATTCACGGCTAGGGCGTTTAATTAATTAAGATGTCAGTTCCACTCAACGCCGCCGACAACGACCTCCTTGCACAATCCAGATCCCCACCGTACGATTCGGAGACTGCGCGGCTCGTTCACGAGTCACATCGTCTCGGCGCCGCCATCATCACCCTCCTTACCGACATGATCGCCGCCCGCCAAAGTAAACAATTACTCGTCATTCCACCACCGCCCCCAGCCCACACTGTCGTCACCTCGCCACCTCTTTTAACGACCTCTGCTCGGTCGTCCTCCTCGCCGCCTCTTCTCAGGCCACCTGCTCTGCTGGCGCCTCTGGATCCATTTTTTCAGCTGCCCGCCCCAAAGTCAGCACTGCCATTTTTGATCGATGCAGCACTTTCTCCGCCCAAACTATCGTCTCTTTCCCCTATCTGCAATAGTCGGGGACCCCGTTCAGTCCGTTCATCGCCATCTCTTCTACCTCCGCTACAATAACACGATACTGGGAGTTGTTCTGGCGGGAAATCAAAATGCCCGATGATCAAGCGATACAAGCCTCATTCGAGCTTGAGGACAAGCTCGATTTGAAGGACGAAGGAGATATTATAGGCGTCACACTCACTATTATGGGGTCGCTTTTATTTTGTCTTGATATGCTTTTATTCTGTCTTAAAGTCGCGTCCTTATATGATGTCGTTATTTATGTCATGTCTTTATGTGGTGTCCTATTTTAGTCGCATGTTCAAATTTGTCATTTATTTTCATTAAAGTCTGTTGTAAGTCCTATTTAAAGGACACTAGGAGTCTTGTATAATCAAGCAATGAAAGAAACTCTATTTCCCGTCTTTGAATGAGATTTTGGAAGCTCTCTCGAGCATGCCCCGCTTAGGCAGCCACGGTCAAGGCTCTATAGTATCTTCGTCACTGTCATCTCCACCTCTGGCCACTCCTCCGGCAACTCCTCCGGCAACCTCCGAGTAGGCCCATAACATCTTCACTGTTGTTGGTCACAGTTTGTATTACAATCTTACTGAAAAATATGGCCTCCAATAGCAAGTGCTTGTTGCTTGTTGAGGAAACAAAGTGACGGAAACCAACATTAGGATTGTTGGTTGGGTGTAAATAGTGACCTTGAAGCATTCTATGGCTATTTAAATTTAGGGCTAGTAGAAACCTTAAAGTTTGCGAATCAAATAAGTAGAGTTACTGCACTCACAGGATTAATGTATCCTGACATATAGGCAAGTAGGGAACAAAAGAGCCATCAAAATAACACAAGTCTGGCTCCAAATTATATGTATTGTTTTAATCAATAAGACCTTTTCGTCTCTTTTTCTCTGTTCTTTGAAACAAAAATTGTTCAAGTAGTGTTGAATTTGTACATTTATCTTGATATTGTGAAGTTTAGTAGTTCCTTTCAAATTCTCTTGTGCTGCAACAGGTCCTCTCGGCCAGTTTCATTTATGGTTTATGCCAAAAAGGGTCTGTTATCAACCAGAGCTTAAGCAAACTTCTGAATAATTATTGTTTGCATTGTCTGTTTTGGATTCTTCTACAAAATGGATCGTTGTGATACCTCGGGATTTGTAAGTGGAGGTGGCACCATCCCCAGTAACTTGTAAAGGCTCTAACTGATTTGTATTAACATTTTCCCGGAAGTCAGGCAAACTGTTACATTCAATATTTTGTTTGGTACAAGGAGGTCCTTAAAGTGATGAGCGATAGCTTCAAGTGCTTTCGCTTAGATTGGAATCCTTATCCAAATGCTTTGAGTAATCAAAGCAAAGTTCCATTAGGACCTGAATGTGGTGCAGATGTCAGGTTGCGATTGGATTCCCCATGTTCTAATTTCACATGGTCTCAATCCTTAGGGTCAAAGCGGAAATGGTGTGAGAGCAATGGAGCTGATAGATTTCTTGAACATGCTTCATTGGCTCTTGGTTTAGGTCGTTCATTGAGTTCGTCAGAAATGAGCAAGGGGAGCTCTGAAACTGCTTGCACAATAACTACTGTGAGGGAATCAACTGATGAGGAGTCTTCTTTTGATCTTGGATTTAAGTTCCAGCTTCATCTTGGCAATGATAAGACAAATAGTCCCACGAAACATTCAAAAGATGCTTCTGAGGAAACCGAGATTAAACCCATCGTTGATCTTCAGTTGTCTCTATCAACGGGAATATCAGAGTCTACACTTATTAACTCTGTGAAAGTAGCTGATGAAGAAGGATCTGCATCATCTGAACTGAAACTGAACAACTGTTTTCATGCCAAACAGAATATCTTTAGTCTCTCTCCACTTCCAACTGAATTAGTGAAGAAAGCTCCAGTTACCTGTACTTCCGGGAAAACTCATTCTCAGCAACACCCCACTTGTAACAAAAACTGTCAGTTCCAGGGATGCTTGAAAGGAGCCAGAGGGGCTTCTGGATTGTGCATAGCCCATGGTGGGGGTAGGAGGTGCCAAAAATATGGCTGCCAGAAAGGTGCAGAAGGAAGGACTGTGTACTGCAAAACCCATGGAGGTGGCCGCCGCTGCCAACACCTCGGCTGCACCAAGAGCGCAGAAGGCCGCACTGACTATTGCATTGCGCATGGCGGAGGCCGCCGTTGCAGCAATGAGGGCTGCGCCCGAGCTGCGAGGGGAAAATCCGGCTTGTGCATTCGCCATGGAGGCGGTAAGAGGTGCCAACAGGAGAGCTGCGGCAGGAGCGCCGAGGGCTTTTCTGGTCTCTGCATATCTCACGGTGGTGGAAAGCGCTGTCAGTTTCCGTCTTGCACGAAAGGCGCGCAAGGGAGCACGATGTTCTGCAAGGCGCATGGTGGAGGCAAGAGGTGTGCTGTTCTGGGCTGCACCAAGGGTGCAGAGGGTAGCACGCCGTACTGCAAGTGTCACGGAGGAGGAAAGCGGTGCTCATTTCAGGGCGACGGTCTTTGTTCAAAGAGCGTACATGGTGGGACACTGTTCTGCGTTGCGCATGGAGGTGGTAAGAGGTGCGCTTTCCTGGATTGTACTAAGAGTGCTCGAGGGCGGACTGATTATTGTGTTAGGCACGGTGGTGGGAAGCGATGCAAATTGGAGGGCTGCGGTAAGAGCGCGCAAGGAAGCACTGATTTCTGCAAGGCACACGGGGGTGGCAAGAGGTGCTCATGGGGCCAGCCAGGTTCAGGTTATAGTGCCGGCGCCCCTTGTGACAGGTTTCCGAGGGGGAAAGTTCCTCTCTGTGGGGTACACAGTCCATTGGTACAAGACAGTTGCACTCACGGAGGCGGCACGCTGCAGCCGTCTACTTCTGTCCATCAATCAGCGCGGATAAAGCACGACCTGATTGAAGAGGAGGTTATATCATCGAGAACACGGAGTTATGGCTCTGAGGAGCCCATGAAACTATTGCATCTTCCTATGAATGGCCACCAGCCTGAGTTGGCTGCCCTTCCAGAAGGAAGGGTGCACGGGGGACGCCTGATGGAGATGTTATCTAGCTCTCCGGATGTAGGAAAACCTTCCTGTAGTTGGGATTTGGCGGTGATTGTGGAGCGGAACATGCCTTATGCAATGGTGCATGAGTGGGTCTGAAGTTGGCCCCGTGGCGGTCGGATTGGGATATGTCAAGGTCCAGTCTGTCCGTGCTTCTGTTTATTGATGATATTTCTGCTGCATAAAGTGTTGAATAAATCTCTTTTCCATCGCTCACATTTACTATATAATTGTACGAATAATTACCAAAACTTCCCCTGAAAGATAGCATAATTACAAATTGCACCCCTCTTATTATTGAAATTACAAAAACCTCCCATGAATGTTACAAAACATAACATTTACCTCCCCTGAAGTTCACATTTCATAACATCCATGAACAAAATACCTCCCCTGAGAATGTACTCCGAGGGGAGGTAAATGCTATGTTTTGTAACATTCAGGGGAGGTTTTTGTAATTTCAATAATAAGAGGGGGTGCAATCTGTAATTTTTCAAACTTAGAGGGGAGGTCCCGGTAAATGCCCCTATAATAATAGTGTATGTATATGTATGATTTCAATCCCTTGTTGTGAAATGAGAATAAGGGGGGAATAGCTAGACAGGCTTATAGCATTCTCACTGATAATAGGCTTATCAGTTCTGTACTGCCTCACTTGTTTTCATTACCTCTGCTGAATATCAGGATTTCTTTCTTGTGTATGCTTGTTGTTTCACATGAAGTTCTTTTATGAAATTTTTAGGCTATTGATCTTTTTGTATTTTCATTCTTTTTGGCAAATATTATCAGTTCTTTGTTAAGTTTGTAAAGATTTCTGAGTAATTATTTATAAATGAGGTAGTTGTTCCTCTTGGTGTCACACCTGTTGTTGATCTTGAACCATTCTGTTTGGTTTTTAAATTGAAATATGCTATTTTTGTTGAGCCATTCTGTTTGGTGTTTAAATTCAAATTATGCTATTTTTGATCATTTTGTAGTTGCAAATACAAGATTGTTTGTTGTAAAAGCAAAATGTTTTGATGTGCGTTTTGTAGCTACACTGCTCTGTTTAGGGTGGCGGTGGATGTGGAAAAAGCAACGGTGAAATTAGAGTTGTCTAGAAAGTTTTGAAAAAGCTGAAAATTGTTTGGAAAATCTACATTTAAGTGCTTTTCAAAAAGTTATTTATGTTTTTCTGATTTGAAGAACAATATTTTAATAATAAAAATGTGTTTTATGCTAATCATTTATCACACCTTAAGTAAATATTATATAGATCCTAAATAAGCAGGTTACAAAAGATCAGCTACAAGAAATAAATATCGCAAATGGGTGAAGAACCGTGAATGAGAGAAGAAAACTTTTGAATAAAGGAGGAAGAGCCAAAAACAGAGAGTGATTTTTAGTAAGTCATGTTGGACCAGCTGCTCAAAAATCCCCAAAACATCTTTCTAGTAAGAGGTCCTTTGAAAAAGCCCCAAAACATCTATCAAGTAAGAGGTCTTTTGAAAAAGCCCTAAAACATCTTTCTAGTAAGAGGTCTTTTGAAAAAGTCCCAAAATATCTTTCAAGTAAGAAGCCTTTTTAGTAGGCCCCAAAACATCTTTCTAGTAAGTGGTTTTTTTAGTAGGCCCCAAACATTTTTCTAGTAAGAGATCTTTTTAGTAGGCCCCAAAACATTTTTCTAGTAAGTGGTCTTTTTAGTAGGCACCAAAACATCTTTCTAGTAAAAGGACTTTTTAGTAGGCCCCAAAACATCTTTCTAGTAAGATGTCTTTTTAGTAGGTCCCAAAACATCTTTCTAGTAAGAGGTCTTTTTAGTAAGCCCCAAAATATCTTTCCAGTCAGAGGTCTTTTTAGTAGGCCCCAAAACATCTTTCTAGTAAGTGGTTTTTTCTGTAGGGCCCAAAACATCTTTCTAGTAAGATGTCCTTTTAGTAGGCCCCAAAACATCTTTCTAGTAAGAGGTCTTTTTAGTAAGCCCCAAAATATCTTTTCAGTCAGAGGTCTTTTTAGTAGGCCCCAAAACATCTTTCTAGTAAGAGGTCTTTTAGTAGGCCCCAAAATATCTATCTAGTAAGAGGTCTTTTTAGTAGGCCCCAAATATATTTCTAGTAAGAGGTCCTTTTAGTAGGCCCCAAAATATCTTTCTAGTAAGAGGTCTTTTTAGTAAGCCCCAAAACATCTTTCTAGTAAGAGGTCTTTTTAGAAGACCCCAAAAGATCTTTCTAGTAAGAGGACTTTTTAGGGCCTGTTTGGGAAAGCTTTTTAGCTCCTTTTCATTTTCTGAAAAACGCCACCGCACCTACAAAATCGTTTGGATTGTCTACCGGTGGGAAAAGCTACCGCGAAAAACTCATTTTTCTCCTCTTTTTGAAAAGTCACTTGTCCCATATTTTTCATCCTTTTCGAAAAGCACTTCCTCAACCCGATACAAGGTTAGCGCATTTTTCGCCCGAGCGCAAATTTTTCTCCCGTGCGAACATTTTTCTGCCCAGGCGAATATTTCTTCGCCGATGGGCGCATTTTAGGCCCGGTCGCGTATTTTTCGCTCGATCGCGTATTTTTTTCCTGGTCGCACAATCTTCGCCCGAGCGCGCATTGTTTCGCACGAGCGCGCATTTTTTGCCCGGGCGCACATTGTTCGCCCCGACACGCCTTTTTCGCCCGGACTCACATTTTTTCTCCGGGGCGCGAATTTTTCGCGCGGACGCACATTTTTTCGCGCGGACGCGCATTTTTCGCCAGACGCACATTTTTCGCCCCGGGCGCGCATTTTTCGCCCTGGCTCTCATTTTTTGCCGGTGCGCGCATTTTTCTTTCGGGCGCGCTTTTTTCGTCCGGGAGCGCATTTTTCGTCCGAGCGCATATTTTTCGCCCGGACTCGCATTTTCGCCCGACGACCCATTTTTTTCGCACGACGCTTATTTTTCGCACGAGCGTGTTTTTTTTCGTCCGGGCGAGAAGTTTTCCCCCGGGCGCTCTTTTTTCTCCCGGGTGCGTATTGTTCTCCCGGGCGAAAAATGCGCGTTAGGGTGAAAATGCGCCCCCGCGCGAAAAATGCGTGTTCGAGCGAAAAAATGCGAGCGCTGGCGAAAAATGGGCGTTCTGGTGAAAAATGCGCGCCCAGGCGGAAAATGCACGCCCGGGCGAAAAATGCGCGCACCGACGAAAAATGAGAGCACGGGCGAAAAATGCGTGCCCAGGGCGAAAAATGTGCGCCCGGGATAAAAAAATGCGTACCCCGTAGAACAATTCGCGCCCGGGAGAAAAATGCTCTTTGGGGCGAAATATGCGCGCCCGAGCGTAATATGCTCGCCCGGGCAAAAATTGCACGCCCGGGTAATAAATTCACGCTCTGGCGCTCATTTTCCCCTGGGCGCGCATTTTTTTGCCCAGGCTTGCATTTTTAATAAAAAAAGTCACCGCAATAGAGATTTGTCAAATAGTTTATAAAATTCTTCTCATTTTTTAAAATCTATGCAAAAGGAGTTTACCCAAACAGATCTCCTTTTGCAATAGACATTTTCGAAAAGCACATTTTTCTACCATCCTTTTGCCACCACTCCTTCACCTTTCTGAAAAGCCCTCCCAAACAGGCCCTTAGTAGGCCCCAAAAGATCTTTCTAGTAAGAGGTCTTTTTAGTAGGCCCCAAAACATCTTTCTAGTAAAGGTCCTTTTAGTAGGCCCCCAAACATCTTTCTAGTAAGATGTCTTTTTAGTAGGTCCCAAAACATCTTTCTAATAAGAGGCCTTTTTAGTATGCCCCAAAACATCTTTCTAGTAAGAGGACTTTTTAGTAGGCCCCAAAACATCTTTCTAGTAAGTGGTCTTTTCAGTAGGCTCCAAAACATCTTCTAGTAAGGTCTTTTTAGTAAACCCCAAAAACATCTTTCTAGTAAGAGGTCTTTTTTGTAAGTCCCAAAACATCTTTCTAGTAAAAGGTCATTTTAGTAGGCCCCAAAACATCTTTCCAGTAAGAGTTCTTTTTAGTAGGCCCCAAAACATCTTTCTAGTAAGAAGTCTTTTTAGTAGACCCCAAAACATCTTTCTAGTAAGAGGTCCTTTTAGTAGGCCCCAAAATATCTTTTTAGTAAGAGGTCTTTTAAGTACGCCCCAAAACATCTTTCTAGTAAGAGGTCTTTTTAGAAGGCCCCAAAAATCTTTCTAGTAAGAGGTCTTTTTAGTAGGCCCCAAAACATCTTTCTAGTAAGAGGTCTTTTTAGTAGGCCCCAAAATATCTTTCTAGTAAAGGTCTTTTTAGTAGACCCCCAAACATCTTTCTAGTAAGAGTTCTTTTTAGTAGGCCCCAAAACATCTTTCTAGTAAGAGGTCATTTTAGTAGGCCCCAAAATATCTTTCTAGTAAGAGGTCTTTTTAGTAGGCCCCAAAACATCTTTCAAGTGAGAGGTCATTTTAGTAGGCCCCAAAACATTTTTCTAGTAAGAGGACTTTGTAGTAGGCCCTAAAACATCTTTCTAGTAAAAGGAGTTTGTAGTAGGCCCCATAACATCTTTCTAGTAAGAGGTTTTTTAGTAGGCCCCAAAACATCTTTCTAGTAAGAGAACTTTTTAGTAGGCCCCAAAACATCTTTCTAGTAAGAGGTCTTGTAGTAGGCCCCAAAACATCTTTCTAGTAAGAGGTCTTTTTAGTAAACCCCAAAACATCTTTCTAGTAATAGGTCTTTTTAGTAGGACCCAAAACATCTTTTTAATAAGAGGTCTTTTTAGTAGGCCCCAAAACATATTTTGTAGTAAGAGGTCTTTTTAGTAGGTCCGAAAACATCTTTATAGTAAGAGGTCTTTTTAGTAGGCCCCAAAACATCTTTCTAGTAAGAGGTGTTTTTAGTAGGCCCCAGAACATCTTTCTAGTAAGAGGTGTTTTTAGTATGCCCCAAAACATCTTTCTAGTAAGAGGTCTTTTTAGTAGGCCCCAAAACATCTTTCTAGTAAGAGATCTTTTTAGTAGGCCCCAAAACTTGTTTCTAGTTATAGATCTTTTTAGTAGACCCCAAAACATCTTTCTAGTAAGATGACTTTTTAGAAGGCCCCAAAACATCTTTCTAGTAAGAGATCTTTTTAGTAGGCCCCAAAACATCTTTCTAGTAAGAGGTCTTTTTAGTATGCCCCAAAACATCTTCCTAGTAAGAGGTCTTTTTAGAATGCCACAAAACATCTTTCTAGTAAGAGGTCTTTTTAGTATGCCCAAAAACATCTTTCTAGTAAGAAGTTTTTTTAGTAGGCCTCAAAACATCTTTCTAGTAAGAGGTATTTTTAGTAGGCCTCAAAATATCTTTCTAGTAAGAGGTCTTTTTAGTAGGCCCTAAAACATCTTTCTAGTAAAAGGTCTTTTTAGAAGGCCCAAAACATCTTTCTAGTAAGAGGACTTTTCAGTAAACCCCAAAATATCTTTCTAGTAAGAGATCTTTTTAGTAGGCCCCAAAACATATTTCTAGTAAGAGGTCATTTTAGTAGGCCCAAAACATCTTTCTAGTAAGAAGTCTTTTTAGGAGGCCCCAAAACATATTTCTGGTTAGAAGTCTTTTTAGTAGGCCCCAAAACATCTTTCTAGTAAGAGGTCTTTTTAGTAGGCCCCAAAACATCTTTCTACTAAGAGGTCTTTTTAGTAAGCCCCAAAACATCTTTCTAGTAAGAGGTCTTTTTAGTAAGCCCCAAAATATCTTTCTAGTAAGAGGTGTTTTTAGTAAGCCCCAAAACATCTTTCTAGTAAGAGGTATTTTTAGTAAGCCCCAAAACATTTTTCTAGTAAGAGGTCTTTTTAGTAAGCCCCAAAATATTTTTCTAGTAAGAGGTCTTTTTAGTAAGCCCCAAAACGTCTTTCTAGTAAGAGGACTTTTTAGTAAGCCCAAAACATCTTTCTAGTAAGTGGTCTTTTTAGTAAGTCCTAAAACATCTTTCTAGTAAGTGGCCTTTTTAGTAAGCCCCAAAACATCTTTTTAGTAAGTGGTCTTTTTTGTAAGCCCAAAACATCGTTCTAGTAAGTGGTCTTTTTAGTAAACCCCAAAACATCTTTCTAGTAAGTGATCTTTTTAGTAAACCCCAAAACATCTTTCTAGTAAGTGGTCTTTTTAGTAAGCCCCAAAACATCTTTCTAGTAAGTGGTCTTTTTAGTAAGCCCCAAAACATCTTTCTAGTTGGCTCTGGCCACTGTCCTCTCCTGCTGGCTTTGGGGGAAGTGCAGGCTGATAGGACGTCTAGGTGGATCAGGTTTGAGGACACCTGGCTTTCTTACCCGATGGTGCGGAAGCTGGTGTCCCGGTCCTGGCTGAAGGCGGATGTCGGCGATAGTGCAGAGGTCTTGCAGCGAAAGTGTCTCCGCACCCTTCGAGCCCTTTTCTTCTGGAGCAAGAACAAGCTCAAGGATCTGGGTGCTCGGAAGGCAATTCTGGAGGCGGAGATTGTGGAGCTCCAACGGCTGGAGAGCTTGGATGGTGGCATCTCGGAGGAGCAGACGCGGACTCTCATTGCGGCGATTAAGGAGCTCTTGAGCATTCATGCTAGGTTGGCCACTTGGTGGAAACAGCGTGCAAAGGTGCAGTGGATCAACGAGGGTGATGCGAATACCCACTATTTTCACTCCATCGCCTCCTCTCATCGACGAGGCAATCAGATTTCTCAGGTGGAGCTTGCGAACGGCAGCCTTGTTGAAGATCCGGAGGGCATCGAGGCGGCATTCTTGGACTTCTTTGATCGGAAGTGGGAGTGTGCGGCTCTTGTTCTCATTGGGTGGTCGCTCCTTCCTTCGTCTCGGCGGCTCGATGGAGGGGCGGCCTCCTTGCTGCTGAAGGAGATTTCTGAGGAGGAGATTTGGGGCGTCATCAAGGCCATGAGGGCCAACCGTGCTCCGGGCCTAGACGGTATTACTTCCTCTTTTTTTGTCCACTTCTGGCCCATTGTGCGTACTTCTGTTTGCAGGGCCATTGGCGACTTTTTTGCTCTTGGTCGTATGCCCAGTGCGTGGAAGGAGATATTGGTGGTCCTCATTCCGAAGTGCCCCAATGCGTCTCGGCCGGATCGGTTCCGACCTATTAGTCTGTGCCAGACCATCTATAAGGTGGCGGCGAAGATCATTGTGGATCGCATGAGGGGGCTCCTACCCTCGCTCATCTCGGAAGAGCAGGGGGCCTTTGTTCCTGGGCGCTATATTTCCCACCAGTGCTTCATCGCCCAGGAGGTGGTGCACAAGCTGGCGATCTCGACCTCCAAGACTGGGTTCTTAGCTATGAAGGTCGACATGGAGCAGGCCTACGACAAGATGTCATGGGCGACGCTGCGGCAGGTTCTGGTCATGTTTGGGTTTCCGGAGGAGTTTGCTAGATGGATTCTGCAGTGTGTGGAGGGGCCGCAGTTTGCGTTGCTCCTCAACGGGCGACGTACGAGGTGGATCGAGGCGAGCTGTGGCTTCAGGCAGGGATGCCCCCTCTCCCCTTATCTGTTCATTCTGTGCTCTGAGCTGCTCTCGCTTGCCTTCAGTCAGTGGGGAAACTCATTGGGCGTTATGGTTGCGGCTTCTGGCCCGCGGATCTCTCACTTGCTTTACGACGACGACATCTTCATCGCCTCAGATGCCACCACGTCGTGCGTGGACCAGTGTCTTGTCGTAGTGCAGGAGTACTGTACTTGGACTGGGCAGCGGATCAACAGATCGAAGTCCATGGTCATGTTTGGCAAGTCCACCCCTACGGGGACGTCCGACAGGCTGACTCGCCGCTTGGGCTTCCAGAGGGTTTGAGAGTTTACTTACTTGGGCATTTTGCTGGCTATGCGCAAGTTGAAACGCTCCGACTTCTCACACCTGCTTCTGAAGGTGGCGGAGAAGGTTCGGGCTTGGGGGAACCACCACCTCTCCTTGGCGGGCCAGGCCACCCTCGTCCGGTCGGCGCTCCTGGCCACGCCGATGTTCCTCTATACGCATTGTCATGTGCCTCGCTCGGTCCATGAGGCTATAGAGCGGCTGGCGCGGTTTTTTCTGTGGCAGAGGGCCCCTTCCCAGCGCGGGATGCACTATGTGAGCTGGGAGCAATGTTGCTCTCCCTCTGCCGGGGGTGGGCTTGGCTTCCATGGGGTGAGTAGGTGGCAGGGCCCCTTACGGGCAAAGTTCGCCTGGGAGCTGATGCAGGCGGGATCCTCCCTTTTCCACGGGTTGGTTTCGGCCCGGTACAATGGCCGCCTTTGGCGGGAGGGAATCACCCGGCGCGACTCTCCGGTTTGGCAGCTCATCAGGGAGGGTGCTGAGTGCCTTCGGCCCCTGCTTCGCTGGCATATTGCGGATGGGGATTCTGTGGATGTACTTGCGCACGCTTGGATTCTTGACCGGCCTCTCTCCCGGTGGCCCACTTTCGCTGACTGCGGCTCGCTGGAGTCACTTCAGGTATCGGCCTTCTTGCTCCCAGGCGGCGGTTGGGATGTTTCCGTTCTGTCTCAGTTTTTTGGGCCGGATCTTGTTGAGGCCGTCCTCCAGATTCCGTTCCACAGCTCCTTTCCCCAAGACAGGCCGGAGCTCTGCACCCGCCTCAGTGGCCGTTCTGTTGCCTCCCTCGCCTACATGACCCAGTTTGACGGAGCGTGTACGGACTTTAGCTGGCTTCAGAAGCTGCAGCTTCATCCGCGAGAGCGAATGTTTTGGTGGCGGCTCCTGGGGGATGCGATCCCCACCCGGGCGTGGCTTGCCCGTCGGGGTCTTACTGCTGAGCGGGGATGTCCTTGGGGATGCACGTCTGAGGAGACCCGGGATCATCTGGTCTCGGACTGCTGCTGTCTGTCGGCCATTCAGGTCGCTCTTCTGCATTGGGGATACAGTATGCCCTCCTACTCCAGCAGGGAGACTGCGCGGGAACATCTCTCATCTGCCTCTGCCGGCGCGCTCGGCACAGCGAGGGTTTTTTGCTATGCGGTGTACCAGGCCTGGCGTGGCCGCAACACCAAGGTCCACAGTGGCGAGGTGGCGTCATTTACTGTCATGGCGGCGACCATTGTTGAGAACCTCTCCATTATGCGAGCTCTACCACTCCAGGGGCACTGGGGTACCACCCAGCCTCACAGGCTGTCGACACCACGCTTTTGGTGCCCCCGCCCCTGGATGGATAAAGTTCAATGTGGATGGTTCTCTCTCCTCGTCCGGGCTTGCTGGGCTTGGGATGGTGGCCCGCGATGACCGGGGTGCTCTCATCTTTGCTGCTGGGTCCTCGCTTTTGCATTGGGATCCTGGGGGAGTGGAGCTGGCGGCGGTCTTGGCTCTCAAGGATCTTATCCCACCATCTTTATATGGGGTGCGCGGGGCTATTGTGGAGGGCGACTGTTTGACCCTCATGGACAGCTGTGCTGCTGGTTTGCGACGCGGCGACTGGTGCGTGACGGTGGACGGCGAGGAGGACTTCTCTTTTCTGAGCGGCTTCCCGCAGCTTCGTTTACAGCATATTGGTCGTGAGGCCAACAGAGTTGCTGATTTCTGTGCTCGTTTTGATCTACGGGGAAACTTTGTATGGCTTGCTGTTGATAGCACTCAGACCAAGTTTGCCGAGCTTGTTCGTGCAGACTTGGATGACATGCTGTAGCTTTGTTTTTCTTTTTGGTTTTAATTTCATGCTACATGCACTTTTAAAAAAAACCATCTTTCTAGTAAGTGGTCTTCTTAGTAAGCCCCAAAACATCTTTCTATTAAGTGGTCTTTTTAGTAAGCCCAAAAACATCTTTTAGTAAGTGGTCTTTTTAGTAAGCCCCAAAACATCTTTCTAGTAGGTGGTATTTTTAGTAAGCCCCAAAATATCTTTTTAGTAAGAGGTCTTTTTAATATGCCCAAAACATCTTTCTAGTAAGAGTCTTTTTAGTAGGCCCCAAAACATCTTTCTAGTTAGAGGTCTTTTTAGTATGCCCCAAAACATCTTTCTAGTAAGAGATCTTTTTAGTAGGCCCCAAAATATCTTTCTACTAAGAGGTCTTTTTAGTAAGCCCCAAAACATCTTTCTAGTAAGAGATCTTTTTAGTAGGCCCCAAAATATCTTTCTAGTAAGAGGTCATTTTAGTAGGCCCCAAAACATCTTTCTAGTAAGAGGTTTTTTTAGTAGGCCCCAAAACATCTTTATTGTAAGAGGTCTTTTTAGTAGACCCAAAACATCTTTCTAGCAAGAGGTCTTTTTAGTAGGCCCCAAAACATCTTTCTAGCAAGAAATCTTTTTAGTAGGCCCCAAAATATCTTTCTAGCAAGAAGTCTTTTTAGTAGGTCCCAAAATATCTTTCTAGCAAGAGGTATTTTTAGTAGGCCCCAAAACATCTTTCTAGTAAGAGGTCTTTTTAGTAGGCCCCAAAACATCTTTTTAGAAAGAGGACTTTTGAGTAGGCCCCAAAACATCTTTCTAGTAAGAGGTCTTTTGAGTAGGCCCCAAAACATCTTTTTAGTAGGCCCCAAAACATTTTTCTAGTAAGAGATATTTTTAGTAGGCCCTAAAACATCTTTCTAGTAAGAGGCCTTTTTAGTATTCCCCAAAACATCTTTCTAGTAAGAAGTCTTTTTAGTAGGCCCCAAAACATCTTTCTAGTAAGAGATCTTTTTAGTAGGCCCCAAAACATCTTTCTAGTAAGATGTCTTTTTAGTTGGCCCAAAACATCTTTCCAGTAAGAGGTCTTTTTAGTAGGCCCCAAAACATCTTTCTTGTAAGAGGTCTTTTTTGTAGGACCCAAAACATCTTTCTAGTAAGAGGTCTTTTTAGTAGGCCGCAAAACATCTTTCTAGTAAGAGGACTTTTTAGTAGGCCCCAAAACATCTTTTTAGTCAATTGTCTTTTTTGTAGGCCCCAAAACATCTTTCTAGTAAGAGCTCTTTTTAGTAGGCCCCAAAACATCTTTCTAGTAAGAGGACTTTGTAGTAGGCCCCAAAACATTTTTCTAGTAAGAGGACTTTTTAGTTGGCCCCAAAATACTTTTCTAGTAAGAGGTCTTTTTAGTAGGCCCCAAAACATCTTTCTAGTAAGAGGTTTTTTTAGTAAACCCCAAAACATCTTTCTAGTAAGAGGTCTTTTTAGTAAGCCCCAAAACATCTTTATAGTAAGTGGTCTTTTTAGTAAGCCCCAAAACATCTTTCTAGTGAGGTCTTTTTACTAGGCCCCAAAACATTTTTCTATTAAGAGGTCTTTTTAGTAAGCCTCAAAATATCTTTCTAGAAAGAGTACTTTTTAGTAGGCCCCAAAACATCTTTCTAGTAAGAGGTCTTTTTAGTAGGCCCCAAAATATTTTTCTAGTAAGATGTCTTTTTAGTAGGCCACAAAATATCTTTCTAGTAAGAGGTCCTTTTAGTAGGCCCCAATATATCTTTCTAGTAAGAGGTCTTTTTAGTAGTCCCCAAAACATCTTTCTAGTAAGAAGTCTTTTTAGAAGGGCCCAAATGATCTTTCTAGTAAGAGGTCTTTTTGGTAGGCCCCAAAACATCTTTCTAGTAAGAGGTTTTTTTAGTAGACCCCAAAACATCTTTCTAGTAAAGGTCTTTTTAGTAGGCCCCCAAACATCTTTCTAGTAAGTGTTCTTTTTAATAGACCACAAAACATCTTTCTAGTAAGAGGTCATTTTAGTAGGCCACAAAACATCTTTCTAGTAAGAGGGCTTTTTAGTAGGCCCCAAAACATCTTTCTAGTATGGGGTTTTTTAGTAGGACCCAAAACACCTTTCTAGTAGATTTTTTTAGTAAGCCCCAAAACATCTTTCTAGTAAGAGTTCTTTTTAGTAGGTCGTAAAACATCTTCTTAGTAAGAGGTCTTTTTAGTAGGCCCCAAAACATCTTTCTAGTAAGAGGTCTTTTTAGTAGGCCGCAAAACATCTTTCTAGTAAGTGGTCTTTTTAGTAGGCCCCAAAACATTTTTCTAGTAGGTGGTCTTTTTAGTAAGCCTCAAGACATCTTTCTAGTAAGTGGTCTTTTTAGCAAGTCCCAAAACATCTTTCTAGTAAGTGGTCTTTTTAGTAAGCCCCAGAACATCTTTCTAGTAAAAGGTCTTTTTAGTAAGCCCCATAACATCTTTCTAGTAAAATTTCTTTTTAGTAAGCCCCAGAACATCTTTCTAGTAAAAGGTCTTTTTAGTAAGCCCCAGAACATCTTTCTATTAAAATGTCTTTTTGGTAAGCCCAAAACATCTTTCCATTGAGCTATACTTAGGTGCGCAACTCTCACCTAGAAATAGGTGGGGGGAAAATACAGCCGTATGATCTTTGATCCGACGGTAGAGAAAATACTGACATTATTTATTATTCATAAATACTGCAATATTTAGAGCTATCAATGGCTGAGATGCACTCCTCTCACCTTGATCGCGGTGCGAGATACTCACCAAAAAAATTTTCTTCTAGTAAAAGGTCTTTTTGGTAAGCCTCAAAATATCTTTCTAGTAAAATGTCTTTTTAGTAAGCCCAAAACATCTTTCTAGTAAAATGTCTTTTTAGTAAGCCCCAAAACATCTTTCTAGTAAAAGGTCTTTTTCGTAAGCTCCAAAACATCTTTCTAGTAAAAGGACTTTTTAGTAAGCCCAAAACATCTTTCTAGTAAAATGTTTTTTTAGTAAGCCCCAAGACATCTTTCTAGTAAAATGTCTTTTTGGTAAGCCCCAAAATATCTTTCTAGTAAAAGGTCTTTTTCGTAAGCTCCAAAACATCTTTCTAGTAAAATGTCTTTTTAGTAAGCCCCAAAATATATTTCTAGTAAAATGTCTTTATAGTAAGTCATGTTGGACTAGCTGCTCAGAACACCGTGGCGGATGTTATTGTGTCGATCCTCGACTATCACTTGGTAGATCGCAAGCTAAATTTGCATGTGACACCATTTTGGGACCCATAAACTGGTCGACTAAAACTTTCTTCAACCTGTTCCAATCGCTGGATGTGGAGATTTAAGTCCTTAAAGGCATGCTGCCACAAAGAGTACTGCAACTTTCTGATATTCGTCAATGTTTTTGTCGGTGGACTTCGCTGCTGCTAGTTAGTACCCATCATCTTCTAAGCCAACAGCCACAACAAGAATACAATATGCCTAAGTTTCAAAGGATTCATTTGTATTTACTATTAACTCAAAGTATAGCTTGATACAATAACCAGACAGCAGCTCATCAGAAAACTCAGCAGTGGACCTTCAGGTGATCTCATCAATCATGTTGTAGCCGCCCGCAATAGTTAAAGCGCATTCATAGTTACCAAAATACCAAGGTTTCATGGGTAATGAGAGTTCATCATTTCTCGTGTCAAGTCGTTTAACATCGAACGCAAATCCTCAAACATAGGATGAGAAACATCTCGAGACAAAAACACATTTACCATACCATTGCCATGGATCCAGCTACAGCCTGGCTCTTTCTTCACTCCACGGCTGCTCATCGTTGCTCTGACCCTAGCAACATCAGTCCACATTCCTAAATCAGCATACATGTTTGACAATAAAACATAACCCGAATCTGTTTGTGGCTCTAATTTGAACAATTTCTCTGCCGCTCTCTCTCCGAGCTCCACATGCTTATGAATCTTGCATGCTGTAAGAACTGTTTGCCAAATTAAAGCATCAGGAGTCATCTCCATACCGACAATAAAGCGTTCGATCTCGTCGAGTTTACCCACTTTTCCTAAGAGCGAAATCATGCATGCATAATGCTCAACAGTCGGGGTTATTCCATAAACACGGCTCATCGATTCGAAGTGGCGCCTTCCTTCTTCAAGTAATCCAGTATGACTACAGGCAGAGAGAACAGCGATGAATGTTACCCGATCAGGTTTCCAACCATCATGCAGCATCTGTTGGAATGCGTTCAGAGCCTTCCCAGAAAGTCCATGTTGAGAATACCCACAAATAATGGTGTTCCATGAGACTAAGTCGGGCTGACCAAAGGAAGCGAAGATCATCTCAGCATCACTCAAACACCCACATTTTGCATACAAATCCACAAGAGAGCTTGTAACAAATGCATCTCCAATCCCAGTTTTAATGGAGGTGGAGTGGAACTGCCGAACACTATCGAGAGATGCTGAATTCGAGCAAGCTTTTAAACAGCTTGCGAGCGTAAATTCATTGGGTCTGATGCCTTCTTGGAGCATATGGCGGTAGAATTTGATGGCAATCTCGCCTCGATCTTCCTTTACATGCCCTGATATGATCACAGTCCAGGAAAAGACATCTCTTTGCTTCATCCGGTATAAGACCCGAGACGCCCTGTTCAAATATCCGCAAATCGCATACATATCAACCAGCGCAGCCCCAACAAACGAATCGTCTTTGAGATTGCTCTTCAGGATTTGGGTGTGAACTTGGCACCCATAACTAGCCTCCATTAAGGCAGTGCAAGATCTCAGGACACTGATAAAAGAGTACATGTTGGGCACTTGGTTTTCCATAAGCATTTGAACAAAAATTCTCAGACCTTCCCTGCAGTTATCACCCTTGTGAAATCCAGATAAAAGAGCATTCCAAGAAATTATGTCATGATACTCCATACTATTAAAGAAAAAGAAACCATCTTTAGCATTCACACTTCTCATGTACATGTCTAAAACAGCATTACTAACTTCAAGCACCATTTCAAATCCAGTTTTAATTACATGTGCATGAAAACTAGTAGAAAATCTCCGGTCGCCGATTTCAGAAGCAGCGGCAGCAGCAGCAACACTCGCGAGGGTGAACTGATTCGGCTTCACTCCCATCCTAACCATGGATCTAAAAAGCTCAATTGCTTCATCCTTAAGCCCTTGATTCTCAAGACAGGAGATCATTGACGTCCAAATCACCACATCCGCGTATCTAATCCGACAAAATACCTTGAAAGCATCATCGGCGCAACCGCTCTTTCCATACACATCGATGAGATTGCTGGCAAGAACTTCATCAATTTTCAGCCCTACTTTAATCATCAATGAGTGAAGTTCCCTGCCATTTCTAGCATCACCCAATCCAGCACAGCACTTGAGAACAATCGATAGAGTAAACTTGTCTATCCTCTCGGAATGCTCGGCCTCCTTAAAAAGCTTGATGGCCTTGCTTTCTTCACCATTTAGAGTGTAACCATTAAGCAATGCATTCAAAGAAACTTCATTATACTGAGGTAAGCTTAGAAACACTCTCTCTGCCTGCTCAGTATCCCCGCATTTTACATATAGATCAACCAAACCAGATCCAACATATAAATCTGATAAAAATTGCATTTTTATAGCTTGTCCATGGATCTGTCGTCCAAAATCCAAGTTAGAACTGCTTGAACAGGTTCTGAGGCCTACAGACAGATCAAATCCATTAGGCAGATTCCCCTCCCTCTGCTTTACACAGAGCAATCTGAGACACTCAACCTCATCCTTTCCTCGCTCATAACTGGATACTATATCCCTCTGATGCATTTCGTCGAACGCCCTGCGAGCATAGTTCGTGCATCCCAACCTCATCCTTCCATCGCCACACGTCTTCATCCCAACCGAGCTGCAATCCTGAAGCATGGAATGATAGCTTCGCCGTGTGTTGCGGAGATAGGAATCTCCTAGAGCACAAAAGGTATGCGGATTGGAAGCTTCTAATGGAGATTTGATTGCAGGAGTAGCTGAGGTAGCTTTCGGAGCGTCCTGAAGAAGAAGAAGAGTGCGGCTCTTTTGAATTTCCAGCTTCGACTCTTGAGCTTTGCGGCAACTGGAGAAGACGAAGAAGTGAAGAGGCGCGGAAGCCATGACCTAAACTAATTGAGTAAACCCTATCAAATTCTCGCATTGATACGAGTTTACGTGAATTTGGGCTGATTGTCGAAATCTGTGATAGATGAGTTTGCCGAATTCGGATCTTAATAGCTCGAGTTTGGTCTCGCTCTTGGCACTCTACGAAATGACCGAATCCTTTACGACGATTAATTGATATTGAATGGTATATTTGGAATCTACCCTCAAGATTCTAATTCATATATCCTATTAAAGATAAATAAGGAATCACATACTTGCAGTTATCCCGTGCGTGAACATGAGTGAAAAGACGATTATTCCTCTCATTGTCCTCATCAAGATTCCGCCCTAGCACGACCACGCTCGCTCTCGCTTCTTCCTTTATCGTAGATCGGAGGAGAGCTAATTCCCTCACTACTCTGCCATATCCTAGCTGCGATTGTGGAATCCCAATACCAGGCTATCTCCTTCCTCTCCAATTCGACAAGCTTCGAGACTCCATCGAGCCTTGCATGCAACGCCGCCTCCCTCAACAAATCCGAAAAGGGTTTCATGAGTCTCCTCTTGTGTCATGTTTAAGGCTTGATGTTATTATCCTTCTTTCTCTCGATCTCCGCCTTAGACGAGAACTTCGTTGCATTCTGAATTTTGTCTCCTTCGACGATTGACTGAATAAGAGGATGCAGTGGGTTGACTGAAGAAGAATAAGCAGGGGCGGCTAAACAATACTCAACCCGATTCCTTGCCCTAGTTGCGATTCCACCTACAGATTGGTGATTAGTGATTTCTATCCTCCTATGTCGTGGCCTGCGCTTTGCTCTCGATTCACATACTGGAAATGCCAAAGCCACCCGAAATTAATCTCCAGTTAGAGGATATATATATAGAAAGAAAGGCACCCTTTTGCTATATTAAATTGGGAGAACTCAAGGATGATCCTTTCAACGAAGTCTAAAGTTTATTATTAAGGTTTATCCAATATATGACATCTTACTCCTCGAGGGTAGCAACTTTAAGACCCCCTTCAGGAAATTAGGCACGGCCGAGGGGAGTCATATGCCTAGGGTAGTCGCCCTGCAGTAGTGCTAGCACACATGCTAACCCCTACCACATGATGCCTATCCTATCAGACAATCTCATCATCCCATCGCAAAGTATAAATATGTGGAAGTAATAAGAAAGCATAACCATCATCACATACAATAACATCATAAAATTATGTCCACAAAAATAAAGTGCATAATGTAATGGGCTAACAAGAATGCCCTACAAAGTCCATCAAAAATAAAGCTAATATAAAGTTCCTCACATCTCTCATAACCTCCTTCGATATGATGGCCGGAGTACATCCAAGAGGAGGTGGGGGTGTCACGGGCTCCAAATTACTAGACTCCTCCATGTGTTGCTCCTGCTACGGCTGTTGGGGCTCCTGGGTGATAACAACTAAACAGTTAGTCATAAAATGACTAAATGTTTCCCTCCCTCTCTCCCAATGCATCCTAAAACACTTGGCGGAAGAAAAAATAATGGAGCTTCAATAGTTTCTTAAACAGGAGAGACATACAAGTAGTGCAAGTACTACGAACTACTAAAATTACCAAGGAACTAGTATGATAATGTATTGAGCTGAAAGTCAGGACAGTAAGGTAAAACAGAGTAAAGTAACATATTATATAAGAGTGTTCATAAAAGCTTATATGTTATGGTTCGATGTCATAAAATAACTTAACTTATAAGAGTGCACATACAAACTGATAAAGTAAGAATCTATTGTTGGCTGCAATACAATGCAACATATGATTGTATCATGCAGCCCACACACACTTCCATGTCGATATAAACCTGACCAACTTGTTAAGAGGGAAGCTAACACTACAGACATCATTGTTGTGACAAGTTGATGACAACGAACCAGTCACCTCCGCTTCTAGGAATACAAAGACTCATAATAAACCTAGGCCCTCCAATACAACTATAGCATGTACTTTTTTGGAGTGACAACTGCGAAATAGCGATGTCCTCTAATTTAGCTAACTAGTGTGATCTACTGAGGTCTAGCACTTGGGAGCTGCCCTAGCTTACCTACTAGTCACCCTCACCCTTAACCTAGAATCTAACACACAACTCTCTGCCAGTGAGCTATGTACGAAAGAGAAGGGATACCTGTGTAACAACCTACTTGTAATTTGTCATATGTTATGGGTCCGGTCGGGCCCCACATGCTACAAATTATGCAAAACAAGTATTAATAAATGATAATCAACAACCATCAATCTCAAAGTATGCATTAAAAGTAAACATTAGTTAAACTAAACCAAAGACTAGAAATGAATGTCCACTACAATGTAGAATCCAATAATAAATTTACACCGTAATAAATAAAAGTCAACAAATAAAAGAAATTGGAACAACCTCCCAAAAGAGACTCGCAGATCCCAAAGCTAGTTATGCATATTAATACTTGAAAACCAAACAACAAGCTAATCCACCACGCTTATTTCTTATTTGGAAGCAAGCACTTCATGCGCACACATATTCCTGCAACCAAGTACAAATGAGCAGAAAATGAGGGTCAACCGGAGCTGACCAACACTGTGTAACAATCTCCCTCTCCCTAGGCATCCAAGCGGATCCAGTGGAGCAGAGCCCTGCAAATCAGCGCGTCACAACATGCAAGTAAAAAATAGCAACAAACATGCAAGTATATGACACAATCATCAAACATGTTTCTAAGTTGAGCATAAAAGTAATTAGGTCTATATGCACACCAGGGCTAGAGACTAAATTCTCTACTCATGCATAATATTTCTAGTAGCGGACTAACATGTCCTAGGCTACTGAAACCATAACAAGCAAACACCCAAAACACCCAAACTCTACACTAAAGGTGACATTCAACTAAGTGTATGATCCCCCTCCTCCTTACCGGAGAGTTCCCAGATCTTATGCCCAGAACCGCCGTCTTACGATGACCTTAACTCACGGGTTAGCTGTCACCGCTCAACGTCGATCCTACCAGCTAGTACGATCATATCACAGGACAATATTGCAAGAAAGAAATGCTATCAAATATGACAACTCCACAACTATAGGCACACACACACACAATGAGAACAAAATAAAGAGTGCAGGGGCTTAAGCCAGATACAAATCCAAAAGTAAATAGCTATACACTCTCTCTCACTACACAGTGCGGAAGCTAATCAAAATACTCTCAACAACCTGTCGTAGTGTGGTAGTAGTGATGCAGACATCTGCTCCTCAGGGTCTGCCGTCTCGTCCTGCCTGACGTAATGCAGCTCCCACACCTCAATCTCCTGGTGTTTACGGCCGCATCCGACCGTTAGTCAAAAAGACTAGGCCAATTTTGTCCTCGCCTCCCCCCACGACTCCTAGGTACCGAGCAGGAGGACGAAACGAAGGACAATAAGGGGTAAAAGAAAGAGCAGGTGACATGGATTATACTAGCAGTATATATGAATAAATGAGCAGTGTATGACAACATTAGGTAATAAATGAGCAGTAAATAAGTAAATGCAGCGCAAGTAAAGGTAATAAGTAAACTACTACACTATCATCTAGAGTACCTTAACTTATATGAATGCTCATACAAACTTATAAGTTAAGGTTTTCAGAATTATAACTTATCATATAAAAGAGCTCATACTAATTTATTTGATAAGGATCTTCAAATGTATATGCCTATGTTATATTATGCTATGTTCATACAGTGCAACTCACTCACACGACTCTGCGTGCACAGACCTTTTGTTCCCGCTTTTCGGAGGTAGCTAGCCTCTCAGGTACTTCCACCGTGGCAACGGAAACAGTGGATCGGGCACTCTACTTCTAGGTGGGTATACACACTACCAGACCTAGACCTTACATACGATGTTGTACACATCTTAGGTGCACTTCCGTGAGCTCTTGCGTACTCTTGGTGACAACCCGTCAGTCTTTTATGGTCGGGGGTGAGTTACTAGGGATTGTCCTCTAGACCGCAGTAAAGTAACCTACTGGCCCTCTCACTCACCACACCCCGCCAAAGTCAACGTACTGCCATCGGTGTGACATCTGGACTAAAACCGAAGACTCACCACTAGTTTATGCACATGCAAGGTTTATCACATCACCCGAGCCTCCAACTCGCAAGACCAATTACTCCTGAACCATTCCGTCCTCTGTAATAAGACTAGGTTTACCTTCCTCAACTTTCCTTAATATATCAGCTTTTCCATATTTACTCTTGATTGTTATTTAGGTCTCCTCCTTTTTCAGTATCTTCATCTCCTCTAACATCATATCACCAAAGAAAAATTGCTTCCCTCCCTTCAAACAATCTTTTAGGGGGAGCACAAGCAATGACAACGGGGTGGGAAAATCTACGTGTTCCGTCACTACAAAATGCTTGCCCTGCCAAGATTGCTTCTCAAGATCACCCAAAAATGGGTCAACAAATTCAAGTTCCTACATGAGCTTATAAGAAAGAGAGTTAAGTGCATTAGGAGGAAGTAGAGGGAGAATAAACTCAGTAATTTCAGTATTAGCACAAGCAATATATGCATCAAGTTGAACCTCCTTCGGTGAGGGGAGATTAACCTTCTCGCATAGGAGAATATTCACCCCAATGTCTTGCAATTCAGGTTTAGATTCCGCTTGGAAGACCTGTGAAAACTCATTAACAACATATTCATTTGATAATTGGGGCGATAAAAACATTAGAGGAATAAGGAAAAGGTACAGAGAGATTATATGCCTTATTCTCAAGTACAGTAGTAACGGAGGAACTTTCAGGTTCTGATTGCAAGGGTACATCAACCGGGGGAGGGGTGTGGGCACCACTTCCACGAAGGAGATGGTGTCATGCCCATCATGTACCAAGCAAAGATCAATACCGACAAAAATAGAATCACTGTAGGGACAAATTGAGTGGCAAGGGGCTTCAGTGATGAGTTGGATTTCCTCCTCTGGTTGTGGTGCAAAACCTCCACACCAGGAACAACATCCTGCTCATAACTCAGCACAGTTTCGAGCACGTTGAAATAATCCTGCACAACATCAGCACTAACAACAAGATCAAGATAAATAGGTATAAACAAATCAGGCAAAATAGGAGGATCTGAATTACATTCTATAGGATCACAGAGTGTTGTAGGATTATTCTTCGACGTTGAATCCAAGAGGAATGCGCGTGCTACAGAGGAAGAAGGTATCTCCCTGTCAGTATTTGAGTCATGGCATGTGTGGATAGAAACGTCTATAATGCTTCCCAATAAACATGGGGCATAGAAGACATCTCACCAATAGGTAAAGGAGCAAAGGAAGAAGTGGAATAGGAAGCTTATCCTGGAGGGATCCCAAATCCTTTGTCAAGAACAGTATTTATAGGTAGTCAGGAAAAAACGGGCACAAACGATCGGGCGCACGATCATGTGTTTGATCGTGCGCTAAGATATGAAATTTTGGCACGAAAACGAGATACCCTAGCAGCCATAGTAAAATTGTGCGTTAAAAGCCTCACACAACTGTGCGTTTCTAAAATAGAAAACGCACGGACACTTCTAGGACAAGCATTTCAGGGAGAATCCGAATAATCGTGCGATGTAGAATGTGCACGATCGTGCGAAAATGCATGAGAAGGAATTCCGGGGGAGCTGTGGCAGAGAACACACAAGACCGCGGTGAATCGTGCGATAGCGAATTCACACGATCCTGCGATTATGTTAAATGCAAACCATCCGTGTTATAAGAATGCGCACGGTCGTGCGCGACCAAATCGCACGGGCAGCTTAAAAACTTCATATTTCAAAGGAATACTCAGTCGTGATCGCGCACGACCGTGCGAGAAGAAAATATCCAGGCCGTGGGTTTCACGGCAAAGCCCTAAAGCTGCGTCGAGAAGGTCCTCCTTGGCTGCTACACATCAAGTACTAACTAAATTATCATACATAATGGCATAATCAAAATGAATGAAGAGGTGAGGTAGTCTCCTCCCCGAAGCATGCAATGCATGATAAGGAACCTAATTAGCTCTCAATATGCTCTCATATGGACTTAACAAAATCTAGATGATATGCTGAGAACTTTTCGTCTGCGGTGCCCGCCGTCCCTTCCATTTAGGAGAAACTGAACACAGTTTTTGACCTTGAGCTCGTGGTTCCCTTCGATCGTTTTGATTACGGATGGCAGTTCCCTCTCTTCCTAGAGATTGTGGGCATTTTGAAGTTTTTTTGGAGTTGTGCCCGCGCAGTTGTCTCTGAATTAGTCAACTACTATATTTTCATTTGTGGTATATTTAAGGGAGGAGCGGATACGATTTAGTCTCATCGTTTTCCGCCACCTCTTCCACGTGCGGGCACAGCCTTGAGGAGCGTTGTACTTTGGCATCAACAAGTTGCGGGTACTCAACTTTCCCAACAAGGTTCGTAACTGGGCGGATTGGTCCGCGTTCTTCCGGAGAGACTTTGTCGGGCTCTCAACCCTACCAGCGTCTCGGAGCGAGAAAGATTTCAAGGAGCCGAAGGTCAAGGGTGTTGAGAAGAGGATGGCCTAATTCCTCATTGGTGTGGACTTAGAAAGCGCGGTTGGATATGTAACTCTGAGCATTGATGGAGAAAAGGCTTCCAGTTCGGAGACTGAAGCCAGCTTGTGCGAACGCAACTTTTCTAGCTCTTCAGACAACCGCCCGAAGAAGAAGAAAGCGCAGCACTAGAGAGCGACTTCTCCAGAGTGAATCAAGAATTTGATACTTGTATTTTAATTTTTCTTGATAAGTGTCCGCGCATTAAGTTATTCTAAGCGCGGACGCTATGCCTTGTAAGAACATATTTGATGAAATGACAATGCAGTTTCTTCCTTTCTTGTCTTGTCTTGTCTTGTCTGCGCGGATTCAATATTTGTACCTGCAAATGCATGTTTATAATGCATAAGTACTAATAGCATACCTCCTGTTGTGTAGCTTGGGCGAACGCGGTATTAGTAACCGCAATATACCGGTAATGATAGAGAAAATGCCTATTGAGATATCTCTGCAGGTATAGGTTGTGCGGTTTCAAGAATGTTATCCGCAAATATTGAGGAACATAGAATAAATATACGATGCGGAGGATGGGCGAATACTGAAAGAGTAACCGCGAATACCAGACAATGTAAGACCATTCCATTGAAGCCAGAATGCTATTAATTGGTTCGAGAGTGCGCGAATGCATTATGAATAACCACATGACTTCATACATATATATTAATATCATATAGGATGTGTGAATCTCCCCCTTGAATAGCATAGAGTAGAGATAATATAACTGAAATATAAGACTGCGAACTCGATAATCATATAACCGCACGTTGTAATCATAGATGATATCAAGAATAAGGGTCATTTGAAGAAGTTAGTCTCAGATAGAATTCCAGATTGTGCGAACTCGTCTATATTTAACCGCGCACGATAGTTATAAAATTCATGAATGCTTGCATGCCATGAAGGCTTATAAAGATTGGAACTTCCGCGGAATCTGTACCAGAAACTACACATGATAGAAGATAATTTTTACGAGTACTCTGATGTCGTGAACGCTTAGACAGATTGAAGTCCGGGCGAACTCAGTACAGGTTACCGCACATCATAATGAAAATATTCATGAATGCCTTGACGCCATAAGGGCTTATATAAATAGGCCTTGTGCGAACTCCGATTGAGTAACCGCACATCAAATTGATAATATTCATGAATGATTTGAGGCCATAAAGTCTTATAGAAGTAGACCTTGTGCGAACTCCAATTGAGTAATTGCATAGTATATGGATGCTCAATCTGAGTAAGGAGATGGAACATGTTTCTTCCTGGCATGAAAAAATATCCAGCCAATAATATAACAAGTCATCCTAAAGAGTCTCGAGGGCTAACGACTAAGGTGGACCAGTTGGGCATGAGGCATCCGTGGAGCTTTCCACTGCAAGGATCATCCAGCTGGGCTTTAGGTGTCCAGAGGCAGAGCTTTTCCTCAAAAAGGATGTTCGGGGGTACAAGACATCCATTAACTTGAAGCTTGTCCTCAGAAAGGCGCAAAGTAGTAGCGATACTTCTGTTGATGCGCGACATGGCTGTGCTTTCACTCTAATCAGTTGATCACGTGAGCAAGTCACGAACAGTTCCAGCGAGAGCAATTGCAGTGGGTTTACCACAGAGATTGAACCGTTTGACAGATGTCGGCAGAGAGATCCGGAAACTTAAAGTCCTCCGTAAGAAGATTGGATAAGGACACCACTACACAAAGGTGAGTAACTCGAACCTATTGTGGTCAATGGGGTGTTACACCTACGGATCTCAATTCGAGGGGGTTCAAGTAAGTTTTGGCGATCGTCCGAAGGGAAAACGTAAATATTTACTGCTTAAAGTCCTCCGCATGATTGGATCCAGAGACCTCGCATCAAGGGGGATACAAGTAAGAGTTTATGTGATACTTTGTTTTGACTGCTTAAACCTCCGCATGATTGAAACTGGAGACCTCAAATCAAGGGGGATACAAGTAATCTTGCATGACAGTTCTTGATGTGTTTATCGAGATAGTTGAATTGCTTAGAGTCCTTCGCAAGATTGGATCCGAAGTTCTCAATTCAAGGAGGATACAAGTAAGCGTCTGAATACATGATGGGGCCGCTTAAAGTACATCGCAAGTTTGGATCCTGAGACCTCAAATAAAGGGGGATACAAGTAAGAATTTGCAGTAACTCTCCATGTATTGATTGTTATGAAAAATACTTGATGTAATAAATACATGCAGGATATTGCGACCCAAGAGAAGTATCTCTTTAGGTCTTCGCCGCTCTAAGTGTTGAAGATCTCCTCGGCGTCGAATGATTGCAAACGGTAGCTACCGTTCTTAAGAGATTCTTTGACGATGAAGGGGTCTGCCCAATTCGGATTGAGCTTTCCAACCAAGGTCATCCTGCCTGCAACGTCTACCTTCTTCGTGACGAGATCTCCATCAACGAATTGTTTTACTTTGACATGCTTGTTGAAGTATTTGACATTCTTCTTTTCACCTCTTCTTTTCTGATCGCAGTCTAGTCTCTGAGCTCTTCAATTAGATCAAAACTACACCTCATTTCCTCATCATTTGCTTCCATCCAACCTTCATAATTTTGTTTTGACAAGAAAACTCTTTGGCTCATGACGTTAAACTCCACTGGGATGAGGTCCTCAGAACCATGTGACAACTTGAATGAAGTTTCCCCGGTAGTCGATGTACGAGTAGTTCTCAATGTCCATAGCACCGAGGGTAACTGCTCCACCCAGTTGCCACGCACATTCTCCACCTTCTTCTTCAAGAGATTGAGGATTTATTTTTTGACACTTCCACTTGCCCATTACTCCATGGGTGGTATACCGAAGTAAAGCGCAACTCAATACTGACTTGTTCGCAAAAACTCATCAACTCAGCATTGACAAACTAAGGACCATTGTCAGTGATGATAGCCATTGAAACTCCATGCCGACAAACAATCTCGCCTCATAGAAATTTTTTACAACTTGAGTTGTAGTCTTCGCTAACGCTTTGACTTTGATCCACTTGCTGAAGTAGTCAATCATCACAAGGATGAAACGCCTTTGTCCGCTTGCCATTATAAATGACCCTATGAGTTCCATCCCCCAAACTGCAAATGGACAAGGAGTTGATATAGAGCGCAGCTGCTGATCAGGTTGAAGTTGTAGAGCAAACTTCTGAAACTTGAAACACTTATTTGCATACTGTTCAGAGTCCTTCCTCATTGTCGTCCAGAAGTAACCTTGTCGGAGAATCCTCCTCTCGAGAGTTCTAGCACAAGAATTACTTCCCCACTCTCCAGAGTGGGCTTCTTCCAAGATCCTCAGAACTTCTTCTGACACACCTCGCAAGTGGTGACAAGGTCTTTCGGTATAGAACTCCGGAGAGAAGGAAATAGTAACCCGCATTAAATCTGAACCTCCTCTTGTCAGTTGTTGATGGAAGGAACTTGCCGGTAGAGAAGTAGTAGAGAAAGGGATTCATCCATGATGGACGTTGATCGATCTCCATGATCTCCACTTTCTCGATTGCTAGATGAAACATCTTAGTGATGGTTCCTCCTAAAGGGAGTCCATACTTCGCTAACTCGTCTGCTTCCGAAATCTCCTCCTGGGGTATGCGTTGAATGTCGAAGGTTCGGAAGCTGCCAACTCTTTGTTTTATCAACACCAAGTATTTCTTCAAGATGGGCTCTCTAGTTTCATAGACTCCTTTCACTGGTGACGCCATGACCTAGGAGTCTGTCCGGACTTCGATATCCTTAATGTCAAGCTCTCATATGAAGCTCAAGCCGACAATGAGTGCTTCATATTCAGCTTAGTTGTTGATGGTTTGGAAATAGAGCTTGACAACTTCAATTTTGTCTCCATTTGGATTTATTAAGATCACAGGATGTCAGAGGAGCTCTTGCCAGATGCTCCATCCACGAACATAGTCCAACACAACGGGGTCGGGATCTCCCGTTTGCTAGCACTTTCCTCCACAAAATTAATGATGAAGTCAACGAGGACTTGGGCTTTGATTGCCATCCTCGGAACATAGGAGATGTCAAACTCCCCAAGCTCTATAGCCCACTTGGCTAACCTCCCTGAGTGCTCTGTCTTCTCCAGAATGGACTTCAAAGGGTAGTTCGTGACCACTTGAATTGAGTGAGCTTGGAAGTATGGGCGGAGCCTTCGTGTTGATAATTGCATGTTCATTGCATCATTTTAGGATTCACCACATTACAACACTTATACTCCTTCACTAGAGTTCTCTTACGAGATGATTACATCAAATTGTTTTAAGAATTCTCATTATGACAGGTGGTGAATCATGGAGGCATGGAGGGGCAAGAAGTACCAAATGATGTTCAATTTTTGAAGACAATGGAGAATACAAAATTTAACTGCTTGAATCATGGTTATGAATTTCATCGGTTTCGGTTCGATTTCACTTCTTTCAAATTTATTTCATCTGAAAATTAACCCAAAATGGTTAAATATTGTTTCAGTAATTACGGATTTCACGAGCTCAGCCCGAAGAAACTCAACTGAGTTCCATTGGAAAATCAGAATTTAGAATGAAAATCTATTATAACTCTTCAGTTGTCACCAAAAATATCATGTATTTTGTAATTTGAACCACACATTTACAAAATCTTCTTTCTTTCAGACCTTAAATATTACATTTGAAATATTCAATGGAACTACTGAAAATCTTGCATATTATCAAAATGGAGTTTTAACACCTTAGTTTCAATTGCATGGGGAAGAAAACATACATGTAAAATCACAGACATGTACTATAATCTCCGAATGAATGTTGACTGGAATAAATAAGTACTTCAGGAAAACATAATACTAGGAATTATACAGAACAAAGAATTCTATGAGAAATCTCACATTAAAGCTCTACTGCTGTTTTGAGTTATCCTCGGAGTCTGGGAATACCATTCCCAGGTCTTCATTGTCCCTATAAACTTGAACCAACGCAGCAGCTTTATAAGCAAAGAAGCCTAGCATGGCTGGGACAAGCTATCAATGGAAAGTTTCTTGAATTAGTACATGTTAACTGAAAAGTGACTGTCTGCCTCACATCATGTGAGTTTTCCTCAAATAGTAGAATACTGGTCCAAGTGGTAAACTTTTAGAGTGTCTTTGTAGAAATGAAAAACATGTACATATATAGATAAATAATATGGTCCTAAATTATTCTAGGCAAGGTGGGACTAACATATTTACACATATATATATATATATATATATATATATACACAGAGACACAAGAATAAGGAGCTAATGGGCCATCATGATGGGTCTTCTTCAACAGGCATCAATTGTCTTGAATTTCAACAAAATATTTTGGAACAAAAACTAGTTAGGACCTGTTTCCAACTTAAAAGCAATTGGTTGTAGGTGGAAGGGCCCGATGCATGTATAAGGTGTGCAAGACTATTGTGTTTTCCAGTATGGGGCTATATTCTTAATAGGCCCCTCGGGTGTAGGGCCGTTGACCTCTAATACATAGACTTTTTTTTAATTGGGCAATATGAGAGTGGGTAGTTGTATGGATACCACTAATTAGTAGGCGCCTTGTAACAACCGTAAGACAGGATCAGAACAGCTTTGCCCCTAGATCCGAAGATGGTAGAGTTATGAGATTTGACCCAGGCTGGGCAGAAGGACAAGTTCAGCATTCAGGAGGGTTTACTACTACACGATGGTAGGGTGTGCATACCAGATGTTAGTCACCTCCGAGAGGACATACTGTTTGAAGCTCATAACTCAAAATATTCGATACATCCAGGTAGCACCAAGATGTATGCAGATCTTAAAAAGTTAGTCTGGTGGCCAGGTCTGAAGAATGATGTGGCAGAGTATGTTGGTAAGTGTGAAACTTGCAAGTTGGTTAAAGCCGAGTGCCAGAGACCAGGGGGCAAGTTGAAGCCCCTACCTATTCCGGAGTGGAATTTTGAAGATATATCGATGGATTTTGTTCACGGCCTTCCCCGATCACGGAGTGGGAATGACTCATTATGGGTTATAGTCGATCGTTTGTCCAAGGTTGCCCATTTCATTCCCAATAAGAAAACGGATCAAGGCCCGAAATTGGCTCAGTTGTATGTAGATGAGATAGACCGACTCCATGGTGTCCCCAAGACTATTATTTCAGACAGAGATGGCAGGTTCACCTCCAAGGAATGGAAGCACGTTCAGGAGCGTTTGGGCACTAAGCTACTTTTCAGTACAACCTTCCACCCCCAGACAGATGGGCAAACAGAACGCACAAATAGAACTATGGAAGATATGCTCTGTATGTGCATTCTAGGCTTTGGAGGTAAGTGGGAGAAGTATGTCACCTTAGTAGAGTTCTCCTACAACAACAGTTTTCAAGCAAGCATTGGGATGGCGCCTTTTGAGGCTCTTTATGGTGGGCGGTGTCGGACACCGTTGTGCTGGGCTGAAGTTGAGGAGAGGTCTTCCAACAAAGAATCCTGGGTGGACAAGACCATAGCTCGAATCAAACTCATTCAGGAGCGCATGAAGATGGCTCAGGATCGTCAGACCAAGTACTTTGATCAAAGGCATAGAGCAGTGGAATTCAGTGTAGGAGACTATGTTTATCTGAAGGTCAGACTAGTCAAGGGTGTCTCTCGAATCAAGCGGATGAAGAAATTGAGTCCAAGGTTCGTTGGTCCTTTTGAGGTATTAGAGCGCATTGGTGAGGTTGCATATAGGTTGGCCTTGCCCGAGGAAATGAGTGGTCTGCACGACGTATTCCACGTCTCCTATCTGAGGAGAGCGGTCAGAGATCCCAGTCAGATAATCAGTACTGAAGAAGCACCAATCGAATCAAATCTTAGTATTAATATCAAGCCAGTCATGATAGTTGACTCAAGAGTTCAGAAGCTCCGAAGCAGAGAGATCCGTTTTGTAAAGGTTCTTTGGATGAACTGTGGCCGACCAGAGTACTCATGGGAAAGAGAAGATGAACTCCGGAGCAATGCAGATTATGTTTTCCTATTTGACTCAGGTATGTTTGTAATTTTCGAGGACGAAAATTTTTAGGAGGGGAGATTTGTAACAAACGTAATTTAATACGCAAAATTAAATTATGATCACAGAGTCCGATTTCGAGCAAGATTGATCAAGCCAGCGTCGAGTCGAGGTACAATTTTTATTACGATCAATGGATGCGCGTCATTAAATTCATAAACGAAAGTATTCGAAATTTCAAGTGACGCATTCTAATATTTTTGCGAGGACGTGGGGCGTAGATTTAGCGGTTACTAAGGTTTGACAACTTTGGAATAAGATTTAAAAGGTTTAAAATTCTCTCCTAAGAATTTAAGATGAATATTCAATTTAAGAAAAGGCCGCAAGTCATGTTTTAGCAGATAATGGAGCAGCGCGTCGGTTCCTTTCCCCTCCACGCATAAACGAAACTGCTGGTAGTTCCTTTTTAATCGCTCTGAGTCGCTCACAGAAGGGAAAAACAGTCGCTCAGTTATTTTTCCCTCTTGACCCGGGCGTGAGTTAGGAGTTAGGGTTTCTTGTTCCCGTCGATCGGCATCTCTCTCTCTCCCGATCCTAGCGTCTTCTCAGCCGATCGCCATTTTCTCCCCCTCTGTCGCATCGTCCAGACGCAGAAGCGACGGTAGGCGCATGCGCAGGAGACGGCGAGCCTGTCGCAGTTCGACAGTTTTTCCCGGTGAAGTCCTTCGACTCCAGGCCTCGATCGACTCTCCTTTCCGTGCCCTAGCAGCCTTTTGTATCCAAGAGCAGTGAGGACCCGTTCCAGCATCTCTCCGTGTTCGATAGCAGCGGTGGAACTTCCTCCTCGTCAAGAAACTAGGGCAGTCCCTTTCTGACAATTTACTTCCTTTCAATTTGGTAAGTTAAGGCACTTTTCCACTGACCTGTTAGTAGCCATGAATTTGTAATCCTAGATTAATACTAGAAATTATTAATCCCTATTTTAATTTGGGGACGCTTTCAAACCCTTTGTTTCTCCTTCGTAGAATTATCATTGTTCACTCTTTTGGTAAATCTTGAAACGTTAATGTGTTGTCAAATCTTAGAAGATGGAAAACAAAGTAATTAGGGTTTTGTTTTCTTCAGATTTAAGGCTTGAACTTGCTTAGATCGGAGCAAGAATCAAGCGTGTCAAGCGTGCAAGTAATCTAGAAAGGAACCATGCCGCCGAGACTGGTGTACGAACGTCGTAATCCCAATGTAAGAAATTCTATTCTTTTTAGTTAGACATATCAAATAATTGTATGCACAGATTGTATTCCTCGTACAGTAGGAGGATAATTGTAATATTGTTCAACCACGTTTATCCAGACATTTATGTTCAACATGTTAAGATAATACGATATATAATTAACCAGTTTAGTAAATTTGAAATCCAATAGTTAACAACAAAATTTATTAGGAGGCATGAGTGAGACTCTCTCCTTCGTGATAGATAGAGACGCACTATCTTACTCATAGGGCATAGTAGACCTTATGAGCCTCAAATGCAGGGAGACGTTTTCTCCATTCAGAAGATGCGAGTCTGTGTCCGTCGGACACTAGAACCTCTGCGTTCATTAGATGAGACTCGGATCGTTAGAATGCGCATAAGAAACTACTCCAGTTAGATTATGAAGGGTGACAAACTTAAGACAAATAGAAGCCGGCTCAGTTGGTGATGAGAGTCCGCTTGAGGACTCTTTATCAAGGAGGTCGGGGGATCGAGCCCTGGCCTCAACAACCTATCGGCCCTGTAGTGGGGCCGGGGATGGGTTGGGGTGTACGGTCCGCGGGACCTGATAAGGCTCATCGGATGGACTCCCGGTGGGACCCCTGGGCTGTGGTGCGACGCCAGGTATCCAGGGTGGCAGGCAGGTGGGACGCCTGTCCTGCATCATAAAAGTGCACTTTTATGATGCAGGACAGGCGTCACACCTGCCTGCCACCCTGCAGCCTGGCGTCGCACCAGCCCAGGGGGCCCACCTTGGCGTCGCACCAAAGCGTCTTTAATCAGGTCCGCGGCCCGTACACCCCAACCCATCCCCGGCCCCACCACAGGGCCGATAGGTTGTTGAGGCCGGGGCTCGATCCCCCGACCTCCTTGATAAAGAGCTTTCAGGCAAGCTCTCATCACCAACTGAGCCGCGTCCAATGTTACAGATGTTTGGGCAGAGGGCACTTTGCAGCACAGTGCCCTACTCGAAACTTATTAGTTGAGGAATCCGGTGAGCCCAGCACGGAGGCTGAGGATGCTCCCGTCGAGGAGGTTACAGCTGTTGTGGAGGACGGATGGGAGAGCGACGCTGAAAGAGCTCTAGAGTTAGGAGTCATCCGCCGCCTCTTACACACACCACGAGCCGAGGAGGATTGGCGGCGCACCATGATTTTTTTTACATACTTCCCGAGCGCAGGAGGTCCCTGCAAGCTTGCTATTGATAGCGGTAGCTGCGTGAACATCATTGCGAAGAAAGGGGTCGGCAGGATGCAGCTTACTGCTGAACCACATCCACACCCCTACCGTGTCCTTTGGGTGGACAAGTCCACCATCCAGGTATCGCAACGATGTTTAGTCCCCATTAGCCTAGCCTCCACTGAGCATCAGGTTTGGTGCGACGTTCTTCCGATGGATGTCGCCCACGTGTTACTTGGACGACCCTGGTTATACGACCGCGATGCCACATGTTATGGTCGCTCCAACACGTGTGTCTTCTTCGACAAAGGTCGAAAGATCACCCTTACCCCGACCCAGCCCAGGGACCCTCCCAAGGGCAAGGTCGACTCTTCTGTTAGTGCGGGTTCATCCAGGCCTCTCCATGTTGTAAGGAAGGGTGATTTCTTGAGAGAGAGTTTGGACGCGGGGGTTATGTTCGTTGTGGCTGCCACTCTGTCATCTGAGACTCCTAGTGATGCTGAGATCACTGACCCAGATGCTCGCCGGCTGTTAGATGCTTATGGAGACATCATGCCTGAGGAGCTCCCTGATGAGCTCCCTCCTTTGAGAGACATCCAACACGCCATTGATCTTATCCCTGGGGCATCTTTGCCCAACCTCCCACACTACCGTTTGAATCCCACTGAGCACGCCGAGCTGAAGCGACAAGTTGATGAGCTTCTTCGGAAGAAGTTCATTCGAGAGAGCTTGAGTCCTTGTGCTGTACCGGCCCTTCTCACCCCGAAGAAGGACGGAAGCTGGAGCATGTGCATAGATAGTCGAGCCATCAATAAAATTACGGTGAAGTATCGCTTTCCCATCCCCCGCCTTGATGACCTCTTGGATTCTATGGCTGGTGCTCAGATCTTCTCGAAGATCGATCTTCGCAGCGGGTACCACCAGATTAGAGTCAGGGAAGGGGACGAGTGGAAAACAGCCTTCAAGACAAAGGATGGCTTGTACGAGTGGCTTGTCATGCCATTCGGATTATCGAATGCGCCCAGTACCTTCATGAGGGTGATGACACAGATCTTGCGGCCCTATATGGGCAAATTCTTAGTCGTGTACTTTGACGATATATTGATTTACAGCCAGGACCGCACCGATCATCTCCGTCATATTCGCCTCGTATTTGATTTGTTGCGACGAGAGCACCTTTATATCAATCTGAAGAAGTGTTCCTTTCTGTCCGCCTCAGTGCACTTCTTAGGCTACATTATATCTGCTTCTGGTATATCAGTCGATCCGGATAAGGTCAAATCTATTCGTGATTGGCCTACCCCCTCGAACATCCACGAGGCCCGGAGCTTTCATGGGCTGGCCACCTTCTATCGGAGATTCGTTCGCGGCTTTAGTGCCATTATGGCCCCATTTACGAGCTGCCTCCGTAAAGGTGATTTTGTCTGGACGAAGGCCGCCATGCGGGCCTTCGGGGAGATTAAGGAAAGATTGTCGTCCGCCCCTGTCCTACGCTTACCTGACTTCTCTAAACCATTCGAGGTGGCCTGCGATGCATCCGGTGTTTGCATTGGGGGAGTGCTTAGTCAGGAAGGTCATCCAGTTGCTTACTTTAGTGAGAAACTGAATGACGCCCGACAAAAGTACTCCAACTATGACAGAGAGTTCTACGTCATAGTACAGGCCCTACGCCACTGGCGCCACCATCTCCTACACAAGGAGTTTATTCTGTATTCAGACCACCAGGCCCTGCGCTATCTGGACTCGCAAAAGAAATTGGGGCATCGTCATGCGAAATGGGTGGAGTACATGCAGGAGTTTCATTATGTTCTTAAGCACCGAGCGGGTGTTGAGAACAAGCCGGCTGACGCTTTGAGTCGCCGCGTCAGTCTGTTACACACTATGAGTGCGAGAGTAGTGGGCTTTGAGCGCCTAGTGTTTGACTACCCTGAGTGCCCCGATTTTGGTGAGATACATGCGACATTGTCTCGGGACCCACCTGATCCTCGCGATGGTTACACGATCACTGACGGGTATTTATTCAGGGGTTCGCGTCTCTGCGTTCCTCAAACTTCCCTGCGTGATTTCCTCGTCTGGGAACTCCACGCAGGCGGCGCAGCTGGACACTTCGGTCGTGACAAGACAATAGCATTAGTCGAGGACCGCTTCTTCTGGCCTAGCTTGAAGAAGGACGTCACTAGGATTGTGCGACATTGTCGCGTCTGCCAGACTGCGAAGGGGTCTCGTCAGCCCACCGGATTGTACACGCCCTTGCCTGTTCCTCTGCGACCGTGGACGGATATTAGTATGGATTTTGTGCTCGGGCTCCCTCGCACGTTGAGGAAGCTTGACTCTATCTTTGTGGTGGTGGACCGTTTCTCCAAAATGGCCCATTTTATTCCATGTCGAAAGACTGCTGACGCCTCTCATGTGGCGGTCTTATTCTTTAGGGAGGTTTTAAGTATCATGGGTTGCCCACTTCTATCGTGTCAGATCGTGACGTGAGGTTTATGAGCTATTTCTGGAAGACGTTATGGAAGAAGACCGGTACAATATTGAAGTTTTCCTCCGCCTATCACCCACAGACGGATGGACAAACTGAGGTTGTCAACCGTAGTTTGGGGACCCTATTGCGGTGTTTAGTTGGAGATAGCCCCTCCACCTGGGACTCCGTGTTGCCCATAGCTGAATTTGCATATAATAGTTCGGTCAATAGGTCCACAGGTCTGAGTCCATTCCATATCATCTTAGGTTATGAACCTAGAAAACCTATTGACTTGATCGCTATTCCACTTGAGTCCCGACCCAGTGAGTCGGTCGAGTCTTTCATTGAGCATGTGCATTCACTTCATGAGTCGGTCCGTAAGAAAATTGCAGCTAGTAATGATTATTATAAAGATCGAGCGGACCAGCACAGGCGTGAGCAGATCTTCGAGGCGGGAGAGCAGGTGTTGATTCGTATTCGGCCAGAGAGGCTCCCACAGGGGCCTGCAAAGAAATTAAGCGCCCGCCGAATGGGCCCCTACACAGTCGTGCGACGCATTGGCACTAACGCACATGAGATCGACATCCCTCATGGTATGGGCATTAGCCGAGTATTTAACGTAGAGGATTTGACTCCTTACTACGAGGAGCACGTGTATGCTAACCCTTTCTCCACACCCTCACCTGAGCTTTTGCCACTTGTGTCCCCTACCATCCCCTCCTATTCCCACCCGAGGAGTCACTCCAGGAAATTCATCCGACACCGGTTACGATCCTGCCGAGCCAGCAGTCAGACGGAGATACATCTTTGCCAGAGACACCCACTCCTACCGGCGACATACTTCAGATCATGGGCCACGACTTTTATACGGTTAGCGGACGATCCATTGTCCGTTATCTAGTTCGATGGAGCGGTCGTCTGCTATATGATGCCATTTGGATTTCTTCAGAGGAGCTCGAGAGACTCGCCCCGCAGCTTCGCCGAGACTATGATCTTCTTCACTCACCGGAGTTGAGTGCTTTCAAGCCGGGGAGAGTTGATGGCGCGCGCGTCTATTCCCGCAGGAGGCGGTGAACCCTCGCTCGGACGTTCGATCCGAACCCACGGTTGCATCCGGATCGTCGTTGCGAGTCGAGTTGCTATATTTTTTTTTTATATTTCGGAGTCTATTTAGCGCCCGATCGGACCGGACATTCTGAGCCGTTCATTTCGGGTTGCCCTAGTCATATTATTATAAATAGGGCAATTGGGGGCTGTTTTAGGGATCGAAGATTGGCTGCAGGATCGCACCCGTCGGTCTTGCTTTGGTGCGACGCCAAAGCCTTCCGCCTCCTCTCCTGGTGCAACGCCGGAAGACCCCCGCCCCTCCTTGGTGTGACTCCAAGGTATTCTCCGCCTCCTTCATCTTCCCCGACCAGCCCGCCATCTCCTCTAGCCGCAGTCCTTCATCTTCCCCGACCAGCCCGTCGTCTCCTTTAGCCGCAGCCCTTCGTCTTCACCGCCCCAGCCCCCCATCCTCTCCCTCGTGCAGCCACCTCCAGCAGCACCTCTTCCCCTCCTCCTCTCCCACGTGCAGCCACCTCCAGCCGCACCCTTCCCCTCATCCTCTCCCTCGTGCAGCCACCACCAGCCGCACCCCTCCCCTCCTCCTCTTCCCCGTGCTGCCACCTCCAGCAGCCCGCATTCTAGCACCGCCCCAGCCCTCCCATCCTCTCCCTCGTACAGCCACCACCAGCCGCACCCCTCCCCTCCTCCTCTTCCTCATGCAGCCACCCAGCAGCCCTCAACCAGCCCCTCTACTCGCCTCTATTTGCACATGTAAGTTGTTAACTGGAGTTTAGTCTTTTATTGTTGAATATTCAACACCTATGCTTTGTTGTGGACAATATTTTATATGCTAGTAGTACCTGGTTGTTTGATTTGCAGGACCCCTTTTGTGTGCGCTTAAAATTACTTGCGCTTTGGTTGTTTGCAATCCATATCTGTTTCTCTTTAATTAATATTTGCAAATGTCGTGCCTCTACTTGAGTTATAATAGTTAATTATTGTTGCAGTTTTAAGCGGACCGCCTCTTGCATTGCATCGAAACATTGCATTTAACCCTGCATTGCATTAGTCCGCCAAAAGTCCACCTACCACTGCATCAAATAGCCTCACGCCTTGCCCTGGCTATACAATCCTTTCAATAGCCTCAAGTCTCTCCTACCTGGATGACACACTAGATCTATCCTAGACCTCGGCGCCAACACAAGCCGATTTCCACACAATACAAAGAAAAACAACAATGATCAAAACCCAAAAATAAATACAAGAGAAATTGACAAACTTATGTAGAAAAACTCCCTATAACTGATGTCGAAGGAAAACCGGAGAGTGACGGTTGAAATAGTCGTTAGAGAACGTGAACCCTTCTCTTGAATAATAGTTTAGACACTTAAACTTCCTTTGAATCGTTTAGCGTTGAAGCATGAGAGTGCTAGAGTCTTTTTGGACATCTAAGGCATACAGTCCTTCAAAATATTCATGGAAGTTCTGAAAACACGAGCGAATAAACAACTTTTATTGTTCTCTAGAAGGCTATTGTCTGCGGTAACAACTTTTATTGTTCTCTAGAAGGCTATTGTCTGCGGTAACGTTGAAATAAAAAATCCCGCACTCATTTTTAATTTTTGGACAGCGGAGATTGTCATATCGAGCAGGCGCTACCACATGGCGATAGTGGCTATTGCGGGGTGGTAGTGAAAATATATTTACCGGAGCTCCTCTCGGATTTTTCCGCTCTCTGTTTTCCCATGGTGACGGTGTTGCTATATGAAGCTATTATTAGGCGGTAGCACTATCACAGGCGATAGTGGATTATGAATTTTCCTGCTCCTTCCGAAAATCTCGCGCTCCATCTGAAAATCTCGTGCTCCTTGCTCAGATCGAGGGGTTGTCATTTTAAGTCTGAGCGTTACTACGGGGAGGTATCAGGTATCGTCGGTGGTAGGTAACATTTTGTCCTTAGAAGCATTCTTCCGGCTTAATTCTTACCGTAACATTCAGTACTTGTTTCAACAATAATTCTTGAACTTTCACACAATGAAACATTTGTGAATATAAATCAGATACATATCAAGATTTGTTATTCTGAAACCAAGAGTATGTTCAACCATGCTCCAAAATCTAAGGTACAACCACAATGTTTTTTGGTGCATACATATTCATAATTCTCCAGAAGACTAGAGAGAATTCTTGAAGAAGACGGGAGGTTCTAGGGATATCTATAATGTTGTAATGGAGCCGTTTAAAGTATTGCAGGGTTGTGTAGAATACTTGACGCAGGATAGGCCGTGTAACGTGGGCGTGTCGACACGAATGCAATCCTAAGTGAACAATGCACAGTGGACTCAATCAATTCCAACCTAAATGATGCGTGGGAAATTTCACGTTAATCCAGAAATAAAACTTAGAAGTTATATTTATATAAGCTCAGCAAAATAATCATAAGGTGAACTTGAATTTCAAGTAAGCAAGCAATGTAATATTCGATTACACACGTAGTGCTATCAGCTATGAACCTCCACAAATAAACTTAATAGGATAAATAGAGGAGGTTTCAGAGCCCGGCCAACAGGCCAGCGTGGACACCGGCAGGAGGGCCTCACCAGGCAGGGCCAGGGAGAAAATTTTTCCCAAGCGTCGAACTTGTTTCAACTCACCTGAGAGGAGGCCAGGTCCGCGGAGACAGAACCAGCAATAATTCTTGAACTTTCACACAATGAAACATTTGTGAATATAAATCAGATACATATCAAGATTTGTTATTCTGAAACCAAGAGTATGTTCAACCATGCTCCAAAATCTAAGGTACAACCACAATGTTTTTTGGTGCATACATATTCATAATTCTCCAGAAGACTAGAGAGAATTCTTGAAGATGACGGGAGGTTCTAGGGAAATCTATAATGTTGTAATGGAGCCGTTTAAAGTATTGCAGGGTTGTGTAGAATACTTGACGCAGGGTAGGCAGTGTAACGTGGGCGTGTCGACACTAATGCAATCCTAAGTGAACAATGCACGGTGGACTCAATCAATTCCAACCTAAATGATGCGTGGGAAATTTCACATTAATCCAGAAATAAAACTCAGAAGTTATATTTATATAAGCTCAGCAAAATAATCACAAGGTGAACTTGAATTTCAAGTAAGCAAGCAATGTAATATTCGATTACACATGTAGTGCTATCAGCTATGAACCTCCACAAATAAACTTAATAGGATAAATAGAGGAGGTTTCAGAGCCCGGCCAACACGCCAGCGTGGACGCCGGCAGGAGGGCCTCACCAGGCAGGGCCAGGGAGAAAATTTTTCCCAAGCGTCGAACTTGTTTCAACTCACCTGAGAGGAGGCCAGGTCCGCGGAGACAGAACCAGCACCCCCCCCTCCCCCCCCCCCCCCCCCCCCCCCCCCCCCCCCCCCCCCCGCGCGTGGGAGGCAAATATGATCAGTCGAGCCCGAGGTCGGGGAAGAGCCCAACAACCAAGGAGAGTGGGAGATCGGAGAGTGATGCCCTGTGACTTCCACGGTCACGCGACAACAATGTGCCTGGAATTCTTAGAGCTGAGGAGAGAAGCTGGAAGAAGAGCCCGAGAAGGGCAGCGGGTGCAGAGAGGGGGAGAAGAAGTGAGGAATGAAGGCATTGGACGTCAGGCCCCGAGGAGGTGTGAAGACCGAGCGGACCTGGGGGGTCGAGGAGGAATTGGGATAATCCACAGCGGAGTGGGATTAGAGATAACCCAGAAAGTGAGTCTCCATGCGGTGTATCACCGAAGCGTAGCTTTCACTTCCCAAACTCCACCTCTGATGAGATAGATCACATTCTCGACTGAGGATATGCTGGGCAATGAGAACCCCTTCCATGACGCGGTGGTAATCCAGGCGGCGGTGGAAAAATTCACGGTATCCCTAATCCTAGTGGATAGTAAGAGCTCCGTCAATGTCATCTTCAAGAAGGCTTTCGACACAATGTTGGTGGAAGAGAAGAGGGTCACCGTGATGTGGCCCTTCGACTGTGACCTAGTTCGGCCGGGAAGAAGAGGGAAGTCCCGTAGAGGGTTGGCGTTGCGCTTGCGAGATCCAATGGTGTCGGGAAGGATTCCACGGGGAAGGAGGAGGCCGGATGGGGGAAGATCTCCTGATCGGACGCCGGGATGCGGCGCGGAAGCGAGCGGAGCAGCTGCGGGCGCGAGAAGACGCGGATCGGGGGGGGGGGGGGTGAGCGGCGTGGAAAAGTTACGGAAGGGTTTTAGAAAAGAGAGAGAGGGGATTAATTCTTGCATCCCTTCATAAAAAAAACCCTCAACCCCATATATGGTTGAGCCCAAAACCAAACCCAAGGTTCACAAACTAAGCATAAAAAACAACACATAAAAGATACACGCCACCCAAAATGAGCGACTAATCGGATCGTGCCGGGGCGCGGCGCTTGTAGGTTAACCCCCAACGTGGGTTCGTAACATCTCCGTCGGCGTCCTCATCAAGCTTGTCCTCAAGCTTGTCCTGCAACTATGGTGGTATGTTGACCAATGGGGGGGGGGGGGGGGGGGGGGGGGGGGGGGGGGGGGGGGGGGGGGGGGGGGGGGGGGGGGGGGGGGGGGGGGGGGGGGGGGGGGGGGGGGGGGGGGGGGGCGCACCCACGAACGGTTTCAACTGGGATACGTGGAAGACATCATGGATCTTGGCCTCGACAGGTAGGTGGAGACGGTATGCCACCTCTCCAATGCGCTCTGCAATCGGGAATGGCCCATAGAACTTGGGCCCCAACTTGTTGTAGGCTCTCTGTGCGATGGACGTCTGCCTGTATGGGCGGCGTTTCAGCCATACCCAATCACCTGGGGCAAAGAACAACTCACGGTGCCCCCTGTCGTAGGCCGTCTCCATACGGCCCTGAGCCTGGAGCAGCCTCTCCCGGGCCATCGCTAGGACCTGGTCACGCGTGGCCAGCTCGGTGTCGACCGTCTGAGAACGAGCGGAGGCACAAGTGTAAGTAAGGAGGCGCGGCGGTTCATGACCGTAGATCAGACGGAACGGCGTAGTCTGCAAAGCGGAATGGTAGGATGTGTTGTAACAATACTCCACCCAAGGGAGCCATCGGACCCAATCCTTGGGGCGGTCCCCCGTGATACAGCGCAAATACATCTTTAGGGTCCGGTTGACCACCTCCGTCTGGCCATCCGACTGCGGGTGGTAGGCGGACGACATCGCCAACTTGGTACCGCACAGTGCAAACAACTCCTGCCAAAATAGGGACGTAAACACCTTGTCCCTGTCGGACACGATGCTCTCTGGAATGCCATGCAGACGGAACACCTGGTCGAAAAAGATGCGGGCAACCACATCCGCCTCTACGGGGCGGCTCATCGCCATGAAGTGAGCGCCCTTGGACAGGCGATCGATCACCACAAAAATAACTGATCGCCCCCTTGACCTGGGTAGTCCCTCAATAAAGTCCATCAATATGTTGGCCCAAATCTGTGTCGGAACGGGAAGGGGCTGAAGTAAACCGGCGGGTGAGAGGTTGTCTGTCTTGCTGCGCTGGCAGACGGGGCAGAGTGCGATGAAGCCTTGTACCCCCCTTTTTAATCCCTTCCAAAAGAACTCGGCTCGAACCCGCTGAAGGGTCTTATGAACCCCTTCATGTGTGGTGCCATGTAAGCCTGTCAGAATGTCTGATATCAAAGGCGAGGTGTCCGACAGGTAGAGGCGGCCCTTGTACCAGATGAGGTCGTCCCGAGCTGTCCAGTGTGAAGGAGCACTTCCCTCCTCAATACGGTGTAATAACTCGCAGAGAGCCGGTGTGTCTCGGATCTCCTGCTGAAGGCGGTGGTGGATGGTCGATATCGGACAAGAAATGGCCAAGACAGCCCCTCCTGATGATCGCGGTGGGAAAGTGCGTCTGCGGCGCGGTTCAAAGCGCCCTCCTTGTATTCCACACGGAAATCAAATCCCAACAGCTTGCTGATCCAACGTTGTTGCGGTGTAGTGATGAGGCGTTGCTCTAAGAGATACTTGAGGCTGAAATGGTCAGTGCGAATAGTGAACGGCCGCCCCCCATATGTACGGTCGCCAGTGTTGGACGGCCTTTGCCAATCCGATAAGCTCCTGCTCATAAGCCTGCAGCTTCTGATGATGTACGACCGTGCGCTGGCTGAAATAAGCCACTGGGTGGCCCTCCTGTTGGAGCACCGCACCGTATCCCTGGCCTGAGGCGTCACACTCTATCTGGAACTCCTGGTCAAAGTCTGGTAAACGCAACACCGGGGCTGACACCAGGGCCTGCTGGAGAACGTGAAAGGCCTCCGTCGCGCTGTCTCCCCACACAAAAGAATGCTTCCTCAGAAGAGCGAATAGTGGTGCTGCAATGATGCTGTACCCCTGGATGAAGCGTCTGTAATAGCCCGCCAGTCCGAGGAAACCCCGCAGTTCCCGCAAAGTCTGGGTGGTAGGCCACTCCATCACGCCCTGGATCTTGATGGGGTCTGCCGATACCCCTGTGCTATCCACCACATGCCCCAAGTAGGACACCCGTTCAGTGCCAAAGGAACACTTGGCACGCTTCAAGAAGAGTCTGTGCTGTCTGACTAATTGGAGAACGGCTCGGAGGTGGCCAAGATGTTCCTTCCAAGTCGCGCTGTACACCAAAATGTCGTCAAAGAAAACAAGTACGAAGCGACGCAAAAGACCATGGAATACCTCGTTCATCAATGCCTGGAAAGTGGAGGGGGCATTGGTGAGCCCGAACGGCATCACCAAAAACTCGAAGTGGCCGTGATGGGTGCGGAACGCTGTCTTTTCCACATCCTCGGGAGCCATGCGCACCTGATGGTACCCGGAGCACAAATCCAACTTGGAGAAAAAGCAAGAGCCATGTAGCTCGTCCAGGAGCTCCTCCACGACCGAAATGGGGAACTTGTCCTTCACCGTCCGCGCATTCAACTCGCGGTAATCGACACAGAAGCGCCATGTGTCGTCCTTCTTGCTGACCAATAAGACCGGAGAGGAGAAAGGGGATACACTGTGGCGGATGATGCCCTGCTGCAGCATGGCGTCGCACTGACGCTCGATCTCATCCTTCTGCCTGAATGGGTAGCGGTAGGGGCGTACCACCACCGGGGCCGTTCCGGGAAGGAGACAAATACGGTGATCCCGCCGTCGAACGGGAGGAAGACCGGTCGGGGTTGTCGTCGTGTCGTCATACTCCTGTAGAAGAGCCTCCAGATCAGAGGATTCTGTATGGTCCCCGCAAGCGAGGAACACCTGTCGGGAGATAGTTGGCATGCGGCCCTGCCACACCGTCTGATGCGGGTGTCGCCCCCAAGTCATCGTCAGAGCATCGAAATCCCACAGAAGAGGCCCCAACGTGCGGAGCCAGCGGACTCCCAACACTGCCACAAAGCCTCGCAAGGCTATCACATAGAAGTCAACGTGGGACTGATAGCCCTCCACGCTAATCGACACCGCTCTGCAGACGCCCGTGCACAACATAGCCATGCCATTGGCAACAGAAACTCGGAGGCTCGGACGGGCAGTAATAGGTAAATGAAGCTGCTGTGCGGTGATATCGCTGAGAAAACTGTGTGTACTGCCCGAGTCCATAAGAGCGACTAGAGGGTGATCCGCCACCAAAATCGGTAGCTGAATCGTGTCCCCAGTCTGGGATCCAATCATAGCATGGACGGAAATCTCCGGTTCGCCCGTGTCCTCATCCCCGGGGTCCTCATCAGAGGGATCCTCCACCTCTAACCAAAACAGGCGCTTGCACCGATGTCCACGGGTGAAAGGCTCGTCACAGTTGAAACAAAGGCCTTTGGCACGCCCATCCGCCATCTCCTGAGCGGAGAGCCGTCGAAATGTAGACTGTCGGTCGCCTTCCTTGCCCCTGCCAGCTCCCGGGCTAAAAGTAACAGGCGACGGGCCCAAGCTCCTGGGGGGTCCCTCACCATATCGACGACCCATGGACTGCCGGTCCATCAACAGGCGTCCTCAAAGATGCGGGATAAGCTCATAGCAGTGGACAGGTCTACGGGGGACTGCAACTGAACGTCCATCCGCAAACGCTCATGGAGGCCAGCCAGGAAGACTAGTACCTGCTGGGATGTAAGCACGGTCGGGGCGCGAGCGAGGAGCACCAGAAACTGATTGATATACTACTCAATGAAGCCAGTCTGTCGGAGAGAAATAAGGTCACCCATGGGATTGCAGAGAAGCGGGGGCCCAAAACGCAAGGTGCACTGAGTCTTGAAATCCTCCCAACCCAACTGGGGCTGCTCTCGTCGTAGCTGTGAGAACCACATCTGGGCCGATCCGAGGAGATGAAACGATGCAATTCCAATCCAGTCCTCTTCCGGAGTGCGTTGGGTTTCATAGAACTGCTCGCAATGAGTGAGCCACGTTAGTGGATCCTCCCGACCATCAAACAGAGGAAATCCAACTTCACAAAACGAGGAAACCCGCCTCCTTCGTTTCTCGGTGCCGAGGATTCGTGTACCGTTTGGGAGGAGCCCGAAGCGGCACGCGGGGCCGGCGGGGCCGGCGGGGCCGGCGGGGACGCATCCGGCCTAAGGGCTTCGATGAGGGCCCTATTGTTGGCCACCATCATTTGCTGAAAGGATTCCACAATTTGGGCCAAGGTAAGCCCTCCCGAGTTGTCGTTGTCCATGGGAGCGGGCTGAAAGTTAGTGTGGAGGATCGGAGGGGTGGGCAAAATACCCGTGCTGTCCGGGAGGAGTGGAAAACCGGAGGAGGATGCCCCCAACAGGATCGGTGAGGGAGGACAGCGGCTGGGGCGGCCGGATCCGGGTTGCGGACACGCCGGACGGGGCTGCGAGGGGGTTGTCGGAGCTAGGACAGCGGCGGCGGGCGGCGGTGATGGTGGAGGAGGCGTCGAGGAAGAGGAGAGCTCTGATACCAAGTTGATGCGGCCCTTCGACTGTGACCTAGTTCGGCCGGGAAGAAGAGGGAAGTCCCGTAGAGGGTTGGCGTTGCGCTTGCGAGATCCAATGGTGCCGGGAAGGATTCCACGGGGAAGGAGGAGGCCGGATGGGGGAAGATCTCCTGATCGGACGCCGGGATGCGGCGTGAAAGCGAGCGGAGCAGCTGCGGGCGCGAGAAGACGCGGATCGGGGGGGGAGCGGCGTGGAAAAGTTACGGAAGGGTTTTAGAAAAGAGAGAGAGAGAGAGAATAGAGAGAGAGAGGGGATTAATTCTTGCATCCCTTCATAAAAAAAATCCTCAACCCCATATATGGTTGAGCCCAAAACCAAACCCAAGGTTCACAAACTAAGCATAAAAAAAACAACACATAAAAGATACACGCCACCCAAAATGAGCGACTAATCGGATCGTGCCGGGGCACAGCGCTTGTAGGTTAACCCCCAACGTGGGTCCGTAACACACCGCCACCGACGGGCCTCTCTTCGGTTTCTCTGGGGAAAGGAAGGAGGTTGAAGGAGTGGAACTCCTTGCGACTCTGAGAGGGACGTCAAAGAACTATAGGTTCTCCATCATCGACGCGCCGAGCAGCTAGAACGTCATCATTGGGAGTCCCCTCATCAACGCCTTCCAATGTGTGCCCTCGTCCTATCACCAATGCCTAAAGTACAATATAAAAGGGTTGCGGATCCGGATCAGGAGTGATCCCAAAGTGGCTAGGCAGTGTTATCTCAACGTTGTCAACACCATCAGCTGGAAATATTGGAGAGTGGTGCCCTGTGACTTCCACCAGGTGGAAGGTCACGCGACAACAATGTGCCCGGAATTCTTGGAGCTGGGGAGAGAAGCTCGGGAAGGGAAGCAGGTGCAGAGAGGGGGAGAAGAAGTGAGGAATGAAGGCATTGGAGGTCAGGCCCTGAGGAGGTGTGAAGACCGAGCGGACTTGGGGGGTCGAGGAGGAAATGGGATAATCCACGGGGGAGTGGGATTAGAGATAACCCACAAAGGGAGTCTCCATGCGTTGTATCACCGAAGCATAGCTTTGACTTCCCAAATTCCACCTCTGATGAGATAGATCACATTCTCGGCGGAGGGCATGCTGGGGAATGAGAACCCCTTCCATGACGCGGTGGTGATCCAAACGGCGGTGGAAAACTTCATGGTATTCTGAATCCTAGTGGATAGTAGGAGCTCCGTCAATGTCGTCTTAAAGAAGGTTTTCGACACAGTGTTGGTGGAAGAGAAGAGGGTCACCGCCACCGACGAGCCTCTCTTCGGTTTCTCTGGGGAAAGGAAGGAGGTTAAAGGAGTGGAACTCCTCGCGACTCTGGGAGGGACGTCAAAGAACTGTAGGTTCTCCATCATCGATGCGTCGAGCAGCTACAACGCCATCTTTGGGAGTCCCCTCATCAACGCCTTCCAATGCGTGCCCTTGTCCTATCACCAATGCGTGCCCTTGTCCTATCACCAATGCCTAAAATACAATATAGGAGGGTTACGGATCCGAATCAGGATTGATCTCAAAGTGGCTAGGCAGTGTTATCTCAGCGCTGTCAACACCATCAGCTGGGAAAAGGAGGTCGAGGTGGTGGACAGAGTGATGGAGGAGATGGAGAGGCTAGAGGTCGTCGAAGAGGTGGAGGAGAAGGAGATTCAAGCTGAGGGCGGGAGGCCCGGGAAGGTAAAGGTCAGTGGGAAGCTGGAGGAGGGAGACAAGGAGAAGATCTTATCTTGCATCCAGGAGAATGCAGACATCTTCGCATGGAGTGTCGTCGACATGTCGGGCATTGACGTGGACGTTGTTTGTCATCACCTCAATCTCGACCAGGGAGTCTGTCCCATCAGACAAAAGAAAAGGGCAACAACCACTACTTTGGCCGATCCCATCCGAGAGGAGGTGCAAAAGCTATTTGAGGCGGGTTTTGTGCGGAGATCCAGTACCCAGGTTGGGTATCTAATGTTGTAATAGTGAAGAAAGGTGATGGGAAGTGGCGCATGTGTATTGATTTTTCACTTTTTAATAAAGCTTGCCTCAAGGATTGTTATCCCATGCCTCAAATCGACGCGCTGGTAGATTCAACCGTTGGTTTCCCTGTTATGAGTTTTTTAGATGTTTTCTCAGGTTACCACCAAATTCGACCCACAGGATGTGAGGAATGTTTCCTTCATCACCAACGATGGGTGTTACAGCTATAAAATGATGTTCTTTGTGCTTAAAAATGTAGGAGAAACATACCAGAAAATGATGGGCCGAGTGTTCAATGAACAAAAGGGGCGGAACTTTGAGGTATATGTTGACGACCTCAAGGTGAAGAGTAAGAGTGTGGAAGAACATCTGCAGGACTTGACGGAGACCTTTGCCACTCTCCGGAAGTTCAAAATGAGGCTCAACCCGACAAAGTGTGTTTTTGGGGCGGGAAAAGGCAAACTCCTTGGTCAGCTCTTGACCCCGGTAGGAGTGGAGCCAAATCCGAATAAGGTCAAGTCCATTATGGAAATGGATGCCCCTAAGAACGTGAAGGAAGTTCAACGCTTGACCGGTAGGCTAGCAGGTTTGCGTAGATTTGTCTCTAGAGCAGGATAGAAATGCTCACCCTTCTTTAGGACTCTGCGCGACAATAAAAAGTTCGAGTAGACGGTGGAATGTGAGGAGGCTTTTCAAAGCCTGAAGCTTCAACTGACGCGAACACCCCTGTTGCAAGGGCATCAGGAGGGTGAGGATCTCTTTCTTTATATCGGGGTAGGGGACGAGGCGGTGAGTTCGGTACTAGTCCGCGAGGAGGGAAGAAAACAGCTCCCAATTTACTGCGTGAGTATAGTCCTACGAAAGGCGGAACTGCACTACCCCATTTAGAGAAGTTGGCATTCGCTATAATCGTCTCCTCAGAAGCTTTGGCCTTACTTCCAGGCTCACTTAATTAAGGTAGTGACTGATCATCCTCTCTGCAACATCATGGAGGGAGTGGAGCATTCTGGGAGATTGACCAAGTGGTTGGTGGAGCTCAGCGAGTTTGACGTATCATTTATACCTCGATTGGCAATGAAGGCTCAAGTGGTGGCCGACTTTTTGGCCAACTATACGGTGGAACTTGGAAACGAGCGAGTTAGAGGCGCCAGAGTCGGTAGCATGGGAGATGTTCATGGACGGGGCATCTGGGAGATATTCTCTAGGAGCGGGCATTGTCCCGGTGATCCCTCAAGGAACAAAAATTGAGCAAGCAATCGACATCCACTTTCCCGTCACCAACAATCAGGCCGAGTATGAAGTTGTGATCATCGGACTTCGCCTCGCACATGAATTGGGGATCCAGGACATTCAAGCTCTCACGGACTTCATGATAGTCGCATCCCAGATCATGGGAGAGTTTGAGGCGAGAGAACCTGTATTACAGCGATACCTGGTCAAGGTGAAGGAGCTGGTCAGCACGTTCCGTTTATTCTCGCTTCAGCACGTGCCAAAAGAGGAGAACTCATAAGCCGACCGATTGGCCAAGTACGGCGGGCGGGGGGTACAGTCACAAAGTTGTTCCGTCCATCCATCGAAGAGGGAAAATTGATGGAAATTGATCACCAATCTTCATGGATAGATTCGTTCATCACCTTTTTGACAACGAGCGAGCTCTCTGCAGGAGTCCAGGATAGGAGGCGGTTCCGACGCAAGTTGGCCTACTACCTACTTCACGGCGGGAACCTGTACCGAAAGACCTTGTCTGGCCCTTTGGCAAGATGCATCTTAGAGGCGGAAGTGCCTCAGGTCATGGAAGAAACCCATTCCGGAGAGTGCAGAAGCCACTCAGGGAGCCGAACCTTGGAGAAGAGAGTATTGAGGCAAGGTTACTTCTGGCCTACCATCAGGAAGGATGCAGAGCAGTTCGCCAAAAGATGTAAGAAATGCCAACTATACGCCCCTCTTCAGCTGCAGCAGACTCAACGGCTCAGATCGATCACGGTCCCGTGGACATTTGCAATTTGGGGAATGGACCTCGTAGAGCTGTTTCCTCAGGCCAGTGCACAAGGGAAATTCATCGTCGTGATGATCGACAACTTCTCTAAGTGGATGGAAGTGAAGGCGTTGGCGAAGATAACCTCCCAGGTAGTGAAGAATTTTATTTGGGGAGAGATCATTTGCAGGTACGGGTTGCCTCTCGTCATCGTCACCGATAACGGACCGCAACTCGCTAGCTTGGAGCTCATAAGTTTCTGCAATCGATTAGAGATTGACCTTTGCTTCGCATCGGTTCACCATCCTAGAAGCAATGGGCAGGTAGAAGCGGCCAACATGAGAAACTCCCTCGGTTCTCTGGGCCCTGGGGACGACTCCCAGCACGGCCACATGAGAAACTCCCTTTAAGCTGTCTCACGGCTCAGAGGCACTGATCCCGGTGGAATGAAGTCAGGAGCCTGAGGCTGGTGGCAGCGGAAGACGGTGATGAACAGTGGAGGTTAGAGAACGAATAGGCACAACAACTCTCGCTAAATTTCGTAGAACTCCACGACCTGGCCACGATCCTCCAGGAAGAGATCAAGCCCAGGATGGCCAAATACTTCGACAAATACGTCCTGATCAAATAGTTCAAGAAGGGAGACCTGGTCCTCAAGAAGGTGGACGCCGCGAGAAGGTCTGCAGCGGTCGGCAAGCTCCATCCAAATTGGGAGGGTTCCTTTATGTCCTCGAGGCGTTGAAGACTGAGGGGATATATATTGCAAATAATGAGGAAAGGCTTAAGCTTTCATGAGGAAACCTAGCATATATATATATAATCTCATGGACAATAATGTCCATACACAAAATTTACAAGACACATAAAATACATAGATAATAATAACACCAATACTCCCCCTCAAGCTGGTGCAAAGATATCAATCATGCCCAACTTGAAAATGGTCAAATCTGAATGAGTAGGGCCAACAGCTTTAGTGAAGGCGTCAACAAGCTGGTCAGCCGAGGAGACGTAAGTTGGAAGAACAGTCTCAGTACGAACGTGATCACGCAGAAAATGAACATCCATCTCGATGTGCTTGGTACGCTCATGTAGCATCGAGTCCTGGGTAAGGAGAAGAGCTGACTTATTATCGCAGTAGAGAGTCGAGCCAGTAGCAAGGGATATGCCAAGTTCAATTAGCAGCGATCAGAGCCAAACCAACTCAGTGACGATGTGTGCCATGGCGCGGTACTCTAACTCAGCCGACGAGCGAGATACGATGGGTTGTTTCTTACTCCGCCATGAAACAAGATGATCACCATGAAATACACAGAGACCGGACGTGGATCGTCGATCGGTCAAAGAGTCAGCAAAATCTACATCAGTGAAGCAAGAGAGACTGGAGGCACTATTAGCCCAATAGAACAGCCCAAGACCAGGAGCGCGCTTAAGATAGCAAAGAACACGCCGAGCAGCCTCTAGGTGAGATGTCCTGGGAGAATGCATAAACTTGCTCAAAACGCCCACTGAGAAGCTGATGTCGGGCCTAGTGTTGGTCAAGTATATCAAGCGACCAACCAGACGCTGATACTGAGAGGGGTCTGGTAAAGGATCACCAGATTCAGCATGAAGGCGATGGTTGGTATCCATAGGAGTACTCGCAGTACGACACCCAAATAGGCCCGTGTCCCGAAGAAGATCTAAGATGTACTTGCGTTGTGAGATGGAGATACCCTGTCGTGGGCGAGCAACTTCAATCCCAAGAAAATAAAGGAGGGGTCCAAGGTCTTTCACCTCAAAGGTTGAGCGTAGCGTAGCTTTCACCTCAGAGATGCCAGAAGGGTCATCCCCGGTAAGAATAATATCATCTACGTAGACCAAGACAATGGCACGCCCACTGAGTGAAGCCGTGTAATCTGCGCTGCACTGAGTGAAGCCGGACTGAAGGATAACTGAGCTGAACCGTTCAAACCAGGCACACGAGGACTGCTTTAAGCTGTACAGAGATTTGTGCAGCCGGCATACTATCCCTGAATACTCCCCCTTAAGGGCAAACCCTGGAGGAGGAGCCATATAGACCTCCTCCTGTAAATCACCGTGCAGGAAAGCGTTTTTGACATCGAGCTGGTAGAGCAGCCACGCCCGAGAGGCAGCAAGCGAGAGCAAAAGGCGGACACTGGTCAACTTAGCCACGGGAGCAAACGTGGCACCAAACTCGTCCGGAGCCTGAGTAAAGCCCTTGGCCACCAAACAAGCCTTATAGCGGTCAATGGATCCATCAGCAGAGTACTTCACAGTATAGACCCATTTGCACCCAACTGCGTGTTTTCCGAGAGGAAGAGGAACCAGAGACCATGTCCCAGTACAATGGAGAGCAGACATCTCCCCCTCCATGACCTGAACCCACCGCGGGTCAAGGAGAGCCTCAGCGGTGAAGCAGGTACGCGAACAGAATCAGCAGCAGCCACAAAAGCCTGGTAAGAGGGTGAGAAACACTGGTAGGAAACAACATTAGCCAACGGGTGCTCAGTAACAGAGGAACGAACACAAGTACGCTTGCCCTTGCGCAGGGCAATAGGTAAGTCAACAGAAGAAGTAGGGGAGAGAGGCTCAAGAGAGGTACCTGTGATCAGAAGAGGCTGCTGATCCGGGACTGGAGGAGAAGTAGGTGTACGCTGGCGGCGAGACTAAGTCAGCAGGACAGGCAGAGCAGCATGTGGGACAGTGGCTGGTGAAGGTGGAACAACCGGGAAAGGTTGCACAACAGTAAGAAGCACAGGTGAGACAAATGAGCAGGGAAGAAGGGAACCTCCTCATGAAATGTCACATCCATAGAGTAAATAACACGGCGCAACTGAGTTGGTTTGGCTCTGATCGCTGCTAACTGAACTTGGCATATCCCTTGATACTGGCTCGACTCTCTACTGTGATAATAAGTCAGCTCTTCTCCTTACCCAGGACACGGTGCTACATGAGCGCACCAAGCACATCGAGATGGATGTTCATTTTCTACGTGATCACGTTCGTACTGGGACTGTTCTTCCATCTTACGTCTCCTCGGCCGACCAGCTTGCTGACGCCTTCACTAAAGTTGTTGGCCCTACTCATTCAGATTTGACCATTTCCAAGTTGGGCATGATTGACATCTTTGCACCAGCTTGAGGGGGAGTATTGGTGTTATTATTATCTATGTATTTTATGTGTCTTGTAAATTTTGTGTATGGACATTATTGTCCTTGAGATTATATATATATATATGCAAGGTTTTCTCATGGAAGCTTAAGTCTTTCCTCATTATCAGTTCTCCATGGAGAAGATTAGGGCGCAGCGGGATCGGGAAGAGGAACCGCTGGAGTCGCTGGAGACGAGGAGAGAAGGCGCTGCGGGAGCGGGGAGAGGAGGCGTTGCTGTCGCTGGAGTCGGTGCTGCTGCGGGTCGGAGAGGGGAGCCGTTGTAGAAGCTGGAGTCGACGCTGCTAGTCGACGCTGCGGGTAGGAGGAGGATGACGCTGGAGGAGGATGACGCTTCCGCTGGAGCACTGGAGTCTGCGCTGCTGCGGGATCGGGGAGATGAGGCGATGAGGCGATGCGAGATCTGCGAGAACGGGAACGGAGGGGTCGGAGGATCGGAAACCCTAAGCCGAACCTATCCCTCTGATACCATATTGCAAATAATGAGGAAAGGCTTAAGCTTCCATGAGGAAACCTAGTTTTATATAAATATATATATATATATAATCTCAAGGACAATAATGTCCGTACACAAAATTTACAAGACACAAAATACAGAGATAATAATAACACCAATAATATATGCTACAAAACTCCGAAGGGGAACCCTCGGCAACACCTGGAGTGGAGATGACCTGAAATGCTTCTACCATTAATCATCGCTTTGGTTTCGCAATTTTTTTTATGCTTTGCTGTAATGTTCTCCCATCTATGTTTATTATGGTATTTCGTCTCTTGGATGTTGGACATAATGAAGTAGGGTCGCATGAGAGCGGCACCCCCGAAAAGAGTGCGATAAAGGCCTCGAGAGTGTAGTTGTCGTAGTCCGGGCCCCTGCACGAGCTCATCTCCTGCATGTCGGCTACTTGCCCCCTCAAGTGAGATGAAGACCTCGATAGTGTAGTTGTCGTAGTACGAGCCCCTGCACGAGCTCCTCTCCTGCATGTCGGCTACTTGCCCCCTCGAGTGAGATGAAGACCTTGAGAGTGTAATTATCGTAGTTCGGGCCCCTGCACAAGCTCCTCTCTTGCATGTCGGCTACTTGCCCCCTCCAGTGAGAAGAAGACCTCGAGAGTGTAGTTGTTGTAGTCCAGGCCCATGCACGAGCTCCTCTCCTGCATGTCAGCTACTTCCCCCTCGAATGAGATGAATACATCGAGAGTGTAGTTGTCATAATCCAGGCCCCTGCACGAGCTCCTCTCCTGCATGTCGACTACTTGCCCCCTCGAGTGAGATGAAGACCTCGAGAGTGTAGTTTCCGTAGTCTGGGCTCCTACGCGAGCTCCTCTCCTGCATGTCGGCTACATGCCCCTCGAGTGAGATGAAGACCTCGAGAGTGTAGTTGTCGTAGTCCGGGCCCCTGCACAAGCTCCTCTCCTGCATGTCGGCCACTTGCCCACTCAAGTGAGATGAAGGCCTCGATAGTGTAATTGTCGTAGTCCAGGCCCCTGTACGAGCTCCTCTCCTGCATGTCGGCTACTTGCCCCCTCGAGTGCGATGAAGGTCTCGAGAGTGTAGTTGTCGTAGTCCGGGCCCCTACACGAGCTCCTCTCCTGCATGCCGACAACTTGCTCCCTCCAATGTGATATAGGCCTCGAGAGTGTAGTTATCGTAGTCCAGGCCCCTGCATGAGCTTCTCTCCTGCATGCCGGCTACTTGCCCCCTCGAGACATGTCATCCGTTTCAATTACGACCTAGAGGCAACACCTGAGATTCAAGCCCTACAAAATTAAAGTAGGGTGAGTCCTGGACTCTCCTGGCGACCTGAGGCAAGAGAGAGGCGAGTACCCGAGCTGCCCCACACCCGATACGCGCGCAGTCTCCACCTCTTACTAAGAGGAAGGGCTAGGCGACAATCAACCCGCTCGAGCACTAAGAACCTAAATTGTTTTCAAGGCGGGCTCGCTGGAAGCGAGCGTAAAGCATGGCATAATCCTGTTATCGCGCGAGGCATAAAATGTGAATACGTTAAACACATAATCTAACGAAGTTACATATCGCGCAAAACACAGGAGGCGAGTACGCAGCATATATCAAGCAAAAATACATTTGTTCCAAAAAATGGAGAATAAGGGCTAGTACGCCAAAAATTTGAGCTCAAGATAGTGTTCACAATTTATGAAAGAGAATAAAGGCGAGTACACCGATTATATTGACATCTGAAAATGGAAAAGTACACATAAAGGAGACTACGCCGATTACATAAACATTTGAAGAAGAAAAAGTTCACATAAAGGCGAGTACGCCGATTACACTAACAGAATTATGGAAAAGAAAAATAGGTCACAAGAGTGAGCTATTTGGATTGATGCTCACCCACAGACTCGTCACAATTATCATCAACTGAAGGGCGCGAGTGCTCGGAACCTGAATAGGAGGAGCTCTCCGGCTCGCGGAACAGCTCTGGAAGGAGGGTTTGGAGGGTGGCATTTAACCCCGCCTCGTTTAAGGCGTCGTATCGCCGGAGACGCTCCAACGTGAGCTCGGCCGTGAAAGTGACCAACTTCCTGCGCATCGCCTCCACCTCGGCAGTGGTGAACTGCAAAAATTGAGAGGGGCGAGATGACTCCCCACACCCTTGAAGCCGACACCCCCAGCAGCCTAGACTCCGCTTTGGCGAGCAAGTTGGTGAGGTAGTCGTTGTCTCTTCGCGCCCCCTCAGTTCTTCCTCCATCGCAGAAAATCGTTGAGCCCACGTGAGCTCAACATCCTGTAAGAAAGCACTTTCAGGAAAGAAACCAGCGCGAGTGCTAGCTAGAACCGGAAGAAAAATGTACCTCATCATGAGAAAGCGGGTTTGCTCCCTTCACGGCGAGGTCTTGCTCAGCCTTGGCCAGTTTCTCCTCGGCCTCCCGACGACACTCGGTCTAAGTGTGACGCTTCCTATTCGAGTCCACGCCTAGCGATCTGGTGAAGCAACTCCGCGGTGCGAAGGGCGTATCGGCTCCCGCGGTTCGCCAACTCGCGAATAGGGGTCTCCGCGAGCACTTCAGTGTCATCGCAGTCGTAGAGGCAGAATAAGACGTTGAAGGCGTCATCATCTGGCGCCTCGTCATCCGTCCAGGAGGAGAGGCATGAGCTCAGCACAACCCGATTCTGTGAGTCATCCTAGATCAGGAAAGGATCCGCCTTCAGGTCGAGGCCCCGCATCCCAAGTCCGAAATTGAAGTGCGTGGCGGGGTCCTCGGGCGGCTCCTCCTTACCTGAAGAGCTCGCCCCCCCCCCCAGACTTTTGTTTCTTCTTCCTCGGCTCGCCTGACACGGTGGCTTCAGGGTGAGCCCTCCTTTTACCCTTCGCGGAGGCGGAGGCCGGCTCGCTCTCGTCCAGGACGATGGTGTCGGCAGGACGGGCAGAAGGAACCTCGCGAGCCAGCACCCTGGAGCTTTCGTAGGGTGGGTGGACCGGAAGCGAGCGCTCACCTATAAAAGAAGAGTAAGTTTGCTGAAAAATAAGATTGGAAAAACAGAATGGCGAGTGCTCGCCTAGGCTAACCTATTCCCGGTAGGATGAAGGTGAGTTGATAAACATGACGTCGTAAGTGGACGACGTCAAACTCCTTCCCCTCAAAAAATTATAGAAGGCGAGGGCGTCCCCCTCCACGCAAGGGCGTACCCATCCACGCAAGGCGGCTTGTATACGCTCTCAATTTTCTGGATTGGCGTGAAGGGGAGGTTTCTGAACTCGCCTCGCACGAAGACGAATTTGTCATTCCAGTGGTGGACTTGTTGAGGGTCTCGGAGATCTTCACGCAGACGCTGGAGAACAAGAAGACGTCGTCGCCAGTCTCCTTCAGGGTCAGAATCTTGCGGAAGGCGACAAGGTCGAACTCGATCTTCTGCTCGCACATGTAGCAGATGAACGTGATTAGGGCGCTGATCGTGTTGGGGTTGACCTGCGCGAGGATCAGCCCAAAATATTTGAAGACCAGTCGGGCCACAAAGGCAGCCTCAGCCCAACGTGGAAGTGAGCCAGGGGAAAGGCAAGCTCATCCTGAAAAAAAGGTATTGATGTGCTCGCCTGGTGCCGGGCGCCTCGCCGTGAAACCGTCTGGCACATGGAGAGCTTCGAAAGAAGCGAACTCAGCGGCAGAGGTCTGCGAGCTGGGAAAATTATGCTCTTTAAAGTTGGTAACACAATTCGTGCAACCCTCCTCACTCTTGGACTCGCGACCCATGGAGAAAAATGGAAGGCAGGAAATTGACAACAAAAGGGGGGGTGGGGGTGGGGGGGTGCTATGCACGCGCGCGTAACTTACTATTGTATTTTGTTTTGTTATGTTTTTACAATAGGGTTAATGATATGTGAGCCCCCCCCCCCCCCCTATATAAGGAGGTGGCATGGGAGAGTTAGATTTCATCTTTTGATCATTAGGGTTTGGATCTCTCTTTGGAGAGGGGCTTCTAGGAGGAACCAGCCTCCTGAAGTTGGACGCGAGCATACCTCGTGATTGTATCCGGCAGTTTCATTTAGTGCAAGTGTTTTCTCTTTCTGGTAACATTTGGTCCGATCTACCCTCCCCGCCTGCGCATTGCGTGCCGTCGGGTTACGCCGCTTCCATCCTTTTTCGACTTCACCTATCGAGTCGTCCGCTTCCATCTTCTCCAATAGACGCACTCCCGCCTCACGGACACCTGCGTCGACCAAGCCCGCCCAGCTTCTGTCCTCCACTAGTCCAGCTCAATCCCGGCCAAGACCGTCTAGATCGTCTCCGTCAGATCCAGCCTGCGCCTAGCCAGATCGAGCCGCGACCTTCGTAGACCGCTCTGCTTGCTTCAGTGCCGCTCGTTTCCGTCTGATCCAGCCAGCGCCGATCGATTCCATCCAGCAGCAGCAGTCCGCCCCCTTATCGGTAGCACTGATCGCTTCTTGGCACGTGGTAGCCTTGTTGTCCTCGGCCTGCTCCTTCGACCGTCGTGCCGACCAGCTCCCTTCCTTTTGTAGTGATCATCCTACAGCTAGCTCACCTCAGGCAGTCCTCGGCACTCTCCTGCGAACCTCCAGCTCTTGCGCACCCTTCTTCTAATGCCAAAGGGTCGTCACTCAATGGAATCCCACGTGGAAGCTCTGGAGCGCACCCTCACCACCATAAACTCTAGTCTTGAGGCCCAAGCCGTGCAGTTCACGTCGATTATGGCCATGCTCCACAACTTGCAACCTGTCTAGACCTCCGGGACTACTGCTGCCTCTGACTTGGGATCCCCCAGTACATTGGCCCCCGAAGATCCCGCATTGACGGGCTTGCCTCCCCAGCTCTCACGCCTCGACATCCCCACATTCAACGGGACTGACCCACTTGGATGGATTGCTCGCGCCGAATAATTTTTTGACATTCACCAGACTCCTCCGCCGCAGCAGGTCTCCACAACAATTATCAGCATGGAAGGGTCCGCCCTCCATTGGGTCCCCTGGCTCTGCCAGTCCTCTCCTGCCCTCACTTCGACAGCTCTCACGGAGGCCCTCATTCGGCGGTATGATCACCGCTACTCCGGCTCCATGATCGAGCGCATTTGCGGAGTCCGTCAGACCGACTCCATTGACTCGTACGTTGATGCATTCATCGAATTGGCCACCCATGTTCCAGGTCTTCCTCCCGACAATTACTTGGGCTACTTCATGCACGACTTACAACCCCATATCCGAGCCCGCCTCTGCACCCTTCAACCGTTAACTGTCACCCAAGCCATGGACATTTCCCCACTAGTGAAGGCCGAATTCCTGGCGACGTCCGGGGACCCTCCTTCCCCAACGCCTCCCTCCAAACCTCCCTACCAATCATATTTTCCTCCCCCGTCTAAAAATCCACCACTACCACCTCCTCTACCTCGCCCACCCATTATTGGCCCACGCAACAACCGTCTTCTCCCTACTTACCGTCTGTCCAACCAAGAGTACAATGACTTACGGAGCAAGGGTCTGTGCTACCGTTGCAAACAACCCTACTCGCCTACTCATGATTATCCTGTGAAGGAGTTTCGGTTCTTCATCGGGGTGGATGTGAACGAGATCAGCACGACTGACTTTGACGCTCTTATGATCACGGATGTACCGCCGTACGAAGCTTCGAGCACCTCTACGGCAGCCCACCCACGAGCATATCACTACTAGCTAGAGGGCGGCACTTCGACCTTGGGGTCAAGGTCGATTTTCTGGCGGGGTATGTTGTTACGCACGCGCGCGTAACTTACTATTGTATTTTGTTTTGTTATTTCTTTGCAATAGGGTTAATGATATGTGAGCCCTCCCCCTCCCCCCCCCCCCCCCCCCCCCCCCCTCCCTATATAAGGTGGCGGCATGGGAGAGTTAGATTTCATCATTTGATCATTATGGTTTGGATCTCTCTTTTGGAGAGGGGCTTCTAGGAGGAACTAGCCTCCTGAAGTTGGGCACGAGTATACCTCATGATTGTATCCGGTATTTTCATTTAGTGCAGGTGTTTTCTCCTTCCATGGAGAAAAATGGAAGGCAAGAAATTGACAGGAAAAGGGGGTGGGGTGGGGGTCTGAAGGCAGAAAACGTATCTAACACTATGGGTAACCCCATATTTATAGCATATGGTTTTGGGGCGTACCAGCGCGCGTCTGTATACTCGCGCGCGAGCTCGCCGCCTCGCATGTCAACGCTAAAGTAGAAGGAACCAAGAGATGAAAGGTGCAAGTACAATTCATAAGAAACAATGCTTCATTAAGCACAAAAGGCGAGTACACGATAATGCGAGTAGAACAAAGAAAAAGAAAAAGAACAAATACATCATTCGCGGCGCACGGGACCACGACCTCGGGGCGGGAAGGATGGCGAGCTTTCCAAGTAATATCTCTGGCAACTCGAAGATCCTCTTGAGCCTTTTGAAGGTGTTCCTAGCCTCGCCTAATATGCTCTTCAAGCAAGGAGGCCTCGCCTAATATGCTCTTCAAGCAAGGAGGCCTCGCCAACTATCCCAACCACCTGAGCGAACATGTGCAATTCGTCCTCAGTGGAGTTCTGACGAGTCTCCAAGTCGTACAGCCTCTCTTCCAAGTCTTGGACATGGGCGTACAACCCTTCATCACTCTCCACCTGCTGCTGGAATTCTTCCACCCAGTCGAAGCGAGCCCGAATATCGGCTAGCCTCTAGTTATTTCAGCAGGCGGCATGACCATGAAGGAGTCGTAGGCCATGAGGACGGCAAGGAGGATAGTCCTGAATTCGTCGTTGACACCACGCGAGCTCGCCAAGAGTTCCCTCAAAGGAGTCGTCATAATGGGAGGAGGCGACTGCGGAAGCGAGTTCGCCGACGTTGAGTGTCCTGGTAAGACAGACAAGCAGCGACCTGGAAGAATAGGCGGGCAGAAAGAGATCAGCGGAGAAAGGCGGGCTGAAAGTCGACAAAATCGAGTAGGTACCTGTCGAGAGCGTGGAATCATCACCCGTGCACCGGGGCGAGTTCTAACATAGGTGCTCAGTGGAACGAGGCCTTTGTATGGGCACGTTGTTTCACCCAAGCGGGCCCATCGCCAAAGACTTCCCTCCAGAAGGTCGACGAGCTAGCTCGTTGATGCCAGGCTGCTGTTGAGAAGCCGGATGTCTGAAGACATCAGTCGGGGAAGCTGGCTTCGTAGCTGGAGAGGACGGAGGGGAGACACTCTTAGAGGGCGCCTCGCCTTGTAGTGGTTTGACGTGCTAGTCTGTGAAAAAGGGAACTGTTAAAAAGAAGGCAAGATTAGTACGTGCTCCTCGGTAACGGCTAAAGTTTAATTTCTTACCTGGTATGGTTGTGGGGCGAGACGACGAGGGGAGACTTGAACTCGCGTTGTCTTGCGCGTGACCCCTATCTGCCAACGAGCTCGGCAACGCTAAGATCACGGCCTGGTTAGCGTCAATCTTGCTCGAACACGCGAAGGACGTCGGCCATCTCGCGACAATGTTTTTAACGTATGCAGAACGAGCTGAAATTACCTATTTTGCTGAGCTGAGGAGGTCAGAGGTAGGTTGTTCAGTGACGAGCGAGCTCTCAATCTCCTTGAGGGTGGACTCGCGCCCGGAGGTTGACTCAGGAGGTGGGGGGGTTACCCCTTCGGCGGGAGGAGTCGCAGTCTTCCTCTTCTTTCTTGACCCTCTCTCGCCGCGCTCATGGGATCGCTTTCCTGAGAGCCCGCCGACCAACCCGAAAACAGAGGCCGTCGCGAGCACCTCAGCTCTGCATCATGGCTTCACGGCAGCGGGAGGGTTTGCCACTAAAGCCAGTCTACTGTCGATAGAAGGTAGCAATGCCCCTTTATTTACAGGGAAGGGGAGTGGGCGGACCCGCAAATCATCTCTCTTTACGGTCAGAGCTCGCCAAATAAAGGTTGAACGATTCTTTTAGATCTCTAGCGAGCTCGCAAAGAGCGGGGATTGTGTACAACCCGTATTCAGCGAGCAGAAGGAAGTCTTGTCCCAATAAGCCACGGCGGGAGCGGGTCCAACCTCAATGTTTAGTGGGCAAGTTTGGTAAGACAGTCGGACTCGCCGTACAACAAGGCGATAATGGTGAGTTCGACAAGACAGAAGGACTCGCCGCCAAGGAAGGTGATAATGGCGAGTTTGGGTAGGACAGACGGACTCACCGCCGAGTAGGCGAGGCGAGTCCAAGCCAGTCCAGCTCTCGGACTCGTCTAGATTTTGAGCAATAATCTCTTGAAGGCTAAAATGGTTATCTGCAGATTGTTTGGGGTCTGGGAATAGTATTCTCATTAAGGCGTGAAGGGCTATCCGCAGACCATCTGGGTCTGGGAATAGCATTTTGGTTAATGCGGAGGCCACTACCCGCAGACCAATAAGACCAATATACCCCCGGGATGTTTTGCCTATAAATAAAACTCCATAGCACCTCGGAGAAGGCAGACCCAGCCCCCTAGACCTCGCTCCTTCTGAGCTTCCTCTCCGTGTCATCCAAGGTGTCGAGCTCAGTTCTTGGTTTAGGTAGGGGAAGTTAAAAAGAAACTTTCGGGTGTGTAGCGAGACCTCATCGATGCAGCTTGCGGGTCTGTGTGTAGGCATTCCAATCTTCAATCGGTGAGGGTCAACTCTAGGCTCATAATACTCAATCTTAGGTGTCCGACTGTGGGTTAAGTAACTCAAGCTACTCCCTCTTAGTTCTAACTCAGTTGAACCAGTTCCCGGGTTTCAACAATATCACTTAAATCTTAACTTGCTAAGGAGTTTGAAATGAAGGTATCGGTGCCCTTCAATACTTTTTTGGAATTGAAGTCTCCAAAACTAGCAATAACTTCATCTCTTGAAGATACGAGAATGCTCGGACGCAAGAATATCAACAATTGATGGGTTCTCTTTTATTTCTCACATAAAGGGCTCATCAATATTTCCTATGTTGTCGGTGTCAAGCCAATTTATACATGATCCCGGAGAAAGACATCATGATATTCCGATTAGGATTCTTCGATACCCTTTTGATTACAACAGAAAAAAAACTAGATATCACAATTTCAACATTAAGAGTCATTTTGGAAGTATTTGGCGCTCTTCCGCAAATGAGTCTTATTAAAGTGAGTTATAATATATTCATTGTATTATAGGAACTCATATTTGCAACTCAATGCATGCATTCATTTGGGCTGCAATCAGATTCAATTCTACTCTTCCTCACATCAGTTTTCATATTCAATTACTAAATGAAAGTAATTTTGCAAGTCATCATCCATTTAGTTTAATATTGATTTATTGTTATCTTAAAGAAAGAGCCAAAGCTTGTATATTCCTGTCTGTGTATAAAATACAATGTATGAATACATATATATAGGAGGGAGAAAGAGAGAGAAAATCTTTATACATGATGTGGGACTAAAGAGAAGAGAGAGAGAAACAAGAAAAGAGGCTCCAATATGGGCCTTTACATGGGCTTTTCTAACACTCCCCCGCAAGCTGGAGCGTACAAGTCGTAGGCACCCAACTTGGACATGAATTGATAGAATAAGGTACTTGATAGGGCCTTGGTGAGAATATCAGCAACTTGGTCAGTACCTGGAACGTGCTTTAATTCTATCTTCTTCATTTGAACTTTCTCCTGGATGAAGTGATAGTCCACTTCAATGTGTTTTGTTCTTTCATGGAAGACCGGGTTCTTAGCTATGTATATAGCAGCTTGACTATCACATAGTAGGATAGCTGGTGAGGAAAGTTTTACTCCTAGATCAACAAGGAGACTTTCAAGTCATGTGAGTTCAGAAACAACTGATGCCATCGAACGGTATTCTGCCTCAGCTGAAGATCGAGCAACCACAGCTTGTTTCTTACTACGCCAGGTAACAAGGTGACCTCCAAATTAGGTACAAAATCCACTAGTAGACCGTCGATCATCCAGGGACCCAGCATAATCTGCATCAGAATACGCAATCAATGTTGGAGTAGAGGACGAGGTTTTGTATACCAGCCCTTGACCAGACGCTGTTTTCAGATATCTTAGGATGCGCTCGACAACCTGTAGATGAGATGTACGAGGAGAATGCATAAACCGGCTGACTACCCCAACAACAAAGGATCATTCTTATCTTGGCGTCAAGGCGTACCAAGGCGAGCCCCGACCGCCTTGACGCTTTGGCGACAAGGCGGACGCCTAGGCGACAATAAGGCGAGCAAATGCTAGGCGACATTTAAATTTTTTTTAAAGCAAATGACGAATATAGACAGCGGTTATTTCAATAACCGCTGTCTATAGTCACCGCTGTTATTTTAATAACCGCTGTTATTTCAATAACCGCTGTTTATATAAACCGCTGTTTATACACCTAATTTTTAAAAAAAATAAGGCGGCCTTCGCCTTGTTTTCAATCGGCCGACTGGATGCCTAGGCGTCGCCTAGGCGACGCCTAGGCGACGCCATGATAAGAATGCAAAGGATATGTCTGGTCTCGTGACTGTTAAGTAAATAAGTTTTCCAACGAGTCGTCGATAGTATTCTGGATTTAGAAGAGGAAGATCTTCATCAGCATCATGTGCACACAACTTGTGATTGACATCCATTGGGGTGTTAATCGACTTGCATACAGAATAACCAGCATCTTGAAGAAGGCCGAGACAGTACTTTAGGTTGAGAGAGGACAAGCCCATCAGGACGTCTTGCGATCTCCAGGTCAAGGAAGTATCGAAGGTTCCCCAGATCTTTTGTTTGAAAAATGGAACTAAGATGCTGTTTTACCGCTTGTATTCCTTTAGAATCATTTCATGTGATTAGGATGTCATCGACATATACCAACAGAAGAACCGTGCCCGTAGTTCGATGTCGAGTGAACAGAGAGAAGTCTGCTGAGCTCCGAGTAAAGCCAACCTCCCGAATAGCCTTACTGAACTTATCAAACCATGCCCGGGGGGATTGTTTGAGACCATAAATAGATTTCTTAAGGTGACATACGCGGGACTCCCCCATGGTCTCAAACCCGGGAGGTTGTTGCATGTATACTGTTTCTTGTAGGTCACCATTTAGAAACGCATTCTTGATATCCAGCTGATGGAGAGGCCATTGGCGATGCACAGCCATAGAGAGAAGGACACGAACTGTGTTGAGCTTGGCCACCGGAGAGAACGTTTCCTCATAATCGAGACCTTGTTGTTGAGTAAAGCCCCGAGCCACCAGACGGGCTTTAAGACGGTCAATTGTCCCGTTAGGAGCATGTTTGATGACAAAGACCCATTTGCAACCAACAGTAGTATGGCCTGGAGGGAGAGGAGCCAAATCCCATGTTTGGTTAGCCCAGAGAGCTGTCATTTCGTCGTCCATGGCTGCCCGCCAGCCTGGATGTTGGAGAGCCTCCTGCACAGAGTTAGGTATAGAAATAGAGGATAATGAAGTAGCGAATGTTTGAAGTTGTGGGGAGAGGCGATGTAAGGATACATAATTCGCCAAGAGATGAGCGGTGGAGGCCGATGCTGGATCAGCAGAGCGCAGAGTATCAGAGGTCGAAGACGACTGCATTGGGGCAACGAAGCAAGGAGGGCGACGAGTGTAGACACGGATAAGAGGTGGTTTCGGGAGAGCGGGAGCAGGTTCAGGAAGGAGTAGTGGTAGAGGGGTGGTAACTGGATTGACAGGTCGTGGGAAGGATGGTGGTGGAAGAGGTGTGGTTGTTTCGGAGAAGAAAGGTTGGTCTTCCTGGAAGGTAACATCTGCAGAAACAGTCACTTTTCGGGTAGTAGGAGAATAACAAACATAGCCTTTCTGAGTACAAGAATAGCCAACGAATATGTGTTTGGCTTCTCGGGGATCCAACTTGTCCTTGGACGGGCCAAGTAGGTGAACGTAGCAGGTACAACCAAATATCCGGGGTGTGAGAGAGAATGCCGGAGTGGAAGAGAAAATGAGGCTAAACAGAGTAGCATTTTGGAGGACGGAGGAAGGGAGACGGTTAATGAGATAACATGTTGTGGACAGAGCGAAGTTCCAATAGGTTTTGGGTACCTGCATCTGGATCATGAGAGATCGAGCAACATCGAGGAGATGTCTATTTTTCCGTTTAGCAACGCCGTTTTGTTGTGGAGTATAGGCACATGATGTCTGGTGAATTATCCCAAATTCAGAGCAAAGATTAGCAAATTCGTGACTCGTATATTCACGAGCATTATCTATCCGAAGTGTTTTTATATTTTTGAAAAACTGCGTGCGAATCTCAAGGACGAAAGCCTGAAACACACGAGGAAGCTCGGAGCTATCACGAAATAAATATAACCAAGTAGTGCGACAATAATCATCAATAAAGGTGATAAAATATCGATATCCAGAAATACTAGTGATTTTGTACGGGCCCCAAACATCAGAATGTACTAAAACAAAAGGAGCAGAGCTCCGAGTATAATGAGGTGGAAAGGAGGAACAATGTTGTTTGCCTAGAATACACGATTCACACTTAAAAGCAGAAAGAGAGATATTGGGGAGGCCTTCTGAAGGACTGGAAGAGGGGCATGCCCAAAACGCCGATGCCAATCAACGAAGGAGACTGAGGAGAGGATGGTAGGAGAAACATCAAGGAGGTAGAGCCCGTTTTGCAGTCGTCCCTTACCAATGATATTTTGCGTCCGTAGATTCTGCATCAGAAAAGAGGAAGAGGTGAATGTTACTGAGCAATTTAAATCGGTAGTAAGACGACTAACAGAGAGTAAATTAAACGGGGAACCCGGAACATGAAGAGCCGAGCGTAGAGAGAGAGAAGAATTGAGAGGGATATCGGCAGTGCCGGAGACGGGAACAGTGTCGTCATTGGTTACTGTGATGTACTTAGGATGAGGAGCATCCAAATAGTGATGTGGTGGTAGCGAGGTAATATGGTGGGTAGCACCTGAATCCACTATCCAGTGTGGACTAGTGGAGAGACAAGCGATACCTTCATTGGAGATGGAGGCGACGGAGGCAGGTGGGTGGCTAAGCATTCCTTGAAGTTGCTGGAGCTGGAGGCGAACTGCATCAAGATCAGCACGAGTGGCAGAGGGATTGTCAGCGGCAATATGAACAGTTGGGTGAGGAGGACGACCATGATTGCGGTAGCAGGTCGCCTCAAGATGGTCATCCTTTTCGCAGAAGGTACACTTAGGACGTGGTCGGCCTCCGCGACCCCCGCCCCGGGAGCCTGTCCGTCCTCCACGAGTAGTGGGCGGGAGAGGTAATAATGGTGCAGACGAGTGTTGGAGAAGGACCGGTGAGGGAGGTCCAATAGTATCCGGAGGTGGTGAGACTTTGAGCAACATGGAGCACACATCTGATAATGACGGGGTTGTGGCCGATGAGAGGATCTGTGCCCGAATACTCTGAAGGTGAAGCGGGACACGCGCCATCATCATGGCAATACACATCCTCTTTTTGAGCCCGCTGAGCTGCTAGATCCGTAGTAGAGGGTTGATGTTGTATCCAAGCTTCTGCGAGAGTCTTGGCCCGAGCAACAAAGGAGGTTAAGTCAGTCGCCCCGCCAATGTCAAGGTTTTGAAGCTCGGTAATGATGTCATACAAGTGCTGAAGGCTGTCCTTGCCGGAGTATAAGGAATGGAGTTCCTCCCACATTGCCTTGGCCGTCTCGTGATACATGGCCATGCGGTAAGGTTCGCCATCCAGTGAGTTGTGAAGCCATGTCTGAACCCGTCCATTGTTACGCAGCCAGTCATCAGTAGGAACAGAAGGGGGGTCCCTAGTGAGATGAGACAAAAGTCCCTTGGACTGAAGAACACGTCTGACAGAGTGCACCCACTCGACGAAGTTTTTCTTCCCAATCAGGGAGATGGTGGTGATTCTTAGTTCGTCGCGCAGTTCAGGAGTGGGAAGCAAGCTGGCTGCAAGAGAGGTAGCTGTCTGTCCATCTGGATGCACGGTCTGATCACTGGAGGAACCCATTTCAGAGAGGTCGGCAAGGCTGAGAGGATCTCTGCTAAAGAGGAGCTCGCTGCTGGAGACCGATTGAGAGAGATCGCTGCTAGAGGCTGCGGCAGGGAGGAGGTCGCTGCTGATGGAGATCGCTGCAGGAGATCGCTGGAGGGCAGTCTGCAGGGAGGAGGTCGCACGACCTCAAGGAGCTCGGCAGAGAGAGCTCGGTAGTCCAATGGAGGCGAGCTCGGCAGTGATCCTGCGAACAGGAGACCGCTGGGCAGGAGACCGATTGGGAGATCGCGAGATCAGAGAGGGATCGGTCGATGGAGACCGGTCAGTGAGATGCGATCAGGCGGAGACCGCAGTTGGAAACCGCAGCTAGAGACCGCAGGAGGAGACCGCGGGAGGAGCAGGAGAGGGAGATCGGTCGATGAGACCGCAGGAGGAGACCGCAGGAGCAGGAGAGGGAGATCGGCTGATGAGACCGCAGCTGGAGCTCGGGAGTTCTGCGGTTGGAGACCGCAAGAGGAGCTTGAGAAGTACTGGGAGGAGAAGCCCGGGAGATCATTGTGAGGAACACGGAAGACCGCTGCGAGGAGATCGCTGCGAGGAGATCGCTGCGAGGAGGAGCACGGGAGACCACTGTGAGGAGATCGCTGCGAGGAGGAGCTCAGGAGACCGCTGTGTGGAGGTCGCTGCGAGGAGGAGCTTCGGGAGAGGCGGGTCCCACGTGTCAGGGAGGAGAAGGCTATAAGAGAGCCAAAGAGGAGAGGAAGTTGGAAGAAGCATAGCTGGAAGCAGGGGGAGCGGTCTCTGAAAATGAGACCGCGAGAGCTCGTCAAGGGGGGGGGGGGGGGGGGGTCAAAAAATGGGAGACCGCAATTTTTGGACCGATGGCTCTGATACCATGTAAGAAAGAGTCAAAGCTTGTATATTCATTTCTGTGTATAAAATACAATGTATGAATACATATATATAGGAGGGAGAAAGAGAGAGGAAATACTTATACATGATGTGAGACTAAAAAGAAGAGAGAGAGAAACAAGAAAAGAGCTCCAATATGGGCCTTTACATGGACTTTTCTAACATTATCAAAAGAAAAAGTAAAACTGATTATCAAAATCACTTAAGAACTCAGATGCAAACACTTATGATAGTCTACACTTTAAAATAGCACACCTATTAATATAAGGATCTTTAAACTTACAACTTACCTGAAAATCAAATATATTGAAGTACTGGTGAGAAAGAGCCCATAATCCGTAAATAGCTACAGGTATCACAAGCCTTGGGGATGAAAGAGCCATGTTGGTACCATTTAATGTTTTCTCCAAAGTATTCTCCAGGTCGTCAGTTCTTATCCCAATTCTACAACATGCAACATTTTTTTTTTTGAAAGATAAGATTCCCTAATTAGATCATAAGATGCACAGGTTTTCAGTGGAGAGGCATACTTCTTGACTTTTTTCTGAATAAATATTCTTGGAATAGATTCTTTGGAGAGTTTATCAGTGTAAGTACACAGAAGTTGAAGGTATGAACAACTGTGCCACGTTCATATTATCAAATTTCAATCAAACAAACATGCAAAAAAGGTTAAGAACTGTTAGCATAAAACTCCATATATAACAGTACTAGGTAAAGTCTTACAAAGAAAAAAAAAATTCTTCCCAAAAATTTCAAAACTACAAAGAAAACAATACACAAGAAAGAAAACAATATGATAGCTATGACCCTTGAGACATCTAAGTTTTATTAATTTGTTAAAAATACTTCTAACAGTACTTTGCTTTGGTTACCAACAGTGAAATAGATTGAAATTGTAAGCTTTTAGTGGAGAAATATCAAGTGCTGGGTCATCATCATTAGATTAAGCTCTTAGGTTGAGAATAATTTTGACTTTTTCTGATTTTCTTTATAATTCTAACACTGATTCACTCCGTCCTTGCCTTCCTACATTGGTTCAGTTCTAGTGGTTGGCTTCACTAATAGGATTAGGCTTTTGTTTTGAAAAAGAATTTGACCATAATGAATGAAAACGGAATTGATTTGATTCAGTTTGATTCTCCTTCCATCCTCCTTTTGACCATTGGTGCGTGTGAATGTTAAGCATGCTCCGTACCATCCATTCATCCACCATCAACCAAACCTTCAAATTATCTCTACTCGTGAAGGCTAATTTCCTTGCGACCTCCATAGACACACATTCTACCCCCACTACCCTCCCCCTACGAATCATACTTTGTCCATAATCCTAAACCTCCAACACCACCACCACCTCTACCTCACCCACCCATCATGCCTCCACGCAACCGCCATCATATCCCCACTCACCGTCTTTCCAACCAAGAGTGTCACGACTTGCGGAGTAAGAGAGTGTGCTTACATTGCAAGCAACCCTACTCTCATACACATGACTGTCCTGTCAAAGAGTTTCACCCCATCATCGACGATGACTTGGAAGAGATCAACATAGATGACTTTGAGGCCCTCGAGATCCCTAGCGCACCACCAGACAAAGCCCCGAGCACCACAATGGAGGACAACCCATAGGCGTACCACTACAACGCCTCGACCTTGGTATCAAGGTCGATTTTCAGGTGGGATATATTATTGTGCATGCGCGGTGACGAAAACCAGGAATGTTTTTATTTTATTTTATTCATCTTGTAATTTTTCTTTATGATGGGTGTTTGGGTAAATTATAAGTGGGTATCCTTCCTATGTAAGGAGGAGGTTAGGGCATATTAAAATCATCTTTTACTAGGCTTCTGGGATCTCTCAATTCGGGAGAGGGGCTTCAAGGAGGAACAACCTCCTTGAGTAGGGAACGAGTATCCCTCGTGATTTGCATCTTGCTATTTTCCATTTGAATGCAACAGTTTTATTTTCGGTTAACAATGGATTGTTACACGTGCGGTGACGACAACCGGGAATGTTCTTTTTATTTTAGTCATCTTGTAATTTTTCTCCAATGTTACAAAAAAAATAGTTCATTGTGCTTCACCAATGCTCTGGATGCTGAATGAAGGAAGCATGGTTATGTGCACATAAATCAAAATGGATTCTTGGGTCTGCCCTCTCTGATGTCTTTGGCTTTGATTTGAGGGCATGATTCCACAGCAAACGCGACGGTATAGGGGGCCACTATTTCAGTGGTACTCTGTGAGCAGCCACTTTGTGCATTTATTGTCAAAGGTTAGGTCTTTCTCCTCTGAGAGAAGCCACTTTGTGCATAGTGTCAAAGGTTAGGTCTGTTTCCAATCTTCCCCCGCCCATACCCCCAATGATTGGGGACTATATGGGTTATGTTGTTGTTGTTGTTGTTGTTACAAAAAAAAATAGTTACATTCAAATGGAAAATAGCAAGATACAAATCACGAGGGATACTCGTGCCCTACTCCAAGAGGTTGGTTCCTCCTTTGTTGGAACATGCGTTCCGCATCTCTTGGTTTGAGAATAACAAATCTGATTATGTATTTGATCAAACTTGTTTTATGTTTATAGTATGCAGGAAATACCGGTACAATGACATATGAAATGCAAATAATCGAATGAGATGAAGCAATAGACGTCGTGCTCTAAAATGGATCCTACCGCGGGGCGGTAGCTCTACCGCTGGTGGTAGCGGACGTTGCAAAGGGGCAGCTGGCAAAAGGCATTCAAATGAAAATACTGGCAGGAGCAGCGGAGCAGATTTGTAAAGAGGCTAACGCGCGGCGTTAACGACTAATGCACGGCGGCAACTGAATGGCAAGCCCGACAATCATCTGGCTAATGGAGGAGCCAAATGGAGGCATGTGATCTATCCTATGACGGGAGCGAATATTGCGCTGACGCGGCCCGATAACCCTATCGCGACGCGGTAGCTGTTGCCTAAAGTACAAAATGCGTTTACCATTTTTGAACGGCTGGCGCACGAAGTTCCTACCATTACGGGTACCGCGAGGCGTTAACTTTACCGTTGGCGCTAGCTCTCAGTATCTATTTAAAGGCCGCTCCGCTCTTTCATTTTGTTACGCGTATTGAGGGAAGAAAACTTCGTACCTCCATAGAGGTCTCCTTGTCTATATATATTATTAAGAAACATCATAAGGAAATGATACACGATGTGGGACTAATATAACATGCGCCTCACAACACTCCCCCTCAAGTTGGATCGTGGGAACTTCCCAGACCCAACTTGTTACATATAAAGTTCATTCTAGTCCCCGTAACCCCTTTCGTAAGAATATCTGCAACTTGATCTCCGGTCTTCACATGGGTAAGAGAAATAAGGCCTTCTTCGTACTTCTCCCTAACAAAGTGGCAGTCGACCTCTATGTGTTTTGTGCGTTCATGGAACATAGGATTGGTGGCTATCTGGATTGCAGCTTGATTGTCGCACTATAGAGGAGTGGGATCCTGAACTGGGTACCCGATTTCACAGAGGATTTGCCTTACCCACATGATCTCAGCAACAGTGTGAGACATAGCCCGATATTCAGCCTCAGCACTAGATCTAGCAACTGCAGTTTGTTTCTTGCTCTTCCAGGAGACGATTTCCACCCATAAAGACTGTGAATCTCGTGGTTGATTTTCGAGTAGCTAAGCATCCTGCCCAGTCAGAGTCACTGTATGCTTCTAAATTGGAATGACCTCTATCCTTGTATGAGATTCCCAGACCTGGATCTTTCTTCACGTATCTGACAATCCGGAGAACAGACTCCCATTGAGACACCGTTGGAGCAGCCATGAATTGACTGACCTTACTTACTGCACGTGCAATGTCCGGACGAGTCATGGTAAGATAGTTTAATTTTCCAACTATCCTACGGTACTTCTCGGGTGAATCAAAAGGTTTGCTTTCGGCATGAAGGCTCTTTTCCCCAGGTTCAAGCGGGGAATCCACATGGACACAGTTAGACATTCCAAGATCAGATAGAAGATCAAGAGTATATTTCCGTTGACAAATAAAGAGAGAGTGATCATCATGAGTAACCTCAATCCCAAGGAAATACCGCAAAGGACCCAGATCTTTTGTTTGGAAATTGGAGTGTAAGAATGCTTTGAGATTTGATATCCCTTCAACGTTGCTGCCTGTGATAACAATATCGTCGACATAAACCAGTAGAAGAATAGTACCGGCCGAGGAGTTCTGATAAAAGAGGGATGAGTCTTTAGTACTCTTTATAAGTCCAAACTGAGTAACCACAGCACGGAACCGGGCAAACCAAGTCCGAGGGGATTGTTTCAATCCATATAATGACGCTAGGAGATGACACACCTTGTTACGCTCCACCTCAGCAACGAACCCAGGTGGTTGCTCCATGTAAACCTCTTCCTCCAAGAGCCCGTGAAGAAAAGCATTCTTGATATCCAACTGGTGTAAAGCCCACTGGCGGGAGGCGGCCAGAGAAAGAAGAATACGAAGAGAGGACATCTTGGCAACCGGTGCAAATGTTTCATCATAATCCACACCATAAGTCTGAGCATAGCCTTTGGCTACCAAGCGAGCTTTCAAGCGGTCAAGAGAACCATCTGCATTCACCTTTACAGAATAGATCCATTTGCATCCAATCGCCCGCTTGCCGGCAGGTAAGGGGACCAGGCCCCAGGTGTTGTTGAGCTGAAGAGCTGTCAATTCTTCCTGCATGGCTGCCGCCCAGCCAGGATGAGCTTTGGCCTCTGCCACAGTAGAGGGAAGACAATATCGATCCAGAGTCGAGTGCAGGGCCGTATGAGAAGCAGACAAGCCCTTGTAAGAGCTAACATAAAGGGGATTCTCCCGACAAGTTCGACTGCCTTTCCGGACTGCAATAGGAACATCTGGACTGGCTGGCGTGAGGGTAGTAAGTACATTCTCAGGTGCTTCCGTAGGAACAGTCGTTGTATCATTTGAGACAGAGGTAGGCTGAGATGGTGGCATCCCTGTACTATCAGAAGAGCGACGAGAGTAAACTTGCCCCCACAGGGGGGTCAACAGGTCAGTCGGCGAAATGATAGCAGGTTCATGCCGAGGGACTAAAAGAGCATCAAGAGAGGGGTCAGGACTGGGTGATCCATGAAAAGGGTAATTGTCCGACTCCAGGAAGACAATATCGGAGGAAATAATGTATCGTCGGAGATCAGGAGAGTAGCACCGATACCCTTTAGTAGTCCGAGAATACCCGAGAAAGATACATTTCAAAGCACGGGGATCAAGTTTGGAGACAGAGGGACGAGCATCCCGAACATAGCAAACACACCCAAAAACCCGCAAAGGGAGGCGGGAGCCGTCATGTTCAGGATACAGAGTGTGATATGGTGTCTCCCCCTGAAGGATGTGAGTGGGAAGATGATTAATAAGATGTGCAGCAGTAAGTACTGCATCACCCCAGAAGTGTTTGGGTACGTGCTTGTGGTGAAGGATGGCCCGGGTGACTTCAAGGAGATGTCGATTTTTTCGCTCGGCAACAACATTTTGTTGAGGGGTATCTGGGCAACTGGTTTGGTGTAGGATGCCTTTCTCTGAGAGAAAATTAGACATAGACTGAGACAAGTATTCCCGGCCATTATCAGTACGAAGACATTTGATACGAATAGAAAATTGAGTAAATATTGCATTCCAAAAATTTTGAAAAATAGAAGGCAACTCAGAACGATTTTTCATTAAATATACCCAAGTCATACGAGAAAAATCATCGATAAAAGTGACATAATATTTGTGTCCTAACAACGTAGGGACAGGACACGGCCCCCAAACATCTGAATGAAGTAAATCAAAAGGTGCAGAGGCACGAACATCAAGACGAGGACTATAGCTAACTCTGTGGAGTTTAGCAAACAAACAAGACTCACAATTGAGATGGGAGACTTTCCCAAACTCAGGATACAGACGACTCATGACCTGCATAGATGGATGACCATGACGATAATGAAGATCCAAGAATTTTGTGGAGGCAGCAGAACAAGCAAGGTGGGAGACTTCATCCAGCACATAGACGCCACCCCGCAGCTTTCCTCTACCAATAATACGGCTCGTCGACTGTTCCTGAAAAATGCAACCAGAAGATGTGAAAATAGCAATACAATTCAAATCATTTGTAAGCTTACTAATAGATAAGAGATTGTAAGCAGATTGAGGGACATGAGCCACAGAGGAGAGTGTCATGTCAGGGGTCACACTGCAACTACCAAAACCAACAATAGGAACAGAGGAGCCATCTACAACTGTAATTGAAGCTCCACTATGGGGTTTGTATGAGTGTAAGATACCTGAGGAACTAGTCAGGTGATCAGAAGCGCCAGAATCAGCCAACCACTGGACCGAACGCTGTGAAGTACACACTGGCTGAATGGTTTGAGCCACAGCCGCACTATGAGTCAGGGAGTCAATCTGGAGAGCCTGCAGTCGACGGTACTCATCCTCAGATATTTCAACAGTTCTTGGGCCCGGAGAGATAGAAGTGGCGTCGGCCAGGTGCGCCGACCGAGATGGAGCAGAAGGTTTGGAGGCCCAGTCTGGCTTCCCATGAATCAACCAACATGTATCCTTTGTGTGTCCCCGACGCCCGCAATGGGCACAATGTCTCGTGTCAGTGTCACGACCACGCCCAGATCGGATACCTGACAGAGACATAGTAACCCCCTTCTTCCACAGTTGGAAATTGGAGGAGGTAAGGATGGTAGTAGCAAGCCTCGCGTTGGGAGGAAAAGTATTAGTAGAATCCCCTGAGGGAACGGTCGTCTGAGGAACCGACGACAGAGTGGTACTTGTCACAGGGGAACCCATGACCAAATTCAATGGAGAGAAAAACGGAGAAGGAACCGGTAGAGGCAGCGACTGAAGCTAGCACGAGGAAGCAGCCGGTACACGCAGGAAGCAGTGGCTGGCACTAGAAGGAGCCGCAGAAACAGCAGCAGTAGGCAGTGGGAACAGTCGGCAACGCGATCGACTGCAGCAGAAGGAACGACGGCATTACTGTTGGCGGAAGGGCGGCATCACGGAAGCATCGGCATCACATCGACGGAACAGTCTATGGCAGTAGGACGGAACGGCGGCAGGCAGCGATCGGCGGCATCAGCGATCGGCCATGCCTCCGTCCCTTTCGGCGTGCAGCGGCGGGATTTAGACGACGGGATCGGGCCGCAAGAGCGAGGCGCGACGGGATCGAGCCGCAAGGGCGAGGCGAGAGCAGCGGGATTACGCGAGAGAGAGAGCGGCGGGATTACGCGACAGGATTGAGCAGAAACCCTAAACTCGCTCTGATACCATGTTACGCGTATTGAGGGAAGAAAACTTCGTACCTCCATAGAGGTCTCCTTGTCTATATATATTATTAAGAAACATCATAAGGAAATGATACACGATGTGGGACTAATATAACATGCGCCTCACAACACATTTCAAGAATGATCAAGCCACCACTCCGAAGATATTTGTGTGAGGCCTCGTCCCAAACATTCAGAGTTTTCCCTACAGCAATCTTGAAGATCCAAAAGAAAACTTGAAGGAGGAGTTCATCAACGCTCATTCTACACGAAGCGCGAATGCGACTACAACTATGATCTCTCGCGTGCCATCTCCATCGCCTTCGAATTTCTCTATAGGGAGTTTTTACTGCAGAAATTTTATTTTTCCTATCTTGTATTTTCTCTTTTCTTTTGGTGACTACTTTTGTATAACAGTGGTGAAATTCGCCCGTGTTGGTGACTAGATCCATGTGCGACTTAGGGAGGAATTCGCCTTGTGAGTTAGGCGACTAAATCTAGGGAATAGATCCAGGGCAGCCCGAGTCCTATCTAGGGAGAGATAGGATACGTCCAACCGGTCCTTAGTGAGAAGGGTTGGTATAGAAACCAAAAGAGAATTTTCTATGCACCGCCTAGATTTCTAGCACCATAGAAATCCAAGTTTTGTAATCAATTTTTTATTGAAATAAAAGCATGCATCTTGTTTTATTCTTATGAGAATTTTATTTCTGATTATAATAATGTCAATCAAATATTTTGTATTGAATTTTCAATCATAAAAAGAATTTTATAAAACTCTTATTCACCCCCCCCCCCCCCCTCTTTAAGGGCGCCTGATGATCCAACATCCTTGACGTCCCTCTCCCGAATTAAGAGATCCAAAAAGTCAAGTGATCCAAAGATCATCCTAATACGCCCTAGCTTCCTCCTTATATAGGAAGGAGACTCACTTACAATTTACACAAACACCCTTCATAAAGAAAAATTACAAGATGACAAATAAAAAATACATTCCCAGTTGTCATTGCGACGCATGCGTAACAGTGAACATATATGGTCATTTTGACTATGCCCCTCCCCTCAAACTGTTTCTCCACACTACATTTGATATGCAAAAAATAAAAAGTAAGCAATGCCATCATATGACACTTTTCCCTCTTTCAACTATAGTTTAGATAAAAATAAGCGAAAGCCAAAAATCAACCCCTCCCACTCCTGCACACATTCTTTCTATATATCTATATATAAATAATCAAGAGTTCATTTGATTGTCATAAGGCAAAGGTAACATACAAGAAATACCATTATACTACACTTCTTTCATCTTAGGGAAAAGAAGTTGAGGCTATCCCCCATCTCTCTACACTCCTTTTATTTTATGTCGTGTTTGAGTTGTAATTTTGAGATGTTCTTTTTCTATGTGGTGACCCGAGTCTACTGTGTTTATTATGGTCTAAGTATTTGATGCAGGACAAATCTATAGGCGGCGGATTAACGATGTCCTAACCCTAGATGCAATGCAAATGAGCATGTGACAAATGCAATGGACCTAAACACCGACTAATGAAGAGTTAGGGGCTTAATGTGTGACTACTAGAATGCAACCCTAATGTGACGTGCGTGAAGATAACTCTACTCACCTTAATGATTATATGTGAAATGCAATATCCGTTGGTGAATTCAAGACATAATAATAAATGATTAAATCGCACTTAAATTATTTTAGTAATAAAAAAATAATTCTTTTAGGCAAAGCAAAGTTTGGCTTTCCTCCGCGTGGAGGGCCAAAGCGAGAGCGTGCGGCGAATAGATCTTGCAAATCACGAGAGTAATCCAAAGCAAACACGCACAATTCAAAACATCCAAGCAAGCATGAAGATCACAATACCATTTATTAATATTGAAGAAAAAATTCGTACAACAATAAAATAATACTCACAAAATAAGGGGAGGTTGCCGTGCAATAGAGATCTGGTGACTCGCGGTGGTTGGTGGCTGCCCGGTGAAAAGGAACATTGTATGAAGGCTGGAATCGAGGCTCGTATGGTGGGGGAATGGCGTAGGAACGCCGGGATAGGGGATGGAGCCTTCCGGTCGTTGTCTTCCTCACGGGAAGGGGAAACCGGACGACGAGTGTGGGTCCTTCCGGACGAGGTTCTCTCGCACGGAGAGGGGGGGAGGCGGCTAGGGTACTGGGAAACTCCTTTTCATTCAAAAACTCAACACACCATAATAACTCCCACCTCTTATACTATGAGGGGAAGGCCACGGCTATTAGCACACCCGCTAATAGCACACCACATAATAGGTTCAAAATAAGCAAGTACGAATAGAAAATACAACTAGAGTTCAACATGAAAGGAAATTAATTAAACGGTTCGAGGCTTCCAAAGTGGGTCGAACTTCTCAAGCCACGCGATTCCGGCCTCGCCGGGAGTTGCGTCTGTTGCGGGTGCGTCGGCCACGATACGTGCTTCATCATTCGCCCCTCTTGGGAAGCACTCGACCTCGAGTGCTCGGGGTAAAGCGGGATGTCCGGGTGAAAGGGGACAAATCGCTCACGTTGAAGGTCTTGGAGATGTTGAGGCTCGGCGGAAGGTCGACTACATAAGCGTTGTCGTTGATCTTGCGGGTGATGGGGAAAGGTCGGTACTTCTTCGGCATGAGCTTGTGGTGGTATCCCGCGGGCAGCCGCTCCTTGCGGAGGAAGACCATGACCATATCTCCCACCTCAAAAATCTGTTGGCGACGGTGCTTGTCCACCATAGCCTTGTATTTGGCGTTGGGCTCAAGTAGCTTGAGCCGAGTGTCGGCTTGGATGTCGCGGGTCTCTTCCGCTAGCTGTGTTGCTGAAGGAGGTGCCGCCGGTAGGCGGGCTAAATCGAGCGCATGCCAGGGGGCTTTGGTGTAAACAATGGAGAACGGCGTGCGACCGGTAGAGCTGCGCACGACATTGTTATAGGCAAATTCAGCTTGTGCGAGGGCGTGATCCCACTGCTTCGGGCGATCTTGGCAAATGCAACGAACAAGTTCCCCAAAGTCTTGTTAACGACTTCGGTTTGGCCGTCCGTTTGAGGATGGGCGGAGCTACTAAACTGGAGGGAGGTGTCAAACATCTTCCATAACATCGTCCAAAAGTGGCCAAGAAACTTGGGGTCACGGTCGGACGTGATAGTGGTTGGCACGCCATGCAAATGAACCACCTCCCGGAAGAAAAGCCGCGCAATGTGAGACGCATCCGACGTCTTGCGGCAAGGAAGAAAATGCGCCATCTTGGAGAAGCGATCCACCACGACAAACACAGAATCAACCCCACGTTGCGTGCGCGGGAGACCCAAGACGAAATCCATGGAGAGATCCTCCCAAACGCCGGAGGGGACCGGGAGGGGTGTATAGAGACCAGTGTTGTGTGCATGGCCCTTGTACTGTTGGCACACATAACACTTCCGCACGAAGTTTCCCACGTCCTTTGCCAACTGTGGCCAGAAATAGCGCTCCTGGAGGCTGGCAAGTGTCTTGTCTCGGCCCAGGTGGCCACTCAGTCCGCCCCCATGTAAATCGCGAATGAGCTTCTCCCGCAAGGAGGTGCGGGGAACGCACAAGCGGTTGTCCTTAAGCAAGAACCCATCAAGTAATAGGAAACCACCATGTGAGCCACCCAACGAACAGGTGCGCCAAACCTCTTGGAAATCAGTGTCGTCGGCGTACAAATCGGCGAGGGTATCAAAGCCGATGATTTCGTGGTGCATAGTTGCTAACAAACAGCTCCGCCGGCTAAGCGTGTCGGCGACCACATTTGAAGTCCCCGGTTTGTGATGAATAATATATGGAAATCGTTGGAGATAAGAGGTCCAACGAAGGTGCATTCCGTCCATGCGCTTCTGACTGTTGATAAACTTGAGAGCTTGATGGTCCGTGTACAAGATGAACTCCTTGTGCAGCAAGTAGTGCTCTCAATGCTTAAGGGCCCGGACGACGGCATAGAATTCTTGATCATAAACGGCCAATTTCCGCCTGGCATCACTTAGTTTCTCGCTGAAGAACGCAACCGGCCGCTTGTCTTAGGAGAGAACCGCTGCTATGCCAATGTCGTTGGCGTCACTCTGCACTTCAAAGAGCTTATCAAAGCTGGGTAGCGCCAAAACCGGTGCCGAGCTAAGCTTCTGTTTGATCGAGTCGATGGAGCGACTGGCCTCTTCCCCCCATAAGAACCGCCCCTTCTTCAAACAATCGGTCATTGGTGCCGAGATGGTGCTAAAATCACTTATGAACCGGCGGTAGAACGTGGCTAGGCCATGGAACGACCGCAACTCCGCGAGTGTCGTTGGGGCCGGCCAATCTCGGATCGCCTGGATCTTCTCTTCATCAACTCGGATGTCGTCCGCACCCACAATAAAGCCCAAAAAATTCAACCGCGGAGCGAGGAAGGTACAGTTTTTGAGATGAATAAATAGTTGGTGCTCCGCCAACACTCCCAACACAGCACGAAGGTGTGATAGATGATCCTCTCTGCTCTTGCTAAAGATCAGGATGTCGTCAAAGTAGACGACGACATACTTCCCCAGAAATGGTCTCAGTACCTGTGTCATGAGGCGCATAAACGTACTTGGAGCGTTAGATAATCCAAAGGGCATTACCTTCCACTCGAAGAGACCGTCCGGCGTTTTGAAAGTCGTTTTCCACTCATCACTCGGCTTGATGCGGATTTGGTGGTACCCGCTGCGTAGGTCTATTTTTGAAAAGAATTTGGAACCATCTAGCATGTCCAGCATGTCATCAAGGCACGGTATGGGAAAGGAGTACTTGATGGTGATCTGGTTGATTGCGCGATTGTCGACGCACATCCTCCACGAACCGTCCTTCTTGGGTACAAGGATGGTCGGGACCCCGCAGGGGCTGAGGCTCTCGGAGATGAACCCCTTCTTCAACAACTCTTCCACCTTCTCACGCAAGATGTCATGCTCCCTAGGGTTCATGCGGTAGTGAGGCAAGTTCGGAAGGCTGGCTCCCGGAATGAGGTTGATCTGGTGTTGTATATCCCGAAGGGGAGGGGGATGGTCGGGTAAGTCCTCTGTCGTGATGGCTCGGAACTCGTGCAGCAGTGCTCGCACGTCCGAGGGTGCGGCTTCCGCCTCCTGCCCGCTAGTGGCGTACAAGCCGTAGGAGACGAGGGCCACCACCTCTTTGGCCTCCGCAACATCTCGCTCAAACAGAGAGGAGCCTTCATGCATCACCAACAGACTGCGCCCCTTATCTGAAGGTGGACCGGCTTCGGGTTTCCCTCCGACCCGGGCAATAATGTGGATCTTCTTGCCCGCCCAAATGAAGGAGTATACATTCTCGCGGCCCTTATACGAAACATCTGTGTCATACTGCCACGGCCGCCCCATGAGTAGGTGGCTCGCGTCCATCTCCACGACGTCGCACCAAACGTCGGCCTGATAGTGCTTTCCAATGGCAACAGGAACGTGGGAGCGGTGGGTGACCCGCACCGAGGGGCCGCGCTGGATCCAACCGATGGAATAGGGGTGGGTGCGGGTGAGGCTCGGTCGGTAGCTGCAAGTAGGAGACCAACCGGCTTGCAACAAAATTCTCACAACTGCCATTGTCAATTAAGACATCACAGATCTTCCCCTTGATGTTGCAGTAGCTCCGAAAGACATTGCTACGTTGAACGTGTTCATCAAGCCGCGGTGTAAGAAGTAGACGATGAACCACGCACGCGGCGAAGTCGCCCTCCTCGTCATACCCATCAATGACCTCATCGGCTTCCCCTAAGTCGTCCTCCCTATCCTCGTCTGGTGCTACAGTGTGGACGGGTTGGCGAAGCAGGGGGCAACGGGAGGCGAAATGACCAGGTTGCTGGCATTTGAAACATGTGCCCGGTGGTGCACGGTCAGGTGCCCAAACCTTTGGTGCGGAAGAGGAGGCCGGCAACCGGTCCGCAATCTCCTTGCCGGTAGTGTCCCGGCTGCTAGAACCCGAAGAATCTGTCCACGGACGGCGAGAGGCCGCGCGGTGTAGCGGCACTGCTGTCTTCTCCATCTGCTCCGCCTTGAGAGCCATGTTGTAAGCCTCATCCACCGAGCGTAAAACATGCAATCCAATCTTCTCCCGTAGGAAGGGACGTAGCCCATGTAGGAAACGAGTGACCCGTTGGCCATCCGTCTCAGTTAAGCCGTTGCGGTCCGCAAGTCGGCTTATCTCTGCTAGGTACTCCGTCACCGTACGAGTCCCTTGCGAGCAACTCTGGTAGAACTGAAACAAGTGCTGGTCGTAATCGGGTGGAAGAAACCGATTCCGCAATAACTTCTTCATCTTCAGCCACGTGCGAACGGGGGTCTTGCCTTGGCGGTTGCGGTTAAGCTGAAGTTGGTCCCACCTAACCGCCGCACCAGACTTAAGGCGGTAAGCGACCATCTTCATTTGGCGGCGCTCGTCGAGCTCGGCCATCTCAAAGAATCGCTCGACCTCTGAGAGCCAATCGAGGAAGTCCTCAATGCCTAGGTTGCCATAAAAATGGGGAATGTCCGCCCGCAGTCGGTACCCCTGTTGGTAGTGAGGTTGTTGTTCACCCCATCGAGGAGGGTTGGCGCCATCGGGAAGTTCCTCCTCTGAACTGGACTCGGAAAGGGCTGGGTGTGGGGCTGCCGACGGTGCACCACCACAAGGAGCGGCTTCCCGACGGCGGTATTGCCGTCCGTAGAAGTGGTCAGGGGGCTGCTGCAGATTGTTGACAGGAGGCGGTTGCTGTGGGTTACCGAGGGCGGCGGTGAGGGCGGTGAGTTGGGCGGTGATACCATTAATGGCCGCCCAAAGAGCAGCGTCATCCCGGGGGTTGTCTGCCATCAGTGACAAACGGGAGCTCAGCGGGAAGCAGCAACGGCGATCGGTGGAACAAGGCCGTCGATCGGCGCGTGGGAACAGCGAGAGCTCCTTTGAAGCCGACGATAGGGAGGAGTCTGCGAACGCCGCTCTCGTGGAGCGGAATCAGCGAACGAAGGCGTCGACGGGGCGTGGAAACAGCGAGGTCGGCGGTCGAGCGTAGAAGTCGATCGCAGCCCTCTGATACCAACTGGCGTAGGAACGCCGGGATAGGGGATGGAGCCTTCCGGCCGTTGTCTTCCTCACGGGAAGGGGAAAGCGGACGACGAGCGCGGGTCCTTCCGGACGAGGTTCTCTCGCACGGAGAGGGGGGGAGGCGGCTAGGGTACTGGGAAACTCCTTTTCATTCAAAAACTCAACACACCATAATAACTCCCACCTCTTATACTATGAGGGGAAGGCCACGACTATTAGCACACCCGTTAATAGCACACCACATAATAGGTTCAAAATAAGCAAGTACGAATAGAAAATACAACTAGAGTTCAACATGAAAGGAAATTAATTAAACGGTTGGAGGCTTCCAAAGTGGGTCGAACTTCTCAAGCCACGCGATTCCGGCCTCGCCGGGAGTTACGTCTGTTGCGGGTGCGTCGGCCACGATACGTCCTTCATCAGGGAAGGCTGGATCTGGAAGCTATCTGGACTGCAGGGCTGTAACAGGATGTGAATCGGAGGGGAGAGGTTGGAGTTTTGCTGGAATAGGTAGGGCTGAATGCTTTCTGGGAGGGCCTTGGCTGAGAGGTTTTAGGGCTGGATTAAAGGACTGGTTTAGAGGGGCTGGACGTGGGCTTCCTGGATGAAATATGTGGGTTTTGTGGAGGGGAAATGATGCTGGGAATGGTTAGATGAAGGATTGGGGTGTGGGATTGAACGATGAGTTTATTGGTTGACTTGGGAATGGCCTTGGGGTAATCGGATGGGAGGGGTGTGGGCTGTAGCAAGAGGCAGAAATAATAAAAGAAAGCTATAAAGATTTATGCAACCAAAAGACACGAGATTTATAGACCTGGGTACATCCCCTCTTTTACCTCTTGGTAGGAATTCCACTAAACAGTGTTGAGTGTTTTGATAAGGAGACTCTTAGAACCAATTTTCTGAATCTTTTGATAAGGAGATTCACAAAACCAATATAATAAATCTTTTGATAAAGTGATCCAAAACCAATCTGAATCCTTTGATAAGGGGATTCGCAGGACCAATCTGAATCCTTTGATAAGAGGATTCTCATGATCAATTTGTATCTTTTGACAAGGAGACTCTTAGAACCAACTGAATTTTGTATGAGAGATTCTTAAAACATTTTTTCAGAAATCGTGTGTAAGTAGCTTTACCACAAGATAATCATTCTTCAACAAAGCTCTGAAGGATTTGATTCTTTAAGCACAGTGCGGATTCTTGAGAACATAGCAGTAGCAGCAGATGGTTATTCCTCTAGAAAGAGAATGATGGATTCAATAGAAAGAAGACCAATCCAATCCTATGAGGAATTCTGAGGAAGAAGATGAAGAGCCCTTAAGAAGGAGAGCCTTAGATCAGAGAGAGAAGATGATCTAGTTGGCTAGGGTTCTTCGAGAGAACTTCTTCTTGAGAGAGAGGAGAATTCTGAATCTTGAAGAAGAGAAGAGTCAATTCAGAATAAGTATTTCTTCAAACTATAATATTTGAAATCTTCTCATGTATATATATATATATATATATATATATATTTGCTGCAGAATATACGCCTTTCTTTTTTGTTTCAATCAGCACAAACACCTTCTAGAAATGAATCAATAACGGCTTGAATTTGATCTCAATCATGACCTTATCTGCTCTGAAATTGATCACAGTCGTCTAAAAAGATTTCAGCATTTTTGTTATATATGCTGTTAGAAAGAAATGGAAAGTGCTATTTTATTCATCCCATATTGGGGCTATTTATAACATTACAAAGGACTCATAAACTCTAATACAAGATGTGGGACTAAACCCACTCACATATAAAGACTCTACTAAAGGATTAATACGCATAACTCCAACACTCCCCCTCAAGCTAAAGGGGGACCCTTCAGCTTGGACATAACAAACTAACGGCAAAGGAGGTGGATGATGTGGGACAAAACATCAGATGAGCCACCGGGGGAAATACCAAACCGGGGAATCAAGTCGGGGACATAGCCACACACGAAACTGACCCACACACGACGCAGGACCCACACACGACGCAGACTCACTGGAAACCGGTCAACCAACATCACCAACACACACAACATGCGACAGAGAACGAAAGATGTGGAGCAAATCATCAACTGGGCAACCGGGGATAATCCGTCGGGGATAATCTGTCGGGGATAATCCGCACAACAACGGTCCCACACGACACAGTCCCACGCGACACGGTCCCACGCGGTACAACCCGCTGAGATTTAGAACAACCAACATCAGACGTGTCCCCAACACACGACCAATCGAAAGAAAACAAGGGGAGACGCAAACGACATACAACAAGCCTAGGGGCCGTGTGGAACGAAGGCAAAAGGTCGGGGAAGATCATCCGAGCCTCCTTCATCCCAAACACTCCCCCTCACGTGAACACCACGTGCATATAGGCATAACAAGACCACTAAGCAAATACAAACAAGGACAATTAAAGACACACAAAAAATGACTAAAAACTAGCATGAAACTTCATTTGTGGCAAGAGATCATCCCCCAGAAGAGGCGGCAACTACTGGGATTGTCAGAAACCAAGGGCAGCAGCTGAAATTAATTGCAGCGGCTGAAGTAGATGATCGGCGGCCAGAATATTGACCCGGATAGACGACGGGAATAGCGGGATCCGGCTCAGACAGGAGACGCACCAGACTCAGCAGCCGGCGAGCGGAAAGAAAGGATAGGCTGGAGCAGACGGGCGTCGAAGTCGCAGACAGTGCAGCACACGGCGGAAGCAGGAGGGATCGGAGCCGGGAGAAGCTCCAGCGGCAGAGATGCACGGGATCTGGAGGCATGAATGACGAGAGCAGATCGGAGAAGATCTACAGGAGTCGAGAGAAGCACCAGCGACACCTTAGCAGTGAACGCAGGCGGACGGAGAAGAAGCAAAGGTGCAGTTCCAGGAACAGCATCGATGGAGAAAAAGCATCGTCGAAGAAGAAGCATCGTCGGAGGCGTCGAAGCAGTAGATCGACCCGTCGATGGAGCAAGAGAAGACGACGCAGAAGAGGGAATAGGAGCCGGAGCAGGAGCCGGAGCAGGAGACAGGAGAAGAGGAAGGACCGGCAGCAGTCGTCGTCGATCGGCAGAAGCGTCGTCGACGAAGACGGGAGAAGCAGCGGTCGATGAAGATGGCTCGACGGGATCGAGCGTTACGACAGGCAGGAGCAGAGGAGTCCTCCTCGTCGAAGGCAGAGGCCACTCCCGTCGATGGAATCAAACAGTGATTCCCTCGACGGGAGCGGGAAGGGGCCGGCTTGACGTGAGCCCTCGCAGACGCGGCTGACGGAAAAAACGAGAGGGAGAGACGGAGGTCTGGCGGAAATCAGAGAGTAGGAAAAAAAAATTTAGGGTTTCAGATCTTAGGCTCTGATACCATGTTAGAAAGAAATGGAAAGTGCTATTTTATTCATCCCATATAGGGGCTATTTATAACATTACAAAGGACTCATAAACTCTAATACAAGATGTGGGACTAAACCCACTCACATATAAAGACTTTACTAAAGGATTAATACGGATAACTCCAACATATGCATTGAATACTTGTCGTCGTACATCGAAATGCAATGAAAGGAGATTTCGACGTAGGCTGAGTATTTGTGCTCTGAGCAGACTTTCCTTTGAAGAAGAATACAACGCAAGGAAGCAACATATCTTTCAACGTGTGTTGAATAGTTCTCGACACATGACGTAAACTTCTTGACGTGCGTCGAATACTTCTCGACACACGGAAATTTAATTTAGTTGATTTTCTTCTTGAGTGCGTTCTGAAACTTTGGTAGCTTTGTTCCAGAATACATCTTTTACTTTTACATTATATTGTTTTTATATACATTCTTAGGTAATTACCTAAATCACTTTATTTAATCTGATATATTAAATCATAAATGTTTTTTCCAACATATACCACCATTAAATAAAATAATGCACCAACTACATCTTACATCCTCTTATTTTATTTAACGTCAAGGCTTATCTATTTAGGAAATAATGATTATATTTTATTTTATTCCAGGTTATGTTGTGTTTAAATTATAATTATGTGATATTGTATTGTTTATGTGGTGACCCGAGTTTGTTGCAGATCTATTATGGTCTACGTATTGAATATGTAATTATTTTTTAGTCATGCATGAGTTAAAGCCCAAGCTAAGCATAATATAACTAACCATTGACCTCCATCTCATCAAAATCAAACCCAAATTCCTACTTTGCGACAGTACTGTATTCTAAACATAACTTCCTTATCCGAATTCCAAAATGACTAAACTTTGATTTGATGTCTTTGTGACTTTAACCTACAATTTTCATGTTCATTATTTCTTAGAATATTTCCTTCACGCCTTCAAATACCCTTCATAAGAGGAAGTATTTATCATGTTCCAAAAATATTTACCTACTTCTGCAACCAACTTATGTGGAGTACACATCATCTTTTATTCCAACTAAGATTCCACATCATCAGGCATTATACATCCATATATTTTCCCCAAACTTTGGGCTACCAATCATTAGTCAAATAGATACATTTTCCAACTCCACAATCGTTATGCCACAACTTGTTTCCTCCCTTGACCATCCAAAATCAGTCACCACTTGAAACTCACTCCAATACTCTTCTTCTCCCACCTAGAAATTAAGCTCCTCCATACTCCTCATGATAGGATATAAATAGGAGAATTTTATGCTTGAAAAATCATCATATATGACATATTTGAGAAATACAATCAAAGTTCTGCAAAGCTCTTACTATCTCTTCCTTGCTCTTACTCTCCCAATTAAGCAAAGGACCTCTTGAGTGTGAGGGTGTACAAATGCTTGGTAAAGGACTCCAAGGAAGAAAGAAAATCAAATCAACAAGATACTGTTCAGGAAGATCGAATCAACAATATACTGTTCAAGAAGATCGACTTTGAAAATCTGATCCAATGTAGTAAAAGACTATTAAAGAGGAAAGCTTCAAGTTATCATCACTTCACCCCAGTAAGATAAATCTCTTACAAGTTAGGTTTCTTTTAACTGTATTGTTGTTTTTGTCTTCATCTTAGTTAGAGACTTAGAGTTGTGTGAAGTATGACACATCTTTACAAGAACCTAGTCCCTCTAATTTGGCAGTTCAAGTAGTCTAAATATTACTTTAGTCTACTAATTTCCTTAGGTTTTAGTAAGGCTATCTCAAGGATATTTTGCCATCTTTTTTGGATTTCTTACATTGGTCTTTAGGTCACTCCTACAGTCCTAAAAAAGATATGCATGGTTATTTTGCAGTTAATTCTACGGACTTACGTAAATCTGGTGCTGATCAGAAATGGTATTATCAAGTACAATGTTATCATAAAAGGACATTAAATCATACAGAAAAATAACTTCGTACTAACCTCAAGAGAACACCAACAGAATAGCTGATAGCAGCCTGTCAGATTCACAAGAATAGGTCATGATAACTATGATGCATGCTAAAACAAAATTTAACAGAAAATAGCTCTCTTGCTTTGAAGGAGAACAAGCATGGTCAATGAGAATCTAGGATCATATCAGAGAATCTGAATCAGTTTTATTTTACTTCAACAAAAGAATAAGGGTTTAAAATGAATGGGACATTATATCATGTATTCAAAAAAAAAGTAATTATGTTCCTTAGAGATACCATGTTAATATGAGCATGAAATATTTTGATAGCTAAGTTAACAATGACGGAAATGTGAATGTCAGAAAGAATGTGGAGAAATTAGGAAGGATAAACTAAGTACTTAGTATAGTAGAATGATCGGAGTAATATTTTTAAAAAATTAAATAACTGAAAATAAACTTTAGGTGGTTTGAAAATGCACAATGAATTGAAGAAAAATCATCAATTAGATAGATAGATAGATAGATCAAATTAGTTTCGGAGGATTAAGAATGAGAGGAGGTAGGCTTAAGGTAATATGTGTTGGAAGCGAGACCTCTACGCGAGATCTTCTATTCACGGCGAACACTTCTCCGGCAAGTACACGTCCGCTCGCTCACACTCCCTTCCTTGCGAGCACTACCTCCTTGCCGAGTACTCTCCACGCCGAGCACGCACACCACACTACTCCGGCGAGATCTCCACTACGCAGCACACCTCACTTCTGCGAGCTCCACCTCACCTCTCCGGCGAGATCACCTTGGCGAGCTGCTGCTCCTCAAACTCTGCGAGCACAACCTGGCGAGTACCCCACAACACACGCCAAGCACTCTCTTCTCCAAGTTCCGGCGAGTGCGTCTCCTTCCTCTTACTCCGGCGACAAGTTGGCGGCGACCTGCTCTGGCGAGACGGGCTTGCGACTCCTGCGGGAGGTGGCAGCTGGCGAGAAATATTCCCAGGCGAGAGCTCAAATATTCCTGCGGGAATAATAATGCTCACCCTCTCTCTCTACACTCTCTCTCCCTCTCTCTCTCTAATTCTGCCGCAAAAACAAAGTTGCAGAATTTTTTTCTCTATTCCAACCACTTAACAATTTACAAGGGGGGGGCCTATTTATAGGCAAATACAAAACTACAAACCCTCTCTCCTCATTAAATGCTATATTCTCTCTCCCATTTTCAAATTAAAATACAATAAAAACATAATAAAAGAAGTTGACCGAGTCAACAACTCAAAGCCAACAAACTCCCCCTCAAACTTGGCAGCACATGCCGAGTTTGCCTTTGAGCTTCACGAACGTCTCCACCTTCAAAGCCTTAGTGAAAATATCCGCGACCTGCTCTCCGGTAGGGCAATACACGACCTCCACGGTCTTCTGCTCTACTTGCTCACGAAGGAAATGATACCTCGTCTCGATGTGCTTGCTCCTCCCATGCAGCACCGGGTTCTTCGCGAGCTGGATGGCCGACATGTTATCCACTAACACTGTCGTTGGTCCTTCCTGTCCATGATGCAACTCCTCTAATAAGTTCCTCAGCCAGATGGCTTGGCAAGTACATGCCGCAGCTGCAATGTACTCCGCCTCACATGATGATAAGGCTATCGTAGTCTGCTTCTTCGAACTCCATGAGAACGCCGCGGTCCCCATATGGAACACATATCCGGAAGTGCTCTTCCGATCGTTCACGTCACCACCATAGTCGCTATCCGAGTAGCCGACCAGCTTCAACTCCTCTCCAGTGGAGTACATCAGACCATGACCTCTCGTCCCGTTCACATATCTTAGGATCCTCTTCGCAGCCGTGAAGTGATCCTGCTTTGGCTCCTCCATGTACCTGCTCACTACTCCAACAGCGTATATAATGTCTGGTCGGGTAAAGGTCAGGTAGCGTAGGCTTCCCACCAAACTTTTGAATAGCGTGGAGTCGACCGCTCCTTCCTTGGAGTCCTTCCTCAGCTTCAGCCCTGCATCAGCGGGAGTGGAGATAGCCTTGCTATCCTCCATCCGGAACTTCTTCAGGATTTCCTCCGCGTACTTCTTCTGCGAGATGAAGATACCATCTTCATCCTGCTTCACCTCGACACCCAAGAAATAGGTCAACTCCCCCAAGTCCGTCATCTCGAACTCTCTCTTCATCATCTTCTTGAACTCCTCGAACATAGTCGGGTTGTTCCCGGTGAATATCATATCGTCTACATACAAGCATACGATCATGATATTACCGTTTTCTTCCACCTTGGTGTACAGAGCATACTCGTAGGGACACTTCCTGTAGCCGTGCTTATGGAGGTATGCATCTATCCTTCCATTCCATGCACGAGCCCCTTGCTTCAAACCATATAGTGCCTTGTTCAACTTGCACACCTTCCTCTCCTGGCCCCTCACTTCATATCCAGGAGGCTGCTCGATGTACACATCTTCCTCCAAGTAGCCATTGAGGTAGGCCGACACCACATCCATCTGCAGGACCTTCCACCCATGGTGAGCTGCGAGCGCGATGATCAACCGAATGGTGTCGATCCTCGCCACTGGGGCATAGACCTCGTCATAGTCCACTCCTTGGACTTGCCTGTAGCCCTTCACGATGAGCCTAGCCTTGCGCTTCTCCACAGCTCCATCTTTGTTCTTCTTCACCTTATAGACCCACTTCACCCCGAGGGGTTTTTGGCCTGCCGGTGGATCCACTAGCCTCCAGGTATCGTTCTTCTTGATAGAAGCCATCTCGGCATCCATCGCCGTTCTCCAAGATTTCTCCTGGGCAGCTTCTTCATAGGACCTTGGCTCACAATCTGCTAAGAGGCAATGCAATGAATAGTTAGTATGGATTGGGGCCGTCTCCTCATAGAGCTCCCCCACCCTCTTCATCCTGGGTGGTGGACTCTCGGAGTCACTCCGACTCCCGCTGCCTCCTGCAGAATTTTCTCCACCTGAGCTTTCCCCTCTTGAGTGGGAGGTGGAAGCTCCCCCTGAATTCCTGCTCGGTGGTGATGGTGGCTCCACTCCACCATCCTCGGCTCCAGCCTCATGACCACCTTCATCTTCATCCTCGAAGAACATTCCCTTCATGCTCCTCGTCTTCTCATCCCAGCTCCAGCTGCTGCCTTCTTCAAACACCACGTCTCTCGAGACTATGACCTTCTCTGTCACCGGGTTGTAAAGCTTATAAGCCTTGCTCTCCAGAGCGTAGCCAACAAAGATACACTTCTCGCTCCTATCGTCGAGCTTCTTCCTTCTCTGTTCCGGGATGTGAGCATGAGCTACACACCCGAAGACCCTTAGGTGCTTCACGCTTGGCTTCCAGCCACTCCATGCTTCAAACGGCGTCATGAACTTCACGCTCTTTGTGGGGCATCTGTTCAGTAGATACACCGCACACTGCACTCCTTCCGCCCAGAAACTCTTCGGTAGCCCCTTCTCCTTCACCATGCTCCTCGCCATGTTCATGATGGTGAGGTTCTTCCTCTCTGCTACTCCGTTCTGCTGCGGTGAGTACGCCGCCGTCAGCTGGTGTGAGATCCCATTCTCCTTGCAGAAAACATCAAACAGCCTCGAGGTGTACTCCCCACCCCGATCTGTCCTCAGCACCTTCAGTGGCTGACCACTCTCCTTCTCTGCCATCGCCTTGAACTCCTTGAACTTGTCAAGTGTCTCAGCCTTCTCCTTCAAAAAATACACCCAACACTTCCGACTGAAATCATCCGTGAAGGTGATTTAGTATCTGCTTCCGCCCACTGAGGTGGTCTCAAACGGACCCGCAATGTCCAAGTGAACCAGTTCAAGCTGCCTCCTTGCTCTCCAGGACTTCCCTCCTTCAAAACTCTGCCTCTTCTGCTTCCCCTTCGTGCAAGCTTCACACACCTTCTGAGGTGGTGAGATCATTGGCAGATCTGTCACCATCCTTGAGTTAGATAGCAGCTTCAACCCCGTGAAACCCAAATGGCCCATCCTATGGTGCCATAGTCATGCTTCTTCCTCTTCCTCCGTTCTCGCGAGACAAGCTGTCTCTCGAGCATCCATCTTCAGCGTGAAGAGACGGTTCGCCGTTATCTTCACCTTCACTACTTCCTTCCCTTGACCATTCTTCATTGCCAGAGACCCATCCTTCATTTGGACGCAGTAGCCTCTCTCCACTAACTGCCCAATGCTCAAGATGTTGGTCTTCAACCCTGGCACATAGTACACATCGTTCAGGTGTACTCTCTCCCCATTCAGCTTCGTCTCCACCAAACCCTTTCCTTCCAAGGAGATCTTTGACGCATCCCCGAAACTAACCTCACCCCCAATGGGTTCAAGGTTTGTGAACATCTCTCTATCTCCACACATGTGGTTGCTCGCCCCTGTGTCCAGGTACCACACTTCACTTCTTCCTTCCTCCGCACCTCGGTAGGTTAGGAACATCATCGGGTTTCCACCTCCAGCATTGTTCCCATTGTTCCTAGCCTCCGCATAGTGGTTAGCTTCTTCTCTCTTCCTCGGACTCCAGCAGTCGTAGCTCATATGCCCATACTTGTTACAGTTGTAACATTGTATCTGGGACATATCTCCTCGGCCTCTTCCTCGGCCTCTTCCTCTTCCTCTTCCTTCTTGCCATACACCTTGAGGTTGCTCTCCCTCTTTCTGGTAGTTCTGGTTTCTCCCTTGATTTCTACCTCCTCTTCTTCCTCTACCTCTTCCTTGGTGACCTCGGCCACGCTGGCCGCCTCCTCTTCCTGAACTTTCCCCAAAGTTCAACTGGGTCTGGAGTGCTTTTCCCAAGCCACTCGCTTCCTCGTCATCCTGCAGCATCCTGTACTCATGAGCTTGCAAAGAGCCTACAAGCTCGTCAACGGCCATCACGCTGAGGTCCTTCGATTCTTCGATCGCCACCACTATATGGCGGAACTTCTTGGCCATGGATCTCAGTAGCTTCTCCATAAAGCTCACATCATCCATCGTCTCCCCATTGCACTTCATCTCATTAGTGAGCGTCCGCAGACGGGTCACATAGTCACTCACCCTCTCGGTGCTTTGCATCTTCGTCACTTCATATTCCGCACGGAGAGACTGCAACTTCACCTTCTTAGCCTTCTCAACCCCTTGCATGGAGCGTTGCAACACCTCCCATGCCTCCTTAGAGGTTCTCGCATCTGAGATCTTCTCGAAGGTCGCCTCGTCAACCTCTTGGTATAACAAGAACAAAGCCTTCTTGTCCGCCTTCCTTGCTTCTCTCAATGCCGTCTTCTGGGCATTAGTCAACGTCGCCTCTACCGCAGCAGTGCGCTCCTCATACCCATTCTCCACTACATCCCACAACTCCTTGGAGGCAAGTAGCACTTTCATCTGTATGCTCCAGTTCCCATAGTTGGTCTTCGTCAGCTTGGGGACTTGCCCCGGCATAGCTCCGCTCGTCTCCATCACTTCACTCCTCAAACCTTCCGAGTCACCGGCAAAGGTTTGCAACCTCCCTCTGATACCACTTGTTGGAAGCGAGACCTCTACGCGAGATCTTCTATTCACGGCGAACACTTCTCCGGCAAGTACACGTCCGCTCGCTCACACTCCCTTCCTTGCGAGCACTACCTCCTTGCCGAGTACTCTCCACGCCGAGCACGCACACCACACTACTCCGGCGAGATCTCCACTACGCAGCACACCTCACTTCTGCGAGCTCCACCTCACCTCTCCGGCGAGATCACCTTGGCGAGCTGCTGCTCCTCAAACTCTGCGAGCACAACCTGGCGAGTACCCCACAACACACGCCGAGCACTCTCTTCTCCAAGTTCCGGCGAGTGCGTCTCCTTCCTCTTACTCCGGCGACAAGTTGGCGGCGACCTGCTCTGGCGAGAGAACTTGGCGAGACGGGCTTGCGACTCCTGCGGGAGGTGGCAGCTGGCGAGAAATATTCCCAGGCGAGAGCTCAAATATTCCTGCGGGAATAATAATGCTCACCCTCTCTCTCTACACTCTCTCTCCCTCTCTCTCTCTAATTCTGCCGCAAAAACAAAGTTGCAGAATTTTTTTCTCTATTCCAACCACTTAACAATTTACAAGGGGGGGGGGCCTATTTATAGGCAAATACAAAACTACAAACTCTCTCTCCTCATTAAATGCTATATTCTCTCTCCCATTTTCAAATTAAAATACAATAAAAACATAATAAAAGAAGTTGACCGAGTCAACAACTCAAAGCCAACAATATGGACAAAGGTTGTTCAAAATAACTTGGAATAATATTTTTAATACACTCATCAGGATATATGAGCAATGGGGATTCATAGAGGTGACGTGAATATGTGATATAAGGCTAATGCTGGTGTTTATGATGAGATAATTAATGTAAGCTATGGGTCACACGACAATAGTTATCTCTCTTAAATATTAAGAAGGCCCAAATGAAATAACTTCACATGTTGTACTACATCTAAAGCATAAAGAAAGTATAATCAGAGTACCTCAGTAGATAAGCTTATCAAACAATATACAGCACAAGCAGCTCCAATTCCTATTGTTAAAAGCAACAATTCTCCTTTAAGCTGCAACAAGACAATAGAATTAGTAAGGATTAGCTTTATTTAATTTTTTAAATAAAAAGGGTCGTGTTGGAAATTGCATTCACAATTACCTTGATTTGTGAGAAGTCACCCTTAAACTAAGATTGAATTGCTTTTGTATTTGATATGCTTTTCTAGTATTGTCTTGCAGATTATCATTGCTAAGTGTAAATCAATGTCAGGTCACAATGGGTCTGCAAACACAGTTTCATACAATGTAATTCCTCATTATATGAAACATGGTGATGACTCATGTGTGATCTCTCTATTGGGGTACACTTCATTTTCAAGACTATTGAAGACTTTGGAGTGCGGTTGCAGCAAGTGTTCAAGAGAAGAAAAGAAAATTTCTGAAAACAATTTCTCTAAGGATATGTCTCGAGAGATCATGCATGTCTCGAGAGATCATGCATGTCTCGAGAGTTCTGGCATGTCTCGAGAGGCAAGTTCTTTTGATCTCGAGAGGCAAGTTCTTGATGACTCGAGAGATCAAGCTTGTCTCGAGAGTCCTTAAGACCGAAATCTTTGTAATGTCTCGAGAGATCATCGAGTTCTCGAGACATCCCTTTCCTGCTCTCTTTGTTTCATATCTCGAGAGATCCGTTAGTTCTCGAGAGATCCCTTATGTCTCGAGAATTCTGTCCGTTTTTCTCTAATTTGTTTCCTCTGTTCTTAACGGATCGTAAACGCTCCTTCCCGATCCTAACGGCTATATTGAGTGCGTTTAAGGTCGATTTAGCCCTTAATCATTGCCTTCTATATATAGGATTGCTCTTGGGTTGTTTACAACAAGTTTTCGAATCATTCTAAACCCTAATTTCTCTCCCGATCAAAAAGAACGAGAAAAGCGCCGCCTCGCCGTCGCCTACGATTGAAGATCGATCTACTCATTTGAGTTGCTGATTTCTATCAAAGAAGGATTCGATCGATCCGTGTTCTGATTCCACAACCTCTATTGGATCGTTTCGGATTGCCAAAGACAGATTTGAAGGATCGTTGTTCTTCCTCATCGTTCTCAAAAGTCATTCAAGAAGAAGGAAGAAAACGCCTCTGTTATTCAGATCTGGTATCTTATTGTTCAAAGCCTTTTATCATCTATTGTAGGAGTTGTTATCTCTGAGCTGTAGGAGAGGTTGTTCTCCGAGTTGTAGGAGAAGTTTTTCTCCGAGTTGTAAGAGAGGTTCTCTCCGAGTTTGTAGGATCATTCTGATCCGAGATTTAGTGAGTAGTCAAGTCTAGCTGTGGTGCTAGATTGGCGAGGCCGGCAGTGGAGTACCCAAGTACGGGGAACCACTATAAATTCCTGGTGTTATCTGTGGCTGTGATCTATTTTGTGTGCTGTGCTTTACGTTTAATTTTTAATTCCGCAAAAGACGTAGAGATCACCTATTCACCCCCTCTAGGTGATTTAGGTAGGCAACTAGATACTTCAGGTCGTCCTAATGTAAGGAACTCTCTCTAACACAGGTTCTACGGGTAACTTAATGTCGTAGTCTTAGGCTCTGTTTGATACTCTATTTTAGCTCCGATCTTTAGGCTCTGTTTGATACTCCATTTTTGCTCCGATGACACTTTTCATCACCGAACTAGAGTATTGGAAGTGTTTAGATAACCTCCATTTTGGAGATTCGGTGTGGTGGAGAAGGCGAAAAACTCCATTTTGAGTTTCATTTCCCGCTGAAGCATGGGAGCACCATTTGTCACCGATGCTCCATTTTCCACCGGAGCTCCATTTTCCACCAGAGTCATTAGCACCGCTCTCCCCAATGTAACCTTACTCTTGCATTTGGAAAGCGGGTGTTTCCATGTCTCAAAATGGAATTGCATAATACAATGGAGGCAACTCAACCACTGCTTCAAAACGTGTATAATTATGCATTTCAGAATTTTGCCTACAATATCAGAGGTTGTAAAGGGAGTTTTCTCATTTAACAAGAAAATTAACTTTTTAACAAAATGGGGATGAAGAAGGCATACAACTTCATATTTGAGATTGTTTACTTTCTTCCTCTTTTCGCCGTCATCTTTCCACTTCTGTTTTCACAAAAGACATGAAGTAAACCTTAAAAACAATGCTTATATCTACGAATTAAACTACCTTAACCATCAAATTACAGACAAATGGCAAGTAACTGCCCAAAAGCCTAACCTTTGTCGCAAAATTCTTGTTGATCGGAGCAATGCTCTCACTAGAGACCCACTCCATAGTTTTTGATAGCTTTAGAAACCCATCATCTATTTCAATTTCATCACCTTCCAGTCCCTACAGGAAGATCCAAAACACATTGCAAGCCTTCGTTAAAGAAATCTAGCACAGTACTAAATGGAATTTAGAAGATTCGTGCCATGTCAATTTGCTCAATCTGTTCCTCTCCGACGATGACTTCCCTATCGGCGAACCGCAAGTCATCTTTCCTCCATAAACTATCGTAAATCTTTGACACAAAATCTCCATTGGTTTGTCTATCCTTCACAAACATTTGCATTACTTCATCTCCTGCAAACTCGCTTCCTGCAGGTGAATACAATCAACCTAACATCCAATGCTAAAAAAGCTCAAGAAATGGTGCAATACCCATTGAAACAAACCCAGAAGTTCTCTTTTTTATACGTAACGAATTAAGGTGAATGTGGATAGAAGGGAACGATGAATACCATGAAGAACGGAACGGAAAATGCGGGCGGAAGCAGATTTCCTGGGAACAGGACGGCTATGATGGAAAGGGGGGCTTCTACAATGAAGAGATGGGTCGAAAATAGGGTTGTAATATGTTCTGGGGCTGAAGAGCCCAGCGCTGTAAAGGGTCTCCACCGCCATCACCCGCTTATCGCCGAAGAATATAGCAGGAAATCCGTGTCTTCTTCACCATCCGTGCAGGAGAAATATCTCTACAGTAGTGGTGTCCACTGCTGAAATGGAAACGGTAGAATTTAAAAACTTGTTATTCACATAAATAAACTTTTGGCTATTACAGTACTATGGCTAAAGTTGTCATTTAAAACCGAAAATCGTAAGTCGAACCGGAACCGAACCGGAACCGCAAAGAACCTGACCAAACCGTTCGTGAATTATTTGGGTTCCGGATTGAATTTTGGAACCGAAAACAACAATTGTTTGGGTGTGGTTCCTTCATTTTATTATCCGGACCGGAACTGAAATCGGAACCGCAACATACAAGTCTCGAGCGGTTTCAAAATTTCTAGATCCGATCCGAACCGAACCGTCACAGAACCGAACCGCAACCCGTTAATTATTATTATTTTAATCTAAAAAATTATATTTATCTAAAAAAGAATATTTAATTTAAGTTATTTGAAATATTATTTTTATAACTAGCAGATCTTGTAGACTGCGGCAAGATATTTGGTATAAATTATTTAATAAAAAGTATTTTTTATCTAAGAAAAAAAACTTTAAATGTTTTATTTTAAGTTTCCTGGTATAAATTATTTAATAAAAATATAACTTGTCAGACGTAGGCCTGTAAGCTGTAACATCTACTGCCATGTCTGTTGTCTGCACTATGCACATCATAATGAGGCCTGCTTCTTGGCTCTTGTTTCGACGACACCAGGCAAGGTCCGCAGGGCAGCTATTTTCCTTCTCTCCCGACTACCAAAGTTCTTCCTTTTTGTTGTTTTCTCTTCTCTCCCGCTCTCTGGCGCCCAGGTACCCCCCCCTCCGTTGTGTTTTTCTTCTGATCTCGCCGCAGAGTTCCAGGCTTCCAGCTGGTTTCTTTGAACTCCACCGCCGATCACTTCTGCTCAGGTAAGTGGATCCCAGCCGTCCGCCAAGCTGGAGCAAGGTCCTCGCCGTTCACTCTCAGCTCCCAACTCACGATTGGGTTTTCTGGAACGATGCCGTAAGATCCAACGTCTTATTTCTCCTTATAAAAAAAAGACGAACTGTCTATGCCATTCTGATATTTTCCGGTTGCTATAGGACACGGTGGTGAATAGCTCGGATATTTCCCTGCTATATTTAAGTTTTTTTCTTCTCTGTATCCTTTTTACCCGAAAATGGAAATTGATCTTTTTTTATTTTGATAATTTGTTCTTCGTTTTAGGAGGATATTCTGGGGGCCGTAATTGGGCGGGAGGCTTCAGATATTTCTCCCGATTTGATGGTGACGGAGGATGTTAACGGGATAAACGCGGGTAATCTTATGCACATATTTATGAAATGAGGAAATGGTCTCTCAAACTGTTCTATTTTATTTGGGATATAGACTAGCATAGTAGCGTTGGATGGATGGTTTAGAAAGATTCGTGCTGTTAATTTCTTAATGATTCACGCGGAATTAGTTTCAACTCATGTGAATCCTGTATTAAAACTCAAAAGAGATTGCTTTTTTAAGATCTAAAATTTTAGCTTGATTTTTTTCCAGAAGGAGATGCGATGAGCCGGTGAGGGAAATGAAGAACATTGAGACCGTCTCTGCTTTTGCACCCAGTGAAGGTATCAATCTTGAGTAATAATCTCTTACTTAATAAAAACCTCAATTCTAAAAATTTAAGTGTGCATATTATAATTTCATCTGTAGGTTCAACTCCATCCAACAATAATGTGAATACTATTACTGATTTTTCTGCTAGTAAAAAAAGGAAAGGATCAGAAATATGGGAGAAGGATTTCAGTAAAGATTTAGTAAATGCAAAGGCAACTTGTCTTCATTGTCAAAAAGTTTTCGTTCACACATCAAGCAATGGAACTTCTACGCTTAGAAAACATTTGAATTCCTCCTGTTTGCATTACAAAAGAAAACAGATGACACAATCACAATTATCAGGTAGTCATGAGTCTTCTAATGAATTGAGAATTATCAAATTTAATCAAGAGCAAAGCCGAGATGATATCACTCGATGCATAGTAATGTGTGAACTTCCATTTTCTATTGTGGATCACCCGGCCTTTAGAATCATGATTCAAAATCTTCAACCAGATTTTAATCTAAATCACAAAACAACAAAGACGAAGGATATCTTACAATTTTATAGGAAAGAAAAGAAAATCCTTCAGGATTTACTTCTTAAATCAAAAGGACATATTAGTCTTACTACCGATACATGGACTAGTATTCAAACAATGTGTTATATGAGTATCACTGCGCACTATATTGATGAAAATTGGAAACTGCAGAAAAAGATAATCAACTTTTTACATCTTGATGAGCGTCATACTGGCATCATATTAAGTTTGGCAATTGAGAAGTGCTTAGCTGAATGGAGAATTGAACATAAATTATGTGCTCTTGTCTTAGATAATGTGTCAGCAAATAATATTGTTGCATCTACACTGAAAGGGCGTTATCGATTATATCTTCCACTTGCTGGAAAGTTTTTTCATATTAGATGTTCTGCACACATCTTAAATTTAATCGTCAAAGAAGGCCTCAAGGAGCTAGATGACAATATAGTTCGAATTCGTGATGCAGTTAAATTTGTTCTTTCATCTCCACAACGTCTAAAAGTATTTACTGAATTGAAGTTGGGTGATCGAGGGCTACTTCTGGATTGTGTGACGAGGTGGAATTCCACATATCATATGTTAAAAAGGGCTTTAGAGCATAAAGATGTTTTTTATAGATTCAATTTGGTTGAGAGTTTCAAGCATCCACCTACAGAAAATGATTGGTCAATAGCTCAGGAATTATGCAACTTTCTTAAAGTATTTGATGATTCAACCAATATTTTCTCGGCCACCAAAATTCCAACAGCTAATTTGTATTTTTTTCAAGTCTGCATGATTCAACTGCATTTAAGAAAGAATTGGAATTCTTTACTTATCTCAAAAATGCAAGTGGCTATGTTTGAAAAATTTACACAATATTGGGAGGATTATTCTATGGTGTTAGCCATTGCTGTTGTACTTGATCCACGAAGAAAATTGGATTTTGTGGCCTTTTGCTATACTAAAGTATATAATGATTCTAGTAAAACTTATTTCAAAGATGTGTTCGAAGAGCTTTCGAATGTTTTTGATTGGTATAAGGAAAAGGTGAATTCTGCCATACATCATAGTGTTGCAAGTGATTTTCGCGATGAGACAACTTCGTTGGTGGGTTCTAATGAAGAGTTAAGTATGGATGCTTTCTTAAAGTTTAAAGCAGAAACAAGAAAGGAAGAAGAATCAAAAACCGAGCTGGATATATATTTACAAGAACCGGTATGTATTTAATTTAAGTACTTTTTTTCTTTTTATAGAATTTTATTTTACTTTGTGTATTTATACATTTGGATTCTTTTAGTTTTCTCCGGATGATGCAACATTTGATATTCTGAAGTGGTGGGAAGTTAATGAGAACAAATATCCAATATTAGCTGCAATGGCAAGTGATATTTTGGCGATTCCTATTTCAACCGTGGCTTCAGAGTCTGCATTTAGCACAGGCTCTAGAGTAATTCAAAAGAAACGTACGTGTCTAAAGCCTTATACCATCCAAGCACTGATTTGCTTACAAGATTGGCTAAGGGAAAAATTTTCAGTTCCATCAATGTCAAATGGTAAAGTACATAAATTGATTTAAGTTTACTTAGATTGTTATATTAAAATTTTGCATTTACTTACTTTCTAACTTTTTGTATTGTGAAGATATATGTTTTGATGCTTACAATATTGATGAAGGTTGTGATGACAAGCTTGATGAATCTACTTTAGAGGTAATTTATTACTATTGAAAAGTTGTGAGCACTAATAAATAATAATCTCTTTATTATTGAAAAGTTACGATTAAAATTTATTTTTCATATGTAGTAAATAAAAAGAGAAGGCGTTGAACTTTTTTGGAAAAGGTAATTGTTAGGAGATGCTGGCACATCACCATTGTCATCATTCATGCAAGGTTAGAGTTTTTAATTGAAAAACATGTTCTTAATCTTTATTTAAGTGGTTAAATACCTTTTTAGGATTTGGCCTCACAATATAATTTGTAGGAAATCTTGTTTTGTTCGGGATACCAGGGCCATTTTGAGCAATTAGGTTATTTTTTCACCTTATGCTGGAACAATTCTCCTCATATAAAGCGTATGATGTTATTCATAAATTATAAACTCATTATGTCTATGTTTTTGTAAGGAAAATCTGCTCTTGAATTTTACAGTACATTCTTCTTTCTCGCATAAATGTTGTTTTGGCTCGGACTTTTGTACTAGTGATTATGTCACTAGCAAGACTTTTGTACTAGGAATTGTGTCACTAGTAAATAAACCTAACTTTCGCTAGCCCCATGCCCCATGTCACAAACCAAATAATAATAATAACTACTTACGACTGAAATAAAACAAACATTAATAGACTTAAAACATGACCGAACCGGAACCGAACCAGAACCGCATAGAACCGGACCGAACCGCCAGTAAATAATTTGGTTTTGGTTCTTATTGAACCGGAACTGGAACCGTAAGCCCTACGGTTCCAAAAATTATGTTGGAACCGGAACCGAAACCGAAACCGGCCAAACCAAATAGAGTTTTGGTTTCTAATTTGAAGAACCGCTACCTTAACGGTTCGGTTCACGGTTTTAGTAGAACCGGAACCGAACCGGAACCGTGACAGCTCTAACTATGGCTTAAGATATTTTTAGGTGCGTTTCTCCCGCCTAATTTTAAGTGCGAGATTAAGGGTCATTTTGGGAGGGCTTTATAAATTGTTTGGCAAATCTCCGTTACGGTGACCTTTTTATTAAAAATGCATGCCCGGGAAGAAAAGTGCGCACCCGGGAGAAAATGTGCGCCTGAGCGCGAATTTTTTACACGTACGTGCAATTTTCGCCCGAGCAAGCATATTCCGCCCAGGCGCGCATATTTCGCCCGGGCGAGCATTTTTCGTCCGGGCGAGCATTTTTCGCCCGGGCGCGCATTTTTCTCCGGGCTACGCATTTTTTTCCCGGGGCGCGCATTTTTGCACGTGCTCTCATTTTTTGCCGGTGCGCGCATTTTTTGTCCGGGCGCGCATTTTTCGCTCGAGCGATCATTTTTCGCCAAAACGCCCATTTTTGGCCCGGGCTTACATTTTTTCGCACGGGCGCGTATTTTCGCCCGGGCGCGCATTTTTCGCCCGGGCGAAGCATTTTTTCGTCCGGACGCGCATTTTTCACCCAGGAGAAAAATGCGCGCCCGGGAGAAAAAACAGCTCCCGGGCGAAAAAATGCGCGCACGGGCGAAAACTTCTTGCCCGGACGAAAAATGCGCGCCTGGGCGAAAAATGCGCGTTCGGGAAAAAAATGCGCGCCCGGATGAAAAAATACGCGTCCGGACGAAAAATGCGCACCCGGGCGAAAAAATGCGAGCTCGCGCGAAAAATGGGCGTTCAGGCGAAAAATGTGCGCGCCAGTGAAAAATGCGCACCCGGGCGAAAAAATGCGAGCTCGGGCGAAAAATGGGTGTTCGGGCGAAAATTGCGCGCCCGGGCGAAAAATGGGCGTTCGGGAGAAAAATGCGCGCCCGAGCGAAAAATACTCGTCCGGGCGAAAAATGAGCACCCAGGAAAAAAATGGGTCGTTGGGCGAAAATGCGCGTCCATGCGAAAAATGCGTACTCGGGCGAAATATGCGCCCCCGGATGAAAAATGCATGCCCGAAAGAAAAATGCCCGCACCGACGAAAAATGAGAGCACGACCTAAAAATGCGCGCCCGGGGCGAAAAATGTGCGCCAGGCGAAAAATGTGTGCTCACGCGAAAAAATGTGCACCCGCGCGAAATATTCGCGCCCCAGCGAAAAATGCGTGCCCTGGCGAAAAAATGCGAGTCCGGGCGAAAAATGTGCGTCGGGGCGAAAAAAGTGTGCCCGGGCGAAAAATGTGTGCCCGCGCGAAAAATGTGCGCCCGCGCGAAAAATGTGCGCCCGGGCGAAAAATGTGTCAGGGCAAAAAATGCGCGTCCGTGCGAAACAATGCGCGCTCGGGCTAAGAATGTGTGACCTGGAAAAAAATTTCGCGACCGAGCGGAAAATTCGCGTTAAATCCTAAAATGCGCCCATGGGCGAAGAAATACTCGCCCGGGTAGAAAAATGTTCGCACGGGAGAAAAATTTGCGCTCGGACAGAAAATGCACTAACCTTGTATCGGGATAAGGAAGTGCTTTTCGAAAAGGATGAAAAGTAGGGGACAAGTGACTTTTCAAAAAGAGGAGAAAATGAGTTTTCCGCGGTAGCTTTTCCCACCGGTAAACAATCCAAACGATTTAGTAGGTGCGGTGGCGTTTTCAGAAAACGAAAGGAGCTAAAAATCCCTCCCCAAGCAGGCCCTAAATGCAGCTGTATGGTCTGGCACCCTACGGCGGAGCTGTTTTCGCGGAATACTGACAGTATTTTTAATTAATAAATACGACAGTATTTCGATCAATCATGTTATTTTTCAGGAACCAACAGTTTGATGCGCGCTCCCACCGTGATCTTAGGTGAGAGAAACACACCTAAAATTTGTTCATTCCAGAAAGTATTATTCGCAAGCAAAAATGTTATCCGCACTCTATTTGTATGAGTGCAAAAATTTTATCGGTGCCCAAATTTTGAGAAAAGAAATCTCAATCGTAGTAAATAAAGGGCGTTGATATCTGCACTGTAGTTTTAGCTATCCGCGCTCTATTTGTATGAGTTATATACGCCTCTTTTGGAAATATGTCTTGTACATGCATTTTTAGGAAAAGTGTTTTCAACACGAAAGTGTAGATCTCGTCGAGATCTACAACTTTCGTGTTGAACATTTTTTCTAAAAATGCATGCAGAAGACGTATTGCCGCTCCAATTGAAACATGGGCGTAACTGTAACATCCCTCAAACAACTAGACCCCTAGAGTGGTTTTATCATGACTAGATCATGACAAAACCCTAGGAAGCTTGAAGAGATCACTTGGCCTTAGGCTTGAAGGAGAAGAGCACCTTGGTCTACAAATAGTAATTTTCAGTTACCAAGCTTAGGGTTGGACTTTAGGGCCTCACCTTGACCCTTTGACCCCACCATGGCACACCTAACCATTTGGAGGGTCCCTTAGAGCATTTAGGACCCATTGGGGTCAACCAAAGATGTCAAATTGACCAAAGTCAACCATAACCTTAAATTGGTCAAAGTAGCCTAATTAGGGTCAATTGGCCTCCACCATGCCAAATTGACCTTGCCCATACCCTTATAAGGATATTAGGGACCCAATGGACTAAAAAACCTCATCATGGGGCCACCAAGTTGGCAAATTTGACCTAAGTCAACTATAGTCATGTTTTGGTCAAAGTGGCCTATTAAGGGTCAATTGACCCTCACTTTGCCAAATTGACCCTACCTAGACCTTTCTAACCCTTAGGGGAGGCCAATGGGTCACTAACCACCCATCGGGGCCAACCCAAATGGTCAAATTGACCAAAGTCAACTCCACCCTAAATTTAGGTCAAAATGACATATTTTGACCTAATCAAGCCCAATCCACTTGGGCTAGACTCAATTGAGGTGGTCCATCACCTAATGGGGTTGGGAATTACTACAATTGTCATTCAATTTTATAGAATTCGGCCAGGAGAGAGAAAATCCCATTTTCCCCAAAATGGAGGAGAGAGGAAGAGAGAAGTAATGACATTCATGGCCAAGGGGAGGCCAAAGGCTCTCCCAATTGATGAGGATTCATCTCCCCTGGATGTTACAAGAATTGTAGGAGTTTTTCCAGCCCACATGGGGGCTAAAATGGTGAGTTTTCACCATGGCCGAAATTAGGCTTAATGGCCATTAATGGCCATGGCCGAAATCCCCCCCCCCCCCCTCTCAAATTCCCCCTATACAGCCCCCTCATTCTCAAATCCAACTCCACCATTAGCTTCAAAAGGTGGATGGCAGTCGAAATCATATATTGGATCGAAGGTTTTGGTGGAGAATGGAGAGATCGGGCAAGCTCGCCGGAGAAGGGAAAAGCCATGGCCGTACACCACCGCCATCGTCGTCAGGCTCTAAGAAGGTCTGGTTCTTCTCCTCTTCTCTAGTGGATAGATCTACATCAAAATTTGGCAAGGATTGGGGCCAATTGGTTCCCAATCAACATGGCCGAAATCTCTATTTTTGGAGGTTTTTCTTCTTGTCTAAACCACCGGTTCCGGCCACCACCGGCCGGCCAAGATCTCTCATCGCCGGCCACCACCTCAAGGAAGGTGGTGGTGGCATTGGCCAGCCTGGGAGGGGCGTGGGTGGACGGGAAAACCAAGATAAAGGGGCTACAGGTCGGGGAAATCTCCACCGTCGGCTAGAGGAGGAAGATGAGTGGATGCCCTCCAATCTTGCATCAAGATGTGTGCTATTGATTTAATTCATATTTCTGTTTTTTTTGCTGTACCTAGATTTAATTATTAAAAATACTTAGGACCCTCTACAGAAAAAGTGGTCAACATCAAAGTTGTAGCCCTTAGAGTTTACTTTATTTTAAATTTTGTTTCATCCCAAAATGAGTACTGTAGCTCCCTGTAGGTCCATTTTGGTGGGACTGGTCGCTAGTGTAGGACAGCCACCATTTCCTGAATAACTTTTTATTGGGAAATGATATTGACTTGAAAATTGAAAACTAGCTATTTTTACCTACACCCTTAACATATCCAAAGATGGGAATTTTAGGAGAATATTTTTCTAAGGTTTTTGTAATAATTTAATAATTCATATATTATTTAATTATAGGATCTAATGACCTCCAATCCCCTCCAAATTTTGGTGTGTGCTCTTTAGGGTTATTGCATGAACCTGGTAAAACTTTCAGCCCAATTGGGACTGATTTGGTTGGGCAATTAGTTAACTCAAGTTTGATCAAACTAGGTCAAACTAGATCAAAAGTGCACATAATGGAATTAGGTGGTCAAATCTCATCCAAGTGGTATGAAACTTTGGTCACTGGTTTAGGATCACCTAAGACACTCCCATGAGTAAATTTGGGGTGATGTGGTGTGGATATGCCCTAGGACCCTAGTTCTAACCTTAGGGTTGCACTTTGAGCCTTGTGAAGGACATAGGGGATATGATCTTGAATGGTCATAAAACTTGGTAGATAAGTTCACAGGGTGTAAATATACCCTAGGAAATTTTATGAGAATTTTAGGAGCATTTACCCCCTCTGATTTAGGTTATAACCTTTTTAGAGAACCTTCTTATAAAAGTAATTTACATGCTCAAATAATCTTTGATGTTGATGAAAGTTTGGTAGATTACATAAAATCATGATATAGACCTCTGGTAATTTTTGTGTAATTATTGAATTGATTTAATTAGCACTTCATTCATATGACATCTATTTTGTCCTCTGGAAAATTATGAAACTTGGTGGTAGGACATTTTAGGACATTAGAGAGCTCTGTGAATTTTTGTATAATTTTTTGAATTATTTATCAGTAGGTTCCTTCACAATTTTCCCTAGAATGGGTTTACTTGGAATATTTATTTATGTGATTAGTTTGCCTTGATAAATTCTGAAATTTGGCCGGTAGACTTTTCTTATTATTATGAAGGTCTGGTAATTTTCCCATAATTTTAGACAAGTATTTTTTGTGGTTCTTTCTTTAAATTTCAATTTGGGGTAATTGTTCAATATTATAATTAGAGGTCAACCCCTTACTTCAAAATTGTGATATCATATATTTACTGTTATTTTGACATCATAGATTTTCCATAATTTATGGGGGTCATATCATAAGAAGATCTTACACTTCATGATTCAATTTTATACTTGGCCAATGTTGGAGAAATTATAATAAATGCCAAATAATTAAGGAAAAATATGATTATCTGGATTTAGTCTTAAAACATCATGATAGACCTCCAGTAAATAGCTTGAGTCAGTTGGAAGAATATTTGGAGTACCTCCTCTCATGCAACTCATATAACTCATTTGGTCTGAGTATAGTAAAACTGTAAGATTTAAGTAGCATGCAGATCATTAGGTGGGAATGGAAGGTAGTTGATGTATCTAGCCTGGTTGAAGAGTTTGAAGGTCACCAAAAAGAAGTTTATGTGATGAGAGTGTACTTGGTGGGTTAAGGGTAAGCTTGTGCTCGGGATTGACGATTAATCACATTTCCCCTGGAGAGTCATGAACCACCTAGGGTTAATTCAAGTGAAATGGTAAGGGGGCTATGCTTATGGGTAGTTACCAACCATATTAAGTGTCTTGTGAAAGGAAGTTTTGGGGTTCATCCCATCATAGCTCCTAGTACCGCTGCGAGCCTCTTACAGGGTAATCCTCGGGAAGTCCAAGATTAATCATAAATTGTAGGGATAAATTGATGTATAAGATTAACTTAATAACGCACACACCCACACCCCGTGGTTACGGTAGGTTAGTTGGTTTGGTTTTACGAGCGGTAGGCTCGGTGGTTGTAGTGGCTGACTAATTAGTCTGGTGAGCTTGTGACTCAGTAATGCTTGTTGGTGCAGACGGGTTGGTCCGGCGAGCCGGTGGATCGGAAGGTTATGGTGACGGGCGGGTTAGCCCGGGGAGCTTATGGCTCGGAGATAGATGGTAAACATGTTTGCATGTGCATAAAGGTGGTGGGTCTTCGGTATTGGACGGTCGTTCACACCGACGTCAATACGTTGACTCGGCAAGTGTGGAATTTGCACTTAGCCATACAAAGTCTGGTGGTCCAGCCAGTAAGAGTACGCAGATGCTCCGCAGTTTTGCGTTGAGGCGTACGATAGGTCTAGGTTAGGTAGTGTGAATACCAACCTAGAGGTGGGCGAGACCCAACCCACCGCTTCCGTTTGCCACTACAGGAGTATCCTGGGAGTCTTGCTAGCTCCAAAAAGGGGGAACTAAAGGTCTGTGTGCATAGAGTCGAAGTGTGTGAGTTGCACTTGTATGAACATAGCATAAGCTGCATAACTCTGCATGTCATCGCATAAACATTGCATTTCAACCCCTACCCCTATCGTATAAATTGGTTATGGGACTCTTTATACGATAGGCCTTGTTAAACGACCCTTTGGTCTATAGGTTTGTATGGGCATTCCTATAAATCAATGGTTACTTTTATGTTATATACTTGTCTTTACTTACTGCTCTTTAATTGTTCTTTACCATGCTTTATTTATTGCTTCAAATGTATATATATACTTGAGTAGTGGTAGATATTTCATGTAGACTAGATCCACCATCATCTGCTTTGTTTTATACCCCTTGATATCCTCCGCTTCATCCTCCCGCTCGGTATCTAGGAGCCATTGGGGGAGGGGTGGGGAACATAGGGCTTTGTCTTTTTGACTAACGGTCGGTGGACCATATCATTTTAGGGGATCGAGGAGGCGCAGCAGCATTAGAGGCCGGTGTAGACGGAGGCGGGCCAGTCTAGTACAGGAGCACAAGTTTCAGGATCAGTGAGTGATTAGTAGCTAGCTTCCACGAGTGATCTTGTAGTGAGGACATGATGTACAAGGCATGAGCCCTTTTATTAATGTAACCCATTTTTATTTCAGTTAAATGATGTGGACATTTATAACTATAGCATGTGATTTGTGGACTTGAACTTCTATTGTTCGTTTATACTTTTCTTCTTATGTGATCGATATGACCGGCAGGATCGGCTCTTTGTAGTGGCGACCATCCCGTGTGTTGGTGCCGCCGCAAAGCGGCGGTTCTGGGCATAAGACCCGGTTTTGAAAGGAAAAAAATGGGGTATTACAGTAACTATAGCGAATTTTTGGAAATATGTCTTGTACATGCATTTCTAGGAAAAGTGTTCAACACGAAAGTTGTAGATCTCGTCGATATCTACAACTTTTGTGTTGAACACTTTTCCTAAATCTGCATGTACAAGGCGTATTTCCAAAAGGCGCGTATATAACTTATACAAATAAAGTGCGGATAGCCAAAACTGCAGTGTAGATATCAGCGCCCTAAATAAAAGCTCTACATTTTTATGAATATAAAAACACAACTCAAAACAAAATAAACAAGTAGCTACTTTGCAATGTGTTAGAGAACATTAAGTAATTAATGCTCATAATTAGTCATACTTGTCTTTGATGAACATTCCATGAGAGTTAAAGAAGATATTTTCAAATCATCTGACTTATCCAACATGTTCATTTCCCCTAAAAATTTGTTTTGCAAGTCAAATTTTTTTTAATCAATCATGAAAAACATTGCACTAAATAGGAATGGGAATGAAAGAATCTATACCTTGCTAAGGAGAAACGTGCGTGAAATATGTGCCCTAAAAATCACTCTTGAAGGTATAATTATTGATGGGGTCAAACTGGTAGAACTTCGATCGAAGCGCTCAAGAAAGTCGACCCGACCGAGTGAGACGCACGCGCGAGTCGCGCTCGCTCAAAGGGTCCCAAAATCGCCTAAAAGGGGACACAGAACGACGTTCGTTCACGACCAAGCGGAAGCCGGTCGGGCACTACACGAGGAGACGCGGATGCGCGCCGCACCAAGCGCGCGCCCATGCATACGAGCACCGCACGCGCATCCACCACTTCTGCCGCCTCTGGCTGCCACCATCGTCGGGCAACTTGCCCGAGCCGACCGGGCTGTCTGGGGGGCATGTTCGTTATTTTCGAAAAATTGACAGGTGACCGAAACCGAGAAGCGTCATTCGTCAACTCCAAATCCAGCCAGACCCAATTACCAGCACATCCCTTCAAGAAAACTATAAAAAGGCTCACGGGCCTTCATTCGAATGGACGCAATCCAAGAGATAAGAGAGAGCTCTGATATTTTCTGACAAGGATGTGAGACTCTGCTCGTTCCTTCGCTCTTAATCCACTCTGCTCACTCTCAAGTCTACTCACGCTCAAGGTGTTGGACATGTGTTCACATCCCTTTGTTTGAGAATAACAAATCCCAAATTGTATTTGATCTTGCTTGTCATGTGTTTATAGTGTGCAGGAACTATAAGTGCAATACTCCACAGGTAAAAAGCAGCTGAATTCAAAAATCTGGAAGAATGCACTATCGCCGGCGTTAGCGCTACCGCCAGGCGCTAGCTCAGGTTCCGTTCGACGAAAACTCCGTTCGACGAAAATTTCCGTTCGACGAACTTGAGGCTCCGTTCGACAAAAAATTTCGTTCGACGAAAAGTTTCGTTCGACGAACTTGAAGCTCCGTTCGACAAAAAATTTTCGTTCGACGAAAGTTTGTTCTGCCACGCCTCCGACGGTTTTGCAACCTCTACCGCCAACGCTAGCGCTACCACCTGACGCTATCTCAAGTTCGTGCACAGCGCCACGCCGCCAACGGTTTCGCAACCGCTCCACACGAATGCTACCGCAGGCGCTAGGAGCTACCGCAGGCGCTATCTTCAAGTTCTATTTATTGGAGCTTTGCTTCTCGTTTTGGCTAATCTATCCCAGAGAGACTGCTTGTGCCAAATCTCCAGAGCTGTTATGCTGCCGAAGATGGATCTCCCACAAAAAGCTTAAGGAGATTTCTGGAGGAGGACTACGTCACGCTACATCCGAAGGACGATCCCTTCGACCTCGCTCATACTACAACGATCCTTCATCCTCATCTTCAGAAATCTCATATAGGGAGTTTTTATTATTTTTATCTTTATTTTCATTCCATACTTTCTTTGTAACCGTTTAGTTAATTCGCCTTGTGTTGGCGACTAGGTCTGGGTAGGACTTAGGGGGAAATTCGCCTTGTGTTGGAGACTAGTTCTAGGTGATTAGATCTAGGGGGCTCGAGACCATATCCGGGGAAGGATGGGCTAGAGTGGCTTGAGGCCTTATCCGGGGAAGGATAAGCTAAAGCCAACCGGTTTGTGGGGATACAAGTCGGTATAGAAAAGGAAAAATTGTATTACTTTATACACCTCCGATTTCTAGCGATATTGAAATCAAATTTATGTAAACACCTTTTTATATAAATACAATCATGTCTCTATTTGTGTTTACTTGATTTCTCTCCTTTGGCGTTATCTCTAAAATATTGGTTACAAAGTTTTCAATTCAAATTACTTTATCTAAATTGTTTATTTCAATCTCTTAATCATAAAACAATTTAGTACTTATTTCTAAACTTGAAAATTATGATATTCTCACAAATTAAATAAATTGTCATTTTGCCTTTCTCGTATTATAAAACAATTTAGTAATAATCATAACATTATAAGAAAGAATTTTATTCCCTTATTCACCCCCCCCCCCCCTCTAAGGGCGCCGTAAGATCCAACACAAGGCTCTAGTGGACACTCTCGCAAGCACCGACAAAGGAGTTGAAGAACACTCACATAGACGCTCTGGAACTTAGTCTTTTTTCCTCCTTTTTTGCCTTCAAAGATTGTAAACGGAGAGGTGGAATGTCATCCTCTGAGGATCTCAAACTCTTGTAACCTCAAAGGAACTAGTGGATTTCGACCCGACACAGATCCGACCATGTGGTTTTTTAACCTTTCCGAGTTTTCCACGCTAAAATGCCTCGTGTCATTACTGCTTGGTTTTCATTTGACTGTTTGTGCGCTCGGCTCACTCTCGAGCTAAGGCGTCTGATTCTCCGGACCAGAGGAAAACCATGTGACCCGCAATAATTCTGCAGCCCACTAACTCCCGAGAAGAAAAGTGGCGATCCAAGCCTTAGTTGCCGCGAAGAGGTGAAGAAGACAAAGGCGATCATGAGTGAATGTGCGAAGAGAAGAAGCCTCCGTTAGCGCGAGGCAGGGCGACGTAGTGAGCGAATAGACAAAGAGAAGAAGTCTTCGTTCGCCTGAGGTAGGGCGGCGATCATGAGCTTCATCCCGACGCAAAGCAGATAAAGAAGCCTTCATTCGTGGAAGGAAAGAATGCGAGGCTGGAAAGAATCGGGAGATCAAGGTCGGAGAAAGGGTATAGGTAAATTTAAAAACCATCAAAATGAACGTTTTGAGTGCTAATAGTCATTTTAATAGTGCTAATAATAATCCCCCATTTTTTATTATTAGTTTCACTTTTAATGAATTGCAATGTAAAATCAAAATATGTTCAATACAATGGCTTAATTGTTTTCTTCCAATCCTTTTCTATTATTTACTCTTCTTTGCCTCTTTTTTCCATACACATGATTTATTTTTCTATTTATATCTCATGAAAATAACCAGAATAAAATAAATTAAACTCTTGGTAATGAAATTTTAGAATGAGAAGAATAAATCAAGCTAGACAACTAACACTTGGTAAAGATTTTCATAGAAATTATTTTTTTGTTCTTTTATTATTATTGAAGAATTATATAAAATCAACTCTCTTTTTGTGTCTTCTAATAACAAAGGTTTGTGAATAATCATTTGAAGAAATAGTGGGGTTTTATTAGTATTAGTTGGCCATAGACATTTTAGATTTGTCTATAACAATTCTCTTTTACAGCTCTTATATCTAAATATTAGATAATAAATGGTAAGAAAATCATTCAATCAATGGATGATCTTAATCATATCCAATTATTCAACAATAATCGTGTTATAACTCAAATGAAACCTTCAAGTGGTTACATCTACAAACATGTATAAATATCTCATAGATAAAAAAAAAGAGACATTTTTAAGGTCCCATGCTTCATCAATAATCATCATGTAATCACAAATAGCATTTTGGAGGTGCGGGTGTAATTATATATAAGCCCCTGGTATGAGGTGTGGTCTCCTTTGTGAGATTATTCTTTTGTAACACTTTAGTTGACAACATTTATAAAATGTTGTCTAAACACAGAATAGAGAACAATTTATAAATGTTGCCATCAAGTAGCAGTTTTAGGCAATATGTGTGACACAACATTCAATAAATGTTCTCTTATCAATTATTGAGAACAGTTTCAAAATGTTGTATTTTTCTACGCACTTTAAGCAACAATTGTGCGGTGTTACCTTTTAAAATAATAATTTGCATTAAAAATATTCTTACAGCTTTCTATGACTTCGCACACCCGAAATAGCTATTTACAAACATAAATTTATAATTAAAATTAAACTTATAGTCAAGTCGGGTCTCTGAATACATAAATCGGCAAATTTCCACGAATTCTTATTACACTGCAAGAAGAATCATCTATAACCACGCTTTTTCTGTAGTGTTTTAGAAAGAGTTGTGGTAGATATTAATTTTGCGGTGTTTTCTGTAAAACACTGCAAAAAATAATATGTTTTACTGTGTTTTTACTAAAGCACAACTAATGACAATATTTTGTTTACCTCCAACAGATTTCATTTTGGCGCTCTCAGCTTTTTCCTATTCCACTCGCCTTGATGCTCGTGGACCGTAACCTAGGTTTTAATCTCTCCTCCAGGTTTCCACGACGACAACTTACGCGACCGCACTGCGAATTGCGACGACGAATTTTCTCCTCCAGGTTTAATTTGTTTCTCCTTCGCATTTGGCAAAGGCGCAAAACCTACTCTACCGCAAGTCGATTGTTATTGAATCGACGCAATTAACAGAGGTGCTCGCCGCTGTTTATGCAGAAGTGTCGATGTATTCACTGAACTTGTTCCCTCTTGGGCTTAAGCGTCTATGGTTTTTGTTGGAGCTTGTGTTCCACTTCTCTTAGTTTGAGAAATAACAAATCACACTATGTATTTGATCTTGCTTGTGTTTATAATGTGCAGGTACTATAGTTATATAACCCTATGAACAGGATGCTGATTGATGACGATTCTCTGAAAAGAGAGCTACCGCTCGCGCTAGCTGTTAACGCCCCGCGTTAACAACCGCTGAGAAGGAAACCGTCGAGAAGAAATGCCGTCGAGAAGCCAGAGACAATGACAGATGTTAGGTCTTAACGCTGGGCGCTAGCCGTTCGACAAAATGTGATGCCCGGATGACGAAACTGCGTTCGACGAAATTTGAAGACGTTCGACGAAATGTGATGCCGGTCGACGAAACTGCGTTCGACGAAAGGAGATTCCGTTCGACGAAATTGCGCTTGACGAAAATGCGTTCGACGAACTTTGATTGCGTTCGATGAAATTGAGTTCAGCGACATTGCGTTCGACGAACTTTGATGGCGTCCGACGAAATTGAGTTCGGCGACATTGCGTTCGACGAACTTTGATTGCGTTCGACGAAATTGAGTTCGGCGAAAATTGCATTCGACGAACTTTGATGGCGTTCGACGAACTTTGATTCCGTTCGATGAAAGCGCGTTTGACGAAATTGGTTTCTGCCATGATCCCGACGGTTTGTATGATTTCAGCCACGATAGTGCACGTTCACTAACGCTGGCGTTAACTCTTAACGGCACGCGTTAGCTCCCATTTCTATTTAAAGATCTGATTTTGTTTGCTATTGATATAGATGCATTGAGCCTTCATTCCAGAGATCTGAGAGAGCATTTCATTCAGAAATTCAGAGAGAACTCCCAACACCAACATTGAGGAACAAGAGTGAGAAGGAGATTTCCAACGACAAAATTGAAGAAGGACGCTCGCTTCAACTCCGACGTGGTCATGGCGTATCTTCAACATCTCCTTTAGCGCTCTTCATTCTAGGGAGTCATTTGTTATAATTTTATCCTTTTCCTTTTATATTTTCTTGTAACGATAGTAATTCGCCGTCTTGCGTGTGGCGACTAGGTCCTTGTGCGGCTTAGGGGGTAATTCGCCGCTTTGTGCGTGGCGACTAGGTAAAAGGTAGATCTAGGGGGTGGCTAGAGGCCTTATTTGGGGATAGATAGACTATAGCCAACCGGTCCTTGGGAGAAGGACCGGTGAAGGAACAAAAAGTGTTTTTCTAGTTGTCGCCTCCAATTTCAAGCGTTATTGAAATTTTATTCTTGTAATCATTTTTGTGATATATAAAATTCTTTTTCAGTATATCTAATTTTTCTGGAATTATATTTCATTAAGAAAATCATTTTGAATATTTCTGCAAAAAAACTTTTTCTGGAGAGTTAACCCCATCGTTGACTCTTAACGCCGGCGTTAGCGACAGAGCAAAAAAAGTTTTTCTTTTTTGGTTAAATCTGTAAGTTTATTCCAAAAAATAGTAAACCCCTTATTTATCCCCCCTCTAAGGGCGCCATCAGATCCAACAGTTTTGTCTGATTTCAGAAGAAAACTTGTTCCTACATAGTATGCCCAATTCAACGATTCATCACTCTACCTGGTACTGGTAAACCCTGAACTCCATTGTAGAAGCATCTCTGGCTTTGATCTTAGATTATTTGCTATTGGATTTTTTTCTCCCAGCTTCTACTCAAAGCATGTATTAGTTCATGAATTCATGGTCTCAATCTAGTTAGTTTTGTAGGCTTTTTAATAGCAATGAGTGTTGTTTTATAAGTGGGTGAAACTATAAATTCTTAAAAAGTTCTTATCGTCTTGTCTAATACACGACTAATACATATTTATAGCTCTTAATAGAGCTTTCTGGATTACTGCCTTTAATACGGTGGCTGGAAATTCTTACATCAGGGTTTACATTAAAGGTAATATTGATTATACTAATACACTAATAGTGGCTATTGTTTGCTTTGATCACACTGCAGATTTACTCCATCACCTTCCCTAAATCTGTGTTGGCGCAAACTCCAAGCGTCTTTCTAAGCTCCGTGAAGCGATCCCATGACAGTGGTTTTGTTAATATATCAGCAAGTTGTTCCTTTGTAGGGCAGAATGCGAGCTCGATCGTGTTCTTCTCCAGCGCCTCTCGATCGTGTTCTTCTCCAGCGCCTCTCTGATGAAGTGAAATCGGATGTCGATGTGCTTGCTCCTTGCGTGAAACACTGGGTTCTTCGACAATGATATAGCTAAAGTGTTGTCGCAGTAAATCTTTGCTCCTTTCCCTTCTACCTCTCCTTCTAGTTCCTTCTTTATTCTTTGAAGCCAAATAGCTTTACAAACGGCGGAGTTCAGCGACATGTATTCTGCTTCTGTGGTTGAGAGTACGACTGTTGGTTGCTTCCTTGAGCTCCATGAGATTGGATTTGTTCATGCAAAGAAAATGAAACCACTCGTGCTTTTTCTATCATCCAAATTACCTACCCAATCTGTCGGAATACCCTGTTAGCTCTGAATTTTTCCCTTTCTGAAAGTAGAGACCATAGTTCTTTGTTCCATTTAGGTATTGAAGGATTCTTTTAGCTGCAAGAAAATATTGCTTGGATGAATTGCTCACAAATCTAGCACAGATATTGACAGAATTTTCAATATCAGGTCTAGTATTAGTGAGATATAAAAGGGACCCGATGAGGCCCCTATAGTTTTCTTGGTCATTGCCATCCTCTTCTTTTGTTCTGCTTCTTAATTTTTCAGCTGTGGACACAGGGGTGATGGATGGATTGCAGTTCTCCATTTGAAACTTTGCTAATAGATTTTGAATATACAATTCCTGCGTGAGAAAATAGGTGTCGGCAAAGTGTTTGATTTGCATTCCAAGGAAGTATGTTAACTGTCCCATATCCATCATCTCATATTCTCTCATCATATTTTTTCTGAACCGTTGTATAAGTTTTAGATCAGTGCCAGTTACTATCAGATCATCAACATTGTTCGAGCCAAAAATGCTCCAAGTCCACACTCGCTCAAGCTGAAAAGAGGTGGAGGAAGAAAACTGTTAGATGGTTGGTTACTTTGAGCTGTGATAGAAGACAAGAGGAAGGAGAAAAAGTGATGTTGAGGGTCTCCTGGGAGAAGATAGCAGAATCTGCTGAAAAAGAGGTAACGAGGTCTCATAAATGAGATAGCTCCAACTGCCGAAAAGAGGTCATGACAATCTCAGAAATGAGACCGCTCCAGCTGCTGAAAAGAGGTTCGATGGTCTCAAAAATGAGACCGCTCATGCCAAAGACAAGGGCTGGAAACACTCCAAAGATCCCGAAACCAAAGCCCCTACCCCCTATTTATAGGAGGGAGGTCCTGCCCAAACGGGCAGGTCAGGAAGGAACGGGCTGCCCAGAGCCGAGACCTCCCAGGCCGAGGTCGCCCCAGGGGGGACGACCTGGCGATGTCGCCCCAGGGGGGACGACCTGCGAGGTCGCCCCAGGGGGGACGACCTGGCGAGGTCGCCCCAGGGGGGACGACCTAGCGAGGTCGCCCAGAGGGCGACCTCAGGCCGAGATCGCCCCAGCTGGGGCGATCTGCCTCAAGCCGAGGTCACCCCGAATGGGCAACCTGGCGAGGTCGCCCAGAGGGCGACCTCAGGCTGAGATCGCCCCAGCTGGGGCGATCTGCCTCAGGCCGAGGTCACCCCGAAGGGGCGACCTGGCGAGGTCGCCCAGAGGGTGACCTCAGGCCGAGATCGCCCCAGCTGGGGCGATCTGCGTCAGGCCGAGGTCACCCCGAAGGGGCGACCTGGCGAGGTCGCCCAGAGGGCGACCTCAGGCCGAGATCGCCCCAGCTGGGGCGATCTGCCTCAGGACGTGGTCACCCCGAAGGGGCGACCTGGCGAGGCCGCCCATAGGGCGACCTCAGACCGAGATCGCCCCAGCTGGGGCGATCTGCCTTAGGCTGAGGTCACCCCAAAGGGGCGAACTGGCGAGGTCGCCCAGAGGGCAACCTCAAGCCGAGATCGCCCCAGATGGGGCGATCTGCCTCAGGCCGAGGTCACCCCGAAGGGGCGACCTGGCGAGGTCGCCCAGAGGGCGACCTCTGGCCGAGATCTCCCCAGCTGGGGCGATCTGCCTCAGGCCGAGGTCACCCCGAAGGGGCGACATGGCGAGGTCGCCCAGAGGGCGACCTCATGACGAGATCGCCCAGCTGGGGCGATCTGCCTCAGGCCGAGGTCACCCCAAAGGGGCGACCTCTCGAGGGAGAGATCCCGCGGGGCGTGACCTCTAGGAGAGGTCGAGCGAAGCGAGACCTCTGCGAGATGAAAGGTGAGACCACATGTGCGGTGAGGGACCGCCAGGGCTTGGATATTCGGAGAAAAATACCTGGACTGCCGAGAGAGGGTGTGGATTGCTTCGGTTACCTGCAAAAAGCTAGCTCAAGGTGATCGCTGATTTCTGGGTAAACAAACATATAGGATTATGATGGTCTTCTCTCATTCTGAAAACTTGATATAAAGGGTTGGTTCATTTGGGCTTTTGATGAATGCTTCCCTTTTGAAATAGCCATCAATATTATTGTGACATGCTCTTGGTGCCTGCTTAAGTACATATAATGTTTTGTGCAACTTATAGACTTTACCTTCATCTCCAGAGATCTCAAAACCCTGTGACTGACAAACGTAGACTTCTTCATTCTGTTCTCCATTGAGAAAAGCTAATTTTACATCAAGGTGGAATATTGGGTATTGAAATTTGGTAACTGCAGCAAGTATCAGTCTGATGGTAGTCATCCTTGCTATGGGTGTGAATGTCTATGTGTAGTCTTCACCAAGTTTTTGAGAGTACCCCTTTGCTACAAGCTGTGCTTTGTGTTTTAAGAGGTGACCTTGCTCATCTTGCTTTAATTTAGAGACCCATTTGAGTCCAATTATGTCTCTGTTATTTGGTCTGGGTACTAAAGTCTAGGTCTTATTTTTAGTGATGGAATTAAGCTCCGCTTGCATTGCTCTACTCCATTCTTCCTTCTTTTCAGCTTCCTCATAGGTAGTGGGACATGTGGATAAAAGAGCAAATTCATTTTTCTGATAATTCTTCTGCAGTGACTTTGTTTTTCTGGGTGATGATGATTCAGATTCACGATCAGAATTTGTTGGGGCAGAGCTACTCACACTGCCTTAGATGGAGCTTGGATGTAAATCTAACTCAACCGGCATTGGCTGAGATTTTGCACTTTGATTTGAGTCTAATACCCAGTCTCATCCTTCATCTTCATTAAATGTCATGTCTCTAGAGATAGAGAGCTTTCTTGAATCGATGTTAGTTCAAATAATCTATATGCTTTACTTAACTCACTATATCCCTCCTTCTCACACTTGTAGCTAGATTCTTCTTGCTTATTCCTTTTTTCTGAAGTTGTATGAGCATAGGCTTTACACCCAAAAATCCTAAGATGAGAAACTTCAGGCTTATGTTGAAAGAGTGCCTCATATGGTGTAGTATTTGGGTTGGATTTTGTGATACTTCTGTTTAGAATGTATACAACAGTGGCAGTGGCTGCTCCCCAAAGGAATTTGGGATAGGACATGTAAATTAGCATGGTCCTTCCCATTTCAACTACAGTTCTATTCCTCCTCTCTATATCTCCATTTTGTTGTGGTGAGGCTGGTGGGGTGAGCTGTCTGCTTATTTCGACTTCTTCACAGAATGTGTTAAATTGTGATGATATAAATTCTCCACCTCTGTCACTTCTTACACACTTTATTTTCCTTTCTAGCTGGTTTTCTAACTTGGCTTTAAAAGTCTTGAATTGCTGGAAGGTTTTAGATTTATGTTCTAGATAGTAGATCCACATATATCGGCTACAGTCATCCAGGATAAGAAGGTAGTAGCATTTTCCTTCAATGGTGGGAGTGCTTGCAGGGTCCCATAGATCCATATGAAAGATATCAAGGGGTCATGCAGCTCTCCTGGCAGTCGGTGGGATTTACTACGTGCACAGGTATCACAACTCAAACTTGTGTTGTCTAGTGCTGGCAGAACTCTTACTAACTTTTCCTTCTTCAAATGTTGTAGTGAAGTGATGTTTATGTGGCCAAGCCTATAATGACATAATTTGCTTGTTGTTAGAGGCTTTTGTTGATAGGTTAATGCTGATGAGCTGCATGGCTTCAGAATCAAGGTGTATATATTGCTTCTATTCAACCTTGCTATGGTAGTGGTAATATTTGAGACTTTATGTATTATATGACAAGCATCATCACCAAAGATAACTCTATATCCCCTTCGGCAAGTTGTCCAATGCTCAATAGGTTTTGTGTGAGTGTTGGGACAAATTGTACATCTTGTATGAGTTTGCGTTCTCCTTCCTTGGTCTTAACTGCTATGGTTCCATTACCTTCAATTTTCTCCTTCTTACCATCACCTAGAATGACTTCTCCCTTAAATTCTTCATCTAGTTTTATGAAAAATGACTTGTCATTGACCATGTGGTTTGAGTATCCACTATCAATGAACCAAACTCCTTCTTTGTTAGTTTGGTTTGCGGCCTGTCGAGTATAGAGATACTCCTATGTTTCAATTTCTGAAACCTTGGCCTGCTCTTGTGGTTTATACCTGCATTTGCTCTCAGAGTGGTTTTGAATTTTACACCTTTTACAACAAAAATAACAGTTTTTGGTCTCATTATTTTGTTTTTTTACAAATGAGGCAAGATCGAACTTGTTGAGTTGGTTGATGGCCCTTGGTCTCAGTCAACTTATTTTTAAAGTTGGGTTGGACCTTGTTGGTGAAGTTCCTCCTTTCTGTTTTCTTCTTGTCTTCTGGTTTCATATTTCTGAAGTTTATTTGAGTTTGAAAAACTTTATCCAAAGGTTCTATATCTTCTGAAAGAAGGTCCTCATGTGATTGTAGTGAGCCTAAAAGTTCTGTGACTATGAGAGTGTCGAGATAATGTGCCTCTAGAATTGCAGAAACTATATGCTTATGGGTTTTTGGCATAGATATGATTATCTTTTCTACTATCTGCTGCTCTTCAATGGTTCCACCCAATGTTCTGATTTGATTTATTAAACTTGTTACTTTGCCAAAGAAATTTTGAATGGTTTCACCTTCTTTCATCATCACAACATCAAAATTATGTCTCAAAGCTGTGAGTTTGATTTTGATTACCTTTTTTGGTTCCTTTCTATTCATTCTCGAGCCTGCTCCAAGCTTCATGGAATGATTTTGAACCCATAATCCATTGATATATGCTTGTGTATACACCTTGCTGGATCAGATGTAGCGCCAGGGCGTTCCTCATTTTTTCTTCCTTGGTATATTTTGGTTGTTCCCCTTCTACAGTTTTGGAGGATGGCTTCATTCTTTCTTTGATGATCTCCCATAGGTCCTACGATCGGAGGAGTGTATCCATTTTATCACTCCAGAATTCCACTAAAAATGGGAATAGACGCATGCGTGAAAGAGGGTGGAGTGTAGGTAGATGATGATGTCATGAGGGGGTTGATTGCTTGGTGATTTTGAATGAATACTTCCACATGTGGCTCTGATACCATTGTAGGCTTTTTAATAGCAAAGAGTGATGTTTTGTAAGTGGACGAAACGATAAATTCTTAAAAAGTTCTTATCGTATTGTCTGATACATAGCTAATACATATTTATAGCTCTTAATAGAGCGTTTTGGATAACTGCATTTAATACGGTGGTTGGCAGTTCTTACAGCATGGTTTACATTAAAGGTAATACTGATTATGCTAGTACATTAATAGTGGTTGTTATTTGCTTTGATCACAATGCATATTTACTCCATCAAGTTTTAGCTTCTCCATTTCAAATATTATTATTAGTATTTTGTTTGACTTTTGGCTCTATGTATATGTATGTTGTAATAGTTGTAGGAATATATAATATTTGTACTTTGATGAAGTTTGATGAAAACGGGCAAGAATAGTTTTGTTTCTTGGAAGAAGGAGGCGTACAAGACAAAGATGATAGTTTTAACTTCAAATTATTTTTTGCGTAGCATAATTAGATTGTAGATGTTGTTGAGCTACTTATAAATTTCTAACAGATGATTTTATTGTGGGGTGTATTGACACATTATATAAATTTTGTTAAGCTTAATGCAAATGGTAGCATGCAACTTTTTTCAAGATGTTGGTTATGATTTTTTTAATGATTTGATTATCAAAGGATTGGTGCTTAAAGTAAGATGGAATAATATCGATGCAACATGTTCTAGTTCAAAGCCTATTTTAAAAAATAGCAAAAACCTCACGGCGCTTGTACAAGAAAAGCATGGCGAGACGATCATTGAACTGAAAATCCTTCTAATTGCTACTCCTTTTGTTTTGTGTTGGTGAACTTGAGTGCAAAGTTCTTAGATCATTATAATCGAGTATTCTTCATTGTTAGTGACTTGATGGTTTTTTATTTTGAATTTTTGATTTGAAGAATGATAGTTTTTTCGATTACCTATAGCAGTCGGCTTTAAGAAAATCCATTCAGGTTTTTTCTTTTTTCCTCTTGCAGGTTTTCAGATTAGGAGAAGTATTGGGTATTTGATCTGCAATTAGAATTGGAGCCAAAGGAATTCAAAGGATTGAGTTGGTGGTTTTTGTTTTGCATTTCTCCTTTGATTTCAAGTAAATCAAATGATGTGTATTTATCTTATGTAGGTATTGTAGAGAAATAGAATGCAAAGTCGATAAATATTTTATTTCTTAATATATTGGAAAAATAATACAAGTATTTGCATCTTTAGTATCCCTGTAACAAACATATCAAATGATGTGTATTTATCTTGTGTCTCTATTGTCATATTCCAGATTTGAAAGCAAAATATGATGAGAAAGGAGTGGATTAATTTGCCTCGCTATGGTGAAGATTATATTAATGGTATTAATTATTTCTTGGGTATTGCATTCAGTAAAGGGTTGTTAGAAGGAAAAGAGATTTTATGTCCATGTGCTATTTATTGTAATGATATATGGGGTAAAGGAGACATGATGTTTGACCATTTGATAAGTAAGGGTTTTGTAGAAGGCTATACAGATTGGATTTATCATGGGGAAGAGATTAAATGTATGGATCTTGATCAAGATACTAATGACAATGTCTCATCTGATGATATTGATGGCTTATTGTTTGAGACATTTAAAGATGCAGTTCAAGATGGTGTAGTACATGAAGGACTAAATGAAGATGCAAAGTTTTATAAATTTGTTGAGAAGACAAATCATGAACTATATCCCGATGTCAAAAATACTCTACATTATCTTTTACTATTCTTATGTATTTACTGAAATGTTTGTATGGATAGAGCAATATAATGCATTATTTACATCTCTCCTAGAGTTATTGAAAGTGGTTATACCTGACTTGAACATTCATGTCTCTTTCAATAAAACAAAATCAATGATAAGTGACATAGACTTAGATTATAAAAAAATGACGCTTGTCCAATGTGCTGTACAAAAAAATGGGGCCTCGCCCATACATTAATTAAAGAGGAGGAAAAGAAATACAATAGGCTATGGAGAGGGAGGGTCCTTGGGAGATTGGCCCTGCTCACCACCATCATCGCCAGGAGGCGAGTGGTCATGCTCGCTGGAGGGCGAACTCCCTGGGGGCTCGGAAAGGTAGAACTCCGGGATGAGTAGCTCGATAGTGACGTCCTCCCATCCATCCCGCAAGGTGCCAAGATCATGCATCATTTTGAGTGCATACTATGTGGCCTTGGTGACCAAGGTTCAGCGAGTGGCCTCGATCTCGTGTGGTGTGAACTGTAGCAGCTTCAGGCTCTTGGAGGAGGACTCTCCGCGCTCCAACGTCTGTATTTTCGCGGAGGCCTCGATGAGTTGCATCTCTAGCTCGTCGATTCGCTTGGACATTTGCTCTGTCGTGTCGGCATCCTACATTGAGCTTGCATAAGAAGGGTTGAAAGAAAAAAGAAATGAAAATATTCTAAGCAAATGAGACTTACCACGCCGTTGGAGGCCTTCGCGAGGAGCCTATTGGCAACCCCCAACCACATCTCAAGATCTTCGGCTCGTTCCTCAGTGAGCTTCCTAGTGGTCTCAACGACGAAGAACTTCCTGTTGAAGCTCAACCCGCAGCGCGACGCCATATGGGAGAGCTCGGTGGCGCGCATGAGGGTACACGAGCTCACATGGGTGAGGTCGCAGAGGGCGGATTTCTTGTAGGAGGTCGTGTCCTCCCTGCCGTACAACCCGTAATAGAGGTAATATGCGTCCTCGTCGGAGCCGCTGTGCTCACCACAAGAGGGAAGGAGGGAGGAGACAGAGACCCTGTTCAGCTTCATTTCCCAAGCGAACAGGGGATGCCCCTCGCTGTCCACAACCTTCTTCCCCAGGCCAAAGTTGGGGTGCGAGTTCGGCATTTCTGGATTGCCCAACTCCGCGATCTCCTTGGTTGAGATCTTCGTGTCGTCTGTCCTTGGAATCGCCCTCGACTTCTTCCTCCTGGACTTCTGCTTCTTGCGCGAGGAGGGAGGGGGAGATGTGTCAAGATCCACTATGGACATTTTCCCTGGCTAGAGCTAGGGCGTACTCGCCCAAATTGGTGGCGTAGGCCGCTGCGACAGCCTTCACAAGGGATATATGGGAGGTAAGCAAGTCCTTGCTCGCGTATGGAGGGTTCGCCGGGATCTGCCGCTCGCCTGCATCAAAAATTAAGGTGTAAAATGTAGCTCCAAGAGGAGGCGAGTGGAAGAAATGGAAGTAAGCGAGTAGAAACATACCTTCTCCTGATAATACTTGAGGGAGCAGATCAAGGTTCCGCCGCAGGTAGATCACCTCACTTTTCTTAATGTGCGAGTACGACAGGTTCCAGAAGTTTCCCTTAATGAAGAGGAATTGATCGTTCGAGTGGTGTACTTTGTTCGACTTCTCTCAAACCTTCAACTGCGAGCCGGTTAGATAGGCGACTCCATCTAGGGTTGCCCTGAAGATGAAAACTTTTTGGAAAACTGTAAGGTTGAACTCAACCTTCTCCTCCCGTAGATAGCATGCGAACGTGACTAGCATGACGATTAAGTTTGTGTTGATCTGTGCGGGCACCGTCCTGAAATACTTGAGGAAATGCTTTACCTCAGGCCATAAGGGGAGGCGGAGCTCGACGTCAAAGTGAGGGAGGGGGAAGTCGAGCTCGTCCTAGTAGAAGGTGTTGATGGCCTCACCTTACCCCGTGCAGTGAGCGGTGTACACCATCGGTAGGAGAGTGTCCTGGAAGGCAAGGAGATCCTCCTCTGGCTCCTTCCCGTTAAGGAGAGAAATGGTCGGTGAAATTGGCGATGCACTTATCTCGCCCATCAGAGGTCTCCGTGTCGCAAATCTGAAAGTCAATTGAATATCAGTTGAAAGTGATTGATATAATCAACCACGCTTTGATACCAATTGAAGGAGAGTTTAGATCTTAGATTTACTCTAGGGGGGGTGAATAGAGCATTAAAAACTTTTCCCTTAATTTTATAGCGAAATTAAAATAGTGATATAGATATATGTGTATAGAGTGATTTATAAAAACTAAATATAGAAAACAAATCAGCACAACACAACACACAAAAAATAGACAAGCACACAGACGACACAAGGATTTTTATAGTAGTTCCCCAATAAACCTAGGTACGTCTACTCTTCTACCACACTTGGTAGGATCCACTAGGTTTTTGATCAGGTGCCCTATCACCAAGGGGTTTTTGTTCAGGTGTCCACACACCAAGTGAGCTTTTGATCAGGTGCTCTAACCAAACTATAGGTTTTTGATCAGGTGCCCTGCCACCAATGGGTTAACTTTTGAAGGGAGTTATAACCCTGTACAAGAGGGGATAAGAAGGGGTTTAAATGTTCTTCTCTGTCAACAATCTGAGAGAAGACTCTAGTGGATTTGATGATGTAAAGCTCCTCTGTCTGATATGAAATGTTTGACAGTTGAGGATGGAAGCTTTCTCTTGAATAAAATGATCTTGCTGTAGCTGATTAATCTGGAAGAATAAGTTCTTCAGATTGTTGTTGCTCTTTTGAAGATCTATTCTTGCAGCAGAGATCTGAGAGATAGTGTTGATGTTCTTAGTGTATGAATGCTGCTTGAGGAAGAAGATGAAGATCTGTTAGCCTTTTTTTTTCTTCTGTTTCTTCCTGTAACCTTCTTCTTTCTTTTTCTCTGTACAACTATTTTGATATATTCTGTAATGTGTTGTACTGCTGGCGTGAAAACTGCTGTAATAGATTTTTTTTGTATCTTCTTCCTTATTCTTTTTCAATATCTGATCTGATTTGAAATTCATATTCCTTGAATTAAGGAATAGAATAATCTGTAAAAAAATCCTTCTTGGTACTGCAAAGGTAACCATTTAGATTCTGCAGAATACTTACGTCCTTTTCTGTGAAATGTTCCTTTTCCATTAAATGTCAACGGCTATTTTCTCTCGGGAAGAGAAAGGAAAGGAATATAATAAGTAAGACAGAAATCTTGTCTTATCTGGAAGAATAGAGTCATTGCAGAAGAGATCTGAGTTCAGAGAATGAATAATATAATCTGTCTGAAATAAATCTGCTGTATAGAAATTTTCGTCGATCTCAAGATTTTCATCGAACACAATGTTGAGTTCGTCGACCTCAAATGAATCTGGCTAGAAGAATTAAATTTGTTGAGTTGTGAAGAACTTTCGTCGATCTGAAGGTATTCGTCGAACGCAGACTGAGTTCGTCGAACTGAGGAATTCGTCGACCGCTGAACTAAGCAAAATCGTCGACCGCTGAGCCTCTGAGACTGAAGATCGTCGAACGCAGGAGCATGTCGTTCGTCGAACGTAGGATGTAAGCCGTTCGTCGAACGCAGAGAGCAAGCCGTTCATCGAACGCAGTATGCAGTTCATCGAACGCAGAACCTGAATGATTTCTTGAGTTCTAACAGCCTAAACTCTTGACCCATTGACTATACATTGGGGTCAACTTGATCCTAGTCAGCAGATAGTGATCTTAGCCCAAATCAGTAATAGGGTTGTTCCAACAATCTCCCCCTATTTGGGTTAGGACACTATTTGACAAAAATTTAAAACAAACAAAAAACAACAGAGCATATATATATCTGATATATTTTAAATAGTTCATCAGATATAAAATAAATAATACTCTGAGTTTTGAAACATTACATTGAAAATAAAACTAATAAAAACACACAATCAGAACTTTTGATTTTCTCTGAATTCTGCTTTCTGAATTCTGAATTGTGATATTGTCTGAACTGATTTTTCTATATTTCAGCTTTCTGAATTGTTGATCTGAACTGAATCTGCTCTTAATACACAAAAACAAATATTTCTCAATGTGCTTTGCTACCAATCAGAATTTGAATCTTGTCAAAACATCTTCTCTTAAATCTTGTCAAAATCTGAATCTGAATCTGAATTTGTTTCTTCTTCTATATCAAAAGCTGTATTCTGAATTTGCTGCAAACTGAAATTGCAACATATGTAGCTTCTTCATGCATCATTTCTTTCTTTCATAAAATATGTTAGCCTGAGAGCATCTCCCCCTGAGACTGGAGTTTCTTCAGCTTTCTCCCCTTGCCTAGTTCATAGAACATCTCCCCCTAAGCAAAAATTGCATCATATGGAGTTCTTCATAGAACTGAAAACATTTTCTCTTGAAGCTTGAGCATCTTCAGAAAATAAATAACTCCCCATGTCAAAAAGGAAAGTATCTCCCCCTGACAACAAGGAAAGTATCTCCCCCTGACAACAAGGAGCTTCTTCAATACATCTCCCCCTGCCTAGTTTCAGGAAGACCTGGAGCTAGGCCCCTAGAAAAAGGGACTTTTGAGGAGGCAGGGAAGGATGCCATCTTTATATTGCTACTGTTCCTGCAAAATAAAATAGAGATCAAGTGCAAAGGAACTGGAAAGAGAGGCAATTTATGTAGGCATTCAGTTAAAGTAAAAAAGATTTGATTATGAAGACAGGTTATAAATAAAAGCTTCATCAAAACTGGGTTCGAGGAAAAATGAGTTTTCGTCGATCTCGGTTCGACGAACTTGATGACTTCGTCGATCTCCGTTTGGCGAAAAACTGAATTTCATCGATCTCAGTTAGATGAAGAGATTGGGTAAGTAGAAAACTTAATTTTTATCAGATTGAATCTCCATCTATCATTCCCAGCTGATTTATAAAGAAAATATTTTTTTTTCATCCTAGGGTTTGGTGAAAATATCAGCTCTTTGCAAATCAGTAGAGATGAATTGTAGGCAAATTTTATTTTTATCCGCATTATCTCTGATAAAGTGGTGCATAATTTCTATGTGTTTAGTCCTACTATGGAGAACTGGATTTTGTGCTATAGATATTGCACTAGTATTGTCACAAAATATAATTGAATTATTTAGATTGACACCATAGTCTAGGAGCTGATTTTGTATCCACAATATCTGTGAGCAGCAACTGCCTGCAGCTATGTATTCAGCTTCAGCTGTTGATGTAGACACAGATGTTTATTTCTTACAAAACCAAGACATAAGCCTATCACCAAGAAACTGGCAAGTTCCTGATGTGCTTTTCCTGTCTACTCTGCATCCAGCATAATCAGAATCTGAGAATCCAGTTAATTCAAATTCTGATGTCGTTGGATATCAAAGTCCTAGATTAGGACAACCCTTTATATATCTCAAAATTCTTTGTAATAAAATTAGATGAGATTCTTTGGGGTTAACTTGGAACCTAGCACAAATACATGTAGTAAACATTATGTTAGGCCTACTTGCTGTTAAATAAAGTAATGATCCACCAATTGCTCTATATACTTTCTGATCAACAGGTTTCCCTGATTCATCAGTATCAACAGCAACATTTGAGGGCATGGGTGTTTTCATGGTGGAAGCATCAGACATACCAAACCTTTTCACTAATTCCTTAGCATACTTGGATTGTGATATGAAGATTCCATTTGGAGTTTGCTTCACTTGAAGACCAAGGAAGTATGATAGTTCACCCACTACTCATTTCAAATTTAGATTGCATTAGATTAGAGAACCTTTTGCATAAATTTGAATCAATAGAGCCAAAAATAATATCATCTACATATGTTTGAACTAGTAGACTTTGATTTTTATGTATCCTAAAAAATAGGGTTTTATCTACTATGCCTCTACATAAATTATTCTCTAAAAGAAAACTAGCTAAGGTTTCATACCATGCTCTGGGAGCTTGTTTGAGACCATAGAGAGCTTTGTTAAGCTTAAATACATAAGAGGAGTGAGTTGGAGAGATAAAACCTGGTGGTTGTTCCACATAGACTTCTTCTTTGATGTCTCCATTAAGAAATGCACTCTTCACATCCATTTGATATACCTTGAATTTCTTGAATGCAGCAAAGGCCAGAAAAATTCTGATAGCTTCAAGTCTTGCAATAGGAGCGAAGGTCTGATCATAGTCAATGCCTTCTTCCTGTGAATATCCTTGAGCTACCAATCTTGCTTTGTTTCTCACTATATTGCCTTGATCATCAAGCTTGTTCCTGAAGACCCACTTGGTGCCAATAACTGGATGGCCTTTTGGTCTTGGAACCAAATCCCATACCTTGTTCCTTTCAAATTGATTGAGCTCCTCTTGCATTGCAAGAATCCAATTTAGATCTTGTTCTGCATATTTTATGGTTTGAGGTTCAATCTGGGATAGGAAACAAGTGTGCATCTGATTTTGGTGTAGTTGATGCCTTGTTTGAACACCTGCTGAAATATCTCCAATCACTTGAGATATTGGATGATCTCTAACTGTGATGTGGTCAACAGTTGGAGTTGGTTCAACAATGATATCTCCAATCACTTGATTTGAGCTGTCAGCAAGATCTGGATGATCTTCTTCTTCACTGTCTCCAAGATTTTATGTTGATGGAAGTGGTGATTCTTCTTTCTGTAGATCTAGTCCATTAAGCTCTTCACATAGAGCTGGTACCTGCAAAGTATTCTTGGTAGAGGTGGTATTCCTCTCCTCAATTAACATGTTAGACTCATCAAAAGATACATGCATGGACTCTTCTATCTTAAGAGTAGATTTATTGTAAACTCTGTATGCCTTACTAGAAAGAGAATATCCAAGGAAAATGCCTTCAGCAACTTTTGCTTCAAACTTCCTGAGATACTTCTTATCATTGTTGTGCACATAACATTTACAGCTAAATATCTTAAAATAGTTAACCTTAGGCTTTTTATTCTTAAGTAATTCATAGGGGGTTTTGCCCTTAAGTTTATGTATCAGGATTCTATTCAACACATAGTTTGCTGTGTTCACTGCCTCTGCCCAAAAAGAGAGTGGCAAGTGAGCATCAACAAGCAATGTAGTTGCTGATTCAATAAGGGTTCTATTTTTCCTTTCAGCTACCCCATTTTGTTGAGGAGTTCTAGGAGCAGAGAAACACTGTCCGATCCCTTCTTTTCCACAGAATTCTCTCATCAGAAGAGACTCAAACTCAGTGCCATGATCACTTCTGATCAATGCAACTACAGTAGAGTACTCAATCTTGATAGACCTGAGAAAGTCTGTCAGAACACTGAAGGTGTCAGACTTGTTCCTAAGAAAGAACACCCAAGTGAATCTTGAGAAGTCATCTACAATCACTAGAGAGTAATGCTTCCCTCCTAGGCTTTGTATTGCAGTAGGTCCAAAAAGGTCCAAATGCAGCAAATATAAAATCCTAGGTGAATCACTCTTGGATAAAGATTTAAAACTACTTCTAGTTTGCTTACCTAATTGACAAGCCCTGCAGAGTCCTTCCTTCTTGTATGAACCAGAAGGCAGTCCTCTAACAAGATTGTCCTTAGAAAGCTTAGATATAGTTCTAAGGTTAATATGTCCAAGCCTTTTATGCCATAATTCATTTATTTTACTTATAGAATTGAATAAGCAAATATCAGAATTGGCAGAGGTAAAGTTGACTAAATAAATATTTCCATGTCTAATACCAGATAATACAATAATATTTTTATTATTGGTAATAAGACATAAGGAATGATTGAAAGTTACCTGATAACCTTCATCACATAACTGGCTTATGCTGATGAGGTTGTGCTTCAGACCCTTGACATAGGCTACTTCTTTGAAGGTCACTGCTCCAACTTTGGTCTGTCCATAGCCTTTGGTTTGTCCACAATTGGAGTCTCCAAAGATCACCTTGGGTCCAAGCTTTGCCTTATAGTTGTTCAGGTTGGCCTTATTTCCTGTCATGTGCTTTGAACAACCACTATCCAAATACCATTGTTCATTCTTGCTTGGATAGCTGTGTACCTGCAAAACAGAAAAATAAACTAGTTGTTTTTTACCCAGACTACCTTGGGTCTTTTTGTATTACCACAAAAATCTGAAATAAAAGACATTTCAGGTTGGTCCTTATAACCTTGTGGATGATATCTCCTTGGAGGTATTATCCATTCAGTGAAAGAATTGTTAGTATGTTTAGAATAAGAATTCTTCATTTTTTCTGTATGTTTTCTGTTCGACGAACTGGGCTGAGTTCATCGATCGTCGTTCGACGAATGCGTGTGCTTTCGTCGAGTGCCATTCGAATAATGACTATACAGGAAATCTGTCTTCAGAGTTCGTCGATCTCCATTCGACAAAGTGAATTCATTTCGTCGAGCTCCGTTCGACGAATTATGCTGAATTCCTTTATTCTTAACAGCCTTACTTGAAATGTTTTTATTTGCATCTACAACCTCTTTGCTCTTAGCAGAAATGAATTTTATAGGTGCAGATCGTATGTTTTTCTTAATCAGAGGTGGCTCACTTGATGATGCACCCAAGCCTAGTTTGTCATTTAATCTGGCATTTACTGTGCTTGTGATGTCCATGAGTTTGATACTTCTCCCATTTAGGGATTCTTCAAATTTCTTGGCCTCAGATAGTTTATTCTCAATGAGAATAATATGTTCTCTAGAGGCAGCCAAATCTTTCTTAAGATTAGCATTTTCTTCACTTAATTTGTTCATTTCAGCTAGCTTATTTCTGAGAGTGATTATCTCCTTCTCAGATTTTATTAAGTCTAAGCAAAGAACTTGAATTCATCTTTGAATTCAACTGAATTGAAATCAAAATTAGAAATTACCTGATCACTATCATTGTCAGCTTTTGATCCTGATTCTTCTTCATCTGAGTTGTTTGCTGAGGCATTGATAGCCATCATACTGAAGCTTCTTTCTTCTTCATTATCTTCATCATCAGAAGAGCTGGATGAAGATGCAAGATCTGACTCACTGCTTGAGTCATAAATGGCCATCAAGCATTGGTCATTCTCATTTGATTTATATTCATCTTCAGAAGAGCTGGATGAGGATTCAGAATCCGTTTCACTCCAGGTTTCTGCTACAAATCCTCTTCCCTTGTGTTTGTGGTTGTGTTTGTGGGAGGAAGACTTGCTGGAGTGCCTCTTGTCTTCTTTGTCCTTTTTCTTTTCTTTCTTCTGATTCTCTGGACATTCTGGCAGAATGTGTCCAGGTTTCCTGCAGCCATAACAAATAATTTCTTTAGGATTTGACTTATCATACCTTGGCTTTTCCCTTGATCTGGAGTCCTTCTTTCTGAAATCCTTCTTAGCCATCTTGTAGAACCTTTTGGCTAAAAGGCTCATGAACTCTTCATCTCTTGGAACCTTTTCTTCTTCTTCAGCTTGAAAAGCTATGCTTCTCTCCTTCTTGGATGCTGGAGATGAAGTAGATTGCTCAGCTTCCCTGGATTTGATGAGCTGCTCATAGGATTTGAGTTTGCATAATAAGCTCTCAGTTGAGATCTCATTAAGGCTTCTGGCTTCTTTGATTGGCCAGATCTTAGAGTCCCATGTGCTAGGGAAGCACATAAGGATCTTATCATTGATCTCAGTGATGGAGATCACTTTGTCCAAGGTCTTCAGCTCATTGATTATGAGGCTGAGCCAATTATACATATCAGCTACTGTCTCAGATTCTCCCTTTTTGAAATTCTCATATTGAGAAATGAGGTGGGATCTTCTGTCCTTTCTTTCATCAACTGATCCTTCAACCATATTGTTGAGAGAGATCCAAATTTCTCTTGCTGAGGTGCATTCCACCACTTTCTGAAAAATGTCATCAGACATTGTTTGTGCCAGAATGTTCATAGCTTTTGCATCTGCACTTCTTTGCTTTTTCTGGGCTTCAGTCCACTCAGGTGGTGGAACAACATTGTTGTTTGTTGTGGCTTCAGCACTAGTTGTTGTTGTAGGTGTTGGAGGCCCTGTCAAAATAACATTAAAAATTTCCTCATCAATAGAATTCATGTACAACCTAATCCTTGCCTTCCATAGTGCAAACTTACTGAGATTGCACATAGGAGGTCTTGTGCTAGAATATTCTTTGTTCCGTGCCATGAGTTTTTAACAAAAACAAACTCTAAAATAAATTAAGATCTAATTGATCTTTATGATTCAGGTGTTAGCCTGTAAAAATAAACTGCCCTCTGATACCAATTGAAAGTCAATTGAATATCAGTTGAAAGTGATTGATATAATCAACCACGCTTTGATACCAATTGAAGGAGAGTTTAGATCTTAGATTTACTCTAGAGGGGGGGGGGGGTGAATAGAGTATTAAAAACTTTTCCCTTAATTTTATAGAGGAATTAAAATAGTGATATATATATATGTGTGTGTATAGAGTGATTTATACAAACTAAATAAAGAAAACAAATCAGCACAGCACAACACACAGAAAATAGACACACAGACGACACAAGGATTTTTATAGTAGTTCCCCAATAAACCTGGGTACGTCTACTCTTCTACCACACTTGGTAGGATCCACTAGGTTTTTGATCAGGTGCCCTATCACCAAGGGGTTTTTATTCAGGTGTCCACACACCAAGTGAGCTTTTGATCAGGTGCTCTAACCAAACCATAGGTTTTTGATCAGATGCCCTGCCACTAATGGGTTAACTTTTGAAGGGAGTTATAACCCTATACAAGAGGGGATAAGAAGGTGTTTAAATGTTCTTCTCTGTCAACAATCTAAGAGAAGACTCTAGTGGATTTGATGATGTAAAGCTCCTCTATCTGATATGAAATGTTTGACAGTTGAGGATGGAAGCTTTCTCTTGAATAAAATGATCTTGCTGTAGCTGATTAATCTGGAAGAATAAGTTCTTCAGATTTTTGTTGCTCTTTTTAAGATCTATTCTTGCAGCAGAGATCTGAGAGATAGTGTTGATGTTCTCAGTGTATGAATGCTACTTGAGGAAGAAGATGAAGATCTGTTAGCCTTTTTTTTTCTTCTATTTCTTCCTGTAACCCTCTTCTTTCTTTTTCTCTGTACAGCTATTTTGATATATTCTGTAATGTGTTGTACTGCTGTCGTGAAAACTACTGTAATAGATTTTTTTTGTATCTTCTTCCTTATTCTTTTTCAATATCTGATCTGATTTGAAATTCAAATTCCTTGAATTAAGAAATATAATAATCTGTAAAAAATCCTTCTTGAGACTGCAAAGGTAACCATTTGGATTCTGCAGAATACTTAATTCCTTTTCCGTGAAATGTTCCTTTTCCATTAAATGTCAACGACTATTTTCTCTCGGGAAGAGAAAGGAAAGGAATATAATAAGTAAGGAAGAAATCTTGTCTTATCTGGAAGAATAGAGCCGTTGCTGAAGAGATTTGAGTTCAGAGAATGAATAATATAATCTGTCTGAAATAAATCTGATGTATAGAAATTTTCGTCGATCTCAAGATTTTCGTCGAACACAATGTTATGTTCGTCGACCTCAAATGAATCTGGCTAGAAGAATTAAATTTGTTGAGCTGTGAAGAACTTTCGTCGATCTGAAGGTATTCGTCGAACGCAGACTGAGTTCGTCGAACTGAGGAATTCGTCGACCGCTGAACTGAGCAAAATCATCGACCGCTGAGCCGCTGAGACTGAAGATTGTCGAACGCAGGAGCATGTTGTTCGTCGAACGCAGGATGTAAGCCATTCGTCGAACGCAGAGAGCAAGCCGTTCGTCAAACGCAGTATGCAGTTCGTCGAACGCAGAACCTGAATGATTTCTTGAGTTCTAACAGCCTAAACTCTTGACCCATTGACTATACTTTGGGGTCAACTTGATCCTAGTCAGCAGATAGTGATCCTAGCCTAAATCAGTAATAGGGTTGTTCCAACACAATCATTGCGCAACGAAGGTGGCGAGTGCAGGGCATGAGTCCAAAGAAGAGGGAATGGAATATAAGGAAGGGAAGGGGGAGCAGTTAATGCAGTGGGTCAGAAAAGAAAAGAGGGGGGGGGGGGGTATTTATACAAAAACATGAGTGGGCAGGGTGGCGCGATTATTGGCGCAACCTGCTCATCCTCGACCCCCTCTCTTCCACTCACACCCCAAAGACCGACAACTCATCAGTTGGCGGCAAGTACACCCCATATGGTTCAACATCCAGGCATCGTGACATAGAAAAAGGAATAATAATAACAATAGTGTGCGAGCACAATCGAATAAAGAAACATTAGTACTTGCGAGGCGGGGTTCAATCTTAGCAAAGAAATAATATTGTTCAAGTGCATGAAAGAAAGAACAAAGGTATTTCAACATTCTTGATAGTTTATTTAGGGTATAGTCTTAGTCACCTAGAGGGGGGGGGGGGGGTGAATAGGTTTCTTTTATTTTAGGCTTGTTGTTTTCTGATTTTAGGTTAGTAACGTATCAAGCACAGAAAACACACAGAGATTTATAGAGGTTCCTCAAGACAGGGTGTCTTGAGTAGTCCTCTTTCACCCTTCACCGTTCTAACAATGAATCAGATAAGGCCAACTTCTCCAAACTCATCTCCAAGAGCCTACAACACAGATCCCTCAGGATCTCTCAGGTTTTCCCAAACCCTACCTCAGGCTTAACAGCCCTACCTCAGATCCCACAATGATCCTACACTCAAGCTGACCTCTCAGCTCTACAGCTCAGGCCAAACTGCCCTACACCCTCAGGCAAAGATGCCCTACAAACTCAGGCAAAGATTCCCTACAAACTCAGGCAAAGATGCCCAACAAACTCAGAACAATTAAGTCCCTACATAAGTAATAAGATGGGATTACAATCAAAAGATAAAAGAGGTGGTCTTCTGCTTATGAACAACTGCTGTGAAAGGAGAGTTAGTTCTTAATATTATTAAAGGCTCTTGTTTATATTTTACTTCAAAGTAATGTTATATATATAGATATAAGTGAGTGTGCTGAGTGAGTAATAAAATCAAACAGTAAGTAGGCACAGCAATACAACACAAATAAGTAAGCATATAAAACACAGCACAACAAATAAGAAATAAAACAAAAACAAAGCAAACAAGGCACACATCCAGATGACACAAGATATATAGTAGTTCCCCTCAACCTGGGTACATCTACTCTTCTACCCACTGGTAGGAATCCACTGGAGGTTGTTGATAAGGTGCCCTCACACCAAGGGGTTTTTGATAAGGTGTCCACACACTAATGGAGGTTTGATCAGGTGCCCAAATCACCAATAAGCTTTTGATAAGGTGCTTAAAAACCAATGGAGCTTTTGATCAGGTGCTCTAACCAAGATGCAGGTTTTTCCTAAGGTGTCCTGTCACCGGGAGTTAACTTTTGAAGGGAGTTATAACCCTTTACAAGATGGGAAGGAATAAAAGAAAACAAAAGATTAAAGTGTTCTTCTCTTTTGCTGAGAAGACTCTTGAAGATCCTGATTGGTAGTTGAGTTGGATCTTGATGATGATGTTGAAGAATGCTCCCCCTGTCTGATTTAGATTAGATGACAGCTTGTGGATGAAGCTCCTTCTCTAGATTGCAAATACTCTTCTTCTTCTTCTTGCAGTTTAGATCCCTGAGCAATTGATATAGATTGGTGTCTCAGGTTGTCGATGATCTGCAAGAGAAGAAGATAGCAAAAAGCAAGATATAAATATATTGGATCTGCTTCTTTTTGCTCCTCTGTTTCTCTTCCTGTTTCTTTTCCTGTACAGCAAAATGTAATATGTTCGGTCTCTTTCTTCCTGCTTCTTTTCTCTGCTCTTCTCTGTTTATTTATTCTGGAGGGCTTTCGGCTGTTTTGAATTCTTGCCGACAAGAGAGGAATGAAATATTATCACTTTAATTTCCCAGATCCTCGAGAACATAACTTGTCGTCTTTAGCTTGCTGCAACGGCTACAACATTTATTGTTTCTACCAACGACTATAGCATTTAATGCTTCAACAGCTGTAATGTTAAATCAGCAATATATATAGAAATATATAAATAGAAATAATAAATATTGCTTTAATAAATATGACAACATATTAGTCGAGCTGAGAATATCAATATATAAAGCTAGGAGAAATTCGTCGAGCTCAACTTCAAGTTCGTCGAGCTCATCATTTGATTCGTCGACCTGAACATTTAATTCACTGTTCTGAACATCTGCTGAATATTCGTCGAACGCAGACTTGAGTTCGTCGAATGGAACTGTTCGTCGAATGCAGAGACGGGCTGGATCGTCGACCGCTGAATATTGAGCTGTTCGTCGAACGCAGGCTTGAGTTCGTCGAACGCAGGATTTCGTCGACCGCTGAGCTGGGGTCTGTTCATCGACCGCTAAGATAATCTATTCGTCGACCGCTGAACCGCTGAGACGGGACCGTCGAACGCTGAACCACTGAGACGGGATCGTCGAACGCTGAACCGCTGGATTTCTTCGAGCGCAGAATGAACACTATTCGTCGACCGCAGAGCGCCATTCGTCGAACGCAGGTAGCCGTTCGTCGAACGCAGAGAACTTATGTAAATTTTATCTTTCTCTTATTATTCAGCCTATTAATTATATGTCTTTTCAGCCTTCTTTCTTAAAGGGATTTGTTCTAAGTTATAAGATATGTTATGATATAAACTTAGACATTAAAGGTGGATCCTAACTCAAATCAAACCTAAGGTTCCAACAATCTCCCCCTATTTGAGTTGGGATCCTAATCCAAATTAAGAATAGGTTCTAACAATATCCCCCTATTTGGTTTAGGATTCCTAAGCATAAAAAGTCTTTAAAGCTTAAGGGTCGGAGATTATTTTCTTCTTATAAAATTCATTTAAGCAATTTCAGATTTCCTAAATTTTGATTTAAATAGGAATTTAATAAAATGAATTGCTAGCTGTTATAGGATTCTAAGAATTTTAAAATCAGAAATACAATGCCTGATAGCTTCTTTCTATAGAATTCCCTTAATCAGAAGAGACTCACACTCAGAGCTCTGATCATTTCTGATCTATGCTATTTGAGTAGAATGCTCAAACTAATTTTGGAGAAAATCTGGAAGAATGTGAAGTTATCTGATTTTGTCTTTAAGATAGGAAATTCAAAAGAATTAAATAACTGCTGTTTAATTATAATTGAGTAAAAATATTAAACAATTTAAAAATTGCCTTATAGATAGATATGTTGGCTTTTTTATTTCATTGAAATATAAATTTAAAAATTTATTTTGGTTTTGCTGATCATAAAATATTTCTTTTTCTTTAAAAGTTTGTTTAAAGTTTTCAGCCCTAACTAACTTATTTTTTACACAAATAATGTGTTCTGGTGATATTTTAAAATTTTCTTGAAGTTTATTATATTCAGAAGTTAAAATGTTTATGTTTGTTAACTCCTTTTTAGTTTCCTTCTCAAATATTAAATATGTATATGTTATTTGAAAATTAGATTTGTAATCTTCAGAGGTAGAGTTAAAATTTGGGGTTAACTCTTTTACCTTTTCTGGTTCAGATTCTGCATCTGAGATATGATATGAACCATATATTTCCAACATGCAGAAAGCTTTGGCTTTTTGTTCTTCTTTTTCTTCTTCAGTTAGACTGAATGATGGTTCTGCATCAAAAATGATGTTAGTGGAAGAAGTAAAGGTCAATTCATTTACCATCCTTGAGAGGGAGTTCCAGATGCCCTTTGCTGAAGTGCAATCAGCCATTTTTTGAAGAATGTCATTTGACAATGATTGAGCTAATATCTCCATGGCCTTTGCATCAGCACTGATCAACTTTTCTTGATCATCTGTTGAAGAGATTGAAGATGGAAGTCCTGTCAAAACAGATTTGTAAATATCTTCATATCTTCATCTATGGCATTCATATTGTAACGTCCCAAGACCCTGGACTTACCATCGGGACAATGTCCACCGACAGCCTCGCCTGGCGACCGTTACCGGGCTGCAGCCCAAGCACCCCAACCCCTCTCCAGCCCACAGGCGGGTTGTTGGTGGCCACAACCTCCCTTTGGTGAGAAGTGATCCGGTTATGCGCCTCTACGGGGCCTTCCCAGGAGGTCACCCATCCCAGTATTACTCCACCCCGAGCACGCTTAACTATATAGTTCTTTCACTTCTCATCACCAATTGAGCTGCAGCTCAATTGGTGATGAGAAGTGAAAGAACTATATAGTTAAGCGTGCTCGGGGTGGAGTAGTACTGGGATGGGTGACCTCCTGGGAAGGCCCCGTAGAGGCGCATAACCGGATCACTTCTCACCAAAGGGAGGCTGTGGCCACCAACAACCCGCCTGTGGGCTGGAGAGGGGTTGGGGTGCTTGGGCTGCAGCCCGGTAACGGTCGCCAGGCGAGGCTGTCGGTGGACATTGTCCCGATGGTAAGTCCAGGGCCTTGGGACGTTACAAAAAAGTGCACTTTTTTTGTAACGACCCAGGCCCGACTCGTCAACACGAGATCCAGCGGGACCCAGCCAGGCCGTTACCGGGCTGCAGCCCAAGCACTCTAAAGCCTCTCCGCGCCATTATTTCTCAGCAACGGCGCATTGTTGAGGCCGGGTCTTGAACCCGCAACCTCCTTGATAAGGAGTTTTCAAACCACTCCTCATCACCAATTCAGTTGCCTTATCAAGGAGGTTGCGGGTTCAAGACCCGGCCTCAACAATGCGCCGTTGCTGAGAAATAGTGGCGCGGAGAGGCTTTGGGGTGCTTGGGCTGCAGCCCAGTAACGGCCTGGCTGGGTCCCGCTGGATCTCGTGTTGACGAGTCGGGCCTGGGTCGTTACACATATATAGCTTAATTCTAACTTGCCATAAATCAAATCTATCCAAATTACAAATTGGTGAATCTGAAAATGAAAAATCTGATTGTGCTATTTAAAAAACCCTTTTAAAAAAAAAATAAGAACTAAGTGATCTTTGTGATTTCAGGTGTTAGCCTGTGTGAAAAATCAACCTGCTCTGATAACAATTGAAAGTGAGTTGAATGAAGTAATAAAATCAACCTAGCTTTGATACCAATTGAAATGAGAGTTAGTTCTTAATATTATTAAAGGCTCTTGTTTATGTTTTACTTCAAAGTAATGTTATATATATAAATATAAGTGAGTGTGCTGAGTGAGTAATAAAATCAAACAGTAAGTAGGCACAACAATACAACACAAATAAGTAAGCATATAAAACACAACACAACAAATAAGCAATAAAACAAAAAGAAAGCAAACAAGGCACACATCCAGATGACACAAGATATATAGTAGTTCCCCTCAACCTGGGTACATCTACTCTTCTACCCACTGGTAGGAATCCACTGGAGGTTGTTGATAAGGTGCCCTCACACCAAGGGGTTTTTGATAAGGTGTCCACACACCAATGGAGGTTTGATCAGGTGCCCAAATCACCAATAAGCTTTTGATAAGGTGCTTAACAACCAAGGGAGCTTTTGATCAGGTGCTCTAACCAAGATGCAGGTTTTTGCTAAGGTGGCCTATCACCGGGAGTTAACTTTTGAAGGGAGTTATAACCCTTTACAAGATGGGAAGGAATAAAAGAAAACAAAAGATTAAAGTGTTCTTCTCTTTTGCTGAGAAGACTCTTGAAGATCCTGATTGGTAGTTGAGTTGGATCTTGATGATGATGTTGAAGAAAGCTCCCCCTGTCTGATTTAGATTAGATGACAGCTTGTGGATGAAGCTCCTTCTCTAGATTGCAAATACAATTCTTCTTCTTCTTGCAGTTTAGATCCCTGAGCAATTGATATAGATTGGTGTCAGGTTGTAGATGATCTGCAAGAGAAGAAGATAGCAAAAAGCAAGATATAAATATATTGGATCTGCTTCTTTTTGCTCTTCTGTTTATCTTCCTGTTTCTTTTCCTGTACAGCAAAATGTAATATGTTCAGTCTCTTTCTTCCTGCTTCTTTTCTCTGCTCTTCTCTGTTTATTTATTCTGGAGAGCTTTCGGCTGTTTTGAATTCTTGCCGACAAGAGAGGAAAGAAATATTATCACTTTAATTTCCCAGATCCTCGAGAACATAACTTGATGTCTTTAGCTTGCTGCAACGGCTACAACATTTATTGTTTCTGCCAATGGCTATAGCATTTAATGCTTCAACAACTGTATTGTTAAATCAGCAATATATATATATATAGAAATATATAAATAGAAATAATAAATATTGCTTTAATAAATATGACAACATATTAGTCGAGCTGAGAATATCAATATATAAAACTGGGAGAAATTCGTCGAGCTCAGCTTCAAGTTCGTCGAGCTGATCATTTGATTCGTCTACCTGAACATTTAATTCACTGTTCTGAACATCTGCTGAATATTCGTCGAACGCAGACTTGAGTTCGTCGAACGGAACTGTTCGTCGAATGCAGAGACGGGCTGGATCGTCGACCGCTGAATATTGAGCTATTCGTCGAGCGCAGGCTTGAGTTCGTCGAACGCAGGATTTCGTCGACCGCTGAACTGGGGTCTGTTCGTCAATCGCTGAGATAATCTGTTCGTCGACCGCTGAACCGCTGAGACGGGATCGTCGAACGCTGAACCGCTAGATTTCTTCGAGCGCAGAATGAATGCTATTCGTCGACCGCAGAGCGTCATTTGTCGAACGCAGGTAGCCGTTCGTCGAACGCAGATAACTTATGTAAATTTTTTTTCTCTTATTATTCAGCCTATTAATTATATGTCTTTTCAGCCTTCTTTCTTAATGGGATTTGTTCTAAGTTATAAGATATGTTATGATATAAACTTAAACATTAAAGGTGGATCCTAACTCAAATCAAACCTAAGGTTCCAACAATCTCCCCCTATATGAGTTGGGATCCTAATCCAAATTAAAACTAGGTTCTAACAATATCCCCCTATTTGGTTTAGGATTCCTAAGCATAAAAAGTCTTTAAAGCTTAAGGGTCGGAGATTATTTTCTTCTTATAAAATTCATTTAAGCAATTTCAGATTTCCTAAATTTTGATTTAAATAGGAATTTAATAAAATGAATTGATAGCTGTTATAGGATTCAAAGAATTTTAAAATCAGAAATACAATGCCTGATAGCTTCTTTCTATAGAATCCCCTTAATTAGAAGAGACTCACACTCAGAGCTCTTATCATTTCTGATCTATGCTATTTGAGTAGAATGCTCAAACTAATTTTGGAGAAAATCTGGAAGAATGTGAAGTTATCTGATTTTGTCTTTAAGATAGGAAATTCAAAAGAATTAAATAACTGATGTTTAATTATAATTGAGTAAAAATATTAAACAATTTAAAAATTGCCTTATAGATAGATATGTTGGCCTTTTTATTTCATTGAAATATAAATTTGAAAATTTATTTTGGTTTTGCTGATCATAAAATATTTCTTTTTTCTTTAAAAGTTTGTTTAAAGTTTTCAGCCTTAACTAACTTATTTTTTTACACAAATAATGTGTTCTGCTGATATTTTAAAATTTTCTTGAAGTTTATTATATTCAGAAGTTAAAATGTTTATGTTTGTTAACTCTTTTTTAGTTTCCTTCTCAAATATTAAATATGTATATGTTATTTGAAAATCAGATTTGTAATCTTCAGAGGTAGAGATAAAATTTGAGGTTACCTCTTTTACCTTTTCTGGTTCAGATTCTGCATCTGAGATATGATATGAACCATATATTGCCAACATGCAGAAAGCTTTGGCTTTTTGTTCTTCTTTTTCTTCTTCTTCAGTTAGACAGAATGATGGTTCTGCATCAAAAATGATGTTAGTGGAAGAAGTAAAGGTGGATTCATTTACCATCCTTGAGAGGGAGTTCCAGATGCCCTTTGCTGAAGTGCAATCAGCCACTTTTTGAAGAATGTCATTTGACATTGATTGAGCTAATATCTCCATGGCCTTTGCATCAGCACTGATCAACTTTTCTTGATCATCTGTTGAAGAGATTGATGATGGAAGTCCTGTCAAAACAGATTTGTAAATATCTTCATCTATGTCATTCATATATAGCTTAATTCTAACTTGCCATAAATCAAATCTATCCAAATTACAAATTGGTGGATCTGAAAATGAAAAATCTGATTGTGCTATTTAGAAAAACCCTTTAAAAAAATAAGAACTAAGTGATCTTTGTTATTTCAGGTGTTAGCCTGTGTGAAAAATCAACCTGCTCTGATACCAATTGAAAGTGAGTTCAATTGAGTATCAGTTGCAAGAAAATGAAGTAATAAAATCAACCTAGCTTTGATACCAATTGAAAGGAGAGTTAGTTCTTAATATTATTAAAGGCTCTTGTTTATGTTTTACTTCAAAGTAATGTTATATATATAAATATAACTGAGTGTGCTGAGTGAGTAATAAAATCAAACAGTAAGTAGGCACAACAATACAACACAAATAAGTAAGCATATAAAACACAGCACAACAAATAAGAAATAAAACAAAAACAAAGCAAACAAGGCACACATCCAGATGACACAAGATATATAGTAGTTCCCCTCAACCTGGGTACATCTACTCTTCTACCCAATGGTAGGAATCCACTGGAGGTTGTTGATAAGGTGCCCTCACACCAAGGGGTTTTTGATAAGGTGTCCACACACCAATGGAGGTTTGATCAGGTGCCCAAATCACCAATAAGCTTTTGATAAGGTGCTTAAAAACTAAGGGAGCTTTTGATCAGGTGCTCTAACCAAGATGCAGGTTTTTGCTAAGGTGGTCTGTCACCGAGAGTTAACTTTTGAAGGGAGTTATAACCCTTTACAAGATGGGAAGGAATAAAAGAAAACAAAAGATTAAAGTGTTCTTCTCTTTTGCTGAGAAGACTCTTGAAGATCCTGATTGGTAGTTGAGTTGGATCTTGATGATGATGTTGAAGAAAGCTCCCCCTGTCTGATTTAGATTAGATGACAGCTTGTGGATGAAGCTCCTTCTCTAGATTGCAAATACTCTTCTTCTTCTTCTTGCAGTTTAGATCCCTGAGCAATTGATATAGATTGGTGTCTCAGGTTGTAGATGATCTACAAGAGAAGAAGTTAGCAAAAAGCAAGATATAAATATATTGGATCTGCTTCTTTTTGCTCCTCTGTTTCTCTTCCTGTTTCTTTTCCTGTACAGCAAAATGTAATATGTTCAGTCTCTTTCTTACTGCTTCTTTTCTCTGCTCTTCTCTGTTTATTTATTCTGGAGAGCTTTCGGCTGTTTTGAATTCTTGCCGACAAGATAGGAAAGAAATATTATCACTTTAATTTCCCAGATCCTCGAGAACATAACTTGCCGTCTTTAGCTTGCTGCAATGGCTACAACATTTATTGTTTCTACCAACGGCTATAACATTTAATGCTTCAACAGTTGTAATGTTAAATCAACAATATATATAAAGAAATATATAAATAGAAATAATAAATATTTCTTTAATAAATATGACAACATATTAGTCGAGCTGAGAATATCAATATATAAAGCTGGGAGAAATTCGTCGAGCTCAGCTTCAAGTTCGTCGAGCTCATCATTTGATTTGTCGACCTGAACATTTGATTCACTGTTCTGAACATCTGCTGAATATTCATTGAACGCAGACTTGAGTTCGTCGAATGGAACTGTTCGTCGAACGCAGAGACAGGCTGGATCGTCGACCGCTGAATATTGAGCTGATCGTCGAACGCAGGCTTGAGTTCGTCGAACGTAGGATTTCGTCGACCGCTGAGCTGGGGTCTGTTCGTCGACCGCTGAGATAATCTGTTCATCGACCGCTGAACCGCTGAGACGGGATCGTCGAATGCTGAACCGCTGAGATGGGATCGTCGAACGCTGAACCGCTGGATTTCTTCGAGCGCAGAATGAACGCTATTCGTCGACCGCTGAGCGTCGTTCGTCGAACGCAGGTAGCCGTTCGTCGAACGCAGAGAACTTATGTAAATTTTATCTTTCTCTTATTATTCAGCCTATTAATTATATGTCTTTTCAGCCTTCTTTCTTAATGGGATTTGTTCTAAGTTATAAGATATGTTATGATATAAACTTAGACATTAAAGGTGGATCCTAGCTCAAATCAAACCTAAGGTTCCAACATGATGTTGCAGTCTTTAACCAGGTAGGAGTAGGAATGCCCCAACCTGATTTTTCTTGATCCTTTTCCTCCAGATGATGGACTGGATCAGCTTGCTCTTTCTTGAGTTGAACAACAGGAGCAATCTCTTCTTTTCTTGCAGCCTCAGGTAATCAGGAAGAGTAAGCTTCTTGGCTGCCGACAATAGAACAGTAATGTTCTTCTTTTGTGTTCTGGAGAGTTAAACTCTATGGAGTATCTCTTACAAAGCCCTAACTTATTCTATTTATACTCCAATGATCTTCAACGGCTCTTAGATGTCCTTGTGACAAGTATGGGAGTGATTGGTGGACCATAAGAAGCCTTTCTGCAGCTTGCGCCAAAAGCAGAACTCGCCAGATCATTTTGAATCTGTCTCAGCGGTTGGGCTGAGATGGTCTGCTGTCTCAGCGGCTACTTCTGTCCCGTCCCAGCGGATCCGCTGAGACAGACAATTGTCTCAGCAGTTTTCTTCTATCTATAGCTCAGCAGGCCCAGACACCTTCTCAGCGGCTCCTGGCCTTGTCTCAGCGGTTCAGCTGAGACTGAGAGCTTGACTCAACGGTTTTGACAGTAAACCTACTGAACATACATCACACCATGGTATGACCTAACCCTGCATGGTCATGAAATAGAATGAGATTTATCAAATATAACTTGCACTTAACATTGAGTGTGAAGCATCTTCAAATCAAGGGAACATTGAGGGTCATTTTCCCAACAATCTCCCCCTATTTGAAGAAGGTAGAACACCCTCAAATGCTAAAGTACATACCATATCAATATTTGTCATGTAACTTCATAACATGATAATCATTATATCATACTCATATAAACATTGTTATAATATTTAGGATAAAATTATAACACAAGATATTCATGCCAAGTATGTTATAACCAAAATTTAACAGCCCCATAATATGATTAAATACACATGATAGTGCATCACAGATTAACTTAATCAATAACAGTAAAGTAAACTTTTAGCTAAATCTCAGATTAGCTAATGACATGAGGAGATGACTTCAACATTCCATTCATAAGCATTTCAGATAGAGAATGAATCATAGTTTAATTTGCATTCACACGTTCACAAAATATTTATACATTCATCTAGAGTTTTCTTTTCTTATAAGAAGAGCATCCAGAAAAATCAGCAACTGCTTCTTTTCCTTTGACTGAAGCATCTTGGTTTGCTGCAACATCCATGTCTTCATCAAATACATCTTCTTGAACTAGAAGCTCCTTCTTTTCAGCATTGGCAGCCTTAATTTCAACATTTCTTATCTTGTTCTCTTGCCTTTGGAAATACAGAAATGGCTTTGGGATGTATCTAGAAGGCATTCTCTCTGGATTATCTTTTCTTTCTAGATTTGCTTTGAAAACTTTTTCTCTCTTTGAATTTCTCTCTAGATGTTTTATCCATTCTTCAGATGGATAAAGCTTGTCAATATCTGTACAGACCTGACCATGGCTTATCTAGGCATTCAGAATAATGTCCGTGGAGTCATCACTCCATTGCTTATAGTCAGGGTCTCTATTTTGCACATCCCTTTGCTTGGCCATGAATTCTTCAGCCAGCATTACTTATTCTCTTTCTCTTCTCTTTTTCAAGCTTTCATTTTGTGCAATGGCTTCTTGATGTGGGATGTCCCAATCTTCTGCCTTGTTGACATCTAAGATAGGAAGGTTTAGTGCAATCCTTGTGCCTTGAAGTACCATAAGGGTAAGTCAGAATTTATGAGTGCATTTGTATCCTCCCCCTTTCTGGCTTTTTCAAACACTTGTTGATGGAGGTCTTGCTTAGCTGCTACTATACTACCAGATAGGGCCAGGAAGACTTTCTCAAAGTCAGCTTGAAGCACACCTTTTAACTTGCATACTTCTTCATTCAGTTGGGAAGAGGTGGCTCTTGTAGCAATGGATTGAGAGATAGTGGCAATTTCTGCTCTCAGCTCTTCCTTATACCTGTCAGCTTCTTCATTTAACTGCATAGCAGTGGAGTATACATATTCTTGAAGATGATTGGCTGACTTCTCTATCACCTCATCTGTTTGACTGACATAATTTTTGACATATGACATATCTTGTTCAGATAGACTGAGCTGTTTGTCCATGGATCTTAGAATTGTATTCTGAGAAATAACTGTTTTCTCAGCAAGGTCAAACCACCTGGTCATCTGTTTGGTGAGCATTTCAGAGTTATCATTTACCTCCTTGACCTCAGTCATGATTTCAACTTTCATATTCTTGATGTACTGATCAATATATTCCCTGACTGATGTAACTGAGTGATCCACATGTGTTTTCATGGAAGTGAGATGAGACTGTAGCAGCAGGTTGATAGCATTGAGAAGATTCTCTTGAGGTTAGGTGGAAGTGGAGGCTTGCTGAATATTAATCATTGGGGCTGGGGACCTTGGTGAACTTGGAGGATTGATAATGTTGAACACTAGGTTGACTGAAGGTTCAGGCAAATCTTCATTACCATGATCTTGATTATCATCCATTTCTTGCTCCTCCCCCTCAAAGAGAGCATCCTTGTCAGATGAGTCCAAGAAGACAAGAACTTCATCTTTCTCAGCAGATGGCTCTTTCTGCTTCTCCCCCTCAGATGGGGGACTAAATTGTTCTGGTGAAGGGAAGGACCAAAGAGCTGGTTCATTATCAGGATTGAGTCTAATTCTTTCTTCAAGAATGAAGATAATTTTGTCAAGCTGACATTGTAAATCCTGAGGTGATTGTCTTGTGTCCTCATCAGCATCATTGATTTTGATATCAATGGGGGATGGTTCTTGTTGATGCTCCCCCTCAGTTGGGTCATTCATTTGTCCTTGAGGAGCTATGATCCACAATATTCAAATGTCAGAATTGACAACCTAATTGATTGGTTATGATCTATTAATTTAATGAGTAGTTTGAAGCTTGAAAGATTAGTTACCAGGAGTTATGTCCTTGTCCAGCTCTTGTGGATGAATATTGACAGGAGGAAAGTCATCCTGCGAATTATCCTTGTCAAGATTGTTGTTTGATCCAATGTCAGCACCTGCATCTTCATCTTTATCTGAGTGATGAGACTCAGAGCTTGACATAATTAGTCTTGATTTCCTTGTGGATTTAGATGCCTTTTGCTCTTTTCCTTTTGCCACAGTGGGCTGACTCATGGGAAGCACCCTGGTAAACCTTTCTAATGTTTTGATGTCTTTTGCTCTTTTTCTTTGTGGATTTAGATGCCTTTTGCTCTTTTCCTTGTTGAACTTGTCAGGGTGGGTTTGGAGTAGGTACAGAGAAAGAATTCTGCCCATGTTGGGTGTCTGTAAACATTCTTTTATTCTTTGAAATAGGAATTGACCCCAAGAGGTTTTCCTTTTTAGTATAATCCTTGTCATGAGGTCAAACATGTGTTGTGATATTGTGTCATGAGGTCAAACATGCTTTGCCCACAATATCTGATAGTAGTTTTCTCTTTTGGTTGAATAATTTCCTTTATAATGATCCAGTTTTGGTATCATTATACTCTGTCCATTTCAGAGCTTTCTTCTTGTCCTTCTCAGAGATTTCTTCCTCCTCACTTGAGCTGCAGGAAGGAAGATGAAGTGCTTTCTCTATCTTGGCAGGGGTGGCTTTTATCCTCTCTTCTCCTATTTTTGATTTGATGGATGATTTGGAGGAGGATAATTTGGCATTGTTTAACCATTCCAGAACTTCAGTTCTGAGATTGATACAAGATTCAGAAAGGAGAAATTCTAGACCTTGGTCTGCAAGAAGTTGAATTACTCCCTTGATATCTTCTGAAGCATGAACAAAACCATCCCTGACTATCTCATAGCCTTCAAGAAGATCTTTAGAGCTTTTGGGAGCCATTATTATGGTAGTAGAATACGCTGGGACGGAAGAGAAGGTGAGTCGTCTCGGCAGCTAGGAAAAAAGGGTCATGTACCTTTCACTAATAAGATTGATTATTTATATGGCTTAAGACTTAGGTATAATTAACCATAATAATTAGATTTAATTGCTCTTATAATTGTAAGTGAGAATGAGTCAATTTGGGGTTGCATTTATACAAAGTAAAATGAGATCAACCTGTCTCAGCGGAACCGCTGAGATGGCGACCTAGCCGCTGAGACAGAGCACTGTCAGCCGCTGGGACAGATTTAGCCATCTCAGCAGCTCAGTTGAGACTTTTCCCAGCTATCTCAGCGACTCTGCTGAAACAGACTGATCTGTTTTAGCTGATCTTACTACCTATCCATAAATTCATTTGAGATATGATTGTTTGAAGGCCTAGTCATGTCACTAATAGAGTTGATGTGACAACACTTTAAGTTACAACAAGATATGCATTATATCATATATGATTGAAAGAGAGAAATATTTTACAGTATTCAACATTTAACATTCCTAATTCAATTTTGAAGGCATTAAACTTGGTCTCATCCAATGGCTTTGTAAAGATATCAGCAACTTGATTGTCAGTGGGGACAAATTCAAGGCAGATATCTTTGCATTCAACATGTTCTCTTATAAAATGATACCTTATTTCTATGTGCTTAGTCCTGCTATGAGAAATAGAATTCTTAGCAATAGAGATAGCACTGGATGAGTCACAATAAAGGGGAGACTCACTTACCTTGAGGTTGTTGTCCTCTAACTAGTGTTGAATCCACAATATCTATGCACAACAACTTCCTGCAGCAATGTATTCAGACTCAGCTGTGGATATTGCCACACTTGTCTGCTTTTTGCTGCTCCAAGATATCAAACTCCTTCCTAGGAATTGACAAGTGCCACTTGTGCTTTTCCTATCTTCTTTGCAGCCTGCAAAATCTGCATCTGAAAATCCTGTTAGTTCAAAATCATTATTCTTAGGGTACCAAAGGCCAAGATGTAGGCTGCCTTTAAGGTATCTCAAAATCCTCTTTGCAGCTGAGTAGTGAGATTCCTTAGGACATGTCTGGTACCTAGCACACACACATGTAGCATACATAATATCTGGTCTACTAGCAGTTAAATATAATAGGGATCTAATGATGCACCTGTACATGGATTCATCAAAGGCCTTACCCTTCTCATCCTTGTCCAGGGAAATGTTGGACCCCATGGGAGTTTTCATGGTGGAAGCAGATTCCATCCCAAACTTCTTGATAAGCTCCCTAGTGTACTTGGTCTGAGAGATGAATATACCCTCATCAGATTGTTTCACTTGGAGGCCTAAAAAGTACTTGAGCTCTCCCATACTACTCATCTCAAACTCCCTTTGCATTAGGCTGCCAAACCTTTTGCAGAGGTTGTCATCAGTAGACCCAAATATTATGTCATCAACATATATTTGAACTATGAGACACTTGCCCCTTGTTTCCCTAAGAAACAATGTACTATCTATCTTTCCCCTCAAGAACTTGTTCTTGATGAGAAAGCTAGACAAAGTCTCATACCAAGCCCTGGGGGCTTGCTTTAAACCATAAAGAGCTTTCCCAAGTAAGTATACATGATTAGAGAGGGTTGGATGCACAAAACCTGATGGTTGTTCAACATATACCTCTTCCTTCAAGTCTTCATTAAGGAAGGCTGATTTGACATCCATTTGATACACTTTGAACCCCTTGTGGACAGTATAGGAAAGAAATAGCCTAATTGTTTCTAACCTTGCAACAGGGGCAAAGGTTTGATCAAAGTCTATCCCTTCTTCCTGTCTATAGCCCTTGGCTACCAGTCTTGCCTTTTTCTTTATGATTGTGCCATTTTCATCTAACTTGTTCCTGTAAATCCATTTGGTGCCAATAATATTGTGTCCTATAGGTTTTGGCACCAACTTCCATACATTGCATCTCTTGAATTGTAGAAGTTCTTCTTGCATTTCTTGAATCCAAAAGGTGTCTTGGTTGGCTTCTTCAAACTTCTTGGGCTCTATTTGTGATAGGAAGCTCAAGAATAGGGCCTCATTGTGAGCCCTGATTCTGGTTAACACACCTTGATCCTGATCTCCAATTATCTGTTCTATTGGATGATCTCTTAGATGTCTTACTGCTGTAGGCAATCTGTCCTCAGCTTGTTGTACTACTTCTGCTGGTTCAGCAGTGTCTTCAGCACCATGGACCTCTTCCTCTTCAGGGATGGCTGCATCTGAATTTGCATTGTTACTGCTGGGTGTGTCTTGTACAGACATCCTATCCAAGTCCTTTTCATTCCCTATTAAAATAGAAGAACTAGACCATCCCTTATATATTAGGCTGGTCTTATCGAATACTACATGCATAGACTCCCCTACAATAAGAGTTTTCTTGTTATACACTCTATAAGCTCTACTATGTGAGTTATAGCCAACAAGAACCCCCACATTGCATTTCTCTACAAACTTTGTTAATTGAGATTTTCCATTGTTTAAAATGTAGCATTTGGAGCCAAAGATTCTAAAATATGAAATTGTAGGTTGTTTGCCTTTCAGAATCTCATAGGGGGTTATTCCATGAGCCTTATTGATGGAAGCTCTATTGAGAACATAACAAGCAGTATTGACTGCCTCAGCCCAGAAGTATTCTGGGAGTGAGGAGTCACTAAGCAATGTTCTCCTAGCTTCTATCAAGGTCCTATTCCTCCTCTCAACCACACCATTTTGTTGTGGAGAACTTGGGGAGGAAAATTCTTGGGTGATACCAAGTTCTTGACAAAATCTTGTCATGGCTTCAGATTGAAATTTTGTGCCATGGTCAGTCCTAGTCCCGACCACATCACATTGTAAGTCATTCTGAATTGCTTTGACATGATTTATAAAGACATTCAAAGTATCAGACTTCTTCTTAAGGAAGAATACCCATGTATATTTTGAGTGATCATCAACAATCACCAAAGTATACAACTTCCCTCCTAGGCTTTGAATTGGCAAAGGACCAAATAAATCCATATGCAAGAGATAAAGATATCTAGCAGTGACTTTGGAGCCAATACTTTTAAAGGTGGCCCTTGTTTGCTTACCCATTTGGCAAGCATGACAGGGACCACTTTTAATACATTTTAAATTAGGACTATTCCTAACAAGGTTTTTAGAGAATAGTCTATACATTGTCTTGTAGTTAATGTGAGCAAGTCTCTTGTGTCATTGAACACAAAGAGACTCATTCTCAATAGCTACCAGCCCAGAAGTACCTTTTGAAAGATGGTTTGAGGCTTAGCCTTACTGATAAGTAATAAAAAATATGTATTTTTGGTATAAGTATTAGTATAGTTTTAATTAATATTGTGAATTTTCTATGTAAATTAATGAATAAATTGCTTCTTTATTATTTCTGGTTTCTAACTTAGTTTTATTTTTGTTTTTGCAATTTTTTGCAAAATTTTCACAGGTCACGCCCTCAGACACGCCCGTGACCAAGGGCGTGTAATTTTAAAGATCAAATATCAACGGGACGGCTCAATTCAGATCAAATCCCGACAAATCGCTCAAGTCACGCCCGTGACCAAGGGCGTGTAATTTTAAAAGCCAAATTTCCAGCTGGCAGCCGTTTTCAGGTGAAATCTCGAAGAGTTGATCAAGTCACGCCCGTGACTCTACAAGTCACGCCCGTGTTCCAGCAGAGTCACGCCCGTGAGCCGCCAGCGCATCACGTCTCGAAGCCGCACCCATGCTGCCGACATCAGCCACCCATAGTCACGCCCGTGACTCACCAAGTCACGCCCGTGACATACCAAGTCACGCCCGTGTGCAGCCATGTTTGACGGCCAGACCTTCCAGAAGGCGGCGAATACAGCTGAGCAAATGTCACGCCCTAAGTCACGGCCGTGACATTCAAGTCACGCCCGTGACCTAGGGCGTGTAAAACTCAAATTTTCCCTATAAATAGAGGGGCTCGGCTGAAGTTATTTTCATCCAAATTTTGAGTGGTTTTTGTTGTATTGTGAGTTCTTTTGAGTGATTGTGAGCTTCTCTTCTGCATTTCAGTTTAAGTTCGTTTGTAGTTTTTTCGTCTTCCTAGTCTAGTTGTAATGCTGATTTCAGAAATAAAATGATGTTTTTCTCATTTGGATCATCTTCTTTTTATTAATGTTAGTGTGTGTGCGTGTATGAGTTTAGCTTTATTGCTTTCATAATTTAGTTTTATTGCTTTTATAGTTAGTTTTATTGCTTTCATAATCTAGGTTTACTGTTTTCATAGCTTAGATTTACAAGCTTTCATAAAATAGTTTTATCGTTTTCTTTTTCGCCTTATTTTATCGCTTTCATTTTAAACGCTTTCTTTTTCAGTTTCTTTTAGAGTGTGTGCGTGTATGAGATAGTATTTTCCTTTTTTGTAGCTTAGTTTTTATTTCAGTCTTTATATAACTGCTATATACCACCCCCTTCTCAAATAAGAGGCTAATTTACTTTAGCACTTATTTAAGTCAGTTGGGATGGATATTATTTCTGCACCTTTATAAGTCTTTTCATTTCTATACCACCCCCTTCTTAAATAAGAGGCTAAGAACTTTTTAGCACTTGTTTAAGGTGGTTGGGACGGATATTATTACTGTTTTTATATAAGTCTTTTTATTTCCTTTTTATCCGCTTATATCCGCTTTAATTATCAAACATGTATTTTTCAACCGATAATGCCGTCTCCATTCCGATGAGTGGCTAATTTCCTTTAGCGCACGACGTCGAAGAGCATTGGGACACAAAAATAGTTTTTCTATAAAAATTAAAACATCTCTTTCTAAAATAATTAACGCTTAAGGTTTACCCGAGAATCACGTTGAGTGGAGCCACATAATCGATGTGTGGTTTTCATTTCCGTTTTCGTACCTAGTTAGCCGAGAGGCTCGTGTGTGCGGACTGATCACTCACGGGTAAAGAGAAGTGCGCTCTACCCTCGAGAGAGGACGAGGTGACTCTCCCGAATTGGAAATAAAAACCCAATAGCGGGGTTCGCAACATAAAGCGAGTATTAAGAACATTCGATTGTAGAACGAGAGTTCGGTCGAATATTCATAATCTCAGGTGGGCGTACCCTCGAGAGAGGAGCGTTCATAATTATGGAACCTCCACGGCCAAGTCATCTTAATATTTTGAAAAGTCATCACTTTTAATTCTACGAAAAATCTATTTTCGTCTCAAGGTAATTCGACGTCGCGCGCTATATTTCTCATCACTTAGAACTCTAGTAAATCGCTTAAATCATCTTTCGCATTTTATCATTTAGAACTCTAGTTAAATCAACTAAAAATATTATTCCGATAAAATAATAGTTCGTCCCTCGAAGTAGCATAATCAACACGACCCGCGGAAATATACGATCCCGATATTTTCTAAAAATATCCTGTATTACTTGCGATAAGGTATACTTGCCTTTATCAAATGATTAATTTGGACTAAAAATTCAAACACAGCTTTTCAAACTCATTTAGTGCAAAACTCTCCTTTTCTACTATTCAATTCAATAGAATTCGGCATTGTAGCCGAAGCGTAATTGTCAATATTCCGAAAGAAGAAAAAGATCGTTACTTCTATCCTTCGATAGGATAACGGTTAATTTCTCAAAGTAGGAGTACTTGCGAGACTCTTCGAAAATATCCGCCAATTCTAAACTCTTAATATAAAGGTTATCTTTTATTTATAAAACAAAAAGAAGAAGCCCAAGTAATCATCAAGTTTTTGGCGCCGTTGCCGGGGACGTTTGTGTTGTTATTTGAAAGTAGGAACTGCTATTAATTTTATTCCTTATCTATATATTAAAAAAAAAAAAAGGGCACAAAAAAAAAAGAGGTTACAAAACTAATAAAAAAAAAAAAAATTATATAAATATAAAAACTTATATTAAAAAAAAAAAAATATATATATATATATAATAATAATAAAACAGAAAATCCAAAAATATTGTTTTTTTATTTATGACCCGAGGAAACTCCTCGGACGATTCGACTATTCCTTTTGACCCCGAAATCGAGCGCACTCTTCGTGAGCGCATCCGATCTCGTGATCAAAACTTACTCGAAACCCCCGAAGAGTCAATCAGAGATACTGTAAATATGGGCGATCCAATTCCAAATGCGGCCCCGGCCCGGACCATGGCATATTATGCCCGGCCGAATTTGGAAGATACAGGATCCAGTATTACTCGCCCGTCAGTTAATAATAATAATTTTGAAATAAAATCCAGCATAATTCAAATGGTACAACAGTCGATTCAGTTCGACGGTTTGCCAGATGAGGACCCAAATCAGCACCTTTCAAACTTTTTAGAAATATGCGACACCTTTAAAATTAATGGCGTCACTGATGACGCCATTCGTTTACGCTTATTTCCATTTTCGCTACGGTCAAAGGCCAAATCATGGTTGACTTCTCTTCCGAGAGGTTCCATAACCACGTGGGCCCAATTGACGGAATTTTTCTTAACTAAGTATTTTCTTCCGTCAAAAACCGCAAAACTACGCACGGATATCACATCCTTTGTGCAATTCGATTCCGAGTCTCTTTATGAGACTTGGGAGCGTTTTAAGGAATATTTGCGTAGGTGTCCTCATCACGCGCTACCAACTTGGCTACAGGTCCAAACGTTTTATAATGGTTTAAATTTTTCTACACGGCAGATGATTGATGCGGCTTCCGGGGGAACGTTAAACAACAAAACCCCAGAGACCGCTCAAGCTCTGATCGACGAAATGGCCATGAATGCGTACCAATGGAACGTGCCAAGGTCGCGTCCTACTAAACCGGCTGGTCTTTTTGAAGTGGACGCCACTACTTTCTTAGCCTCACAGGTAGAGCGGCTAAGTAAGCAGGTGGCAGAGATGACTGTTTCCTCCTCCACTCCCGCTTGGAATAATAATAATAATAATAATAACGTAATCGAAGAATCGGTGGATTACCTCGGTAATCCGGTTAGGCCCCCCTTCAACCCTAATAACAACCCATATAGTAATACTTATAATCTAGGTTGGAGGAGCCACCCTAATTTCTCCTGGAGCAATCCTAACAATGCTCAGAGGCCCCCAAATATGAATCCTCAGGGATTTCCGCAAGGATTTCCGCAGGGATTCCAGCCTCCTCCTCCAAAACCTTCGCCGCTCGAAGATATTTTGTCTAAGTACATCGCGTCCAACGATTCAAATATCCGGAATCTTACCGGATCGATTAAAAGCTTGGAAAACCAGGTTGGACAACTTGCAAAGATGGTCTCCGAGCGGCCATACGGAGCTTTACCAGGGAATACAGAGCCAAACCCAAGGGAAAATGCCAACGCTATAACCCTTCGAAGCGGCAAGGAGGTCGTCTCCCCATTGCGGGTTGAGCCTAAGGTATGCATTTCGCCTCCGACCCCTCCACCCTCTTCTTCGATTCTAATTGCTCCAGCTTCTCCGGTTGTGCCAAATGTTTCGAGTCCTCGAATTCCTTACCCGTCTAAAATTAATAAAGAGAAGGAGGACGAAAATTATCAAAAATTTTTGCGTATTTTAAAACAAATTCAAATAAACGTCCCCTTCTGCGAGGCACTCTCCCAAATGCCGAAATATGCGAAATATCTTAAAGAGTTGCTTTCTAATAAAAAGCGACTCGAGGATGTTTCGCGTGTTTCCCTTAATGCGGAATGTTCGGCTGTTCTCCTTAACAAATTGCCGCCAAAACTAAACGACCCGGGACGGTTCTCCATCCCGTGTCTCTTTGGCAATATGTTAATAAAGTACGCTCTTGCAGACTTAGGCGCCAGCATCAATTTGATGCCTTTTTCTCTTTTCAAAAAACTCAATTTAGGCGTCCCGAGTCCGACAAAAATGAGCATCCAACTCGCGGATCGCTCGGTAAAGTACCCAATCGGGGTAGCGGAAGATATTCTGGTCATGGTTGACAAGTTTATCTTCCCGGTAGACTTTGTCATCCTGGACATAGAGGAGGACGTCGAGGTACCCATCATCCTCGGTCGCCCCTTTCTCGCAACCTCCCGTGCGTTAATCGATGTCAGTAACGGTCGCCTCCTCCTTCGAGTTGGAGACGACGAAGTTACTTTACATATCAACCCCTCCATGCGGAACTCACTATCGAATGATGATTCCTGTTTCAATTTGGAATCCGCGTTTGTGGACGAGTGTTCTTCTCTTTCAGAATTGCTATCCTTAATGATAGACGATTCGGATCTGGCGAATCAACCTCCTTTAGAAGAATTACCGCCAGATTCGCCTTTCGAGCCTTTCGACTCGAAAGATTTAAAAATCTCCACTTCCTACGAAGAACCTCCGGTCTTGGAGCTTAAGCAACTCCCCGACCATCTAAAATATGCTTTTCTAGCCGCGAACTTAAAGCTTCCGGTTATAATATCTTCTACTTTAACTGATTCAGAAACATCCGAATTGGTTGAAGTTTTATCTAAACATCGCCGTGCAATTGCATGGCAAATTTCCGATATCAGGGGAATTAACCCCTCATTCTGCTCCCACAAAATTTTTCTCGAAGAAAACCCCCGCAAAACAATTCAGCCTCAACGACGACTTAACCCGAACATGCGGGAAGTCGTTAAGACTGAAATTATTAAACTCCTTGATGCGGGGATTATCTATCCTATTTCCGACAGTACGTGGGTAAGCCCCGTACAAGTCGTCCCGAAAAAGGGCGGTATAACGGTCGTGGCAAACACGAATAACGAATTAATCCCGACTCGTACTGTTACGGGTTGGAGGGTGTGCATCGACTACAGAAAACTAAACGATGCCACCAGAAAAGACCACTTTCCGTTACCGTTTATTGATCAAATCTTAGAGCGTCTCTCCGGTCACCCTTTTTATTGCTTCCTTGATGGTCTCTCGGGATTTTTCCAAATCCCTATTTCACCCGAGGACCAAGAAAAAACGACTTTTACTTGCCCTTTCGGCACCTTCGCATATCGGAGGATGCCGTTTGGCCTCTGTAACGCGCCAGCTACATTCCAAAGATGTATGCTGGCAATATTTGGCGAGCTAGTAGAAGACATAATGGAAGTCTTCATGGATGACTTCTCCGTCTTTGGAAACTCTTTTAAAAATTGTTTAAAAAATTTAGATAGAGTCCTCCAACGGTGCGAGGAGACAAACTTAGTCTTGAACTGGGAGAAATGCAACTTCATGGTCCGAGAGGGTTTAGTCCTCGGCCATAAAATTTCTTCCAAGGGGATGGAGGTCGATAAGGCCAAAGTCGCTATAATTGAACAACTTCCTGTTCCTTCGAACGTCAAATCAATTAGAAGTTTTCTTGGCCACGCAGGTTTTTATCGGCGGTTCATTCAAGATTTTTCAAAAATAACCAAACCGCTAACTCACCTCCTGGAAAAAGATTCCCCATTCATTTTTGACACGGCCTGCGTAGAGGCGTTTAATTTTATTAAAAAGCAACTTATCAATTCTCCAATTCTGGTGGCGCCAGATTGGTCTCTTCCGTTTGAGATTATGTGCGACGCGAGCGATATCGCAGTAGGAGCTGTCTTAGGCCAACGCGTAAATAAATATTTTCATCCAATATATTACGCTTCTCGCACACTCAATGCCGCACAGGCTAACTACACCACAACGGAAAAGGAACTTCTCGCCGTCATCTTTGCTTTTGATAAATTCCGACCCTACGTAACCCTTTCACATGTAATCGTTTTCACTGATCACTCCGCCTTGAAATATCTTTTGGCCAAAGTTGATGCTAAGCCTCGCTTACTTCGATGGATCCTCCTTTTACAGGAATTTGACTTAGAGATCCGGGATAAGAAGGGGGCTGAAAATTTAGCAGCCGACCACCTCTCACGTTTAGAACACCCCGTCGCAGAAGCGCTCATCGAACCCGAAATAGACGATCGATTTCCTGAGGAGCGCCTTTTCATCATAAATAATACCAAAACTTCTTCTACCCCTTGGTTCGCAGATTACGCGAACTATTTAGTCGCGCGGGTCCTTCCAAAAGATTTTTCGACTCAGCAGAAGAAGAAATTCTTCTCTGACTTAAAAAACTACTTTTGGGAGGACCCCTTTCTCTTTCGAGTCTGCGCAGACCAAGTGATACGAAGGTGTGTTTCCAGCGAGGAGGGTGCGCAAATATTGCGACACTGCCATGAGGGGCCGGCTGGAGGGCATTATCAAGCCAACCGGACCGCGCGGAAAGCGTTAGAGTCAGGCTTTTATTGGCCCACTCTCTTTAAGGATGCTCACACTTTTGTGAGTATATGCGATAGCTGCCAGCGGTCGGGTAACATCTCCCGTCGTGACGAGATGCCCCAAAATTTTTATTTAGAATGCGAAATTTTCGATTTGTGGGGCATAGACTTTGTAGGCCCCCTACCTCCTTCTTTTAATAATCGCTATATCTTAGTGGCGGTCGACTATGTATCTAGGTGGGCGGAAGCGCAAGCTCTGCCCACCAATGATGCGCGAGTCGTCGTCCATTTTCTAAAAAAATTATTTTCTCGCTTTGGCACGCCCCGTGCAATAGTAAGTGATAGGGGCACGCACTTCTGCAATGCCCAGTTTTCAAAAATTTTATCTAAATACGGCGTCACGCATAAGCTCGCCACCGCCTATCACCCCCAAACGAGCGGCCAAGTAGAGGTAGTAAATCGCGAGATAAAACGCATTCTGGAAAAAACAGTCTCTTTAAATAGGAAGGATTGGTCCTCAAAACTCGACGACGCGTTATGGGCGTATCGTACGGCATACAAGACCGCTATCGGTTGTACGCCCTATCGATTAGTCTACGGCAAAGCGTGCCATTTACCGGTAGAATTAGAACACCGCGCTTTTTGGGCCTTAAAATTTTTAAATCTCGATTCGAACTTAGCCTCCGAGAATAGGAAATTCCAACTCAATGAACTCGATGAATGGCGTGCGAACGCTTATGAGAGTAATAAATTTTATAAGGAGCGTTCTAAGTTCTAACACGATCGAAAAATTAAATTTCCAAAAACTTTCGCGCCGGGCGATCTTGTCCTTCTTTATAATTCACGTCTTCGTCTTTTTCCGGGTAAGCTCAAATCCCGCTGGTCCGGCCCCTTTGCAGTCAAAGAGGTTTGGCCGTATGGGACCGTTCTTATCTCTCACCCCGAAAAAGGCGATTTTAAAGTCAACGGCCACCGTTTAAAACTATATCTTGCGGGCGATCCGGTGGACGGACACACAGAATCTTTAACCCTCCCCAATTTATAATCTCACCACGCCAAATGCGTCAAGCTACGCGACGGTAAACAAAGCGCTCGTGGGAGGCACCCCATATTTATCTAATATTTTTATTATGCTTTTTCTCTATTTTTGCAGGGTTTCTTCCGACCCCGCCAGCTTTACTTCAGGGAAGCCTTTTTGCTTCCTTTTTTTCCTTTTGTATATATTGCATTGTTATTTTCCCTTCTTCATACTTACATTACAACATTGGGGACAATGTTGGGTTTTACGTATGGGGGTGTATTTCCCGTTTTCAAAAAAAAAAAAAAAAAAAAAAAAAAAAAAAATAATAATATGTATTTTTTGTAGTTGACAAAAACAAAAAAAACAAAAAAAACAAACAAAAAAAAAAAACAAACAAAAAAAAAAAAAAAAAAAAGAGAGAAAAAAAAGAAAAAACTCCAAAAATAATAAACCCTACTTTACTTTTATTCTTAAAGCATTTAGTTTCGAGAGTATATGTTTGTGGATTTTCATAATCGCTAGTTTTACTATTTGTTTGTTTATCTAAGATCGATAGATTTAAACGTTCGGGGTTAAGTTTTAAAGAATATCTTGTGTTTTTAATTTAAATAGAGGCTTTGTTATCAAGCACTACTTCTACTAGCTAAAATAGAGACATGTGTATTATGTTAGCAAAACAACTTTAGACTGCAATTATCCCTACTTTATGTCTTCAGGAATCTAGGAATACTCAACTTACTAAGGTTGCTCTCAAAACTTTTTTTTATTATTCTAGAATTTCTCTTGAAAACCCCTTGTATACACCAATTTAGCATGGCAAAAACACAAAAAGAAGAAAAAAAAAAAAGATCTTATGTCAATGGGAATACAAAAATTCCGTAAACATAGGCACCCAATATTTGTTAAAAGAAATCCTATGTCAATGGGAATTGCAAATTCCGTAAACACAGGCATTGGGTTAATTAAAAAGGTCAATTTTCCCTCGTCCCTCGTACACCAACGATGGGAGTCAAAGGAAACTTTATAAGAGGGGTGAGATGATACAATTCATCACCCCTAATCCAAGTACTCTTCTATTTGCCAAGGCTTTTTACCCCCTTTTCCCTTAACCAAATTATTGTTTCTAGTTTTAATTCAAAAAATCATTTGAGAGCATAATTAGTAACTTATATTTTTCCTTTATGTTTCTTTAAACAAAGGTTATTATAATTTCGATCTAATCTCGTTTACTAATGATTGCAATTTTGTTTGCTATTTGGTTAATTAAGAAGTCTTTTGGCCAGGACATTTCTTCTACTTAAATCATTTGCATAATTTAGGACTTAACTCTTATTACTCCGAATTTTTATTTTTCAGTCTCTTATGATTAAAATAAAACGATAGCCAAAAATTAGAACTTATGTTAATCCCGTATAGATCTCTCTTACTTTTGCCCTGGAATAGCAAAAGCTTAAGTATGGGGGTATTTGATAAGTAATAAAAAATATGTATTTTTGGTATAAGTATTAGTATAGTTTTAATTAATATTGTGAATTTTCTATGTAAATTAATGAATAAATTGCTTCTTTATTATTTCTGGTTTCTAACTTAGTTTTATTTTTGTTTTTGCAATTTTTTGCAAAATTTTCACAGGTCACGCCCTCAGACACGCCCGTGACCAAGGGCGTGTAATTTTAAAGATCAAATATCAACGGGACGGCTCAATTCAGATCAAATCCCGACAAATCGCTCAAGTCACGCCCGAGGTCACGCCCGTGACCAAGGGCGTGTAATTTTAAAAGCCAAATTTCCAGCTGGCAGCCGTTTTCAGGTGAAATCTCGAAGAGTTGATCAAGTCACGCCCGTGACTCTACAAGTCACGCCCGTGTTCCAGCAGAGTCACGCCCGTGAGCCGCCAGCGCATCACGTCTCGAAGCCGCACCCATGCTGCCGACATCAGCCACCCATAGTCACGCCCGTGACTCACCAAGTCACGCCCGTGACATACCAAGTCACGCCCGTGTGCAGCCATGTTTGACGGCCAGACCTTCCAAAAGGCGGCGAATACAGCCGAGCAAATGTCACGCCCTAAGTCACGGCCGTGACATTCAAGTCACGCCCGTGACCTAGGGCGTGTAAAACTCAAATTTTCCCTATAAATAGAGGGGCTCGGCTGAAGTTATTTTCATCCAAATTTTGAGTGGTTTTTGTTGTATTGTGAGTTCTTTTGAGTGATTGTGAGCTTCTCTTCTGCATTTCAGTTTAAGTTCGTTTGTAGTTTTTTCGTCTTCCTAGTCTAGTTGTAATGCTGATTTCAGAAATAAAATGATGTTTTTCTCATTTGGATCATCTTCTTTTTATTAATGTTAGTGTGTGTGCGTGTATGAGTTTAGCTTTATTGCTTTCATAATTTAGTTTTATTGCTTTTATAGTTAGTTTTATTGCTTTCATAATCTAGGTTTACTGTTTTCATAGCTTAGATTTACAAGCTTTCATAAAATAGTTTTATCGTTTTCTTTTTCGCCTTATTTTATCGCTTTCATTTTAAACGCTTTCTTTTTCAGTTTCTTTTAGAGTGTGTGCGTGTATGAGATAGTATTTTCCTTTTTTGTAGCTTAGTTTTTATTTCAGTCTTTATATAACTGCTATATACCACCCCCTTCTCAAATAAGAGGCTAATTTACTTTAGCACTTATTTAAGTCGGTTGGGATGGATATTATTTCTGCACCTTTATAAGTCTTTTCATTTCTATACCACCCCCTTCTTAAATAAGAGGCTAAGAACTTTTTAGCACTTGTTTAAGGTGGTTGGGACGGATATTATTACTGTTTTTATATAAGTCTTTTTATTTCCTTTTTATCCGCTTATATCCGCTTTAATTATCAAACATGTATTTTTCAACCGATAATGCCGTCTCCATTCCGATGAGTGGCTAATTTCCTTTAGCGCACGACGTCGAAGAGCATTGGGACACAAAAATAGTTTTTCTATAAAAATTAAAACATCTCTTTCTAAAATAATTAACGCTTAAGGTTTACCCGAGAATCACGTTGAGTGGAGCCACATAATCGATGTGTGGTTTTCATTTCCGTTTTCGTACCTAGTTAGCCGAGAGGCTCGTGTGTGCGGACTGATCACTCACGGGTAAAGAGAAGTGCGCTCTACCCTCGAGAGAGGACGAGGTGACTCTCCCGAATTGGAAATAAAAACCCAATAGCGGGGTTCGCAACATAAAGCGAGTATTAAGAACATTCGATTGTAGAACGAGAGTTCGGTCGAATATTCATAATCTCAGGTGGGCGTACCCTCGAGAGAGGAGCGTTCATAATTATGGAACCTCCACGGCCAAGTCATCTTAATATTTTGAAAAGTCATCACTTTTAATTCTACGAAAAATCTATTTTCGTCTCAAGGTAATTCGACGTCGCGCGCTATATTTCTCATCACTTAGAACTCTAGTAAATCGCTTAAATCATCTTTCGCATTTTATCATTTAGAACTCTAGTTAAATCAACTAAAAATATTATTCCGATAAAATAATAGTTCGTCCCTCGAAGTAGCATAATCAACACGACCCGCGGAAATATACGATCCCGATATTTTCTAAAAATATCCTGTATTACTTGCGATAAGGTATACTTGCCTTTATCAAATGATTAATTTGGACTAAAAATTCAAACACAGCTTTTCAAACTCATTTAGTGCAAAACTCTCCTTTTCTACTATTCAATTCAATAGAATTCGGCATTGTAGCCGAAGCGTAATTGTCAATATTCCGAAAGAAGAAAAAGATCGTTACTTCTATCCTTCGATAGGATAACGGTTAATTTCTCAAAGTAGGAGTACTTGCGAGACTCTTCGAAAATATCCGCCAATTCTAAACTCTTAATATAAAGGTTATCTTTTATTTATAAAACAAAAAGAAGAAGCCCAAGTAATCATCACTTACCCCAGCTCTTTTCTCCACTCCCTTCTCCTACTTCCATTTTATTGAATCTTAGTCCTCTCCTATTGGATTGAGAAGAAAAAGAGTCAATAATAGGGAGCACAGATTTTGGCTTGGAGAATTGAGCCACTGGGCTTCTTTCTTTCACAAGTTTCTCCTCAAGGTCCTTGATGACCTTGTTCTTCAAGGATATGGTGCTCAAATGCACAATTGTTATTCCCTTTAGATGGCTTATCTGTCTACTCATCTGAGCCACCATGGTGGTTGACTCAGTGTAATCATTTCCAGCCATCTTAAGGGAAGCAATTTCCTAGGCTTGCCTCTTGGCCAGCTTCTTGCTCTTTTTTAGAGCTTCCAAGAGAGCGCCATACTTGTCAATCAATTGATTGACATCTTCCTCAGATTCTGAATCACTTTCACCATGTGATGAATGTTCTTCAGATTCTGGGCATGCATCATGATCAGAAAAGGAAGTGGAATGAGTCAATACCTTTTCACTGTCAGAATTATTCTGACTATCTTCCTCATCAGTGAAAGCCATAAAACCTAACTGGTCTTTGTGGTCTTCATCCTCCTCTATTTCATTATCTGAATGTGATAGAGGGGCCCTGACTCCAACCTTGGCAGCAGGATAATCTTCATCCTCTTCTGCTGCAAACAACCCTATATAGGCTTTCTCTTCATCATCTGAATCTGAAGTTGAAATTTCAGATTCACTCCAGCTTTTTCCTTTATTTGCTAGGAAGGATTTTTCTCCCTTCCTATCCTTATTGTGATGGTGTTTCTTATCACCCTTTTATTTTCTTTTGACTGGGCAGTCAGCTATGACATATCCAGGCTTACTGCAGCAATAACAAATAATGTTATTTGAAACATGTTTACTAGATTTAGAATCATACCTATCACCCTTTGGGTGCTGTCTTTCATATTTCTTGTGGTCTTTCTTGGAGTGTGATGAGGAGGAGGGCTTGTTCTTTCATTTCTTCCTCCTCCTCATCTTCTTGAACTGCCTTGAGAAGGCAGCAAACTCTTCATCAGAAGATGAGCTATCTGAGGTGCTGATTTCAGATTTCTCAGATTCAGCAATCCTCCTTGGAGGGGGCACCATCCTGCCCTTGCTTTTCTTGGAGCTGTCAGCCTTGAGAGCCACAGATTTCTCCCATGCATGAGCCCTTGTTGTGGTGTCCTCTTCCTTTCTTACATATAACTGCATTTCATAAGAGAGCAGCTTTCTAAACAGTGTATGAGTGGGAGTCTCACCAAGCCTTGCCACTTCCCTGATTGCATAAATTTTTGTGTCCCAATCCCTAGTTAGAGATCTAAGGAACTTATCATTCAGCTCATAATCAGTAAACACTCTCTCATAGGTTCTTAGTTCATTTACTATCCTAAAGAACCTTTCATAGCACATGGAAATGCTCTCCTGGCTCAACTGCCTGAAGGCTTCATATTCTTGATTGAGGAGTGACTTTCTATCATCCCTCACTTCAGTTGTTCCTTCCATATATACTACTAATGTATCCCACATTTCCTTGGCGGTTGTGCAGTGTACCAAGTTCTGAAATGTAGAGTCATCAATTATATTAACCATTATGTTTTGTGTTCTTTTATCCATAGAGAATAGTGCAAGTTCATCCTTGGTCAAGTCATTGAAGGCCTTAGCCACTCTCCTTGTTGGATCAATGGAGGAGGCAGTTTGAAAGGTGAAAGGCCCTTGTTTAACTGTGATGTAAATCCTAGGGTCAGATACTTCCATGAACAATCTAACCATTTGCTTCCATATGCCAAAGTTTTCTTTGTTGCATATGGGTAACTTCATGGATCCCATCTCCTTCTGTAATCCAGTTGAGGCCATTGGATTGAGATAAGACTATTCCTTTATAGGATCTGGTTAGACAGTTATGTCCTTCTTGACCAACCTCGCTTTGATACCACTTGATAGTTTATTTAGGGTATAGTCTTAGTCACCTAGAGGGGGGGGGGGGGGGGGGGGGGGGTGAATAGGTTTCTTTTATTTTAAGCTTGTTGTTTTCTGATTTTAGGTTAGTAAAGTATCAAGCACAGAAAACACACAGAGATTTATAGAGGTTCCTCAAGACAGGGTGTCTTGAGTAGTCCTCTTTCCCCCTTCACCTTTCTAACAATGAGTTTGATAAGACCAACTTCTCCAAACTCAGCTCCAAGAGTCTACAACACAGATCCCTCAAGATCTCTCAGGTTTTCCCAAACCCTACCCCAGGCTTAACAATCCTACCTCAGATCCCATAATGATCCTACACTCAAGCTGACCTCTCAGCTCTACAGCTCAGGCCAAACTGCCCTACACCCTCAGGCAAAGATGCCCTAAAAACTCAGGCAAAGATGTCCTACAAACTCAGGGAAAGATGCCCAACAAACTCAGAACAATTAAGTTCATACAGAAGTAATTAGATGGGATTACAATCAGAAGATAAAAGAGGTGGTATTTTGCTTGTAAACAACTTTTGTTGCAGTCTTGAACCAGGGAGGAGTAGGAATGCCTCAACCTGATTCTTCTTGATCCTTTTCCTCCAAATGATGGACTGGATTTGCTTGCTCTTTCTTGACTTGAACAACAGGAGCAATATCTTCTTTTCTTGCAGCCCCAGTTAATCAAGAAGAGTAAGCTTCTTGGCTGCCGACAATAGAAAAGTAATGTTCTTCTTTTGTGTGCTGGAGAGTTACACTCTATGGAGTATCTCTTACAAAGCTCTAACTTATTCTTTTTATACTCAATGATCTTCAACTGCTCTTAGCTGTCCTTCTGACAAGTATGGGAGTGATTAGTGGACCCTAAGAAGCCTTTCTGCAGCTTGCGCCAAAAGCAGAACCCGCCAGATCATTTTGAATCTGTCTCAGTGGTTGGGCTGAGATGGCCTGCTGTCTCAGCGGCTACTTCTGTCCCGTCCTAGCGGATCCACTGAGACTGACAGTTGTCTCAGCGGTTTTCTTCTATCTGCAGCTCAGCAGGCCCAGACACCTTCTCAGCGGCTCCTAGCCTTGTCTCAGCGGTTCAGCTGAGACTGAGAGCTTGACTCAGCGGTTTTGATAGTAAACCTACTAAACATACATCACACCATGGTATGACCTAACCCTGCATGGTCATGAAACAGAATGAGGTTTATCAAATACAACTTGCACTTAGCATTGAGTGTGAAGCTTCTTCAAATCAAGGGAACTTTGAGGGTCATTTTCCCAACAATTCTTAAAATTCGAAGGTATTGGGAAAAACTCCTTTTGATTTAACTTAACAAATTAACTATAAGTGATTTTACTCACTATGGTAATTACCCATGTTGTATAGTAAGGGTAATTTGGTAGTAGAAGTTTTAGAAAGTCAGCTGAGTTAAAGTAATGAGAAAGGCAAACTGAAATCATGAAGAAAACTATCCAGAGTAATTATGCGTCAACTAGAAGTCGATGTAACGTCGACTAGAAGTCGACACAATGTCAACTATAAGTCGATGTTACTCCAGTTTGGTATCAGTATATCTTCATAAGTTGACGCAATATCAAAATGTACTCGACGTGGAAGGCAGAGCCAGTCAAAGCAACATTGAAGTCGATGCAACTTAGAATTATATTCGACGCAGAAGGAAGAGCGCAGAGTTTAGGCCTTCATCTCGATGGATATGTCGATAAATATTCGATGCAACATCGACATCAGAGTTCATTTCCAAGCTGAGGAGGATTTCAAAGCAGCTTCTATTAAAACTCAAAGGTGCGTCGATAAGAAGACAAATGTATTCGACATTATGTCGATTACAGACACATAATTAGAATACTTTATGTATTCTTTTCTAAAGCCGATTCAGAAGTCATAAATGGAAATGATTTGAATTTTAATAGGTCGTTTATAACCAAGAACGGAAAGAAGGACTCCATAGACACAATAAATACATTTTTGGAAGTTATTCAAAAAGGGATTGACGGGTCAACTGAAATAGAAAGAGAACAGTATTATCTCTTGGTCATTCCTACTAAGGATACAGTAGAAGAGGAAAGTAATTAAAACATTATTCGACAAAATAATAAGTATCCTCGGGAAGATTGAGAATAAAAACAATTCCACGATTCTGTCTTCTTCTTCCTCAAGCTTTCTCTCTGACAGAACAATAGAACAAATCTCTGTACAGGAAATACTCAAGGCTTCTTCTTCTTCTCTCACAGCAAGAAGCAGACTGATATAAAGAGATTATCAAGATCAGAGATTATCAATCCTTGCATTCTACTCTCTCAAGCAAGGATTCATCTACTGAACAAAGATCCATCAAAAACACTAAGTGCCTGAATCCTCAGTGACTGTTGCAGGAGGATTCAATCAGAAGAATAATCTTCAATTCTTTTCTTCTCCTTTACTCTCTCTCTCTCTTATAAACTGAGCAAAGAGTCCTTAGAATCCCTCCCTAAAGATTCAGTGGTTCAAGATCTCCTTATCAAAAGATCTAGTTTGGTTCTAAGAGTCTCCTTAACAAAAGATAGTCCTTAGTTCTAAGAGTCTCATAATCAAAAGACTCAGTGGTTCTAAGAGTCTCCTTATCAAAAGACTCAGGCACTGGATAATGTATTCCTACCAAGGTAGTAGAAGAGTGGAGTACCCATATTTTGGGGAACCACTATAGATCTTGTCTAATATGTGCTGAGAATTTTTGTGATGTCCCGTATTTATTTTTCTCTGTGTTTATTTTATTTTGGGTAGAATTCTGAATACATATTAGTTAGAACTGTTATTGTTTTATGCAATTATTCTGTTAAAAGTGTTTAAACTCTATTCACCCCCCCCCCCCCCCTCTAGAGAATACGAAGAAGACTCACTGTGCATTTTCAATTGGTATCATAGGCAGGTTGATCATAAAAAGGTTAACGCCTTGATCAAAAGATCCCCTCATTCAAACTTTTATATTTTAATTTTTTCTTCATAAAATGAGTTCTAAAGACTATGCATCCACAAGACCACCAATGCATAACCTAAATAAGTTTACACTCTGGAAGGTCAGAATAAAGCTATATATCAACTCTATTGATGAGGATATTTTTGATGTTATTTTGTCAGGTCCCCTAGTGTCATATAGAAAAGATGCAAGTGGGACTATGACACAAGAACTTGTCCCCAGAGTTGAATGGATAGATGCTGAAATGAAGGTGAAAGCCTATGATACAAAGGCTATGAACATCCTGGTATCAACTATGTTAGATGACATATTTCAGACAGTGGCTGAATGCCAGTCTACAAAAGAAATCTGGGATTCCCTATCCAGTTTAGTTGAAGGAAGTTCAGATGAAAGAAAGGACAAGAAAAAAAGGAAGAGGTTTCATAGTTGAAACATGGAGAGACTCAGAATCTGAGTCAAGTTCTTCATCTAAAAGTGATGAAGAAACTATTGTTGAAGAAGCCTGCCAAATGACTTTGGAAGATTCCTCTGAGGAAGATCTGGTATCTCTATTTGATGACTTTAATTTTACTTCAGAAGAATTTAAAAATTGTTTTAAAGAATTTTGTAAGGATTATCTTAAAGTTCAAAAAGAACTTAAAACAGTTAGAGAAGATTAGAAGAGATTAAGAAAGATAATTTGTATTCTGTTACTTATGAATTAAGGAATCGGATATATAAAATGAAAACAGAGATAACTAAATTAACTAATGAAAATGTAACATTAAAAAAGAGCTTATAAAAGCAAAAGCCTTTGAAGACTCACTCAATGGGAGGAGTCAAAAGCTCAAGGATATCACACAGAATCTCTCTATGAGATTTAGATATCTTGGTTTAGGAGCAGATCCATCCACCAACACAGTAACCTCTAGTAAACCTTCTTGGGAAATCTTATAGTATACATTAAACCTAGTGAAAATCAATCTAATGACAACATAGAATCTTATGAAGAATTAAATAACAACCCTAATAAGATTACTGTATTTAATAGGGTAAACATTGTTGATCAAAAAGAAATTCTAGGCAATCACCCCTTTGAAAATTCAATCAATAATTATCAGATTATCAATAAAGAGAATTATGCGTCGAATAAAACTCGACACAACTTTAAAGATGCGTCGAATTCAACTAAACAGAGTTCTGCATATGCTTCGACATCAACTCGAAGCAGGTATGAAGGTGCATCGAATTACACTCAACGCAACCAACATTCTGCAATGACTTATTATCGACGCAACTATGCAGACACGTCGAATTCCATTGACTCGACTCTAGAGATGCGTCGATTTCTTCTCGACATATGTTTTCAGCAAAGATTTTTAAAACACCTAGACTTCCCTCTCACACTTCTTACTACAATTCTAAATACTTTTATTGTTTTAAGAGTGGACACAATACTAAAACTTGTTAGTTTAACAGACTACCACTCTACCATCCTAAGGGGTATCATGAAAGGCCTGCTTACACTTTCATTTCACCATTTCAAGGTAGAAGCAATGGGCCCAAGGTAATCTGGGTTCCTACTGATGTTTGGGTTACATGTGCATGATGAATAATATAAGACAACCCAAACTAAAGGAAGGGTAATGTAGATATAATGAACTTTAATTTTAGTTAAAGGAGTTACATGTGCAGGATGTACCATTGACCTTTTTTTGGAGAAGCAGAAGCAGAGCTATCTGACAGAGAAATAAAAGAGATGCTGAAATTGATGAATTCTTCCAATTACTGGCAGATATTGTTGGGAAAATGTTACTATGCAAAGTCTCTAACCATGTTGCCATATCCAGAGCCTTCTATTCCACCAAACGAGGCCTTTCAATCACCTCCTCCCACATTAATTCTCCCCACTAATACTCCTACTTCCTCAACTATACCAACCTCTTCTCATCTCAATCTACATTCTTTAATTCTTCAGGCAGTACAGATGGTCACTAGCACAATTTCAATATGAATGAGCATGTTTTTCAAAATTCAAACAACCTTTGAAACCATGTAATCATAGTGTAGTGAGGTCACTGTCTCTGTACAGTCCTCCTCCTCTATGACAAGGTCATTCTTAACCTCCCATGCTGATGATGTTAAGAAGGGGGAGAAACATAAGGAAGATCAGGTGGATCAGGTTGATAAACAAGGCGAGATTGAGATTGAACATGCTGGACATGGTGCATATATTCATCGGGAGATTGAGATTGAACATGCTGAATAGGGTGCACATATTCAGGGGTAGGAAGATGCTAATCAAACATCTAATAAAGTCACTGAACTTGAAGATGATGAAGAGGAGTCACCTCTAAAATTGCATGAAGAGTTATCTATGTTAGATATTCATAAAGAGAGAAGCAAGTCATTTATTTCCAAAGATTTAAAAGAATTTCTACAGAAACATGAAATTATCTCTCAGTGTAGTAACACAGTAAATTGATAAAAGAACAAAGAAACAAATGCTGAATGTTGATGCTGAATTTGTAAAGGGCAAAGTCTAAAATTCAATCTTGAAGATACAAGTTTTCATTTGCATGCTCATGGTTTCTTCTCTCTATTTACATATGAATGATGTAAATTTCTTCTTTTCTTTCTTTATTCTGTAAAATCACTTTAAACAATCTGTAAAATTTGTTAAGATAAATAGGAGGAGATTGTTGGGAAAAACTCCTTTTGATTTAACTTAAAAAATTAACTATGGGTGATTTTACTCTCTGGGGTAATTACCCATGTTGTATAGTAAGGGTAATTTGGTCATAGAAGTCTTAGAAAGTCAGCTAAGTCAAAGTAATGAGAAAGGCAAACTGAAATCATGAAGAAAACTATCCAAAGTCATTATGCGTCGACTAGAAGTCGACGATACTCCAGTTGGGTATCAGTGCATCTTCCGAAGTCGACGCAATATCAAAATGTACTCGACGTGCAGAGTCACTCAAAGCAACATTGAAGTTGACATAGCTTAAAATTACATTCAACGCAGAAGGAAGAGCTCAGATTTTAGGCCTTCATCTCGACGGATACGTCGATAAGTATTTGACACAACGTCGACATCATAGTTCATTTCCAAGTTGAGGAGGATTTCAAAGCAGCTTCTATTAGAACTCAGAGGTGCGTCAATAAGAAGATAAATGTATTCGACGTTACGTCGATTACAGACACAAAATTAGAATACTTTCTGTATTCTTTTCTAAAGCCGATTCAAAACTCATAAATGGAAATGAATTGAATTCTAACGGGTCGTTTATAACCAAGAATGGAAAGAAGGACTCCAGAGACATAATAAAGACATTTTTGGAAGTTATTCGAAAAGGGATTGACGGACTGTCAACTGAAATAGAAATAGAACATTATTATCCCTTAGACATTCCTACCAAGGATACAACAGAAGAGGAAAGTAAATAAAACAATATTCGACTGAAGAATAAGTATCCTCAGGAAGATTGAGAATAAAAATAATTCCATGATTCTGTCTTCTTCTTCTTCCTCAAGCTTTCTCTCAGACAGAACAACAGAACAAATCTCTGTACAGGAAATACTCAAGGCTTCTTCTTCTTCTTTCACAACAAGAAGCCTACAAATATACAGAGATTATCAGGATCAGAGCTTATCAATCCTTGCATTCTACTTCTCTCAAGCAAGGATTCGTCTACTGAACAGAGATCCATAAAAATTACTAAGTGCATGAATCCTCAGTGACTAATGCAAGAGGAATCAATCAGAAGAATAATCTTCATTTCTTTTCTTCTCCTTTACTCTTTCTTTCTCTCTTGTAAACTAAGTAAAGAGTCCTTAGAATCCCTCTCCAAAGGATTCAGTGGTTCAAGATCTCCTTATCAAAAGATCTAGCTTGGTTCTAAGAGTCTCCTTAACAAAAGACTCAGTCCTTGGTTCTAAGAGTCTCCTTATCAAAAGACTAAGTGGTTTTAAGAGTCTCCTTATTAAAATACTCAGGCATTGGATAGTGTATTCCTACCAAGGTGATAGAAGAGTGGAGTACCCATATTTTGGGGAACCACTATAGATCTTGTCTAATCTGTGCTGAGAATTTTTGTGTCGTCCCATATTTATTTTACTCTTGTTTATTTTATTCTGGGTGGAATTCGGAATGCAAAGTAGTTAGAACTATTATTGTTTTGTGCACTTATTCTGCTATAGCCAAAATATCCTTGGAAGGTGGCATGACAACAAGGAAGCGTGGGACCAAGAGGAAGTGAGGGGAAGAAGTGGAGGAGCCCTTGGAGTTGCCTCCCCCTCCCCCTTTGTATTTATAACCCCCGGTGGGTCCCACTACAAGATTCCCTCTAAATCGAGGCACTCGCCAAATGCTTGGGGTTGAATTGTCTTTCCGAGCTTGAGGCAAACTTGCAAAGAGCGGAGATTGTGTACATCCTCGTATTATGGAGAGTACTCATCAAGCCATCAATAAGAAGGGGCTAGGTTAAGCCCATGCGAGTATGAGGGGCGAACGTGCCAAGGGTGTTGCACTCGCCCTCAGTTCAGGGTGAGTGGCGAGTTCCCAGCCTCATCGGGTACTCGCCACCCCAAGCGAGTAGGCCTCAGGCAGCTTGGACACGCCTCTAAGTGTTGCGACCTATTTTCTAGGGAGTACCACCTTGGAATGCCATTAGCCACTCCAAACAGTGGGATTTCGCTGTCGACAGACCAATTTGGGCTACATTTAGTAAAATCAAAAGGTGGGATTCCGCTATCCACAGACCATTTTTAGAGAACTATAAGTAGACCCCCAAGGACACCTTTGGAGAGGACCATTTTGGCTTCTTCTCTTTTTTGGCTGGTTCTGGTTGGTGGGAGCTCTTGCACTCAGCTCACCCTGGTCTCTGGGTTTGCATTCTGGTGCTCTCAAGTGTCCTCCAAGGTGCCCAACTCAGCTTTGGTTTGAGAGGGGAAGATTGAAAGAAATCGTTGTCTACCTAAATCACCTAGAGGGGGGTGAATAGGTGATCTCTACTGCGATTGCGGAATAAAAATTTTGCACATACACAACAAAAAAATCACAGCACAGAGACACAAGATTTATAGAAGTTCCCCAAGAGTGGGTACTCCTCTCTCCCGCTCCGCCTATCTAGCACTTCGGACTAGCGTCGGCAACTTCACCAAAACTCAGATTTATCAACAAATCCAACACTCGGAGACAACGGCTCCTACAAACTCGGAGAACAACCTCTCCTACAAACTCAGAGTAAATAACTCCTACAACTCGGAGTAAACAACTCCGACAAAATAACTCGGAGTAAAAAACTCCTACAGAAATTAAATAAAGTTTGAAATGAAACTTCTCTTGAATCTCAATAGAGATTAACTTCAGATCTGGAAAGACTGAATCTTCTTCTTCCTTTAGAGTGAAAGCTTGGATCTTCAAGGATTAGGAAGAGTAAAGAATCGGCAAACCTGATCTGAGTAGGCCCTTTGATTAAATCGAAAAGATCTTCAATAGAGAGCAGCAACTAGATCAAAGGCCTTCTTATCTGAGAGATCTTTAGCAACACTGAAGAACGAAACTTGAGAGGCGCAGAAGTTAAATCTCAGAAAACTTGTTCAGCACGAGAGAGAAAGAAAAAATGGTTGCTTCCTTTTCAATCGGGTTTTCTCTTTTTCTTCTTCTAATTTTCTTTCTTTGTTTTCCCTAAAATAAAAGATTATTTATAGGGAGACCTCCAACGGCTCGGGCGACAAACAAGGAGGGATCACCACGTGTACTGAACATGGCAGCCAACCTTAAATTTCAAAAACGAAACATAAATTTGAAATTCGTCTGTCCGTCATTCGTCGAGACTTCACGTGAACATTCGACGAATTGACTTAGCCATTGAAAAAAATGATCAAAGCTTGAAAACTGTCTTCTGTTTTCATTCGTCGGAATTCGTCGGGAGTTCTCGAGAACATTCGACGAATTGACTTAGCCGCACCATTTTTCTTCACAAGTCTGCCTTTTTGACTTCTGTCTGCGTTCGTCGATATTCGTCGGGAGTTCATGAGAACATTCGACGAATAGACTTAGCCGCAGAAATTTCTTCTTCAAACTAGAAATTTGGCTTCTGTCTGGATTCGTCGAGATTCGTCGGGACTTCACGAGACATCTCGACGAATTAACTCAGCAAAAATTTCTTTTCTTCTGAAAACCTGCTCCACTCCTCAAACTTGAAAACCTTCAGTTATGAGTATATGAAGTACACCCCAATAGAGAGATTACACATGGACCAAGACTTTGTTCTACACAATGAGGGATTACATTGTCTAGAACTGTGTTTGGTGATCCATTGCAACCTAACTTTGGTGTGCACTTAGCAATTTAGAACCTACAAACACATAACTAGAGAACAACATCAAATACAACTCAATTCAACTTAGTTCAAAGGAACACTTCTTCAAATCAAGGTAATTGTGGCTACAATACCCAACAATCTCCCGCTATTTGAAGAAGTCAGAACCTATGTACTGAGTTGAATTGCACTTAAATAAGTATATATCAAATAGATAAGGCGAGTTAAAAAACTTAGCTTTTTCAACTTTCTCTTTCAACTTTGCCAATTTTAACTTTGCCAATTCCTCCTAACTTCAAATTCTCTTGCAATTTCAACTTCTCTCCCCCTTTCTGACTACTTCAGATAGAAAAGAAAAAGCATGAGAGCTCAAAGCTCCCCCTCAGCAACTGCATAGGAGTACACATTTGGGAGTATATGTAGAATCAGCTCCCCCTCAATCTTTTCTCCCCCTTAGAATTTCAGTGCCTGGACTGATTTCCTAAGCTTTTCAGCAACCTTACTAGATTTCTTCTATGTTCTGGTCATGTACCATGAACATCCACTTGTCCAAATGCCTGATTAGAGTTTTGGTTGGCCTTTGGACATACCTGCAAACACAGATTAATTTCCCTTAGGAACCCAAAAGGATTTGGGTCCTAGGTTTCTGGTTAGCTCAACACCACTCAGAGTGTTAACATTGCAAGGGGTCATTCTTACATTGTTAACTCGTGGAGTTCTTGGCACACTATGATTGAACCAACAATCTATGGCAAAATGACCAATTTTGCCACAACACAGCATACAAATCTATTGTATCTCCTCTTTGTGTTCTGCTGAGCCTTTTGAACGGGTGGCTTTGCAGGAGGAGCAACCTTGGAGGTAGAAGCCTCGTTGGTGCTACATACACAATTCTTAGGCACAATAGGCTTGACCTGCGGTGCCTTCTTAGCATTTGATCCATGAACGAATGGTCCATGATGCTTCAATTGAACTTCCTCAAAAGGAGCCTTGAGGGAGCTAGATCCAAAGTTTCTGGGTCTGGTCCACACTGAGTTCACCTTGGCAGGCTCAACATGGGTTGGTCTACTGAAGTGACCATAAATGCTCTCAAAGTCATAGGTGTTCGTAGGAAGAATCACCTTCTTGAAAGTTGGAGCACACTGTGGACCCTTACCCTTTGCTTTAGCAGCTCTTCTTTTGGCTGACTTACTTAGGCTCTTTTCAGCAACATGGCCCAAACCACTACTACCAGAACCAGCAGTGAAAGTGTCTATGATAGGCAAAACTGTCTTGGGCTTAGAGAAGTTCATTGTGATCTTCTTTTCAGCCTCAAGCTGTTTCGTCAAATCATTGATAATTTCACTCTTCTGAATGCCTGCTGAAGTGGCCTCCGAGAGTGCAATCTTCAAGGATAAGATTTCTTCCCTAAGTAGGTTAGATTCTTCAATCTCCTTTCTCAGGTTTGATTCTTGATCCTTTAGGGATTGAATCTCCTTTGATTGAGTTTTAACAAGCTTTCGACACTTATTAAACCCCTTCAACATTTCCTCATACTTAGCAGTCAACTCAGAATCCTCTTCCGAATAGTAGTTTTCATTAGCATCAGATGCCGTTTCTGAACATGACAGAGGTGTAGAAGATAATACCTGACCGGTGAAAGGAACAATATCTTTGTCATCATCTGACATGGCCATTAGACAGTAGAAGCAGTCTTTAGTGAGACCTTTTCCTCTATATTGACCAAATTGGTCTTCTGTATCAGGTTGAGCCATCAGTCCAAAGAATGCCTCTTCATCTGAGTTAGACTCATTTGTGTAACTATCACTCAGAGTCTTGGACTTCTTAGCAGCAAAACTCTTCTCCTCTTTCTTCTTTCCTTTGAAGGACTTCTTTTCTTCTTTTCTTGAAGATTCCTTCTTCTTGTGCGGGCAATCAGCTATCATGTGCCCTGGCTTTTTACAACAATAACAAACAGGTTTAGTATAATCGTGTTTGTTCGGTTTAGAACCATACCTGTCGTTTCTGTCACGGTGTGATCTCCTGTGATCTCTTGAGGAGGATGAGCCTTTTCTCATTTGCCTCCTCTTGCTAAGCAACTTCTTGAATTGCTTGGAGAGGAGGGAGAACTCTCCTTCAGATAGTTCTGAGTCTGCAGAACTGTTTTCAGCTTTATCCTCAGAGGCCTCATCCCTCACAGGGGACAGAGCCCTGCTTCTCCGGGAGCTTTCAGCCTTTAGAGCAATGGTATTCTCCTTGCCAGAGCTCCTACTGCTTTCCTCTTCTGACTTCCTGATATTCAACTTCAGCTCATGGGAAAGCAGCTTCCCATAAAGAATCTGTGGCTCAGTAGTAGCCAACTTACCATATTCTCTGATAGCTATCACCTTAGGGTCCCATTCCTTAGACAGGGATCTAAGGAATTTATCGTTTAGTTCACCCATGGTGAATTCCCTTCCATAGTTTCTCAAACCATTTACAATCTTGAAGAATTTCTCGTAGGTGTCAGAAATTGTGTCTTTGCCTTGTTGCTTGAAGGCTTCATATTCTTGGTTCAGCAAAGACTTCCTGTCATCTCGAAGTTCTTCAGTACCTTCCATCAGAACCACAATAGAATCCCACATCTCTTTTGCAGACTTGCAGTGAATCAGATTTTGCAGCATTGAATCATCAATTGCACCTGCTATGATGTGCTTTGCTTTCTTGTCCAGAGTGACAAGTGCAATTTCCTCCTTTGTCATGTCCATCATTTTCTTTGGCACTTGTTTGGTGGCATCAATGGTAGAAGCAACCATGGGAATATGGGGACCTTCCTTAACTATCTAGGAGATTCGGGGATCATTTGCTTCCATGTAGAAGATGACTCTTTCTTTCCACATGGGGAAATTCTCCTTAGTGCAAACTGGGAGCTTGGAGGAAAACCTTTCCATGCCTCTGTCCATAGATAGAGATCTTGACAACGTTGAAGGATCTTTAATCTAGGTGTTAACCTCTTAAAGATAACCTGCTTTGATACCAATTGAAAGAAATCGTTGTCTACCTAAATCACCTAGAGGGGGTGAATAGGTGATCTCTACTGCGATTGCGGAATAAAAATTTTGCAAATACACAACAAAAAAATCACAGCACAGAGACACAAGATTTATAGAGGTTCCCCAAGGTGGGTACTCCTCTCTCCCGCTCCGCCTATCTAGCACTTCGGACTAGCGTCGGCAACTTCACCAAAACTCGGATTTATCAACAAATCCTACACTCGGAGACAACGGCTCCTACAAACTCGGAAAACAACCTCTCCTACAAACTCAGAGTAAACAACTCCTACTGTAACATCCCCCAGATGGCTAGGCCCCCCAAGTGAATTTGTCATGACTAGGTCATGACAAGGCCTTGGTAGCTTAGGAACCCCTTGACACTTAGGCAAAATGAGTAAAAAAGCACCTTTGGTCTGCAAATAGTAAATTCCAAATAGTTGACCTAGGGCCTGACTTTAGGGCTTCAACTTGGCTCACCAACCACACCTTAGCATTCCTAGGCCATCAAGGAGCCCAGAGAGACATTTAGGACCCATTGGGGACAGTCACACAGGTAAAGTTGACCAAAGTCAACCTTAAACTCTAATTAGGTCAAAATGGCAATTCTTCACTAAGTGCCCTAATTGACCACCACCATATTAAATTGACCCTACCCATAGTGTTATAATATCATAGGGGACCCAGTGGAACAAAAAGCCCCATGACTGGGTCAACCCTAGGGCTCAATTTGACCAAAGTCAACTTAGCCTGTTTTGGTCAAATCAACTCATATTGGGTCAACTAAGGCTCATGTGACCAAATTGACCCCACCAGTAGTTTCTAAATTTAATTTGGAGTCCAATGGACCCAAAATCCCCACCCTAGGGTCAACCAATTGGTCAATTTGACCAAAAGTCAAACTTGCCGAAATTAGGTCAAATCACTTAAACCTAGCCCAATCCCTTTGGGCAAGCTCAATTGATTGGTCAACCAGCTTAAATGACTGGTAATTAACATAAGAGAGAGGGAAAAATCGACCATGATGAGTAGGAGAGAGAAAAATTCAATTTTAGAGGAGAGAGAAGGTGGTGTTCATGGCCATTAATGGAGATCACCCCTTCATCTCCTCAATTCAGCCCTAGATTCTTATCCCCTGACCTTTGGTGAGAAATTCTGGAGTTTTCCAGGGAGTTATTGGCCTAGGGGAGGTGAAAGGGGGGTGGAAGAGGAAGAGGCCATTAATGGCCATGGTGATTAAAGCCCCCACACTCAAAACCGGCCCTCCCATTAGCTTCAGAAGCTCTCAAAGAGTTGAAACCCCCACTTTCTCGACCCTTTCAGTGCTCAGAGGAGGAGATTCCATGACACCCAAAGCTCCAAGGAGGAACAATGGAGGCCGGCAAACGGAGCCACGAATCACACCAAATGAGGTCCAATCCTCCTCCTCCTTACTTGTGCTAGCATCTTAGATCAAATTAGGTGAGAAATCGGGCCCAAAAGAGCCCGATCGGAGAGTTAAAATTTCCGATTTTCCATGGAAAATCACCCTTGTGAGTTCGCCGGAAAACACCACTCCGGCGGCCGTGCCGCCGCCCGGCGATAGCCACCACCTCAACGGAGGTGGTGGTGGCGGTGGCCGGCCAGGGAGGTGGCTGTGGTGGCCGGAAAATGGCCTGGAAGTAGCTCCAGGTTGGGCTAATCCCATGCCTTGGCTGGAGCTTGAAGATGAGCAGCAGCCACCCATCTTACTTCAAGATTCGTGCCCCTCTTTTAGTTTATTTTTATGAATTTCTGTGATTAAAACTGCAGCAGTTGGTTTTAAATATTAAAAATAGTTAGAGGCTTTTATAGGAAAAGTGGTCAACATAGAAAATGTAGCCCTTGATGTCTAGTTTAATTTAAAATTGATTTCACTCAATTTGGAGTCCTGGTTAGACCGCAGCACTCATTTTGGTGGGGTCTATCCATAGGGATGTCCAGACCTTAGAAAATTTCCCCACTCCAAACCAGTCATCCAAATGACTTGATATTTGGGGTATGGGCTAATCTCACTTATATCTAGGTCCTGTCCAAAAATTAGGATTTTTGGATAACATTGTTCTAAAGTTTTTAGAAAAATTTAATAAATCATGTACAATTTAATTAGGTGGCTTAAACACCTCAACATCCCCCCAAATTTGGGTGGGTGATCTTAGAGAGTAAGTTAGGCCTCTAGTAAAATTTTCACCTCATGTGGAGGTGTTTTGGTTAGGGTTTGATCCAACCATAGATTGACCCTTATAGGGTTACATTAGGTCAAAAAGCCCCTTTTTGAATTTGAGTGGCCAAATCACCTCAACAGAGGATGAATTTTGGGCCACTGACTTTTTAGGGCATGATACACCCTCCAATGTAGTTTGGGGTGGTTTAGTGTAGGGTAGCCCTAGAACCCTAGGGTAGGTCCCTTAGTGGGGATTTTTAGGGTTGTGAAGGAAATGGGGGTGTTTGTCCTTGGAGAGGAGTGTAATAGACTCCTCTGAGTTCTATGAGTGATATAACACCCTCACAAGAAGTTTGAGTGGATTTGGGGAAGTATGGACCCTAACCCTAGGGTAAACCTCAAGGGGGAACATATAGAGGTCAATGAAGGAAGAGGGGTCATTTATGGTTTGACCTAAAATTTTGGGGAGTTTGTAATGGTGACCAGAGAAGCCTCCCCTGTAAAATTGAAGAGGTTTGGGGTTGTATACCTTAGTGAATAAATCCTTGGGTAGATTTGTAAATATTTAGGTTTTGGGTTTTAGGAGAGATTAACACTTAGGGGATAACTCTTTTTCTGTCATCAATATGATATATGTGTTATTATTCCCTGGAAATTCTATTAGAGCCATTGGAAGACTTTTGGAGGTCCAAATTATAATTATTCTTAATGTTAGCAATTTTTGGGATGATTAATTTTAGGATGCTAGCTTTCTGTAAATTCATGGAACTTTGCTGGAAGTCATTTTATTCCATTATGAACCCAAGTAATTTTCTTATAATTTTTGGATTGATATTTTTGGTACTTCTAGTTCAAATTGGAATTAATTGCAAATATGACATTTGTGGAAATTACAAATGTAACCTCTCTGGTATGAGGTCAAAATTTGTAGGACTGGATATTTTAGTATGATTCACCTCTGTAAAAATTTGCATAGGGTTTGGAGTTGATATGAGGGTACCTCCTTTAGAAATAATTGATGATTAATGGGTTCAGGAATTTTTAATAATTGCAACCCTTGCTGGAAAATCATGAAAATTCATATTTACAGATTACTAGGTACCCTTGATTTATGTAAAAATTTTAGTAGGCATTGGAAGTCAGAAAAGTGCACTTGTAGTTCAAACCTTAGGAGGTTGTATTTTTTGGAAAATTGCTTTAAATATTAATAATGTTGGGAAAATTATGAAACTCTGGAATTGATCTTAAATAAGTAGCATGGACCCCCAATAAAAATATTGGGTCAGTGAGTTGATTATTTAATGTACCTCCCTTCATGTGCATCAAAACAGTAAGGATGATCTGCATTTAGCAATTTAGCAATTTTGGGGTTATAGGTCAATTTGGAGTGTAGTGATTGGAGTTGTGAGTGTTTATTGGTGATAATATGACTATGTGAGGATCCTTGGAGTTAATTAGGGTTTGATGAGTCCTAGGGTGGTGGGGTGCCACCCTTGGGGTAGGTCATCTTGGGATTGACGAAAGATCGTCTTTTTCCTTGTGTCTCAAAGCACTTAGGCTTAATTCAGGTGAAACATTAAGAAGAGTTTTCTTATGGGTAGTAACTAATAATATTAAGTGTCTTGAGAAAGGGAGCTTTGGGGTGTCATCCCATTATAGTTCCTAGTACCGTAGCGAGCCCCTTACAGGGTAACCCTCGGGAAGTCCAAGATTAACCATAAACTGTAAGAGTAAAATGTTACACAAGAATAATTTAATAACACACTCACCCACACCCCGTGGTTCCAGGAGTTTAGCTGGTTTGGTGCTACGAGCAGTAGGCTCGGTGGTTGTAAGAGCGGATTGCTAAGTCAGGTGAGCTTGTGACTCAGTAGTGTTTGTAGGTACGGACAGGTTGGTTCGGCGAGCCGATGGCTCGGAAGGTTATTGATGGCGGGCAGGTTAGCCCGGGGAGCTTATGGCTCGGAGGTAGGTAGTAGAACATGTTGCATGTGCATTGAAGGTGGTGGGTTTTTGGTATTGGACGGTCGTTCACACCGACGTCAATACGTTGACTCGGCAAGTGTGGTATTTACACTTAGCCATGAAAGTCTGGTGGTCCAGCCAGTAAGAGTACGCAGATGCTCCGCGGGTTTTGCGTTGAGGCGTACGATAGGTCTAGGTTAGGTAGTGTGAATACCAACCTAGAGGTGGGCGAGGCCCAACCCACCGCTTCCGTTTGCCACTACGGGAGTATCCTGGGAGTCTTGCTAGCTCCAAAAAGGAGGAACTAAAGGTTTGCCACTACGGGAGTATTTAGGGTTAGATATTTTGATCGGACAAATGCTTGGGGACACCAAGGCTTGGGTGAGGTTGGTACAGGATGGGATGCTGGAGGCGCAGAGTAGACAGGTCAAGTATTAAGGTGTACGAGGCATCGCCAGGAAGAGTTCCAGGACGGAGACCGGGTATTCTTGAGGACACGCTCGATGCATGGAGTTTCACGGGTCCTCGGACGGAGAAGAAGCCCAACCCGAGATATGTAGGGGTCATACAGGATCCTGGAGCGGAGCAGTCCCTTGGCATGCAGGCTGGAGCTGCCGCCGGAGTTGGAAGGATTGTGTGTAGACATAGGATGAATATACATATAGAGATACTTAGCCCGAAGAATGTAGAGGCTTATCTTTTGTCTATTGGCGGCTTGGCTTTGGGATGAAAGGGATACTGAGTTGGGACCCCTTAAACCTGGTTTAGAGGTGTGGTGTCACAAATATAGTGAGTTTGGAAGTCGATCACATTTGAGATTACTTGGACAGAAAGGAGGTTTTGTAAAGCAAGTTCGGACCGATGAAATAAAATATTACCGGGTCTAGGGTTGGACGTCGAAGATTGGATAAGTGCTTGACGACGAGAAGTAATTGATGTTGAAATCGACTTGGGAAGAATCGTATTGCTTTGGAAGATCTTTCCCTCAAACTCCCTTTAAAATTCAATTTTAGAGGAGAGAGAAGGTGGTGTTCATGGTCATTAATGGAGATCACCCCTTCATCTCCTCAATTCAGCCCTAGATTCTTATCCCCTGACCTTTGGTGAGAAATTCTGGAGTTTTCCAGGGAGTTATTGGCCTAGGGGAGGTGAAAGGGGGGTGGAAGAGGAAGAGGCCATTAATGGCCATGGTGATTAAAGCCCCCACACTCAAAACCGACCCTCCCATTAGCTTCAGAAGCTCTCAAGGAGTTGAAACCCCCACTTTCTCGACCCTTTCAGTGCTCAGAGGAGGAGATTCCATGGCACCCAAAGCTCCAAGGAGGAACAATGGCGGCCGGCAAACGGAGCCACGAATCACACCAAATGAGGTCCAATCCTCCTCCTCCTTACTTGTGCTAGCATCTTAGATCAAATTAGGCAAGAAATCGGGCTCAAAAGAGCCCGATCGGAGAGTTAAAATTTCTGATTTTCCATGGAAAATCACCCTTGTGAGTTCGCCGGAAAACACCCCTCCGGCGGCCGTGCCGCCGCCCGGCGATAACCACCACCTCAAAGGAGGTGGTGGTGGCGGTGGCCGGCCAGGGAGGTGGCTGTGGTGGCCGGAAAATGGCCTGGAAGTAGCTCCAGGTCGGGCCAATCCCGTGCCTTGGCTGGAGCTTGAAGATGAGCAGCAGCCACCCATCTTACTTCAAGATTCGTGCCCCTCTTTTAGTTTATTTTTATGAATTTCTGTGATTAAAACTGCAGCAATTGGTTTTAAATATTAAAAATAGTTAGAGGCTTTTATAGGAAAAGTGGTCAACATAGAAAATGTAGCCCTTGATGTCTAGTTTAATTTAAAATTGATTTCACTCAATTTGGAGTCCTGGTTAGACCGCAGCACTCATTTTGGTGGGGTCTATCCATAGGGATGTCCAGACATTAGAAAAATTCCCCACTCCAAACCATTCATCCAAATAACTTGATATTTGGGGTATGGGCTAATCTCACCTATATCTAGGTCCTGTCCAAAAATTAGGATTCTTGGAAAAAAAATTCTAAAGTTTTTAGAAAAATTTAATAAATCATGTACAATTTAATTAGGTGGCTTAAACACCTCAACATCCCCCCAAATTTGGGTGGGTGATCTTAAAGAGCAAGTTAGGCCTCTAGTAAAATTTTCACCTCACATGGAGGTGTTTTGGTTAGGGATTGATCCAACCATAGATTGACCCTTATAGGGTTACATTAGGTCAAAAAGCCCCTTTTTGGATTTGAGTGGCCAAATCACCTCAATAGAGGCTGAATTTTGGGCCACTGACTTTTTAGGGCATGACACACCCTCCAATGGAGTTTGGGGTGGTTTGGTGTAGGGTAGCTCTAGAACCCTAGGGTAGGTCCCTTAGTGGGGATTTTTAGGGTTGTGAAGGACATGGGGGTGTTTGTCCTTGGAGAGGAGTGTAATAGACTCCTCTGAGTTCTATGAGTGATATAAAACCCTCACAAGAAGTTTGGGTGGATTTGGGGAAGTATGGACCCTAACCCTAGGGTAAACCTCAAGGGGGTACATATAGAGGTCAATGAAGGAAGAGGGGTCAAACCTTTATGGTTTGACCTAAAATTTTGGGGAGTTGGTAATGGTGACCAGAGAAGCATCCCCTGTGAAATTGAAGAGGTTTGGGGTTGTATACCTTAGTGAATAAATCCTTGGGTAGATTTATAAATATTTAGGTCTTGGGTTTTAGGAGAGATTAACACTTAGGGGATAACTCTTTTTCTGTCATCAATATGATATATGTGTTATTATTCCCTGGAAATTCTATTAGAGCCATTGGAAGACTTTTGGAGGTCCAAATTATAATTATTCTTAATGTTAGCAATTTTGGGGATGATTAATTTTAGGATGCTAGCTTTCTGTAAATTCATGGAACTTTGCTGGAAGTCATTTTATTCCATTATAAACCCACAGTAATTTTCTTATAATTTTTGGATTGATATTTTTGGTACTTCTAGTTCAAATTGGAATTAATTGCAAATATGACCTTTGTGGAAATTACAAATGTAACCTCTCTGGTATGAGGTTAAAATTTGTAGGACTGGATATTTTAGTATGATTCACCTCTGTAAAAATTTGCATAGGGTTTGGAGTTCATATGAGGGTACCTCCTTTGGAAATAATTGATGATTAATTGGTTCAGAAATTTTTAATAATTGCAACCCTTGCTGGAAAATCATGAAAATTCATATTTACAGATTACTAGGTACCCTTGATTTATGTAAAAATTTTAGTAGGCATTGGAATTCAGAAAAGTGCACTTGTAGTTCAAACCTTAGGAGGTTGTATTTTTTGGAAAATTGCTTTAAATATTAATAATGTTGGGAAAATTATGAAACTCTGGAATTGATCTTAAATAAGTAGCATGGACCCCCAATAAAAATATTGGGTCAGTGAGTTGATTATTTAATGTACCTCCCTTCATGTGCATCAAAACAGTAAGGATGATCTGCATTTAGCAATTTAGCAATTTTGGGGTTATGGGTCAATTTGGAGTGTAGTGATTGGAGTTGTGAGTGTTTATTGGTGATAATATGACTATGTGAGGATCCTTGGAGTTAATTAGGGTTTGATGAGTCCTAGGGTGGTGGGGTGCCACCCTTGGGGTAGGTCATCTTGGGATTGACGAAAGATCATCTTTTTCCTTGTGTCTCAAAGCACTTAGGCTTAATTCAGGTGAAACATTAAGAAGAGTTTTCTTATGGGTAGTAACTAATAATATTAAGTGTCTTGAGAAAGGGAGCTTTGGGGTGTCATCCCATTATAGTTCCTAGTACCGTAGCGAGCCCTTTACAGGGTAACCCTCGGGAAGTCCAAGATTAACCATAAACTGTATGAGTAAAATGTTATACAAGAATAATTTAATAACACACTCACCCACACCCCGTGGTTCCGGGAGTTTAGCTGGTTTGGTGCTACGAGCAGTAGGCTCGGTGGTTGTAATAGCGGATTGCTAAGTCAGGTGAGCTTGTGACTCAGTAGTGTTTGTAGGTACGGACGGGTTGGTTCGGCGAGCCGATGGCTCGGAAGGTTATTGATGGCGGGCAGGTTAGCCCGAGGAGCTTATGGCTCGGAGGTAGGTAGTAGAACATGTTGCATGTGCATTGAAGGTGGTGGGTCTTTGGTATTGGACGGTCGTTCACACCGACGTCAATACGTTGCCTCAGAACCTATTCTACAAAGAGTATCTGCATTACTACACAAACCCACACCAACACTTAGGTTCCTTACAAACAGGGCTCAATCCCTAATTGTGGTGAATTAAACTCAACTATGGATATAATATGTAGTATACTATTATATGCCCTACATCAAGCCTAAGTGAGGCTGACACTACGGGGCCACAGCAAGCTCAGGTATCCTTCCAAGACCCTAGTAGGTAATCAAGTCAAGTAAATCATGACTTATACTCAACTGGGAAATGGGCATATCAGAACGGACACCGCATCCCACAAATGGCAACACCCCCGATCATACTCACCAGGTTTAGCTACTATAATCACTGAACACTCTGGTATGGATTAATCATCAATCCTAAGGTTTAGAGCATCTACATATCACCTGACTAACTATAAGTCATGTATGGGAAACTACGCATGCTCATGGCTTCACAACTTAATTCAGTTTAGCCAAGATCATCATCAAGAGGGCTAGATCAAAAGATAAAGGTCATACATGTATTCTTAATTAGGCGTAGCTATAAGGTGTTGAACCACAAGAAAAAAGGTTATGCTACATAATCATTCATGCAGGGTTATACAATATGATAATCCTGAATCTAATATTATGACATCACCTAAGGGATTACTTACTCAATGACATGAGTTCACATATTTGATGTAACCATCAAATCCCTGCAACATTATTATTAGATTAGATCATCATAAACAATTTACAATGAATGACTTATAAGCACTATTTCTCCTTCATATCATATTTTTAACCTAATAGTGTGACTAAGATTCAATCCCATAATTACAAAGATGAAAATCTATCAAGCTCTTATTATCGAATAATAATATCATTAGGAGTTCACTACTCAATTGTGGGCTCCTCAAATAAATTAATACTTAATTAATTTCTAATTAGTCAACACTTAATCAATGATATGAGTTCATCAAGAATGTAAGATTAAGTCTTCCAAAGTTCCAAATGTTGTGTGAAGTCTCACAATAATAATATTATGCTCATAAACTTCCATTTCATCTAAAATGAGAGTCAAATAAGTGTGTCAAGTATTCAAATCAAATTGGGAGTCATGGCACCAATTTGACTAATGTCAAGTAGACCCTTTATCGTCATCCAATTACCCCAAGATCTTAGCACAACATGTATTTCTATCAGATAAACAATGTCCCAAAGTTTGGCCTCGAGATAAGGTCACATGTTAGTTTAATTTCATAAATATGGTCTCTAAATATCCAGTGAATATTAACTAAAACTATAGGACAAAAGTGCCCCAAAAATTCTATGAATTTTCGGAAAGCTATCATATATCCTATCTCACCCACATACTAAATTTCATAACCATGTGACTCATATTCAGAGTGTTATCACACTTATTAAACCCATCAAAAGGTGACCTAATCATTTGTATTAAGCTAGAGTCACCATATTTGATCAAGTAGATATACTACTTTACTGTCATCCAAATGACCTAATATTTTAGCACATAGTGTGTTTATGACTCCCTAAAACACCACCAACATTTGAGAGACTAATAATACCATATGACCTAACTATTTCATTTATATGATACTTGAATAATTATTGAATATTTCACATAACCTTAGGGCCAAAGGCCTCCAAAAATTCTGCCAATTTTTTGGGACATAAAAAATGACCTAACTTACAAGAATCCATAGTTTTAAAGTCAACATTATTTAATTAACATTATTTAATTATTGTCACATTTAAGAGCAGTCCCACAAAAGCGGATCAATAATGAGCTACAATAGTCACCAAAAAATGTGTCACACCATTCTGAAATGATAAGATAGAGATCTACAACTCTCATTTAGGACACTGCTTCAAATAATGATAGGAAGGTCCTTAATTTTTCAGTTAAATGTTCTCTCCCTTTTCCTAAATTGAATTTCATAAGCTAAAGTTTGATTAAACTATCAAACCGCTCAAAATAATTTGTGTCACAGATCTTAACGTGATCTGGCGGCTATAGGGATAGAAGAACCCGAAATGTTCTACTCCTGCAGCGAATCCGCTGCGGATCCACTGCACTAAACCTTTCAATCATTAGCTATCAGTACTTAAGGTAATCAACGGAAATAACATCATCTTCCTCAATAAATCGAACGGCGGACAGAGCTCGCCGGAGACACAACACCTGGGGACATTTTGGGCCATGCAACATCATTCTCTGATCGCCTCCTTTCCGCAACACCCCTCCCGATCGACTCGCCGGAGGGAGGTGAACGTCTGGGTGCAGTCCGGTGGCTGGCCTCCGCCTCTACTCGTCGAAAAACCCCTATCTGAGAGCACATAAATTATCTCTGCCTCAAACCCTAAAGTGGTTTGAGGTTGTTCATGGCCCGGAAGTACCAACTCTGATGGTCGAAGCTGTTGAAACCAAAGATGTACCCCCGCGGTTTGCGACTAGAAAAACGGAGGTTGCGGATTGCTGGTTACTTAGAAAGAAGAGAATGAGACCGCTAGCAGCGGTCGAGGCCGGACTTCGCCCGTCACGGCAAATGCCACTCCTGTGATGGGCTTTCCTTTGATTAAAGTAAGAGGGTTACAGCGGGTTACAAGTGCAAGACGGCCGGTCAAGCAGGTCGCAAGACAAGGAACTCGAGTCCGCAGCTCAAACAAGCGAGCTCCTAGATTCGAGTGTCCGTGCCTTGGGAACGTTGCCGCCCCCTATTTATAGGCTTGGGGGCCTGCCCGAACGGGCAGGGATAAATAACCGCCTGCCCGGGTACAGGAGAAACGGGCAGGCGGTGACGGGATTCAGAAGGGAAAGAGAAGAGAAGCTGCGCGGCTTAGCGGCTTGGGCTCCCGGTCTTCCTTTGGCTTGGCCTGGAGGTGTAGTGACCAAGCCGACGTTTCAACCCGGGCGGTCTCATACCAGAGACCGCGATTTGCCTTTGGGACTTGTCCTTGGCTGATCTTCATTCTTTGGAGACGATTTGAGGGCTCAGACCGCCCGGTCTGCGTTGGTCGGTGCTGGATGTCCTTTACTGAGACTGGTCCGGGCGATCTTGAGCTTTAGACCGCCCAGTCTGGGAGTAGTACCACTCGGAAGCGGTCTCTTGGGTAAACATAATCCCCGCATATTTTTAAACTCCGAGGAGATTTCAAAAATATCAGTTCTATCTGAAAGACCGCACCCGACTTGCGCTTTCAGCTATAAATTGCCTGAGAGCTCTTCCCTTTCATAATTCTCCAGAGATCACGGGTCGCTATTCGCCGATTGCGGTTAGAATTTTTTAGATTGGCACCCCTTCAATTAGAATGAACTTCCTTGATTCCCTTCAGACCCGCGTTGATAAGGGGGGAGACCGGAAGAAAACCGAAGAAAGGAAAGATAAAGATGCTCGGAAGAAGAAGAGTCATCAGTCTGACAAGGCCGGGCGATCTCCGAAGACAGAACCTTCCGGGTCCAAGAAGAAAACTGGGGAAAGAACTGCAGAGGAAAGGAAAGCCGCCGAGGAATTGTCGACTAAGGAAAGAGATATTGAGAAGGAGGCGGCGAAGATAAAAGCCGCAAGAGAAATAGTAGCCAAGGCTGAAGCTGAAGAGGAAGCGGCCAAAGCTAAAGCCGCTGAAGAAGAAGCGGCTAAAGCTAAAGCCGCTGAAGAAGAAGCGGCTAAAGCTAAAGCCGCTGAAGAAGAAGCGGCTAAAGCTAAAGCCGCTGAAGAAGAAGCGGCTAAAGCTAAAGCCGCTGAAGAAGAAGCGGCTAAAGCTAAAGCCGCTGAAGAAGAAGCGGCTAAAGCTAAAGCCGCTGAAGAAGAAGTGACTAAAGCAAAAGCCGTTGAAGAGGAAGCGATTAAGGCCAAAGCAGCGGTGGAGGAGGCGACTAGGGTTAAATCCGCAGAGATCTTGCCATCTGAGGAGAAAACCTTAGGAAAGAAGTCGGTAGAACCCGAAGTGGACCATCCCACACCTTCCTTTGACATAGATTTTACTTCATCTGGAACTCCTCTCATGAAGCTAAATGTTGGAGAAGAAGGAGAATTTGTCTCCTCCAGGCCGGATGGGTCGTCTATCTCATCGGTCTTGATTATTGACGATTCCAGCCCTACAAGGCAGACCATCCCAGAGTTGGGGAAGAAGAAGAAGAGAAAGAGGGGCCATTCGTCAGCCGAGCGAATTGCCAAGAAACTTCAAAAGTTAAAGGCTGGAAATAAAGCCTTTAAGAAACCGACGGCGGACTGTCTTCAACATAATCCGCGCGTGAAAGAGGAAATCGACCTGCCCAACACCCCTCTTGCCAAGCCGGGCGATCTTGACCCAGATTCTGCGACCAGTATGTCAATCGGGGGCGTCCTCAGGGGGATGGATGATTTCTTGAATAAAGATATGCTATTTGATAACCCCGTGACCTCGAACCGAATTGTTTCCCCTGACGAAAATACTGGTGATTCTGAGAAGGTCGCTCGAGAAGAGAACGATCGGACCCTAGCCGGTCTGCGCTTAATAGGTGCGAAGGCGGAGAAGATACGGTCGCAAGGCAGGTCGCAGCTGTCCGACCCATTTGCTCCAGGTAAGCCCGGTGCGGGTTATGAAACTATCCGCTTCTTCATTCCGCGACCTCGAAAAAAGCAAAACAAATTGTTGTTGAATCCTCCGCCGAGCTTCTTCCCTCTTCTTACCCAAACTCTGGCCGCCAGACGAAGGAATACTGAACGGACATGGCGAGAACAATGCCGGAGAATGGATACGGAACAGTTGAAGCGGCCTGTTTATTCAGGCATTTCAATTTTTATAATTCCTTAACTATTCCATCCGTCTTTGGCTGTGCTAATTACAATTTTCTCTTGTAGACAAACCGGAGGACATGATGAGACCGGGCGACCTGATCTCTAGCCTTCCACCTCTTCCCCAGATGCCGAATCTTATGCCAATACTAAATTCCGGACAGGAGGAGCTGGCCAACCTTCAGTTTCTTCTGAGTAACTTGGAAGTGAAGATAAGAGAGATGGAGAAGAAAGAGGAGGCCGCCCGGGTTGCGCTAGAGGTTGAGAGGAAAGAAAGACAAGAGGAGCATCTGACGATCGGGGCCCATTTAGAGGCGGCGCGGGCTGACTTAGAGACTGTGCGGGCTGCGCTGGAGGCCGAGAAGAAAAGGAGGCCGGAGAGTGAGAGAGCGTTGGAGGCTCGACTTGAATTTGAGAAGAAGGCACGACTTGAAAAGGAATAGATGCTGGTAGACCAAATCGTTATAATAACCGCGCGTCTTGATAGAGAGAAAAGGATGTCCTCGAAGCTTGAGGATGACTATAAATATTATCAAAACAAATATCTTCGTATGACCAGAGAGATTGGCGAGAGCCGGCGCTCGTCTACTGATGAAAGAGCTCGGATGCTGAATCGCCCGGCTGTTGGGGCGAGCTCTAATCCCTTACTTATTAGGGCGTCTGATCCTGCCGGGGCCCCTTCTGCTCGTACGATCCTTGCTGCGCGGGTAGAAAGGGACGCCGCGCGGCTTCATAGCACGCTCAATCATATCCACTATCACTCGAGACAAATTTATAGCCTTCTTATTCAGACCGGCGACCAGGTCGCGCGGCTTCATCGTGAGGATAATCCCCAAGAGGCGCATCAGCCATAAGCGGCTTTTAACTTTCATGAATTATGCTTGTAATAATTTTTCCTCTTGTTTACTTCCTGGGATGAACTGATGATCTGGTCTGCTTCGGGTAATATTTTCCTTTAGCGCCTTCTGTTGCGCTTATAATATGCATAGTTTATGCCGGATTGACGTGCAGGTCGCGCGACTAGCACTGGATGCTTGTGATTTCTTGTCGAACTTTTATTTTCATGCTTATTACAGGTTTTTGCTTAGTCGGTTTGACTTGCCTATGCGCAAGCTACTGCTCTTTCCTTTTATTTGTGCCGATTTGCGTTATAATCCGCGCGGCTTGACGTCATATACGCGCTATAATTTGATTATTTGCAGATCACTATCTCTATAAGTAGTAAGAATTACGGCGATTCATTCCATACTTTCTGAAATGGCGCGAGCTAAGCAGCAGTCGTCGCGGTCTGAGAAAGCTCACGCGGTCCGAACTGAAGCGGCTTCTGCTTTTCGATCGGCTAATCATAAGGAATGCCGCTTAACTCAAAGCGAGTTAGATGATTTTATTGCAGAATATATGGTTGGAAGCAATGTAACCGCCCGACTTCCGTTACGTGACGAGTGGATAAATTCTTCGTCTTCTACTAAGATCGCCATTCCCGTCGATCACTTTAAGTATGGCTTCAAATTTCCCCCTCCTCTTGAAGTCATCACTATTCTCGATCACTACGGGGTCGTGCCCGGACAGCTTCCGCCGAATTCCATCGCCTCTATTTATAGTTTTATCTCGTATCTGCGGTCAGAGCGAGTTACTTTTTTGATTTCTTTGTTTCGAAACTTCTTTTCCGTGCGGTCTACTCCGGACGCCGGAACTTCTGTTTTTAGAGGTCATATCTATTTTGGATGCCGAGGAATGAAAGTTGTGAACCTTGCGAACAAGGTTGCGAGCTGGGCCGAGCGGTATGCTATGTTTGAAGGCCCCCTAGGGCTGCTGCAGGTCAACCCTCAAGCGAGGAGTGCGGCGGACTTCAAGTCGGTTAAGCTCGGAGAAGCGGAGCAGAAGATCTTCGAATCCTTGGAGAATGAGCGACTTGATGTGAACTATTACATTCCATTGTTCGCGGAGCTAGCGGATGTTCGCCCGGAGGACAGTAAGCTTCTCCTCAACTCGTCATTTTATAACCGCGCGGACTGTTCTTTTCAGCCTTAAATTCCTGCAGCTGCCACAGTCGTTCCTTTGAACAAGTCGGTTACTCCGGCCGCTCCAGTTCTGACCCAAAGGGAGAAAAGACAAAAGAAATCCGACCCGCAGTGGTCTGAAGATGAGAGCCCGGCCTCTTCGGGCGAGTTCAAGTTTCTTTGTTCTTGCAGTAATCCGCGCGATCTGAAGGGAAAGCCGACGGTCCTTTGTCATATGGATGGTGAATGCGTGCAGTTATCCACTGCTCTCCCATTCTGGGGGAGTGAGAAAATTAGCCGGCATGCGTTAGCCGCCGGGGCTGCCATGTATGGCCGAAAAAATTTGAAGAGATTGAAGAGAGTTCCAGAAGAGGAACTTTCCAGAGTAGCCGCACAGGCCGGCGCCTGGGGTTTTGCGGCCAACCATTTTATGGCCCTTTCGTATAAACAACTGGTATCGGCCCATACTTATCTGGAGAAGAAGTTCGCCGACCAGGCCGATGAGAATGCTAAGCTTAAGGAGATTATTGCGGTAAGTTTTCGACAAACACTTCGGGCTTATCATTTTCAGACCGCGCGACCTGATATCTATCCTCTTTTTGTAGCATCAATATGACATGGACAACCCGGATTTCCAAGACAAGGTCTTCCCTCATGTAGCCGAAGGGATTGATGGTGCTCTGAATCGTTTACGAGATCGGGACGGCCTGGCCGATGGCTTTGAGGATACAACCTTTCCGGATCTCTACCCTGGCCTGAAGGATAAGTTAGACGAGATCACCCTTCGAGCTAAAGGGAAAAACAAGGTCGAATCCAGCGGTAGCGAGGAAGAAAGTAGTGATGAAGAAGCCGAAAAAGAGCCCGCCACGGATGTCGAAGGAGAAAAAGATGGCTCTGATGTAGAATCCAGTGATTCTGAAGAGACCGGACAGTCTCGGACTCGCAAGTCGGGCGGCTCAGGTACTTCAGAAAGCTCGAGTGGTAGCTCCTCGGGTTCCTCCACTCCCAGCAGAGGATATTCGCCTGACGTAAACATTTCTGGCGATGAAGATTCGAGTTCTCCTGCAACCAAGAAGCTCAAGCCGGACGAGTAGCTCCTTTTTGTAATTTTCTTTTTTGTTTTTTACTTTTGCACGACCGACAGTTTGGTTTTGTTAACCGGTCGGTCATGAATCAATGTAAAGATATTCTAAAAACAAAATGGGAAACTTTTACCTATTCAGCGGTTTGTCTTTACTTACTTGTGTTCACTGCGATCTCCTTCTGTGTTAGATAATTGACCCTTCTAACCAAGTCGTGCGACTTAATATTTAACTCATCCGGTTAGGATAATGATCTTCATAGGATTCCGGTAAAGTAATCATTAGCAAAAAACCCAATCTCATAGCTTGCTTCTTCAATCTGGATCGAGCTGACTTGATTCATCCCGAGAAGGTGTTAACTTATTATGAATATATTATGATATCCAGGGAGCCGGACATAACCAAGCCGCGCGGTTGTTATTAGATTCTGCATACTTATTTTTCAGGATAAAGAATGCCAAGTCAAAAAAGAACAACCCATAGACCGAGCGGCCAGTATTTTAACTCAAACGACTTGCAATTGAGATTGCTGCAAGTCCCATCTCTGTGAATATAGCTAATAGCCGATCAGGGAATTGACAAAACCAAGCCGTGCGACCACATCCTGGCTTTGCAAGGCAGAATACGAAATCATAAAAAAAAGTTGATAGACCGCGCGATTAGCATTTAACCAGAACGATTTATATGACAGCTTTACATAACATCAACTAATAACCCGCACGGACTGCATATAATTTGCGCGGTTAGCAGCTTTGATACTTGTAATGAGAATCATAATTGCTTGATCGAGAAGAGCCAGTTATTAGCCGAACGAATCGAATTGAAACCCATAAATATAGATCCATGACCCGAATGGCGAGGTCGACCGATCATGATTCTGCTCGATCCCCCAATATTTGCCTTGTGACTTTTTATTGTCCTGTTTATTTCAAACCGTCCGGTCTGAAAACCACATCGCATGGCATCTTTGGGACCTGTTCATTCTAAACCGCCCGGTTTGATAACCAGACATCCTGATAAATGCTTATTTCAAACCGCCCGGTTTGAGTATAAAGTTGGCCGGTTTGTGATGCACATATGAATCCTGCTTTTTTCTTCAAATGGTCTAGAATGACCATATACGATGAGATAATTCCCTGTAATGTAAAAAGATGACTACAGACCCAGATGACCAAGTGGGCAGGTGTGCCTAGGCGGCGAACATTGCTTTCCTCAAGTGGTCATAAGGGCTGTAAGTGACTCGACTGCTCTCCTGTTTGGGGGGTCACAAGCTGAGTTGATCAATTGGGCAGGTGTGGTTATGCCGCGGGGGCTCTACCGACATTGCTTTCCTCAGAGGGATCAACTCAGTTGTGGGTTGTACACGACTCGACTGCTCTCCCGCCTGGGGTTACAAGCCGAGTTGATCAATTGGGCAGGTGTGGTTATGCTGCGGGGGCTCTACCGACATTGCTTTCCTCAGAGGGATCAACTCAGTTGTGGGTTCCGCCCAGGCGTTGCTTGAGAGTACCTTGGAGTATTCGATGGTTATAGACTAAGATGACCAGTTGGGCAGGTGTGGTTATGCCGCGGGGGCTCTACCGACATTGCTTTCCTCAGAAAGATCATCAAAGTTATAACCATATCCCTTTCGGAGTATGATAGAGCTAACAATCACCCGGACTTGGTGCGTTAGATATCAACCGAGATCTGAGATTCTGAAGACCACCGCACGGGAATTGGCAAGCTGCCACTACACATGTGCGAAAACTCCCCGCTACATGTGGTCGACGTGGGCTTACACTAATGACTACAATCTGAGGGGGTTCAAGCAGAATTCAGCGATGTCTCCACGGTTCAGTGAGTTTGATATATAAAGAAAGTAAGAAAAATTTAGACAAGAAGAAGTGTCAGTACGGGGCTTTTCATTGAATATCTAAAAAATGCTTAAAATGAAGAAAACATTTTTTAAGGATAAAAACGTTTGAGATCGTCACCGCTCCAAGTGCGTGAGATGTCTTCTCCGTCGCTTGTTTGGAGGCGGTAGGCCCCATTTCTCAAGGCCTCTTTGATGATGAATGACCCTGCCCAGTTGGGATTCAGCTTTCCAACATTGCCAGATCTGGCTGCAGCATCTACCTTCTTTAGTACCAAATCCCCGACTGCAAACTGTTTTACCCTGACATTCTTGTCAAAGTATTTTGCCATCCTCCTTTTGACTTCTGCCTGTCTGATTGTTGCTTCGTCCTGAAGTTCTTCGATCAGATCCAAACTATACTTGATAGAATCGTCATTTTCATCTATCCATGCTTCTCCTCCCTCCTTTGCATACACTACTCTTGGAGTGACCACCTCAAACTCTATAGGAACAACAGCCTCCGAGCCATGGGATAGTTTGAATGGTGTTTCTCTCGTAGCGGAAGATGGGGTGGTACGAAGAGTCCAAAGGATAGAAGGGAGTTGGTCTGCCCAATTTCCTCTTTGATTCAAGACCCTCTTCATCAAGAGTCGCTGAATCTGCCGATTCGCTGCTTCTACCTGACCATTTGTTCTTGGATGATGCACTGAAGCAAACCGAAGATCAATCCCCACCTGATCGCAAAAGTTTATCATCTCTGGATTGTTAAATTGCGGACCATTGTCGGTGACAATTGCTAGCGGAATTCCATGCCGGCAGACTATCTCTCCCCAGATGAAGTTCCGGATAATTTGAGTTGTAGTTTTTGCTAATGCTTTTTCCTCAATCCATTTGCTGAAGTAGTCGATCATTACAATGATAAAACGACGCTGGCCACTGGCTACTGGGAAGGGTCCGATAAGATCCATCCCCCATACTGCGAAGGGCCACGACGCAGTTATTGATCTGAGTGACTGAGCAGGCAAATGCTGAAGAGGAGCGAACTTTGGACACTGAACACACCGCTTGGCAAATGCTTCAGCGTCCTTTCTCATGGTTGGCCAGAAATATCCTTGCCTCAAAATCCTCTTTTCCAACGTCTTTGCTCCCGAGTGACTGCCGCACTCCCCAGAATGGACTTCTTGTAGTATAGTGGGGGTCTCTTCTTCCGAGACGCATCGAGCCAAAGGAGAGATGAAAGTTTTTCGATACAAGATTCCAGCCACCAAGCAATAATAAGCCGCTTTTCTCCTGAATCTCCTTATGTCTTTGATAGATTCGTGGAACTCTCCTTTTGTCAGGTATAATTCATAAGGATCCATCCAGGAAGGATGTTGATCGATTTGCATTAGTTCCCCCTCCTCTATAGCTGGATGAAAAAGCTCAGAGGTCACTCCTCCTGATGGAAGACCGAACTTTGATAACTCATCGGCTTCTCCATTCTGCGTCCTCGGGATATGTTTGATGACGAAAGATTTAAATCTTCCAATCGCTTCTTTTGCTAGCAGTAGATATTTCCGTAATGTTGGCTCACGTGTTTCATAGTTGCCCAAAACCTGCGAAGCCATTACCAGAGAATCAGTTTTTACATGTACATGCTCTATGCCCAGTTCTTTCGCAAGCCTTAGCCCGGCTAGAAGCGCCTCATATTCGGCTTGATTATTCGTCACTGGAAAAAAGAACTTGATTGCCTGTTCGAGCTTAATATCATTAGGACTGAGCAAGATTACTCCTGCTCCTGCCGAGTTCTTCCCCGAAGCACCATCCACGAAGATAGTCCAGGCCCAAGGGGACTTCCCTACTTGCTTGGAATCTGATTCTGGTATATCGACCATGAAATCTGCCAAGACTTGAGCCTTGATTGCGGTTCTGGGGATATAAGTTATTTCAAACTCGCTTAGCTCGATGGCCCACATGGCTAATCTTCCGAAATGGTCAGGCTTTTCCAGGATGTTCCTTAATGGATGGTCTGTGATTACTTGGATTGGATGTGCTTGGAAATAAGGTCGGAGCCTTCTTGAGGATTGAACCAGAGCCAGCTTTTCCAGGATCGAATATCTCGTTTCTGCATCTTTAAGTATATGGCTAACATAGTATATAGGAAACTGCCTTTTCTTTTCTTCTCGAACGAGAACAGAGCTGACAGCATCGGGTCCAACCCCCAAATATAAGAACAGAGTTTCCCCTTCATGAGGGCTCTGGATAAGAGGAGTCGATGTTAATTGTTTCTTCAGTTGATTAAATGCGTCATCGCACTTCTTGTCCCACTCAAACTTCGACCCTCCTCGGAGTGTTTTGAAGAAAGAAGCACTTTTATCTCCTGATTTAGAGATAAACCTGCACAGTCCTGCCAATCTTCCTCCAAGTTGTTGTACTTCTTTCGTATTACGAGGAGGTGTCCAAGAAACTTTCCCTTATTTGCCCCAAACACACATTTCAAAGGGTTTAATTTTAACTTGAACCTTCGTAGAGTAGCGAACGTCTCTACGAGGTCTGCCAAGTGAATTGAGAAGGTTTTACTTTTTAGGAGGAGGTCATCAACATAAACCTCGAGGTTCCTTCCTTTCTGCTGCTTAAAGACGGTGTCCATCATCCTTTGGTATGTTGCCCCTGCATTCTTAAGCCCAAAGGGCATTACGAGGTAACAGTAACAGCCATCGTTCGTGATGAAAGACGTATGCGGGATATCAGGTTTATGCATTTTGATTTGGTGATAACCAGAAAATGCATCGAGAAAGCTCATAAAGTTATACCCCACCGCGGAATCTACTAAAACATCTATCCGAGGCAAAGGGTAACAATCTTTGGGGCATGCTTTATTGAGTTTTGTGAAATCTACACACATGCGCCATTTTCCCCCAGATTTTTTCACCATTACAACATTTGACATCCAAGTGGGGTATTGGATTTCAGAAATGAAATTTGCTTTAAGAAGTTTTGCAACTTCTTCTTTGATGGGTAAAGCCAACTTAGATGCCACCTCTCTCTTCTTTTGTTGGATCGGTTTGAATTCAGGGGAGACATTGAGGTGATGGCAGGCAATATCTGGATCTACTCCAGGCATATCTTCCGCTGACGATGCGAAGATGTCCAGATTCTTCAATAGACAGGAGATCAGTTGAATCTTCTCCTCTTCTGGTAGTTCGGCATTGATGATTAGTTTCTTTTCTTCCCCTTCAGCAATGGGGATCTCTTGGGTCTCCTGGGCAGGTTCCAGATGAGCCATTTCTCGCTCTGTGCTTCCCTTAACCTCTTCCAGGGCCCTGGACACTTCGTGAATGTCATTCTCAAGTTCAGGAAATAGTGTCTCGGTGATCACATTGACTATTTTTACATAGCATTCCCGAGCGACTTTCGGATCACTTCGGATCTGATACTGACGTCCTTCGGCAGCGAACTTTAAAGCCAAGTGGAAAGTGGATACTATTGCCTTGTAAGCGTTCAGGATTGGCCTTCCAAAGATTGCACAATAACTGCTCGGGGCTTCCACCACTACGAAGCTTATCAGCTTTGTTATGCCTCCCAATGACACCAAAAGCTTTACACACCCTTCTACTTCTTTCTTTTCTCCCGAGAAGCCGTAGAGGGGCCCTTCCGTGGAGAGCAGAGACTTTCCAGTCTTAAGGGCTTCGAATGTTTGACGGAAAATGAGGTTAACTGAACTACTGGTATCGATCAGAATCTTGTGTACAGTGTAGTTCTCGATAACTGCCTTTATAACTACAGCATCATCGAAAGGGTTTGCATTCGGGGGAAGGTCTTCTTGGCCGAAAGTAACGATCGACCTTTCTAGGGCGGAAGTGGAGGCGACCGCCACTTCTTGCTTGGAGATTCTTCCAATGCTGGATTTTCGAGAGGACTCTGCCCCTGCTCCACCATGGATACAATAGACGTTGCCGAGGGGACCAACATCATTTACTTCTACGCATTCGGTGACAGGATGTATATCCCCATAACAACCTGCCTCTTCCACGTCAGCACATTCCCAGGTCACTTCGACCGCTTCCTTCTTCTTTTCGGTTCGGGGCTCAGCAGGTGTGTCTTTGTGGACTAGTCCTCGGAGCTTCCCTTCCCTTATAAGCTTTTCTACCAGGAAGCTGAGGGCTCGGCAATCTTCCGTCAGATGACCTGCTTCTTTGTGATATTCACAATAAAGATTCGGATTTCGGCTGTGAACATCCGATCTCATAGGAGCAGGTTTCTTAAAGTCAGGTCTCTTTTGCAAAATTTGGACTACTTCGTCCATGGATATATTCAGAGAAGTGAATGATTCTTGTGAATCATCATATTGGATGGATGGGGCAGTCGAGGATGGCTGCGTGGTATATTGTTGCAGATATACCGGCATGGCCTGTGAAATGGCCATGGATGGAGCGGGTGTGATGGCCAACGGTGGTTTCTGATCTTGAAACCGCTGGTGGCCAATGAATGGTTGCTTGTGCTTGTAGTTCCTCCCCCTTTGAGCTCGGGGTTCAAAATAAGACGGAGCGGATGATTGATTATTAGGGAGTGAGTAAGGTTGACCTTGATCATTTAGAAGCCTAGCCACATACCCAGGGTTAGTCTTTTCACCCCTGATAAACATATTGGCCATACTTATCAATTCCTGATAAGTTCGAGGTTCTCTTATGCTGGCTTCGAATTTTAGGGGGCCTTCTCTCAGCCCATTCATCAGAGCTACCATGTATAGCTCTGGATCCACATTTTGGATCTCCATTATCTCTTTTTGGAAACGGTCGACGAACCTGGCCCAGGTCTCGTCCTCCCGCTGCTTAATATCAAAGAGGGCCGCCGGACCACTCTTTCTCTTTTTTGAGGTAGAGAATCTAAGCAAAAATTCTCTATGCAGCTCGGCAAAGCAGCTGATTGACCTTGGATTCAACCCATAAAACCATTCTCTTGCTTGCCCCTCAAAGGACGTCACAAGAAGTTTGCATTTGATAGCATCGGTCAAGGTTCTTAGTGCTATGGCTGACTCAAAAGCTTGAAGATGGAGGGCTGGATCAGCTTCTCCGTTATAGGCTGCCAGACGTGGCTCTCTGAAGCCATTCGGAGCTGCCTCGCTCCGGATATAATCCACGAATGGGGAAGTCTCTTCCATATCTTCGTACAGAGGAGGAACATTGTAATAAGCCATCTGACTCATGGTGGCCTGGGGATAAGCCGCCCGACTTGCGGCGGTTTGTGGATAAGCCGCCTGATAAGATCTGGCAGCGGCTTCTGGCGGACAGGCCGCCGGGTTGGACAGGCGGGCTGCCTGAAAAGTCGCCTCCTGGAAATCCAAAATCCGGGCCGGCGTGTTCTGGGCGGCTTCCTGGTAATAACTCTGTCGTGCGGCAAAGTCGCCCTGAGCCGACTGGCAAGCTGCGGCTTGTGGAAGCGGGTATGGAGGGGGAGGAGGAAGGGCCGGAGTGACCGCTTGGTTAACTGCAACCTGGGGAACTAGTCGCTCGGTTAACACGGCCAAGGCTTGGCTGATCGCCTCCAGGCGCTGGTCAGTCGCCTTTTGAGCTCGCTCGGCCTCACGCTTGCTTTCTTCCAGAGCCTCCCATAGTGAATCCTCACTATGGTCAGAGCGATCTCTAGGAGGGAAATGGAGGTCTGACATTTCTTCGAAGTTTTCACCAACAACCTGCGATCTGAAGGTCGCGTGTTTCTGTTGAAACCAAAGATGTACCCCCGCGGTTTGCGACTAGAAAAACGGAGGTTGCGGATTGCTGGTTACTTAGAAAGAAGAGAATGAGACCGCTAGCAGCGGTCGAGGCCGGACTTCGCCCGTCACGGCAAATGCCACCCCTGTAACGGGCTTTCCTTTGATTAAAGTAAGAGGGTTACAGCGGGTTACAAGTGCAAGCCGGCCGGTCAAGCAGGTCGCAAGACAGGGAACTCGAGTACGCAGCTCAAACAAGCGAGCTCCTAGATTCGAGTGTATGTGCCTTGGGAACGTTGCCGCCCCCTATTTATAGGCTTGGGGGCCTGCCCGAACGGGCAGGGATAAAATAACTGCCTGCCCGGGTACAGGAGAAACGGGCAGGCGGTGACGGGATTCAGAAGGGAAAGAGAAGAGAAGTCGCGCGGCTTAGCGGCTTGGGCTCCCGGTCTTCCTTTGGCTTGGCCTGGAGGTGTAGTGACCAAGCCGACGTTTCAACCCGGGCGGTCTCATACCAGAGACCGCGATTTGCCTTTGGGACTTGTCCTTGGCTGATCTTCATTCTTTGGAGACGACTTGAGGGCTCAGACCGCCGGTCTGCGTTGGTTGGTGCTGGATGTCCTTTACTGAGACTGGTCCGGGCGATCTTGAGCTTTAGACCGCCCAGTCTGGGAGTAGTACCACTTGGAAGCGGTCTCTTGGGTAAACAGAAGCTTCATTCTTTTGCCGACGGTAGCCCTATATTCACTGGAGACATTTTGTTTCAATTTTCCTTCGCACGAGGAGTTAGTATAGGGTGGTATTGAGGGAGGAGGTAGAGAGGAGAAACACTCTTAGGGTTTGGCCGAGCTCTTCTCTGTATAGCCATGGCCGCACACATTGTTTCATGGCTGGACATCATCCCATCACGATCTATCCTGGCTGGCTTGGGTCAAGGGACATGAGGAGGTAAAAATAAGCTCAATACCCTAAACTCTAAATCAATATAGGCTTTGAAGCTTAGGCTTGACAAAGTCAAATATTGGGTTGACCATGCCATGCAGTCATGATGATATGGAGGTCATGAATGAGGGGTAATACCATTAATTGGTCCACCAGACCAAGGCTAGGTCAATAGGGTTCCATGGTGATTATATGGGTCAATTAGGGCTCAGGGTTGACTAAGGGCTTGTTTGAGAGAGCTTTTTAGCTCCATTTTATTTTCTAAAAAACACTACCGCACTTTACAAATTGTTTGAAAAATCTATCGGTTGGAAAATCTATCGCCCAACACTTCTGTTTATCCAATTTTTGAAATGTCACGATCTCCTACTTTTTAACCTTTTCAGAAATATTTTCTCATCCCGAGACACAGTTGACGCTGCAGATACGTTTTCCTCCTCCTAATCTAGTTCCACAACACTGCGGAAACCATAGTCTTTCTCCCGAAAATCCATTTTTCTCCCGAGCGCGCTTTTTTTGCCCGAGGGCGCATTTTCGGCCCGGACGTGCATTTTTCTGCCCGGGCGCGCATTTTCCGTCCGAGCGCGGACACACATTTTTCACCTAACGCGCATTTTCCGCATGGGCGCGCATTGTTAGAGCGAGCAAACATTTTTTCCGCACGATCGCGAAATTTTCGCCATGGTGCGCATTTTCTGTCAGTGCACGCATTTTCGGTCCGAGCGCGCATTTTCTGCTCGGGTGCGCATTTTCAGGTTCGGACGCGCATTTTTCTCCAGTGTGCGCATTTTCCGCCTGGATGAGCATTTTCTTCCCGGGGCGCGCATTTTCCGCCCGGACGTGCATTTTGCCGCCCGGACGCGCAGTTTTCTGCGAGGGTGCGCATTTTCCGCTCGTGCGGGCATTTTGCCGCCCGAGCATACATTTTCGGCCCGGGCAAGCATTTTTCCGCCCGGACGCTCATTTGTGAATTTATTTTAGTTGCTTATATATGTTTAGTTCTGCCAAACAATTTAATTATAATGTGCTTCTCCTTTCCGATTAGCTCTGCAATCGGAGTTCACCCAAACAAACAGATCTTTATTTGCATGCAATAGACTTTTTTTTTCAAATATCTCCTTTTCCTACCACTCCTTTTCCCACAACCACCCCTCTCCCAAACAGTCCCTAAGTCAACTTCTACTTGACTTGTAAGGTAAACTAAGTTAGGGTGGACCCCATTTGGTCAACTTGGGTCCACTCAGGCTTGAATCAACTTCTCGGGGAAAGGGTCCACCAAAGGTTGAGTCTTAGTTGATCAGACTCTAGTAGCAAGCTAGCCTAATGTGGCACTATATCATAATGGTGGCTACTAGGTTTAGGATGACCTAATTTGAGATTAACATGGTAATTTAGTCATTTACAACCCCTTGGTATGCCTAGGTTTAATCTTAGATCATCACCAAGTCCAGGGCATTCTGGGATCTCAAGGCCTCACTAGGGCATCAGGTGAAATCACCAAACTTCCAGGGTGCCTAAAAATATTGGGATGTTACATCATAGGCTACCTAGATCTTTCTTGGGACTTAGGTTCTATCCCCTTTAGTAGGACCCAAAATTGTGGAATCACAGACATCTAAGTTTTTTGAATTAGATGTCACTAACGAACCGAGTTGCTCTCACACTATAAGTAAGGTTGAGAAAGTTGTGTATATTAATTTAATTGTCATTAGTGGAGAATCTGGCGGTGCTTGAGCCCATCATTGAAGCAGTAGAGGAAGTGGAGTCGATCTTACCACCGATTCCAACTAAGATTCATCAACAGATTCAGATGGATCATTTACCTGTTATGTAGAGGAAGCCCACAATTCCAACTGAGATTCCTCGACTGTGTCTACCTAGACGAGAGTGATTTTGTCATTGATCATGTAGTTTACCTAGTGACATTTAAGGAGGTTATTTCTGGACCTCAAATGTATCTTTGGTGTAATTCAATAAAAGATGAGATGAAGTCTATGAATTTGAATAAAGTTTGGGTGTTAGTTGAGTTGCCTCAAGACTACAAACTCATTGATTCTAAGTGAGTCTTTAAGACCAAAAAGGACTCCAAAGGAAAGGTTGAGTGGTTTAAAGTTAGACTGGTAGTCGAGGGATTTAAAAAAGAGAAGGAATCGATTATAACAAAACCATCTCACCGATTTCCTCTAGAGACTCTTTTAGAGAAATAATAGCGCTTGTAGCTATAACATCCCAAAATCCTGCCCGACCGATTGAACTTCCCAGGGTACCTAGCTGCTTAAATCGACCTCCTTTGTTGAGTCAATTCTGGGTCAATGAGATTTTGTTTGCCCGATGAACCAATTACAATTGGCTAACCCCGAACCTTGAGCTACAATGACTCAAACAGGCTTCTTGAGCAAATGAATTCGGTCAGTGGCGTTACACTCGTAAGAATCTGAATAAAGTTTGTGGATTAGTTGAGTTATCTAAAAGCTACAAACTCATTGGTTCTAAATAGGTGTTTAAGACCAAAGGACTCCAAAGGAAAGGTTGAGTGGTTTAAAGTTAGACAGGTAGCCAAGAGATTTACAAAAAGAGAAGGAATCGATTATAACAAATATTTCTCATATGTTTATTTTAAAGACTCTTTTAGAGTAATAATGGTGCTTGTAGCTATAACATCCGATAATCTTAACATGATCGATTGAACTTCCCAAGGTACCTAGCTGCTTCAATCAACCTCTTTTGTTGAGTCTATTCGGGGTCAATGAGATCTTGTTGGCCCGATGAACCAATTACAATTGGCATACCCCGAACCTTGAGCTACAATGACTCAAACAGGCTTCTTGAGCAAATGAATCCAGAATGGATTCCGGTCAGTGGAGTTACACTCGTAAGATCAATTCGAACTCAACGACGTTTGCTTCATCGCATTCCGATGCATATTTATGAAGTTGGCCAAAACAGACCATGTTGAGTTGCATAACGCCTCAAATATGACTCTTTGAGCAGACAACCTCAGAATCAATCTCAGTTAGTTTTGTTTGACTCGTAACGTCGATTCAAGTCCGACGAAATTGTCCATGCTCAATTTCGACTTATCAGAGAATCTGCCGTGCATACACGTTTTAAGCAACACATATACTCAAAAGGTGGAAATTGAGCAGATGACCTCAAAATCAATCTCAGTTAGTTTTGTTAGACTCGTAAAGTTAATGCGAGTCCAAATGAGTCAACCACGCTCAATTCGATGAGTGCCAGAGAATTTGACGTATCGACATATTTTTAAGTAACATGTTTACCCAAAAAGGTGAGACTGAGCAGATGACCTCAAAATCGGTCTCCGTTAGTTTTGTTAGACTCGTAAAATTAATATGTTTCCAATGGAAACGTCCACGCTCAATTTTGATAAGTATCAGAGAGTTTAGTATGCGTATGCGAGTTTTAAGTAACATAGTTATCCAAAAAGGTGAAATCGAGCAAACGACCTCAGAATTGATCTCAATCAGTTTTGTTAGACTCGTAATGACAACGCGAGTTAAACAGATTCATCCGTTTGTAATTCCGACATTGTTAAGAGTAGTTTTTGATGTTCAAGTAAAATTAGTCCACAAACACTCCATGGAGCATAAAATGAATACACAAACTTGGATTTGACTTCGAATCATCCTAGTGGATGTATGTCAACGAGATGGTCGTAACGAGCCCATCTGAGATAAATTTCGATCCCCGTAGAGAAATTTATGAGATTTTAAGTGAGATGGGAAAGGGAAAAAATTTAGGGGTTAAAGATTTTTGGGGTTTAGAGTTTATATGACAAATGTTGTTCTTCTATAATCTTATTTTCAGGTGATTTATGTCCTGTTAAGAATTTTAGATGACATGACCCTGGATAGATCCATTTAGCTTAATGACAGTGCTCCAGCACTCTACTTCATACTTCTACAAATATGGAAGTTAAGAATATATATTATATATTCAGTGTATAATGAAAACAATATTAATATGTATTTTGATGTGCTTAATTACAAAAAAAAATACTTTTTATTTATATTTTTCTTATTTAGGTATGAAAAAGGTATCTCCTTGTACTTCTATAATTTCTTTGGTGCCTGCTTGTCTTGACAAATTATTATATTTCTATGATGAGTTTGTATTTTTTTAATAATTTTTACAGGCTTGCTGCTAGATTATTTTTGTACATACTGGTATGCCACTTATAATTTTTTAGAAAAATGACTGCTATATACCAGCATATAACTTAGCCTTGATGATAGGTCTGGTCTTCTTAGGTTGATGCTCTAAGTATAAGAAAATATTTTGTTTAATAACTTTATTATACAACATGAATATATCATATGTATCTCAATTAGATGTTGATGGATGAATTGGGATAATTCTGTGTTGATTTATAGTAAATTTGACCTAAGATTGGGCTGAGGAAGATACCAGAAAGGGCGCCAGTGCATTCCCAAGAGATTTCTATATAATTTGGACTTCCTTCGACCCTGCTCAACCTTTGATTTTGGTTGGTATGCGGGCGCAGCCAGTGCAAGACTGTTATTGAAAATAGAAAGTAAGCGGGCATAGAATCCCAAGTAAACACAATCCTGGCTAGCATCAACGCAAAGTAATTGGGGGCTTGAACTCGAGCCAACCAAAGTTCGGGGCTCATCAGATCTACACATTCAAACCAGGTATGACAACTACTAACTATTCAAGTCAAAATTTAGCAATTTGATTCATTATTGATCTCATAAGACACCTACTCAACTTACACAGTCACACAGATAATGACAAGTATATGAAAAATGCATTTAATGAGTAAAAATGCATGCCTACATTAATTCAAAGCAATGCACATACATTGCAAACATATATATTCCAATCTCGAGCTAGCTCAATCCGATCCAAGTTCAACAGTCGGCTCATGCAATCTGAATCCAAAATATATACACATTTCGAGCTCAATCTGAATCTAGCCAAAACCCTTACCAAGCACAGCTCATAATGAACAGGGACATTAATTACAGGCTTTACAGCTGACTTCTGCATGGAGATTTTAACAGAGATTGGAGAATTATTGCTCATGGCCAAACTAACCTGCCCTCCAAACCTGAAAGGATAAATTGTTAGTTGAAGACAAATAGTACATATCTCAGGTCAATTATATGATATAAATATATAGGGGCATTTACAGGGACCTCCCCTCTAAGTTTGCAAAATTACAGATTGCACCCCTCTTATCATTGAAATTACAAAAACCTCCCCTGAAGTTCACATTTCATAACATTCATGCACAAAAATACCCCCTTCGGAGTATATTTTCGGGGGGGGGGGGGGGGGGGGGGGGGGGGGTATTTTGTGCATGGATGTTATGAAATATGAACTTCAGGGGAGGTAAATGTTATGTTTTATAACATTCAGCGGAGGTTTTTGTAATTTCAATGATAAGAGGGGTGCAATCTGTAATTATGCTATCTTCCAGGGGAAGTTTTGATAATTATTCGTACAAATATATATGTATAATTTGATTATAGATACAATAAATGTTGCTAATCTACCATGTTAATATCAGGATGTAGAAGGGCCACATGCCTAGACAACATTTCTACAACCCTGGAGGGAGGGACGAGGATCGGTTGTGTTATCAGCTGCCTGCTTTGTCTTTAAGAAGCGAGCAATCTTCCGTCTCTTGCGTGCTTGTTCAGGAGTCGTACCAGGCGGATGAGCACCCTGTGAGTCGAGTTTAGAGAAAACTATTTAGAGTACCCATGACTTGAAGAGAAGTGAGGGATAGCCTTCCATGATGAAATGGTGCTATAAATGATAGGAAGTGAATCAAAAATTGAACCTGGGATATTTGCTGATATATCCATGGCAGCATGGTCCCATTTGCAAAGGTTTGTGGATTAAAACCTCCCTATCATAAAACATTTCTAATGATTATATTTTCATCATACAACACCCTGAACACAGTGTTAGTTCTTCATGAAATAGCTAACAAATGTTGTGAATAACTTGATTTGAAGTTTCTTAGGAGTGAAATAAAAATGAAGCTGCTTGGGTGTAAAATGCAGATGCAAGGAAAACTTGTGTAATTTAAATTACTTTACATAAATTAAATCACAGACCGGAAACATGTAGACGACACTCGGACGGAATGATATTTGATTTCCAATAAATTGCTGAGGACTTGTTTGAACTGCAGGCATAGCAATTGGGTTGACACCTTCCTGCATTTGTTTCAACTTGCGTAAATACGAGTAGTAAATAGGTACAGAGGAATAAAGGATGAGACTACAATTAGTTAAGAATGGAAAAAAGTAAATGACTTGATGCCCAATGACATTCTATGTTGTTGGGATATATGATGATGCAGTAAGAGTTCTCTACCTGTCAATATGCAGGAGTCAGTGTGTTTTAGGCCTCTTTGGCGGAGTGGATCCCGTGAGGTCGCGCGGACCTCCCCTTGCGGTCGCGGCAGCGGCTTGTTTGGAGGGGCCGCGGCTGCGCGGTGGGATCCTCCCCACCTTAGGAAATCCACGGGTTTCCCGACTGCGGTGGCCTCCCCCCGTGGGAAATCCTTTCCGCCAAACGAAGTTGACGCAAGGTAGGTTGTGAGAGGTGTGCGCTGAATCTAATGCGAGCCTATGTGCCTGTTGTCGGCTCAAACAAACCTAAACTATATGATGCGTGCTTGAATTGATTTGACCAGAAGTAATTTTAGTAAATAAATTTATAAAAGTTTAGCACACTAACATAACGTGCACTACAACTTCAAATAAACAGTGAATATGTTCTCCTTCGCACGAAGGGTTCAAAGCCACACTTAAACAAATGAGAATTGTTGAAAATAGAAAAACATAACAACAAAACAGTCACGATTCCCAAGCACTATGCACTAATCGTTCACATATTCAATAATAAAATTAAAGACACAAACTAAGTACTCACAAACATGGAGATCATGCGGCAGGGAGTGTCAGTGGCCAATTGTAGCAAGTCGAAGCGACTTTGATTGCGGGAAACAGAGAGTGAAAGTGGCGGCTGGCGATTGAGAAATGGCGAGTACACAAATGCGGGGCCCACCGAGTGGTGGCCAGAAGTCCCGTGACGATCCTGCAGCCGATCCCCATCAACTCCCCCTGACTGAAAAGCATTCATCTTCGATGAATGAAGATGATCGTACCGACGTCAAAGATCGAGGGCAAGCCTATCAAGCTCCATCGCCAATATCCAAGTGTCGTTAAAGGTGGGGCGGTCAGTCCAGTGCATCAGGTAACGACAAGATGGGTTGTCTGGAGTGATGGTGCACTTGTGCGCCACAATATCAGAAATTCTCACAGATCTCACCTCTTGTACTGGTGAATCCAGAGGAACCTGTGCAATCATAGGGGGTGCGGGCAAGCTCATAGGTGCTCGTCCAAACTGGTCAGGGTATGGGTCAGGCTGTAAGTGGGAGGGTGCTGGAGGTGGCTCAAGGTAAGGGTTCCTATGCTTGAGAGGCTCAAAGTAGAGTTTCAAATCTTCTGTATTGAATACGGGATGAATACCCATATCTGTCGGGAGGTCGATCTTGTAGGCATTTGTTCCAATTTTCTTCATAATCCTAGAAAGACTCATTCGCTTAGGATGTAATTTTTTAGCGGCCCCTTTTAGGAGTCTCTCCATGTGAATTCTTACCATGACCTGCTCGCCCATCTGAAAATGGTGCTCACGCATGTGCTCGTCTGCTTGTGTCTTATATAATTCATTACTACTAGGAATTTCCTTACGGATCAATTCATGCAATTCATGTATATGATGGATGAAGGACTCAGCGGACTCACTAGGTCGTGACACTAAAGGAACCGGGGTGAGATCAATAGACTTCCTAGGCTCATATCCTAACACTATATAAAATGGACTCATGCCAGTAGACCTATTGACGGAGCTATTGTACGTGAACTAAGCTATGGACAACACGGAATCTCAAACCGATGGGTGCTCACCAACTATAAAACATAGCAAATTTCCCAAACTCTTGTTTATGACCTCAATCTGGCTGTCAATCTGTAGATGATAAGTTGTGGAAAACTTCAGGGCCGTACCTGTCTTATGTCATAATGTCTTCCAAAAATAACACATGAATTGTATGTCACGGTCGGACACTATGGACTTGGATAAACCATGTAAACGAAACATGTCTCTCATGAAGAGGGACGCTATGTGGGCCGCATCTGCGGTCTTGCGACATGCAATAAAATGGGCCAATCTAGAAAACCGGTATACCACTACGAAAATGGAATCATGCTTCCTCAAAGCGCGAGGAAGGCCAAGTACGAAATCCATGGTGATATCAACCCAAGGCTGGTGCGGGACTGGAAGGGGGTACAAAGCCCAGTGTTCTGTTTTGAACCCTTCGCAGTCAGACAGGAGCCGCAGTGACTCTTGCCACATCCTTCTTCAAGGTGGGCCAATAAAAACGGTCTTCAACCAACGCAATCGTCTTGTCTCTGCCGAAGTGGCTTGCAGAGCCACCAGCGTGCAATTCCCAAATAAGAAAGTCTTGGAAGAAGGTTCGTAGAATGCAGAGACGAGACCCACGATATAAGTATCCCCCAACGATATCGAACCCTTCAGTGTCAAACCCCTCATCAATCCAGAGTAAATTCACCGAAGTCAGTGCAGGTGGGATACTCCTTAGGTAGTTGATCAAAACTAGTCGCACTAGCAATCAAGTGTGTAGAGTAGGTTGACACGACAACTAAGGGCGTTAGCAGGCTTGTTCTAAACACTCGCGCGGTGTTTGAGAACATAGTGAAAATCTTGCAAGTATTCGACCCATTTGACATGTTTATGCCCCAATTTTCATTGTTAGTCAAGATAGTGTAGAGCCTGATAACCAGAGTATAAGATGAACTCCCATGGGAGGAGATAGTGTCTCCAATAACGAAGCGACTGCACTGCTGCGTAAAACTTTATCATAATTTGAGTACTTTTGTCGGGCCTCATTCAGCTCCTCATTAAAGTAAGAAACTGGATGATCCTCCTGGCTCAGTACTCCGCCAATGTCAATGCCAGATGAGACGCAGGCTACCTCAAATACCTTAGAGAAATCGGGTAATCTCAGAACGAGAGTTGTAGTCAGCTTCTCCTTGATCTCTACGAAAGCTCGAGTGGCGGTCACCGTCCACTTGAAATCTCCCTTCCGCGGGCAGCTCATGAAGGGGCCATGATGGTGTTAAAGCCCTGGACCAACCTCCTGTAGAAGGTGTCTAGTCCGTGGAAGCTACTGGCCTCAGTGATAGTGGAAGGAATAGGTCACTCGCGAATGGAACGGACCTTGTTCGAGTCAACAGACATGTCGCACGCTGATATGATAAACCCGAGAAAGTGCAATGAATCAGTCAGGAATGAACACTTCTTCAAGTTCACATATAGCTTCTCATTTCGGAGGATCTCGAATAAGAGCCTCAGATGGTCATCTGGAGAGTGACTGTAAATCAAAATGTCATCAAAGTAGACGACCAGGAATTTTCCCATGTAGGGCCGCAGTATCTGGGTCATGATCTGCATGAAAGTGTTGGGGCGTTGCACAGCCCAAAAGGCATGACCAACCACTCAAAGAAACTATCTTTGGTCTTAAAGGACGTCTTCCAATCGTCTCCCTCCCGAATCTTGATATTGAGGTACCTGCTGCGCAGATCTATCTTCGAGAATATCTGGGCACTGACCATCGTTCGAGCAAGTCGTCTAATCAGGGAATGGAGAAACGATACTTGATAGTAATTTTATTGATAGCTCTACTATCGATACACATACGCCAGCTCCCGTTCTTCGGGGGGAGGGAACGCGCAGGGACTCAGACTCTCGCGTATGAACTGTTTTCGGAGAAGCTCATCCACCTGTCTCTTGAGCTCAGCATGCTCATCCGTGTTCATCTAGTAATGTGGTGGGTTCGGGAGCGAGTCCCCGGTGTCAGATCCATGGCAGGCTAGATATCACGCAATGAGGGCAACTCGTCAGGTAAATCATCCGGCACAATGTTAGCATACTCATCGAGAATACGCTGGACCTCAGGGGGTGGATTAGGGATCTTCGTAGGGCCATCAGAAGCCATGGTGGCAACCACTACGCAGAATATGTCGGCGTCTACGCTCTCTCATAAACTCACTGCAACGTAGAATGTGCAGTGGCTTGGATGAACTCGTGCTAGTGGAGGGCGTGACCTTCCCCTTGGATTTCTCCTTGGTTTGGGTCAGTGACAATGTGATCTTACGACCCTTGTCGTAGAATACGTGCGTGTTCGAGCGACCGAAACATGTAACATCGTGGTCGTAGAGCCAAGGTCTCTCTAACAGAATGTGGGAGACATTCATGAGGATGACTTCGCACCAACACAATCCTCAAACGAGGCGAGGGCGATCGGAACCAAACACCTCTGGGTAACATGTATGGCCGTCTTATCGACACAGATAACTCAATAAGGATGGGGATGAGGCTCAGGAGTCATTTGCATCTGTTGTAAGACCCTCTGGGCCACAATGTTAGCACAACTCCCGCTATCAACGACCAGCTTGCAGGGACGGACTGTGCTAGGAAAGAAAGTATAAAAGATCGTCGTACAATGTCAATCCTCATCAGTATATGGGGTGTAAAGGAGACGTCGTATAACACCTAACTCTAGGGAGCGCTCAACATCGCTCTCCCAACCGTCGTCGCCGGTGGCAACAATCTCCTCATCGGCGACCTCCTCAGCATCAGTACTGGGTTCGCCTTCAACTAACAAATTTCTTGTAGGGCATTAGGCCATCATATGGCCCCTGCCCAAGCAGTGATAAGATCGAGCGTTCCCCGACCTGGTGGTCGTGGAAGGTCCGGTGGAGACAACCTTGCTCTTTGATGTAACCTGAGTCGCCTCTTATTTTATTTTATTTCCCGCACTTTTATTTGTATCGTGTATGTTTTCACGTTTGTTTATTTATTTTATTTTCGCGCATGTTATTAGCGATATATGTTGTGTATATTATTAACACACGCCTGTGTGTTTTCGTGCGTGTCCCTCGTGGACGCTTTTTTGGCTTATTGACGTAACAGACCAATAAGACCTTGAATGAAAAGGTCTGTCAATTTATGTTAAGTGATAATTAGGGCATGCTTAAAAAAATATATAAAATTAAGTATTTTATCTTATTATTTTAAAATTCTCGGATTAAGTATTTCAATGTGTAAATTTTCTCATTTAATTTCAGGATTATTTAAAAGTGGAGGAATTCTCAGAGTTTTAATCAATGCCTCATTCATGACATGAAATCCAAGAGCCAAGTTCATGAACCTCTCATTCCAGAAATATTTCTTACTTAAATAATATATTTCAAAGTTTGCCCTTCATATCGTTCCACCTAATTTGACAGACCTTTTTATTCATGGTCCTATTGGTCGGTAACACCAATAAGCTGAGCAACGAACAAAAGAGAAATGCGCGATACAAAGACAAACATATAAATAACGTGCATGAAAAATAAACTTGAAAGAATACGTGCGCGACTCAAATAAAAATGCAACATATAAAAAATAAAATAACGACGCAAACTCGGGTTGCATCACTTATCCCATAGGCCCCGGTCGAATCTGTGGTTGTTTCCCTCTGAGGAAGCGGAGTTGTGTTCATGTTCCTGAGGTATAACTTTTATTTCTCTCATTGCTACCTTAATGATAGTTATGAATCTATGCTTATTTTTATTTGATCTTTAATTTTTCAGAGCTTGCCTTAGTTTCGCTTAATCGGTTGCGGTTAATTTGAAATCTTGTTTGCTCTCGCATTTTTCATTTCCTTGCATGTCTATGGAATGTTACTTCATATTAATTCAACGTTCAATTGTTTGATGTTAATGAGCGTGTTACGACCATAGGTCGGTTTTCACTGATATTACTCGTGACAATTCCACTAGCACCACATAATTTTAAATCATTCTCAAACTTAATATTTGAAGACTAATTTCTGGAAATTAGTCTACATCTCTCTTCGTGTCCATGGAAACACGAGAGGGTCCTGCAGGTAAGGGTGTGCACGAAAAAACGAAGAGCAATCGAACCGACCGAACCGCCTGAAACGAACCAAAATTCAAACCGAACCGCTCGGTTCGGTGTAGGGGTGGTTTTTCATTTTGGATAACTGCCCCCCTTTCGGTTTGGTGCGTTTTTCGATTTTAATAAACCAAGAAAACTGAATCGAACCAAGAAGTTATGTTATTACGACCATGCAAATACTAAACACGCAAAGCATGCACAAAACCAGTCATCCATACATTAAAAATAAATTAATAAATTAAAATCATTACCTTTAAAAAAATTAATTTATCACCACAAGCTACAACTACCCATTTACTCCTATTACCTATTTACCTTACTTTTTTTTTCTTTTTACGAGCTTCGAATCATTAAGTAAGAAATATTCTAAGGATAGTTGGATACAAGTGCATTTGGCAAGACCAATAGATCATGGACTCATCTTAAGATAAAACTGGTAGGTATGTGGTAAATCTGAACATTATGTATATCAGTGAGGGAGGTCACGATTATGCTAAAGTAAGGGCTAACTTGGTAGAAGTAAGTGTTATTGTGTTGTGGACTTGTGGGAACCCAATCTTTAAGCTTTCAGGTCTATTTTTTGGTTCAATATTCTTTTTCCTAACTAAAATAACTTATAATTAAGGGGAATTTTTAAAATCGAAAACCGCTCCAAGAAAACCGCCCTGACTATTGAACCGAACAGATCGGTTTAGGTTTGGTTCGGTTTGGAGAAAAAAATAACCGAACCGTTTAAATCAAGTCATCGAGCCAACCAGCTTCATCCTCATAAATCTAACGCATCGCTCATCAATCATATCATAACACTCGAATAGAGGTCCATCTCCAGAAGCGAATCACTAAAGGCCTTCAGGTCAGGGTGACCATCGAAAGGTGGAAGTGTCAATGCGTATGTGACGAGTGATGTTGTCCTCCATGTGTGGTGCTTTATGTAACTCAGGATCAAGGTTGTAAATATCGAATGTTGGTGACATGTTGGATTGAGTTTTTAAATGTCGGAAGTCGGAGACATGTTGAGGATATTTCAAAATATCGGATTTCAATATCTTATAAATAAAAAATTTATTTTTGTGTATATTAAGTATAACTATATGTTCTAAAAGAAAAAAATAACATAACAAATAAACGAACAATGAAGCATGCATATCTCAAAATAAATTTGAAAAATATTCAAAGTAAAATATTATAACAAACAGAAATCAATACAATATAAAATATATTTAATATTATATAAGAATTTTATTTTGTTAGTATTAAGTTTTATAGCAAATAAAAAATATTTAAAAGTTAAATATCTTTGATTGATTATAAGTCTTTCCATGCTTAATAAGTTTATGTTAAAATCATATAAATAATAACTAATAAATGTGTTGAACTTTTTCATAATTTTTGTAATATGAAATAAGAAAAATATAGTTGAAATAATTATACAAAATTGATTATAAGAATAACATATTTAACGAACGAAACAATAAGTCTAATTGATTTAAGTGTACATAATATAATATATATGTGTTTTAGACATATACTGTTAGACTGCTAACATAACATAAAATAGAATAACGGACGATATGTTCAAAAGTCGTGTCAGTCGGTATATTAGAAAAAATCGGATTTATCAGCCTATATTTTACCAAAGGACATAATTGATTTTTTTAGAAAAAATATCATTTTACCATAAAAAAACATGTTGGAGGACATTTAAAACAATGCTCAGGGTACTCGTCAAAGTAATCATCTCACCCACAGTCAAAACGGCCCTGGACTCGATCATAAGTGGCTGGGTGTCGAGGTGGATAGTCCTCCTGAGGGTGGAGATGTCTATCCGGGGCAGGTCCAGGTCGACGGTCGTGAATGTGATCGAGAGGTCGCCTCAGGTGTGTGTGTGGGGAGGGGGGTCCGTCGTGGCTGATTCCTAGCTCGTCTTGTTCTTCCTCAAAGTGAACGTTAGGTGGAGTGGGAGGGTTATCCTTCCTCTGAGGAGTGGCATGCTCTCGATGATCCTTAAGGATGTAGACGTAGGCGCGTAGGTCGTCAAATTGAGCATTTATTTGATCGAACTGATCTATCATCAGTCGTTGAAATTCCATGGGAGTCATTTCAGAGTTGGACTTTGTGGTTCTTTTGTCAGTAAAGTTTGGGTCGGACATGGCCTGAGGCTCTGATACCAAATCTGACGCAGGGTAGACTGTGAGAGGTGTGTGCTGACTCTAATGCGATCCTATGTAAGTATTGTCGGGTCTCTAACAAACCTAAATTATATGATGCGTAGTTGAATTGATCTGACCATAAGTAACTTAAGGCTCTGTTTGTTTCGACTGTTGCTGATGGAAAAGGGGTTGCTGGAAATGGAGTTTGGAAAAGTAGCTGTTTTGGGAAAATGAAGTTTGCAGTAAAAATCTGTTTGTGTAAAATGGAGTTTGCAGAACTGTTCGAAAAGCAGTGCTTAAAACTTGTTTGTTAAAAACGGAGTTTTCTAAAATAGATTTTTTTTAAATGCTTGCGAACAGTGCATCATGATTCCCAAATGACGTATACGCCTCCTTTTTGTTTTCCCATCTAACAAAAAATACACCCAAAGTAAACAATAATCAACAAGTTTGTTTTCCCATCTACAAAATTACTCAACATTGTATCAATACTCTCTACATTTCATACTACAAATTTTGTGTTATAGCCAAAATTACTTAGCATTATATCAGTTTATTACCAGAATACATTGTCTCAGTTCATTACCACATAACTCTGGATCATCTACAAAAATTAGGGCTGAAAAAAATAGTGGAAGCAAACTGAAAACAAAAAGACAGAAGAAATTTGAAAACAAAAATTAGCTCTGTGAAAAAAGTCGTGGAGGAAAACAACAACTCTGGCATGAGCAGGGCCACATCTACAGGTTTCATTTTTTTTTTTTTGGAAAGAACCCTATAGCTGCAGCCACCAAAAACAAATCTAAAGGCATTAACAGTCGCTGTTTTTCATATTGGATCCACCTAGCTCTGCGAGATGTTTTTTGAGGCGGAGGGGAATCAAGTAGAAGATGAGTTCAACAACTTCTCCCTACACTCGCTAGCGCAGAAGCCCAGGCCCAGTTTCATCCACCTTTACATTTTCCTCTTCTTCATTTTCCGCACCGACTTCTGCTTCCTCACCGGCTATATTTATAGGATTGTGGAAGAGAGAGCCGTGAAGGAGGAGGCTTCTACGAGAGAAATACAAGCAGGTGGAGAAGAAAAAGATCGCGAGCTCGTTCCGTCAGGGATCGGGATGGGGAAGAAGATCGCGAGCGGCAAAGACGAAAAGCAGAGTTCGAAAAGTAGCTAATAGGTGCGGTTCGATTTTTACCCTAAAAGACCGTAGACGTGATTATTTTAGAAACGCACGTCTCCAACATTTTTCCCCGCAAACACATAAAAACTGATAAACTCCATTTTGGCTAAAATGAAAACGAACCTAGACGCTGAAACAAACGAAGCCTAAGTAAATAAAATTATAAAAGTTTAGCAAACTAACATAGCGTGCACTGCAACTTCAAATAAACAAGTGAATATGTTCTCCTTCGCATGAAGGGTTCAAAGCCACACTTAAATAAATGAGAATATAGAAAATAGGAAAATGTAACAACACAACAATCACGATTCTCAAGCACTATACACTAATCATCCACATAATCAATAATAAAATTAAAGAAACAAACTAGGTACTCACAAGCATGGAGATCCGGCAAAGGGGAGTGTCGGTGGGCAATTGTAGCAGCCCGAAGTGACTTTAACTGTAGAAAACAGAAAGTGCAACTGGCGTCCAGTGGCTGAGAAGTGGCGGCACTGGTGGGGAAATGGTGGAGAATGCGTTTTGGAGGCGGGAACGGGTCGTCGACTGAAGGGGGTGAAGGGCAGGGTTGGCGGCCGAAGAGGGAGTGGAGCTTGCAGTTGATTTAGAGAAGGATCTGGGTTGCAGGTTCAGGGGATGAACTTCTCAGAAGGGGCGGCGGTGGTTGACTGGTGCGGGTGTGCGACGAGAGTCGGCGACAGGTCGTGACCCGTGTGGGAAAGGGGCTCGTAACTGTGGTGGGAGAGAGGAGGATCTTGTCGTGTGAGGCTGGGGAGGAGGGAGATGGGGGCGCTTGCGATGGATCTGGAGGCAGTTTGCGGGTTTCCCGTGAGGAAGGTGGTTTACAGTTGCGGTTCAAGCGGTTGTTTTGGAAGTGGACGTGCAGTTAGGGATGGGTGAGTGGGAATCGGGGAGGAATAAATGTAGACTCATGGGAAATGTAAGGAAAACCGAAAATAACTGGGACGTCGTACCCTAGGGTCTCGCGGCGTCGCACCACGATTTGATTGATAGCTCTGGAATCTCTCACAATGGCAAACAATACCTCAAAATGGAGCCATGTAAGTAGATTGTTGACCACCAAAGAATTTCGAAGGACTTTCAGACATTTCCTACGTTGAAAGACCCGCCATTTTTTCCTAGAACAGGATTTTCCTCCAGCCTTTACTTTCTTCCATACCATTTGGATCAACCACCTCTTTACCTTTCCATTTATTTCTCTAAATCCTTAGCCTGGCCTTTTCTTCAGCTGCAACCAATACTTTCCTATCGACAATCAAACTTCCACCATGAACTCATCTTTTGAAGCCCACTCGACATCAAAAGGTGTAAGAATCAAATTTTATGAATCTAAGTTCTCTAAGAATAGATCAGTTTTAAATGTGTAGTGATCATGGCATCACCTACTTAAACAAGCTTCTTGTCCTCGCTTTGATTGGCTTAGTACTCTCCTACTCTAATTGGATTATAGTTCTCATTTTATTGGATTATCGTTCTCCTCATTTTATTCTGATTATTGTTCTCATTTTGATTGGTTTATTCCCAATAATCATTCCCTAATTCCAGCAAATCCAAACTCAAAACCATAAGCAAAAAACTATGCCAAAACCCCCAATCATTATGCACCCTCTTCATTTTTCATAAACAAGAAGGCAGAAACACTTGCTCTCTATCCTTATAAACCTCTGCTCCCCACCTCCTCCGATTCCATTCAAAAGCTCCATAAGGCTTCCTTCTTTGTACTTGTGTAGTTCTTCATATTCATAAACACCATTTTCTTTCATCTATGTCTCAATAATAGATTATTTCTTCCAGAAAGCAAGTTATCAAAGTTCTGCGAGAATTTCATCTTCCGCTGCTGGCTCATCATCATATAGTATAGTCATAATTTTTCAATATCCATTTTTTGATTTCCCACCTCGTGATCATCAATTGTACCAAGTCAAACAGGCCATACAGAAAGAGTGCAGTGCAACAACATCACTCAAGCCTTTATCCCACCATAGTGGTGTCGGCTATATGGATCCTATGTCGTCATTGCGCCTTATCTTTAGTCATAATCTCACTAATGCCTAAGTACATCATGTCTTTCCTTATAATTTCATTCCAAGCCTTTTTTGGTCTACCCCTCCCCCGTTTAACATGCCTAGTGGCTAAACTCTCACAACGCCTAACAGGTGTCTCTAATGGTCTCCTTTGTACGTGTCTGGATCATCTTAATCGAGCTTCTCACATCTTCTCTACAATTGGTGTCACTCTCGTCTTATCCCTGATACATTCATTTCTAATGTTATCCAGTCTTGTCTGTCCACGCATCCACCTAAGCACTCTCATCTCCGCAACTTCCATTTTTTACTCATGTACACAATTCACTGCCCAACACTTAGAATCGTAGAGCATCACTGGTGTAATTGCAGTACGGTAAAACATGCCTTTACATTTTATTCACTCTTATGAATATGAAGGAGTACAGTGCAATTAACCAAAAATAATAATAATTTCGCATTACAATACTCGGTAAGATTGAGACAAGACATGGCTTACCTTTGAATTTTTCAGGTGTGGAAGTCGTCCTCTCCTTTGATGCTCTTCCTTTCCATTTTCCAAGGAAACAATATCTCCCATGCTTTCGGTGCCGATAATATCTGGCTTAGTTGGTTTATTTACACGGGACACAATCTTTGGATGTGTTTCTTCATACGTGCTATCACTCAGAAGAAACTTCTCCATTTCCTTTATCAACTTCAAAGAAAGTTGGTATTTGTCAGATAAAATGCCAACCTCAACCAGCTGAAGGCACCGCATCGACAAGTAATCATAGCGATCAGTTCTATTGTTGGCAACCACATTATCTGAGGGACGACTCAAAACATGCAAAACCTTGAAGTCCTTCTTCCACCTATCAAGCACATACTGAGATGGAATCTCATGAGCTTGCTGCAACTTGAAGACAGACAAAGCATGACGACACAAAATTCCTCTAAACTGAAAAGAACCGCAAATACACTGAACATCCCTCTCTTCTGAATTATAGAGAACGCCATGATTCCTATTCATTGTCTTCTTCCCATCGTCAAGGAAAATGCACTCCTTCACATCAAAAGTAGATATCGTTCCCTCTACCTTGATAAGCGAAGCATGGCAATACATGATAGCTTCTATCTCATCCTGAAATTTCTTAAAAATTTTGAGAGTATAGACTTTGGAGAGCTGCTCTTCCATGTAAAATTTTGACACAGAAGGACGTCGTTTATGAAACGTCTCGAAATTAGCTTGCGCTTCCTTCTCATACTTACTCTGCAAAGCCATTTCATATTTACTAAGAAATTGTTTCATTGTCGTATTGGCATCAACATATCCATCAAAAAAGGCATTACACGATTCATTCCGCTGAGTAGTCGACATACCCGCCCAGAATGCATCCTTGAGATAGACAGGAGCCCAACAATGCCTGCATTCATACAACAGCTTTAACCACTCATTTTCGTGAAGCCCATAAATCTCAATCATCCTCGTCCATTCCTCCTCAAACTCATCAACCCTCAACGAATCATAAACAGCCTTCTGCATCGCCCTATGGATCGACCTGTACTCTGCTAGACCGCCTAATTTTTCGGATACTTTCCTCATAATTTGCCACAAGCAAAGCCGGTGACGAACTCCGGGAAGCACATCGGACACTGCACTTTGAATGCTTCTGCACTGATCCGTGATCACGGCCTTGGGGAATTGACCCAACATGCAGGAAATCCATGATTTCAGCAGCCAAACATAGGTTTCAGATGTTACATCTGAAAGCAGAGCCGAACCTAAGAGCACGGGCTGGCCGTGGTGGTTAACCCCTACAAAGGTGGCAAGTGGCAATTCATACTTGCCGATCACGCAGGATGTATCAAGTTCAACAACATCATTGTAATACTGATAAGCTGCCCTGGATCTTGCATCAGCCCAGAATACATTTCTAACGCACCCTTCCTTGTCCAAATCAATGACATTGAAGAAGTTGGAGTTCTTTGCCTGCATTCGGGTGAAGAACAATCGAAGAGATTCCGCATCACCTTCCCCAAATTTCAGCCTTCCTCTTTCCACCAAGCTCCTGCATCCGCTCTCATTGAAAAGCAACTCCTCCAATATGCCTAACTTATCAAAGGGAGTACGCGTTGACAGTTCCTCAATCGGAGGCGCGTCACCTTCATCGCCGGGCGCGGAACCCTTCTTCTCAAAGCCTGACAAATGCTTGTAGCAGTTCAAGAACCGGACCATGGATGGGCTGACCGGGTGGTTGTGATCCAGGCTTGCAAGCTCCAAATGCAGCAGCCCGTCGCCCCATAGTTTCACACGGATCCTCGCTGGGCAATTGGTCGTGGCAGTCGTCCTCTTCCGAAACTTGGGCTCCGGACGCTTCCGCCCGCCCTTGCAGCACATCAGCTCAAGATACAAGCAGTGGCCTTCTTTGGTAAAGGACGATCTTCGGACAGAAACTCCGAATCCGATTCGGCGGGCGTACTTCTTGTAGAATTTGGAAACCTCCTGGTGGGTTTTGAACACCATGCCAACCTCCGGCACGGCGTCGTAGCCGGACTCATTGCCGATTTCCACGTCCGCAGCATCTTCCTCCATTCGGTCCATGTCGCCGGGATACTCAACGGCGGCATGTCCGGGTATTTCCTGAATCAAGGCCAAGAAGGCAAGGATTAAAACACTAGGATCCGGGACAGGAAGCGAGAAAAAGTTTCGGAGTTGCAGATCGACGGTGAGGTGGAGATTGGAATGAGCAAAAGGAGGGAGATCGAATTCCAACCTGGAAGTTAAGATCGCGGTGTGTTAAGCGGGCACGCCTAGGGTTCCTCGAAGCGGGTCTGCATTCATCCATGGCGGTGCACCGGTGGATAGATAGAAACCAGCAGAGAGTTTGTGGATGAGAAGAGCAAGTTGAAATTTGAGGTCCCTATTTGGGTGAAATTTTTCAGGCCGGGCTTGGTTTGGAAATCTAGATCCGTGTGAGACGAGAGCTTGACATATGGCGTAATCCTAGAAGGTTGGGCGCTCGATTCTCTGACATCTCGTGTCTGAACAATCTCATACCCGTCGGGTGTGACCCTGCTCAGATAGTTGGGACCCGAGGTGTCCTGTGATTGGCTAACATTGATCGGGCTGCGTCTAGCGGGTTTTGGTGTGCGTTTAGAGGAGTGGTCTGCGGATAGCAGTTTTGGCTAGGTTTTATTTAAAACCTAAATTCCCTTCCCCCCAAACCCTACCCAGCCGACTCCCCCCTCCCCTCTTTCTTTTCGCGTGAAGCAGCCCGAGCTCCCCCCCCCCCCCCCCCCCCCCCCCGATCTCCCTTCCTCCTCTCTCTCCTCGTCGGCCTGGAGCAAGGAAGCCCGAGCTCCCTTCTCTCTCTCTCGATTCCTCTCTCTCCCCGTCGGCCTGGAGCAAGGAAGCCCGAGCTCCCTTCTCTCTCTCTCGATCCCTCTCTCTCCCGTCGCCTGGAGTAGGGAAGGCCTTCTCGAGCTCCCTCTCCCTTTCCCGACGCCGCCTAAAGCAAGGAGGACCCGAGCCCTCTTCTCCCTCTCTCCCCGTTAGCCTGGAGCAAGGAGGAGCAGCCCCTGAGCTCTCTTCTCCATCTCTCCCCGTCAGCCTGGAGCAAGGAGGAGCAGCCACCCGAGCTCTACCTCCCTCTCCTCTCTTCCTCGTCAACCCGGAACAAGGGCAGAAGTCTTTGTTGGCTTTTGTGGTCGTTTAGAGTTCAAATCGACATGTGGAGAGCAGATCCGTGCGTGGACAGCCGCTACTTTCACTAGCCGTCAAATCCGGCCACGTTCCCATGCCTCCGAAGCACACTTCAAGGGTAACGACTTTTCTTCTTGGGCAGGTGAAGCCCTTAATTAGCATGATTGCATGGAAGCCCCTCTCCACCAACGGGTGGAGGAAGGGAGCTCTCCGACGGGTCGATGTGTACATCCCCGCTTGTAATTGCATTAGCGTCCGGAAGCGCGAGTACGGATTTAGGCATGCTGTGTGAAGCCCATCCGGATATGTCAAACTGGATTGGTGATGTTCTGGGATTCCCGGAGAAGACTCTGAGGAAGTTGCATACTACTTGCTTGCAGGGGCGAAATATTGCCACCCCAAAAAAGGGGTGGGGTCGATAGGCTCCGGCCCGTTGTAGTTGATCGATGTTCCGCTTGCCACCGCTTGGTAGGACGTTGGCGTACAGGTGTTGCAGAACAAAGAGGGAAATAGCGGGTTTAAGCCCAAGGTTATGCCGACCCGAGAAGGCCTTATTTATTTATATTGCTGGTCTGCGTGCCGAAGTATGGAATTCATATTCCTGTAATCTGTGACGCATGTTCTTTGTTTATCTTTTCTAACGTAGTCAAGTGGGGGTCCAGAGGGAAATTTACTTGGAAACCCCTGAGAGTCGGCTAATAGTCTCTCGGAACAGCGGAGTCACGTTGTTGGCAGCCCCATTTGGTCTGCGTATAGTAAAATTGTTAGGCGGGAGTACGATATTGGTCGACCGGACGAGAAAGGCTTTGCATAGATCCAGGGAGGTGCACCTATGGAGAGGAAGGGGTCGGCTCTGAGATTTTGGCCGGCCAAGAGAGCCCTTCAAAGGTGCCTTAGCTCGGCCTTTGGCTTGGGAGGGGAAGAGTTAGTTAGTCTTCCAGGTGTGCGGTGGGACCTCCACGCTGAGACCTTGGATCTGTACTTCGAGTTCCTAGTCTTGTGTCTAGATCGTCTTGAGCGTAGTAAGTGCGCGGTCACCCCTTTTTTGGGACCCCGAACTCCACAGAGACCGAGAAATCGGTTTCAACAGTGTCTCTGAAGTGACTCTCCGACGACATCTTTTGAGAAGCATTCTAGCAAGCTACTGGTTTGTAGTTTTCCTCCAGATTCTGCGTTGAAATCATCTTCAGCGGATTGTTTAGAGGTAAGTTTCATCGTGATCCATTGTATCTGGGTTTTATGAGTTATTTTTTGGTTTTATGGTTTGTTTTTATGCAATGCAGTCCGATGGTAGTGATGATCTCCGCAGAGATCAATATTGTCTCTGTGGAGAGCATTTTGATCTCTGAGGAGAGCATTTCCATCTCCGTGGAAATCAATATTGTCTCTGTGGAGATCATTTTGGATCTCCTAGGAGATCATTTTGGATCTCCTTAGGGATCATTTTGGATCTATAAGAAGATTAGTTTGACCTTTTACCAGATTATTTTTGATATCCTTCCAAATCAAAATGATCTCCTTACAGATCAATACAAGGGGATAAATCCTGATCTCCTAGGAATTTGCTCTCCAAGAAATTGATTTACCTTAATGCATTACTGGTTCTGAATTTCCAGATCACGCCCATAGATGTTTGTTTTTTGCCTATCTGACAAAACAATGGAGGAAAGAAAGAGTGGAAGTAAGTGTTGGAATCTTGTAATCTAGAAGTAGTCAAGAATTTAGTCTTACTGCCAATGTAATATGAGCCTAAAGGGTCGCATAAAAAAATGTACGAAAATTGGAGTGTTTGATCATGTTAGTTTATGAAACCAAATTCTAAAGTGGCATATATGATATGTTGCACAATATTCGAGGCACACGGCCCGAGGTACGCGCCCGTGTGCCAAGGGCGTGTGTGCTCGAAATGATGGGATAACGGTTGGCATCAGTCCTGGACAAAAAGACATGACTTTTGAAGGAACGCGCCCGCGTGCTGAGGGCATGTGTGCAGTTTTTCATTCCAGAGTCACGAGGAGTTGTCTGCATGAACTGACATAATTTTTGGGACACATGCCCGTGTGCCAATGGCGTGTGCACCTCAAATATCACGTACGGGTTCATACCAATAAATATGACAACTTATCTTAAAGAATGAGTGTCGTTCTCGAAGTTCTTCATACCATAAAACCACCAAGGACACATCTCTACCAAATCAGAACTAAAATTTCGAAGGAGAGAAAAACAATCATCTTCCAGCCCGAGTTCGTTGGACGGACTGCATGGTGTTTCCAACATTCACGTGGATACCTCTAGAGATGCAGATGTTATTCTGCGTTTGGGCTCAAATGCCAGTTATTCTCCTCGAAATTTGATTTTGACATAGGTATAAACTTCTTTCTTGATTTACTGTGTTTTGCATGGATCCTGTCAAGAGTTTCCTGTATTTTAACTGCGCATTTGATACTATATCTCAACTCTAGATAATAGATATTATCTCAACTCTAGATAATATTTTTCAATTATTGTTGGGCAAGTTTCAATTATAGTTGAGCGACTGGAGGAGAACGATAAACAACTCTTGAAGGATTCCCATGTTTGGTCTTTATTCCATGCTCCTAAGGTCCCACAAAATATATTGATGTTGTATTCCTTGGTGACATTGAATGATGAAAGTCGGGATAAATTCTATGTTGGTTTGAGGGTCCTGACATACACCACTAATGAGGTAAGTCTAATTTTGGGTTTGCCCAATCATGGGGTGGAAGTTGTATTTCAAGTCAATCATATGCCACAAGGAATAAAGTTGATTTGAAGAATGAGTTGATTGAAATGGAGAAGACCAACTGTTATGTAAATTTGAAATCTCTATTTTTACATATGATGTGCAATTTTTTCTTTCCCTCCCGTGTTGAGCACATTCCAAAGTTGTATGAGGAGTTTTGCGAGCTTGAGAACTTCAAAAAATATAATTGAATCCAAGTTATACATTCATTTTAATGAGCAGTGTTAGGAGTACATCGAGTAAGCTGCCTCATATTCTCTCCGACCAAATTCAATAACAGCCAGAAGCCCCCTTGGGATATGTATATGGATGTACACATGTATTGATTGTGAGTGAATTATATGTTGAACTCTCATTTTTTATATCTTCATTTTAGTGTTTCTAACCCAACCTTAATTATGGTTACAGATTTGGTTTTTGGAGCATACTAATAGCATCCCTCTGCATTTTCCTGATCGAAGACCACGAATTTTGAGATGGTCCGACAAAGCATCGTTTAATCTGAAAGAATTGTTGATCGCCATACTTGCCACGACTGATGAGCAGGTTAGTAATTATGTTCTAAAAGACTAGATGTGTCACCACCATCTATTTTTGATATTCATCCCTTGTCAATAAAATTATATACATAACATTTAGTGAAACCCAAATTTTGAGATCTTACTTCGTCGGCTAGGCAAGAGTACGCATTTGATGTTCTAATGCCCGCTTCAGTCATTGATTTCACGGGTTTGCTTAGGCATTCTGATGAGTGTATTTTATATAGTAATTTTGGCTTTAGTAGCTTGGTTTTCCTATGATTTTTCTCATTTTTCATTTGATTCTAGCATAAAATTGCTTATAATCCTTTCTGGTGTCATATGAGCATCTTATCACTATTTGGAGCTTGTTTTCATTCATTCCATGCATGAGGGAGACTTCCTCTCCCTCCCATTTTATTTTCTTATTTTTGTATTGATGTATGACTATGTGGATGTTGTTTATTTGTGTGTCCTGGAGTTTTTTGTGCATGTACAAGCCTCGTGTAGCTTCCATCGGGTGTTTGAGCCCTATTTCATTAAAGAAGCCACTAGTCGTGCGTTTTTGTTCTCGCACAAGTAGTTGACTCCTCTACACACGACCACTGGTCATGCATGGTCATTTGCCCAAATTATCTCGTGGATTGCACAGGTAGCTAGGCGCACGGGTACTGGACCTCCATTGCACACGACCACTAGTCATGCACATTTTATTATTTTTCCCTCCAAGCATCGTACCTTTTCCCGACAGTCCAGGCTCATTCGTGTACGCTTAGTGGAAAATCCTTCGCGCACGACCACTGGTCGTGCACCTGCTCATGCTAGGTCAAAATTCTGCACGGACTATAAATACGCAGTTTCACGATTTCTTCTTAATCAGGTCTTTGGGATCGCAGTTTTCACTGGTTTTTTCCCCAAGGCACTAGGGTTTCACCCCTAGGTCTCCTCCAACCTCCTCAAGCACTCTAAAGGTAAAGAAGGTGATTTGCAAGGTTTCATTAATGTTTCAAGTCGAAGCACTTGACGTGGAGGTAAACAAACCGTAGAGAAGACATGACTAAGATGAGGTGACAGCTCTCTCCTGTATCGTGGACGATAGCCAAGGAAGAGTTGGAGGAGCTGGTGGACCAAGTTATTCTCCCCTTTGAATCTAAGGAAGAGTCTCTTATTTCCTCCACATCAAGGAGTGGTAACATGTAACTCTCCCTTAAATTTTAAAGTGTTTGTAATCCTAATTGACATGTACTCTAAAGCATCTACACACCATGACTATTGGGTGTAGATGTTCATAGTTACATTTTCTATTGTGGATGGTTTGGATGAGATAGATTATGATCTTATTGTGATTTTGTGATTGTGTTGGGAAAAAATAACCTCTAGATTTATCTTACAAATTATGTAAAAGTGAGTTCATCATCTAGGATTCATTACCCATGTTGTATAGTGAGGGTAATATGGTCATTAGATGTCCTAGGATGATACACTCATATTAGGGTGTGAAAGACCAGTTCAAAGGAGTACAAAATTCACCTGAGTTAATTCTACGTCGAATAGAAGTCGACGCAGCTTCGACTGCAAGTCGAAGTAACTTCAAATAGAAGTAAGGATAATTCAGACTGGTAGCCGATGTATCAGTTGAAGTCGACGCAATGTCGAAATGTATTCGACGCAGAAGGAAGAGTCAGTCAAAGTAGCATTTGAAGTCGACGCAACTTCGAATTATATTCAACGCAGAAGTTGGAGTTCAATGTCCAGATCTTCATATCGACTGATATGTCGATAAGCACTCGACGCAACATCGATATCATAGTTCATTTCAAAGCTGAGGAAGATGTCAAAGCAACTTCTACTAGAACTCAGAGGTGCGTCGATAAAAATACAAAGTTATTCGACGCAACGTCGAATACAGACACAGAATTAGAATACTTCATGTATTCTAGTCTGAAGCTTATTCAGAGGATATAATCGGAAGTTATTTGAATTCTAACGGGTCGTCCATAATCAAGAAGGGAAAGAAGAATTCCAGAGATATACTAACGATATATTTGGATGTTATTCAAAAAGGATTTGGACGGGCTGTCAACAGAAATGGAAAGAGATAAATACTACCTCTCGGACATTCCTACTAGGGAAATAACAGAATAGGAAAGTAATTCATCATTATTCGATAGAAAAATAAGTATACATAAGAAGATAGAGAACAAGAATAATCAACATACAATAGTCTTCTTCTCCTTCATCTTTTTGGATTTTACAGAAAAGATAGAACAGATCTTTGTACTGGACAACACAACAAGGCTTCTTCTTCTTCTTTCTCTCACAGCAAGAAGCCTACAGATAAACATAAATCATCTTCAGGATCTGGAATTTCATAATCTTTGCATCTCTCTCAAGCAAGGATTCATCTACTGAACAGAGATCCATACAAACACTATGTGCATGAATCCTCAATGATTGCTGCAGTAGGATTCAATCAGAAGAATCATCTTCTCTTCTTCTTCTTCCTTACTCTTTCTTTCACTTTTGTAAACTGAGTAAAGAGTCCTTAGAATCCATCTTCAAAGGATTCTAGCTTGGTTATAAGAGTCTCCTTAACAAAAGACTTAGACCTTGGTTCAAGATCTCCTTATCAAAAGATCTAGCTTGGTTTTATGAGTCTCCTTAACAAAAGACTCAGACCCTAGTTCTAAGAGTCTCCTTATCAAAAGAATCAGACACTGGATAGTGTATTCAAACCAAGGTGGTAGAAGAGTGGAGTACCCATATTTTGGGGAACCACTATAGATTTTGTCTCAATCTGTGGTGTGAATTTTCTGTGTTGTCCATTTTTTATTTCTTTAATTCTGTGTTTGTTTTATTCTAGATTGGATTTCTGAATGCACAATTGTTAGAAGTATTTTATTGCTCTGTGCATAATTTATAGAAAACTTTTAAAACTCTATTCATCCCCCCTCTAGAGAATACTCAGAAGACTCACTGTGCACTTTCAACTACTCAACTAATACAAGAGTTCGTAACTTAATTAATCTATTGTGACCAATGTTTCAGTGTTGTCTTGTTCCTTTGTCCCTTACATCTAGATTGAAATTAAGGCATGGAACGCGTCACCCTCTTAATAATTCAATCTTAGTTTCTTGATCAATGACAAACTTCTCATGTGCTTCCCAAGCACTTGGGATTCAAGGATCTGGGTCATCAGAGAGTCCAAATGTCATAGAGAGATCTCCACTAATGTCTTGCTATGCAAGATCAAGTCATATGAACAACTACTGTTAGTTATGGAACTATCACCAAGAGGGGGGGGGGGGGGGGGGGGGGGGGAATAGGTGATATGGCTGTTTTTAAAATTTTATGCACAATAACTAAATAAATCTAGCACAGTACATCAACAAACCACAGAAACAGAGCACACAAGAACACCATATGTATAGTGGTTCCTCAAGACAGGGTGTCTTGAGTAGTCCATTGTCCCTCTGTGCCTTTCTAGCAGTGTGTTAGGGTCGACAAACTCCGCCAAAAATCAAGCCCGCAAGCCATACAAACGCAGGCCCTCAAGCTCTACAACTAAGGCCCTCAAGCCCTACAGCTCAGGCCCTCAAGCCCTACAACTAAGGCCCTCAAGCCCTACAGCTCAGGCCCTCAATCCCTACAACTCAGGCTGCAAGCCCTACAATCTCAGATCTGAAACAGATCCTACAACTCAAGCATGTAAAAGCCCTATAGAAAAATAATAAGAAATACTTATTTAGCCGGATGAAGATTGGCTTCTGGACTTGAAGAGAATACTTTTGATGTTTTCTTGGACAGCACAGATTCCTCTTCAATCTTTTCTTGAAAATCTGGAACAATTCTTATCAGCCGAGGTTGCTAGACTGAAATGGAGAACACTTGATGAAGATCGTTTTGTTCTCTGGTTCTTGTTCCTTCTTCACGCAGCCTTGTTACTGCTCTATTGATTCGTGCGTATATTCTCTTTTTCACTTCTTCGAATTAGGGTAGACACTTATCTCTTTTATATGACCGAGGAGCCATCTAACGGTCTCCTATGATGTCCTTTAAGTGTCAGAGACCCATTCCATAACGACACACGCTGATTGGACCATCGGGAAGCGACATTAAATGCAGACAGCGTGATTTGAAATATTTTTATCTATCTCGATGATATTTGCAATGTCTTGACAACAGAACTTGTCGTTACGACGATCCATCTTGGACTTGGACAAACCTTCAAGTCTTCTTAACTCTTTTTTAGAGAAGGATATCTCGACGATACAAGATATCACAGTTGCACTTACACTCACGACGATATGAAGTCATCTTAAAGATGTCTTCGTAAGCTTGATGTCGACTTGCGGTCTTCTCGGCAATGCCGTTGAAACCATACTGTCTTATCAATGATATCGTCTTGAACACTATGACTTCTCGTCGATATCGTTTTGATCATCTTGACGACAAGCGATTCTTCTTCTATAAGTTGTCTTCACGAGTTCTCCCTTAGCCTTCTCGATGACTAGGCTTCTTTACGATGATGTCGTCGACATTGCCGAATACTTTGACTTAAGTCTTCTTAGACCTTACAGCGATATCGTCGTGTGATTCCGGTTGACACGACGATACTGGACTTGATCGATCCTTCTTGTTCTTACGATGATATCGTCGTGTGTACTTTGATGTCACAACGATATCGTCAAATTGTCCACATTATCTCGATGATAACTGACATGACCTTCTGCTTATCTCTGAGAGTGATCTCAACTATCTCTGAGAGTAATCTCGACGATGTATGAGTACTTATTCGACGATATGTCCAGTCCTTCTCGACGATTTTAGACTAGATTGGAGAAGTACTGGACATATGGTTTAATCTCTGCAAATGTAAACTAAGCATACCATCAAATACATAATGCTTTTTATCATTAACCTGAGCACTTCTTCAAATCAGGAACATTGATGTGCACTGTTCCCAACAATCTCCCCCTATTTGAAGAAGTTCTAACTCACCTCAATGATAAATGCCACACATAGAAAGAATTGAAATTGAGGCAATTCAAATCGATTCAACTACCAAACATTATATAAATAGAGTTAATGTTTTTAAACAAAAAAATTCAATCATTTGCTCATTCCATTCTTAGACAAAACATTCTTTTAGAAGTAGCTTTCAACCTTTGTTGTTGATGCTTCTGCCTTTCCTCTTCTACCTTTCATAGAAATGGATGGGCATGGGAATTTTCTTTGGAGAGGGAGGAGGACCATGAGGGAATGCCAGCTTGTGATTCCTCCTTTTCTCCATTTCCTTGCGATGTTGATTCAAGTTAGTTGAGTAGTATACTCTCTCAGAGCTTTCTTGAGGGTATCCAAATTCTATCCAACTTTCTGAGATAATACACCTGGAGGTAGGACTCCACTTGCCTGCTTGTGGATCCTGCTCAATTTCCATCAGTCTCTTCTGTTTGTACTTCCTGCTCAGAAGTTTCTTCATTTTCTTTGATGATGTTGACTCTCCAAATTCAGCACCATATTCTTCTAAATCTGTGCTTACAGATGGTTCAGCTAATTCATAACAATGTTGGTGGGCAAGAGTGAAGACAGCTGTCCTAACAGGTCTTGGGTGAACCTTACAGGTGTGAGTATGAAGTGGAGCTGGTCTCACCACCTTTTGGTTCACCTTCTTCGGAACAGGCTTGGTAGGACCAGCCTTTCCTTTGCTTTTGAGTGTTGTTTCTCCAGGTCCATGGACAAAAAGACCTGGATTCTTCATCTAAATCTCCTCATGGTGTGCTTTAAAAGAACTTAGCCCAAAGCCTGCTCTTCTATTTGTGATAGAGGGCTTAGTGCCACTTGCAGAGCAAGCATTGGGCAGATGACCATATGAAGATTCCTGGTCAAAGGGGTTTGATGTCAGCAACACCTTCTTAAAAGAGGGTTGCTCTTCAGAGGCTTTACCCTTGACTATCTCACTATTGAATCCTATACCAGCTCTGAATGGTGCAGAGAAACTGTCAATAATGGGAAGGACAGTCTTGGGTTTGGAAAAGCTGCCAACTATTTTCTTTTCAGCCAGCAGCATTTCCTCAAGGTCCTTGATGACCTTGTTCTTCCGAGCCAGTTCAGCATTTTTGAGCTTTGTGGCTTCCTTGAATATGTCCACTTCCTTGCTCATAGCAGCCAGCTTCTCAGCTGTCTCCTGGAGCTCAGAGTGGGTAGTTCTCAAGGAATCCAACTCCTTAGTCTGAGCTTTGAGGAGTTTCTTGCTTTTCTTGAAAGCTTTCCATAAAGCTTCATATTGTTGTATCAGTTCAGTTTCAACCTCATATGAGGATCTTGAGGATGTGTTGTTGGAAACAGACTCACCTTCATCATCATGCAATGAATCTGCCACTGATCTAGAATTAGAAGCAGATAAGGGAACTCTGATTAGTACTTTCCCAGGAGATATATTGTCATCCTGGATTTCTTCATTTATGGCCATAAGGCCAATAAGTGCTTCCTCCTCGGTTTCTGAAGAGCTTGAATCAGAATCACTTAGGGTTCTAATTTTCTTTGCTATAAACCCTTTTTCAAATTTCTTCTTGTCCCTTGACCTTCTTTTGTCTTCATAGTTCTTTGATTCGCTCTTCTTGGAAGGGCAATCAGCAATCATGTGACCGACTTTATTGCAGGAATAACAGACAGTGTTAGTTAAATCAAATTTACTAGGTTTTGATTTGTACATGTCTTCCCTTGAGGATTTAGATCTGTCATATTGACCAGATCTTATGGAGCTTGAAGAAGATGGTCTGTAGCTGTCTCTTCTCCTTCTAGAGATCAGTTTTTTGAACTGCTTAGATAGGAGGGCCATCTCTTTGTCAATGTTGTCAGATTCTGATGTGCTGGCATCAGAATCTTCACTGCCTTCAGATCTGTCCTGATATGCAGGAGTCTTGCCCTTGGATCTCCTTATGCTCTCAGCCATAAGAGCTACTGATCTTTATCTAGTACTCCCCCTTGAGCTTTCTTCTTCAGCTTTTCCGGTGTTAAGTTGAAGCTCATGGGAGAGCAACTTCCCATATAGGTTCTTTGGCTTCATGTTGCCCTGTTGACCCATTTCTCTAATTGCACAAATTTTAATGTCTCATTCCTTAGTGAGGGATCTAAGGAAATTATCATTTAGATCTGAATTTGTGAATTCTCTTCCATAGTTCTTCAGCCAATTTACTTATCTTGAAAAATCTCTCATAGCAGTTAGAAATATTTTCATTCTTGCCTTGCTTGAAGGCCTCATACTCCTGATTCAGAAGGGATTTCCTGTCATCCCTTACTTCTTCAATCCCCTCCATGTAAACAACTAGGGAGTCCCACATCTCCTTATCAGTTTTACAGTGAATAAGGTTTTCGAGGGTTGAGCCATCAATTGCACTCACAATAATGTTTTGTACTCTCTTATCTAGGCTTACCAGTGCAAGCTCATCCTTGCTCATATCAACATATTTCTTTGGCACTATTTGAGTAGGATCAATGGTAGATGCAGTCATGGGGGTGAAGGGACCCTCTTGAACTGCCACAAACACCCTGGGATCAGCAATTTTCATGAAAAGTCTTACCCTTTATTTCCAAATAGGAAAGTTCTCTTTGGTGCAGGTTGGGAGCTTCATGGATATCATTTCTCTGTGTTGATCACCTCTATCCATAATGAATAGTTCCAAGATCTAGATCTGACAATTAAGTCACTCTTTGATCAACCTCCCTCTGATACCACTTGTTAGTTATGGAACTATCACCTAGAGGGGAGGGGGAATAGGTGATATGGCTATTTTTGAATTTTTATGCACAAGAACTAAACAAATCTAACACAACACAACAACAAACCACAGAAACAGAGCACACAAGAACACCAGATGTATAGTGGTTCCTCAAGACAGGGTGTCTTGAGTAGTCCACTGTCCCTTTATGCCTTTCTAGCAGTGTGCTAGGGTCGACAAACTCTGCCAAGACTCGGGCCCGCAATCCCTACAAACTCAGGCCCTCAAGCCCCACAACTCAGGCCCTCAAGCCCTACAGCTCAGGCCCTCGAGCCTTACAATACTCAGGCTCTCAAGCCCTACAGCTCAGGCCCACTAGCCCTACAATACTCGGGACCTCAAGCCCTACAACTCATGCCCACAAGCCCTACAATCTCAGATCTGAAACAGATCCTACAACTCAGGCTTGTAAAAGCCCTACAGAGAAAGAATAAGAAATACTTATTTAGCCGGATGAAGATTGGCTACTAGACTTGAAGAGAATGCTTTTGATGTTTTCTTGGACAACACAGATTCCTCTTCAATCCTTTCTTCAGTCTGGAACAATTCTTATCATCCAATGTTGCTGGACTGGAACTTGGAGAACACTTGATGAAAATCTTTTTGTTTCTCTGGTTCTCGTTCCTTCTTCACGCAGCCTTGTTACTGTTCTATTGATTTGTGTGTATATTCTTTTTTTTTTTCACTTCTTCGAATTAGAGCATACACATATCTCTTTTATATGACTGAGGAGTCATCTAACGGTCTCCTATGATATCCTTCAAGTGTCAGAGGCCCATTCCATAACGACACGCACTGATTGGACCATCAGGCGGCGACATTAAATGCAGACAGAACGATTTGAAATATCTTGATCTATCTCGACGACATTTGCAATGTCTCGACGACAGAACTTGTCGTTACGGCAATCTATCTTGGACTTGGACAAATCTTCAAGTCTTCTTAACTCTTCTTTAGAGAAGGATATCTCGACGATACAAGATATTACAGCTGCACTTGCACTCACGATGATATGAAGTCATCTTAAAGATTTGGTCGTAATCTTGATGTCGACTTGCGGTCTTCTCGACGATGTCGTTGAAACCATACTATCTTATCGACGATATCGTCTTGAACACTTTGACTTCTCGTCGATATCGTTTTGATCATCTTGATGACAATCGATTCTTCTTCTGTAAGCTGTCTTCACGAGTTCTCCCTTAGTCTTCTCGACGACTAGGCTTCTTTACGACAATGTAGTCGACATTGCTGAATACTTTGACTTAAGTCTTCTTAGACCTTACAACGATATCGTCGTGTGATTCTGGTTGACACGGCGATACTGGACTTGATCGATCCTTCTTGTTCTTACGATGATATCGTCGTGTGTACTTTGATGTCACAACGATATCATCGAATTGTCCACATTATCTCGACGATAACTGACATGAACCTTCTGCTTATCTCTGAGAGTAATCTCGATGATGTATGAGTGCTTATTCGACGATATGTTCAGTCCTTCTCGACGATTTTAGACTTAGTGAGATTGGAGAAGTAATGGACATATGTTTTAATCTCTGCAAATGTAAACTAAGCATACCATCCAATACATAATGCTTTTATCATTGACCTGAGCACTTCTTCAAATCAGGAACATTGTTGGGCACTGTTCCCAACAACTACTAACGAGCAGAGCTGAGATAGAAGCCAAGGAGAAAGTCTCAACTCCCAAAGAAAGGACTATAGCTTTGAAGGTAGCTAAAGTAAAGTCTTCCACCTCTGAAGAAGAGATGTTCAATCTCTTGGCCAGAAGATTTAGAAGTTGGGTCAAGTCTGAAGACTCCGGAAGGAAGGAAAGGAGCTCAAATAAACCAAGGTTTGATAAGACTCCAAAGCAGGAAATAATCTGCTTTGCATGCAGAAAACCTGTGCACATTGCCACTGAATGTCCTAAAGAGCAAAAGGATAGAAGCAGCAGTAAGAAGAAGCATAAGACGAAGTCCTTTAGGAAGAAGGACAAGAAGAAGGGAAAATGTTTCATAGTTGAAACCTGAAGTGACTCAAAATTTGAGTCATGCTCTTCTTCATCTGATAGTGATGAAGAATGTACTGCTGAAGAAGCCTGTCTAATGGCTTTAGAAGATTCAACTGAAGAAGATCAGGTATCCTTATTTAATGAATTTGATTTTTCTTCAAAAGACTTTAAAAATTGATTTAAAGATTTTTGTCAAGACTATCTTAATAGTAAAAAAGAACTTAAAATAATTAGAGAAGAATTAGAAGACCTTAAGAAAGATAATTTATATTCAGTTAATTATGAATTAAGAAATCAGATATATAGGAAAGAAATAGAAATAAATAAACTAACTAATGAAAACTCAAATTTAAAAGAAGAACTTACAAAGGCAAAAGCCTTTTGAAGACTCACTCAATAGGAGGAGTCAAAAGCTTAAGGATATTACACAGAATCTCTCCATGAGATTTAAGCACCTTGGTTTAGGAGCAGATCCATCCACTAGCACAATAATCCCTAGCAAGCCTGCTTGGGAAAATCCTATAGTGTTCATTAGACCTAATGAAAATCAATTTAATAACAACTTAGAACCTTGTAAAGAATTGAATAACAACCTTAATAAGATCGCAGTATTCTATAGGGTAAACATTGCTGAACAAACAAGAATTCTAGGTAAGCACCCCTTAGAAAATTCAATCAATAATTATCAAATTATTGATAAAAGGAATTAACGTCGAATAGAACTTGACACAATTTTATAGATACGTCGAATGCAACTCAACGGAGTTCTGCATATGCTTCGACATCAACTCGAAGCGGGTATGAAGGTGCATCAAATTACACTCGACGTAACCACTATTCTGCATCGACTTATTATCGATGCAACTATGCAAACACATTGTATTACACTCGATGCAACTCTAGAAATGCGTCGAATTCTTCTCGACGCATGTTTCCAGCAAATGATTTTAAAACATCTAGAATTCTCTCTCCTATTTCTCACTACAATTCTAGAAGCTTCTACTGTTCTAAAATTGGGCACAAGGCCAAACATTGCTGGCATAATAAACCAGCACTTCTTCAACTTAAGGGGTATCCTGAACAACCAACTTATTCTTTCATAACTCCTTATGATGATAGAAGAAATGGACCCCAGCAAGTGAGTGTCTGTACTAATGCTTAAATTCATGTTATTCTTACACAAACCAGTTGTGGTACCTGGACAATGGATGTTCCATGCATATGACTGGAGCAAAAGAGGTGCTGGAAAACTGCAAGACCAAGGAAGGCCCTGAGGTAATCTTTGGTAACTACCACTCTGGTCAGACCAGAGGATATGGTGTGCTCAGAGTTGGAGAAATCTCCTTCTCCAAGGTAGTTTATGTTGAGGGCCTTCAACATAATCTAATCAGTATTAACCAATTATGTGATGGTGAATACAAAGTTGTATTCACTAAGTCTGTATGTCATATAGTTAGTTATGTAACTAATCAAATAGTAATGACTGGACTTAGAAAGGGTAAGGTATTTGTAGTAGATTTTGATTATGTTAAGTCTGAAGTTTGTTTGTTTAACTCAAACCTAGAAAATAATGAATTATGACATAGGAGACTTAGTCACTTAAATTTTAAAACAATAGCTAAGCTATCCAAGCATAACCTAGTAAGAGGCTTACTAATTGGTAAGTTTAATAAAGACCATCCTTGTAGAGTCTGCCAACTAGGAAAACAAACCAAATCATCATTCAAACCAATTGGTAAGAATGATTCCCCTAGAACCTTCTATCTGTTGCATATGGATCTATATGGTCCTATCTCCACTCAAAGCTTAGCAGGTAAGTCTTATACATTAGTCATTGTAGATGAATTTTCTAGATTCAGCTGAGTGTTCTTTCTAAAAGCTAAGTCAGAAACCTTCAAGATCCTCTCAAGGTTCATTAGACAGATTCAATCTGAATTCATTACTCAGGTTGCTATGATTAGGAGCGATCATGGTACTGAGTTCAAAAACCAGTTAATCAATAGATTCTATGAGGATGAAGGGATAAGACAAAGCTTTTCAGCTCCTAGGACCCCCTAACAAAATGGGGTGGCTGAAAGGAAAAAAATGGAACCTTAATTGAATACGGAAGGACATTATTGGCTGAATCCAATTTGCCAAAGACTTTTGGGTTGAGGCAGTGAATACATCCAACTATGTTCTGGATAGAAGTCTCATCCACAAAACTAAGTTAAAGACTCCTTATGAATTATTGAAAGGAGAGGCACCTATAGTCACATACTTTAGAATTTTTTGGTGTGCTTGCTTCATTCTGACCAATGGAAAGAGACAACTTGCCAAATTTGACAAGAAGGATGATGATGGGATATTCTTGGGATACTCCTCATCAAGCAAGGCCAATAGGTGTTATAATAAGAGCTCTCTCAAAATTGAGGAGTCAATGCATGTGGTGTTTGATGAGACTAACATGTTCTTCAATGAGAAGGAAACTTACACCAATGTTATATTGCAGGAAGAAGATCAAGTTGAAAGGCTCAGCATTATAAATCACTCATCAACCTGCCAGGACAAAGGAAAACAACAAACTGACAATGAATCAGATGAAGATTCATATGCATATGATGATGTCATTAAAGCACCTGCTCTACCAGAAACAGAGATTACTATATATGAAGAAAATAGTGCTCCCACGGTCAATGAGGAAGAAGAAATCCATGAAGATGTGAATCCACTCAACAGTTCAGCAAGAACTAGGATAATCCTAAAAGATCACCCTCCATCTCAAGTTATAGAAAATATGACAGTGGGAGTGAAGACATGAAACCAGGTCACAAATGATACTATGTTGCAGTGCTTCCTCTCACAATACGAGCCAAGAAAGTTTGAAGAAGCAGATAGTTATCCCCACTAGATAGCTGACATACAAGAGGAGATTGCACAGTTTAAAAGAAACAAAGTCTGGTCTCTAGTTGAAAGACCAAGAAATTACCCAATCATAGGAATAAAATGGGTATATTAAAATAAGATGGACTCAAATGGAGTTATAGTCAGGAACAAAGCCAGACTTGTTGCTCAATGATACAAGCAAGAGGAGGGAATTGACTACAATCATACATTCGCTACAGTGGCTAGACTAGAAGAAATCAGAATGTTCCTTGCTTATGCTGCACATATGAAGATATATGCATATCAAATGGATATAAAGAGTGCTTTCCTAAATGGAACTCTTCAGTAAGAAGTATATGTGGAGCAACCCCCAGGTTTTGTCAATCCATATCATCCCTCCTTTGTTTATAAATTAGATAAAGCATTGTATGGTCTTAAGCAATCTCTAAGAGCTTGGTATGAGACATTATCCACCTTTCTTCTAGAACACTCTTTTATAAGAGGTAAGGTGGATAAAACACTTTTCACTAGAGCACATAAAAATCAGTTACTTCTAGTATAGATATATGTAGATATAATATTTGGCTTAATAGACCAAAGACTTTGCAAAAGGTTTGCTGACCTAATGCAGTCTAAGTTTGAGATGAGTAGCATGGTGGAATTATCCTACTTTCTTGGCCTCCAAGTAAAGCAAAATGCAGATGACATTTTCATATCTCAATCCAAGTATACCAAAGAGCTTATCAAGAGGTTTGGGATGGAAAATACCTCTGTCATGAAAACCCTCATGGCTACCAATACTGTACTTGATAGAGATGAAAAAGGTAAGTCATTTGATCAGAAGACTTACAGAGTAGCCATTGGCTCACTCCTCTACCTTAGAGCTAGCAGATCAGATATCATGTTTGTTGCATGTATATGTGCTAAATTTCAAGTTGACCCAAAAGAATCCCACATGAGTTCTGTAAAAAGAATACTCAGATATCTAAAGGGTACACCTGAACTTGGCTTATGGTATCTCACAGAATCTGGATTTAATTTAGTAGGCTATTCAGATATAGATTATGCTAAATGCAGGCTTGATAGAAAGAGAACTTCAGGAACTTGTCAACTCCTGGGTGCTAGACTGATCTCCTGGTTTAGTAAAAAGCAAACCTCAGTCTCCACTTATACAGTTGTAGCTGAGTATATAGCTGTAGGAAGTTGCTGCTCACAAATATTGTGGATGCAAAATCAGTTGTTAGATTGCAATTTTACTCTTGAGAACTCCACAATATTCTATGAAATTCTAGTGCGATTTCCATAACTTCAAATCATGTTCTCCATAGTAGAACTAAGCACATAGAGATAAGGCACCACTTTCTCAGTGATAATGTAGAGAAGGATAAGATCAATTTTCAATACATTTGTACTAATAATCAAAGGGCTGACATATTCACTAAGCCACTTGATAAAAGCAAGCACAATTTCTTCATCAATGCACTGAGAATGCTTGATGGAGCACTTTAGGTCACATTTATTATGTAATAAAACCTAATTTTCCTAGAAAGGTATTGCTGAGAAAAACAACAAAATTTTTGAGGAAAATATGACTGTTCATTCAAAACTGCGTCAAATACAAATTAACGCACCGTTGATTTCTACTCGACGCCAGCTTCGAGGGATGACAAGGATAGTTCATTCGAAAAGCACTCGACGCAGTGTCAAATTCATATCGACGCATACATCGACATAATAGTTGCTGCTTTCATTCGAAGCCTCGTCGAATTCTACTCGACGCCACGTCGACTTTTCAATGCGCGCACTGACTTGGCTTCTAGAAGCTACTTTGACACATATTAGCACGCTAAATCCACTTCTTTTCGACGTTGCTTCAAGTGCAACCCTAAGTTGTGACGAATTGTCTTCTAAAATAACGCAGTCGTTAGAGTTTATTGTGCTTTCGAATGATCACATGGATATGGGTATTGTATATCATGTTCACATGGATATGGGTATTGTACCTGTAGTTCTTGCACATTATAAACACACATAAGCATGATCAAATACATAGTGGGATTTGTTATCCTCAAACGTAGCGACGTGAAACGTATGTTCCAACAAGGTTTAGAAGAGCAGTAAGGCAGTAGACGTAATCGAGATGAGCTCGGTTCAAATTGTTGGAGAACCAGCTCTCTCTACCAATGCTTCTGGTCGTTTTATCTATCATGTAAATAAGGAAACTATTAATGAAATTCCCATAGCTGAATATGCAGAGGGGGAAAGAAATCCCCAAGCTTCTCATCGCATCAGGCACCAGATCAAAGAAGAACTCTTGCATGTCGACTACGATAAAGACCGTTAGAACACCCGTGATAATATAATGAGTAAACAACCATAATATGCTCATTGGAAGAACTGAAGTTGGCACGTCTACCAAGACAAATTCCCTTGCATTTTCAAGCCTCCTCATCTCCACGAGAGCTGATATTACCATCAAAACACATGAAAACATAAATCTCATGCCAATGTGTTGAAGTTTCTTGATGCCCGAAGAAATTCCTGTCTTATTTTTCCTTAAGGGAACGACGATTTGGTCGTAGACTAGGATGATAACAGCAGTTCTGGCATGGTTGATGCTTCGTAACCTTGCTGCGGGAAGTTGGAAGTTTGATCCTATCTTCCTCTCCAACGTGCACCCTTGTTTGATGAAGAAAATTTCCCACTAGCAGAAGGCTAGAGTATAACCCAAGCAAGTTTCCCAAATTGGAAATAATCAAAGTAGGCCCTTTAATTCTTCCATCCCCTCGGGCAATGGACTTTCTCCGCCACTATTAGGTCGACATGGGGAGAAGTAGTCGATAGAAAACAAAGTTGAACAGTTAGGTGTTTAAAATGAAGTGATTAGTGCAATTAAGGTGGGTAGGAACATATACCTTACTGGAGTCTTTCATTTATTAAAGTATAAGAGAGGAATTTTTACCTTGATTGACGGTAGGAGCCATGGTAGTGTTCTTTTTCTTCATCTGCTTCAGATATGGTTGTTGGAACATGCGTTCTACATCTCTCAGGTTTGATAAATAACAAATCCCAAGTTGTATTTGATCATACATGTTTTGGGTATATTGTGTGGGTTTATAGGTGTGAAGTCGGACAAGAACTCAAATCTTTGTGATCTACCCCTGACGCTACTGATACCGCTGGGTGCTAGCTCAGGCTACATGTTGACTAGATGTGCTTAGCTTCAAGGAACTATAATCGAGACAAATCATATCGACTAGATGTTACTGCTGGACATTAGCCTTAATGTCGGCGCTAACAAGTCGTCTAGATGGCCAACATCGTCTTGGCAGAAGATATCATTGAGACAACACATATAGACTGGATAAGGTTGCTACCGCTGGTGCTAGCCCTACCTCCAAGTGTTATCCATGTCGACGACAAGCAAGGATCGACTTGACGAACTGCATATCGACTGGATTGAGATTTCATCGAGACCATACTCTTCAACTACCGTCGCGTGTTACTGCTACCACGCGCGCAATCTGGATGTCCACGTCAGCGATCTGAGGACTCAACGTGGGAAACTGGTCCGCAATAAGACCAATGTTCAAGGAAAGGACTGCCACCTTCCTTATCTGCCTTTGACCAGCTGGGCAAGTTGCCAAACAACCAAGGCTACCGCGCCACACTAACTCTAATGCGCCACTCTAAGTAATGATCACAAGGAAAGCTCTGTCGCCTTCCTTACATGGAGCAGGATAGCTGGGAGGAATACGCGTAAATAGACCTACCGTCGGGCGCTAGCGATGCCGTCGACGGTAGCTTATTTTAAACTCTTATAAAATAGATTTCTTTTCTCCTATTTCATAGAGGCTCTGGGTATAGAACCCTAGAACAAACAGAGCAGACTTTCAGCCGTATCTACCACAAGGAGTCGCCAACTAAGGAGAAGGACTCTTTTCCGCACTCAAGCATGAAGAAGATCTTTGGAGTGCGCAGACAATGAACGTGAATCAGAGAACGATCATGTGCACGAAGAACGTGAACCAAAAGCACCCATCGCTCACCGCCTCCGTAGACAACTTTTGAGGGAGCATAATTTTCTCTTCTATCTTTTGTATTTCTTTTCTTTCACCTTTTGTATCGTGGAGAAATCGACCGGGGAGGTCGTTGGAATCCTGGGAGGAATCCGTGAAAAATTGTCTGGGAAGGGCATCTAGATCGGGGAGATCTAGTGGGCTCGAAGACTTTCTAGGTGGGAAGGGAGAGAGTCGACTCAAAGACCTTCGGGGAGAAGGGAGAGAACCAACTGGTCCTCATGGGGAGGGTCGGTATAAAAAACCCAAGAGTTTTTGATTTGTCACTTCCGATCTCCGACGTCATGGAGATCTAGTTTTGTAATTCTAAACCTAACTTTAATATTATAATGTATTTCATTCCTCTTGTTTTACTTTGTAATTACATATGACTCTTATTGTGTCGTGAAATAGTTTTCTTATGTGTGTACTCTGAAATGATCCCCTATAGCACGAGAATATGGTTTCTATGAAATACCATCGGCGGTAACCCTACCGCCCAGTTCTAGCATCCAGAAAGCGCATTCGTGCTACATAATATCTTAAAACTCACATTATTCACAGAAAACCTTATTCACCCCCTCCTCTCTAAGGTTAGTCACTAGATCCAACAAGTGGTATCAGAGAGAGGTTATTCCACAACAGTTTCACCATCGGGAATAATGACCTACCATACTCTCGCATCTACTAGTGGGGATGGAATTTTATACACTAAAGATTCGTTATTACCACCTTTGTTTACAGGTGTGAATTATAACAGGTGGAAAATGTTAATAAAATGATTTCTTATTTCTATGGATATAGAAGTATGGAACATAACTATTATAAAGCCACCAAGTGAATTAAATAGGGTTGAATGTCACTTAAATGTAAAGGCTATGAATAGCTTATTTTGTGGGCTTGGTTAAGAAATTTTCAAACTCATCTATACATTACCTACTGCTTATGATATTTAGAAATTTCTTGAGATATCTTATGGTCTTCCTTCTATGGATAATAAACTCGAGCAATTTTTTATGGATCCGAGCGAAAAACCAAATGAAGAACCGTGCTTGGAGGAAGACATATCAAACACATCAAGTGAAAGTGAAGATGGAAATATTTCTATGGAAGAGGAATGTCAAAACAAAGATGTCAAATGAACTTTATGTTCAAACCGTGCTTCTTCCGAAAACACTATAAGTAAAAATTCTCATTTCACTATAATTTCTATTTGTACATTGCATATGCTTGAGTTTGCTAAACATAGAATTAATAAATTAAAGAAAACTAATTCCACGTTACGTTTAGAAAATAAAACGCTAAAAGCAAATGCTAATGTAGAATTCAGTTGTGATGTGTCTAGTTCTCCTCATTGCTCATTAGTTGAAAATGTTAAACCTTGTAGTGATTATAATGACAAAGAAAAGTACAAGGACATTGAAAAGGAGCTTCTTATTTCAAAAGAAAATAATAAAAAATTGTCTGTAGAAAATCTATCCATGAAAAGTGATTGTGCTAAATGAAAAAAAAGTATAAAATAGGAATTAAAGAAATTGATGAAACGTTTGAAGAATTGAGAGACGACTATGAAACTCACACTAATTCTATAACCATAATTCTTAAAAATAGCACACTACTCGCTTATAATAAAGCTAGACATAATTTAAAAAGCAAGAATAATGAATTGGAAACAAAAATCAACTTGCTTAAGAAAATTATGAATAAAAATTCACAAAACATAAATCCAAAATATCAAGCCAAATCAAAAAGCAAGTTGAATGTGAATTTTTATATCTTGCCTAAGCCAAACAAAAGGAGTGGAAAACATTAAATTCTTGTAAATGAAATTTCAAATCATAATTATCATCTTCATTTACAAAATCAATCTCCTCCTCACATAGCATTGAATAAACACAAATTTCCAAGAAATCACTGTTATAAGAGTCTTAATGTTAAGCAACATAATTCTAACTTGGAAAACAATTTCAACATATTTAAATTGCCAACGCAATGTTTTCCAAACAAATATCCTCTCATGAAGACTCTAAATAATCATAAGGAAATTTAAATAATATCAAACCAAAGTATGAATGGAGACCCATACTTAAGAATGACACATTAATTTCAATTGAAAGGGTCTATTTATCCTTGTCTCCCCAAAAGCCAACACGATGTATTTCGATACCTAAAGAAACTGCAATTTGGTTCCCTTTGGATACCCAAATCTCTTTTACATTAGCATTCACATATTGCGTGAAGTAGAATTAAACCAAAATGAAACAATCAAAATTCTACTTCACGAAAGGCATAACGTCCTTTTCTTTTGTTTCTCTTCATTTTTTTGTTTTTTTGTTTTGTTTTTTTGTCTGTCATTTGTTGAGTCAACACGTTATGGTCGCTTTATAAATTTTGAGATATGACTTTCACACATTAAGCTTAATGACTATTAAAACAAATTGAATGAAATTGAATAGAAAGACATATCACTTCAAGTGACCTATCTATCTAGCTTCTATCCTTCTTAAATCCATTGCCTATAAATATCTTATAATATCATTAAAAAAAATTAAACACTGAATTTCATAAATGATAAATATAAAGACTAATGAAATCATTTTCAAAAATGGATTTGAAAATGGGCTATTAGGGGCCATAGGCTATAAATATTTAATGCGCAACTTTTTGATTATTTCACAAATTTTTTGTTGCATTAGATAGCCCCTAACATGCTAAAACATAATCAAGAGAAATCGAAAAAGAAAATCACGAAAACCATGATTTTGGCATAAAACATTGAGTTTCTGTTTGATACCGCCCGATGATAACCCTTACTGCCAGTGGTAGTCCATTTTCTGGAAAATTCCGATTTCGTCTAAATTATATTTTCTGAAAATTACTATACTGCTTTATTTAATGTTATTTTCTACTTTTAGAAGATTTTAATTTATTTTGAATCATCATTTTTAAATTGAAAATCAAATAGAAAATTTTCAGAACAATTCATAAATTATGTGCTTTACTCTAGGTTGCATGTATCTCATTCATATATTGACCCTAGAATCAATTATATCTAAAACAAATCAAAAGGCTTAAGCATCTCTTTCTAGGTGTATTAGTTTGAAACTCAATAGTGAATACATGCAATATTATCAACTAATCAAAAATTGAAAATTGCATAACATTGGACCTTGTCATTTTAAACTCAACATACTAGCATCACCCCTCGGTACATGTGAACTCAATGTCCATGCTAGTTGCATATTATGTCATGTTATGCTAAACTCAAAGCAGAATCTTGAAAAATGAGAATCATGATATCTATGTAACTGATTGCATGAATACAAAATTCTAAATGGATTTAAAATCAACAATCTACATTATGATAATAAATCCAAACACTAATCATGCATTAGTACCATAGTTTATATGTGCCATTAGGATTAAATGCTTAAGTATGACCATGATTATTTACCCATTATTTGTGTCTCACAATAGCGGGGGTGTAGGGTTGTGTGCATTATAGACACTAACATGTAAACCATTTATTGTCCTTAATCGGGGAGGGTCCTAGTGGGGCCTTGCGAGGCACAAGGGGAAAGAGTGTTAGGTTGAGCGGGTTGTTTTGCGTGCATATGGGATTAACACCCCAACCTACAGCATGCGTGCAGCTCCCCATGCCCATTCGTCACTTAATACGGGGCTTGGATGTAGACATAGAGCTAGGGTACTTTTATCTAGGGCGTACTCATATTCTATTCACTGCATGATCATTACTTCACACTATGATTATTTATGTCACACATATTTGGGTTGTTTGAACATGTTCTTTCTTGTGTTTGCATATTAGATATTTTTTCTTTGAACTTACATGAATTTGAAAACACAAGAAATTCATATATAACCTTCTTGACACCTTAGGCCTAAATTATAAAAAACGTAATTTTTCCAAGATATTTCAAAACTGTTTCCGGTATCTGGTGTCTCTTATATCTGAAAACATGGATAAGAAAATTAAAATGAAAAATCTTTAGAAATCATGTTTTTCGTGCAAAAGATTCAATGTCTGTCTGCTAGCACCGCGTGTTAGTACTAGCACCGACGGTAATAGTAAAATCAAATTTGTACATTTCTTTTCTGTATTTTTATCAGGCATAGAAGATCATGTCTGTTAGGCTCTTTAAAGACTTCTATGTTTTTCAGATCATTATTTAATGTTGAACATAATTTTAAAATCAACTATAAAAGTACAAATAAATTCAAAAAACCAAAAATATGTTTTAAATTTAAAGTAATATAAAAAAATGAAATCACTAGGTTTGGGGCAAGCATGACTTGGATTTAAAGCATATAGGTTACATACAATGTTCAGATTTAGGATTGTTGATTATTGATTGCATTGTATGCATTTTGTCATGATGTGTCTCAATCTATCGGCATTTGCGCTTGAGTGTTACTAGATATGTGATGTATGTTTATGTGCCTCTAGGTATATGTGAGGATTTAGGTAAAATAATGACTATTCATGATGCACACATCCTTAGAGACTGCACTCAAGTGAAAATTTCACGCTTACATGTTAAAGCTCATGATATTGTGCATAACACGCTAGACATGATGATTTGATCAATCAATATCACGTTGTTCATCTTCCATATGTGGAGCTTAGAACTTTGGGCCAAAATTATATTGTTATGGTCTTTGTATACAAGTTAAAGTATATCTACCTATAAGGGTAGATTTTGATAGATACGGGGACCTTGTGTGACAAATAAAATACAAAAATTGATAGTGCGCAAAATTATGAAAATAATATGATATCATTACAGTTCACATGGACACCCCCCAAACACTACTTATTCCCTCTGATAAGCCTCAATGAGCGTTGTGAGGATGATCACCTTGGGCATATGGATCTTATCGATCTTGTGCAATGACCAAAAAAATTGGTTAGTGCCCTAGTTCTATTCTAGGTATTGTGTATATTGAAACATGACGTGATTTATCACTTCATTACTTTTGTGTTAGCACATCTATTCTCTGAGATATAGCAATGTATTCATGTTAAATTCACTAAGTGTTATTTCTATTGCTGCTACACTTACACGTGTTATTGTCTCATCTAACACTTCCATGCATAAGAATCGGACTAAAATTGCATTACATGTTTATCACATGAATGCTCTCATTCACGATTGATATTCATGACACATACAATGACTCTTTGTATTAACTCTATACATCTCATAACATTGTACAAAAAATCATGTGTATTAGATTCGTGTGCATTGTCCAAAACTTATGATTTTGTTTTTATATATAACCAGTGTTGTATTAAGTTTTTTTAATATAACTAGTATGTTGATTCCTTAGCGCTTTACACCATTTTTTAATTCTCTGATTTTCTTTTTGGGTGTCCTTATCTTTACCATGATTATCCTTATGTGTGTATTTTGTTTTCACATGCTTAATCCACTGCATCTCTAACATATTTTTGCAAAATAGATCATACCCATCCTTTTTGCTAATATCAAGGGGGGGGGGGGGGGGGGAACGAGTTCATGAGAACTAGTCACATACTAGTCAATCTAGGGGAGATCACTTGTATGGGGAGATATAGTGCACATCGATAGAGGGAGCACATATATAGGGGGAGTCACACTAATCTGTTATCTTCACCCGTGTATGCACAACGATTCACACTTATACATCTAATTATGTTATCTTCACCCGTGTATGCTACATGTTTATCTTATTATACTATACCAAGCTCTATCTTGATTTATATCTCATGAACACGATTTGTTATTATCAAAATGGGAAGTTTGTTGGAACATGCATTATGCATCTTTCAGGTTTGATAAATAACAATTCTTATGGTGTATTTGATCATACATTTTTTGGGTATAATGTGCATGTTTACAGGTGTGAAGTCGGACAAGAACTCAAATTTCTGTGAGCTACCGTTGGCGGTAGTGATACCGGCGGGCGCTTGTGATACCACTGGGCGCTATCTCAGGCTACATGTCGATTGGACGTGCTCAACCTCAAGGAAATATTGTCGATACAAATCATATCAACCAGATGTTAATGCTGGGCGTTAGCCTTAACATCAGCGCTAGCATGTCATCTAGATGGCCAACATCATCTTGGCAGAATATATCGTCGAGACAACACTTGTCGACTGGATAAGGTTGCTACCGCTAGCGCTAGCCCTACCACAAAGCATTAGCCATGTCGACGACAAGCAAGGATTGACTTGACGGATTACATATCTACTGGATGGAGATATCATCGAGACCATGCTCTTCAACTACCACCACACGCTACTGCTATAGCGTGCTATCAGGAGGTCCACGTCAGCGATCTGAGGAATCAACGCAGGAAATGGGTCACGACCATAGAAGGAAAAGATATTACCGCGCCGCGCTATCTCTACCGCTCCATGGTAAGACCCGTGTTCAAGGAAAGGATTGTCACCTTCCTTATCTGCCTTCGACCAGCTGGGCAAGTTGCCAAAACAACCAAGGCTACCGCACCGCACTAACTCTAACACGCCACACTAAGTAATGATCACAAGGAAAGCTCTGTCGCCTTCCTTACATGAAGCAGGAGAGTTGGGAGGAATACGCGTAAACGTACCTACCGTTGGGCGCTAGCGATACTGCCGGCGGTAGCTTATTTTAAACTCTTATAAAAGAGATTTCTCTTCTCCTATTTCGTAGAGGATCTGGGCACATAACCCTAGAACGAACAGAGCAAGCTTCCAACCGTCTCTACCACAAGGAGTCTCCAACCAAGGAGAAGAACTATTTCCCTCACTTAAGCACGAAGAAGATTTTCGGAGAGCGCAGACAATGAACTTGAATCAGAGAACGATCATGTGCATGAAGTACGTGAACCAAAAGCACTGATCGCTCACCGCCTACGTAGACAACTTATGAGGGAGCAAAATATTTTCTCTTCTATCTTTTGTATTTCTTTTCTTTCACCTTTTTGTATCGTGGAGAAATTGACCGAGGAGGTCGTCGAAATCCGGGGAGGAATCCGTGGGAAATCATTCATGGAGGGCGTCTAGATCGGGGAGATCTAGTGGGCTCGAAGACCTTCTTGGTGGGAAGGGAAAGAGCTGTCTCAAAGACCCTTCGGAGAGAAGGGAGAGAGCCAACTAGTCCTCAGGGGAGGTTCGGTATAGAAAACCCATGAGTTTTCAATTTGTCGTTTCCGATCTCCGGCGTCATGGAGATCTAGTTTTGTAATTGTAAACCCAACTTTAAGATTATAATGTATTTCATTCCTCTTATTTTACTTTGCAATTACATATGACTCTTACTGTGTCATGAAATAGTTTTCTTGTGTGTGTACTCTGAAACGATCCCCTGTGGCACGAGAATATGGTTTCTGTGAAATACCACCGGCGGCAACCCTACCGCCCAGCACTAGCATCCAGAAAGCGTATTCCTGCTGCAGAATATCTTAAAACTCACATTATTCACTGAAAACCTTATTCACCCCTCTGTAAGGTTTGCCACTATATCCAACAATGGCTTGAGAAGACAACTTGCTTATGACTAGAGTGGCAAACACCCGACCAATTTGAGGGTAATGGCTCAATTCTTATATGGTGCAACAACAATAGAAACTGGAACCCAACCAAAAATAATAAGAGCGACGCTAAACAAAATACAGGCGATTCTGAAACCAAGGCTTCAATTGATATTGTCTTGTATATAGCTCAGAGTGATAGGAGTTATGCTCATAGCAATATTCAATCCCAAGATCCACCGGTGAAGAAGTTCCTACATATGCTCTCCTCCATTTCCGTCTCTTCAAACTGCTCTGCGCCAAAATCTTTCACAATAGATGAACACAATCTTTCACAATAATAACTCTGGTAGCTAGTTACAACAGAACAAGGCTGAATACAAGTTGCATCCAACTTGAATCACAACAGCCAATAGTAGGTAAGAACTTGGTCACGGACAAGGTCCGCTTCTCCTCCGGAGCACACCGCGCAGGTGATACTCGCTCCGATACTCGCTCCTCGCTACCGTCGGCGGTATCGCTAGCGCCAGGCGTTAGCTCTGCTACTCGCAAGCTCGCTGCTCGCACTCCAAGCTACTCGCACGCTCGCCGCACTTCGCTTCCTCCACTACTCGCTACCGCGCGCGCTAGCCACTAGCGTCGGGCGTTATCTCCCGAGTAGGTACTCGCTCCTTCCTTCTCTTCTCGCTAACGCAGGCGCTATCCACTATCGTCGGCGCTATCTCGGGAGTAGGTAACTCGCCTCGCGAACTTACTCCAAGTTCGATGCTCGCCGGGTGGCGCTCTGGTATCTCTAACTCGCTCTAAGTTGAGGATACTCGCCAGTTCCAGAATCGATGCTCTTTAGGGGGGGGGAGGGTACCCCTCTATTTATAGACAAAACAAGGGGGTGGCGAGTAGGAGCTAGCGCTGGCGCTAGCTCACTTCAATTCTAACACTCCCCCTTGAAGTGAGCTCCGGGAACAACTCTAAGCAACGAGCGAAGCCTCCGAAACGGCCCCGCAGATAGGGGCTTCGTGAATATATCCGCAAGGTTGTCTTCACTCCGCACATGCTCCACAGCGATCAAGCCACCCAACACCTTCTCTCTGATGAAGTGATGCTCGATCTCAATGTGCTTGGTCCTTGCATGACATACTGGATTGGTTACCAGTTTCAATGCACACTCATTGTCCCCGCGTAGCACAGTAGGTTCGTTGACCTCCTCGTCCACATCCTCCACTAGTCTCCTTAGCCAGACACACTCCTGAGCTGCTAAGGACGACGCCTTGTACTCGGCCTCCGTGCTAGAAAGGGAAATAGAGTCCTGCTTCTTGCTACACCACGAGATAGCAGCTGCTCCACACAAGAACACGTAACCTGATGTTGACTTGCGATCATCAGCGTCACCTCCGTAATCTGCATCCGTGTACCCATGCAACTTGAAGTCAGACTTCTCTTCATAGGACAACCCCATCTCAAGGGTTCCCTTCACGTACTTCAGTATCCCCTTGGCTGCCTCCAGATGAGGCTTCCGCGGCTCCTGCATATACCGACTAACTCGGCCGACAGCAAAGGTGATGTCCGGCCTCGTGATAGTCAGGTAGATAAGACTCCCCATCAGTGCCCGAAAGATCTTCGGATCAGGAAGAATTCTCCCTTCTTCCTTCCGAAGCTTCAGCCCAGCCTCCAGAGGAACGGAACTGCTCTTCCCCTCCTTCATGCCGAATCTTTCGACGATCCTCTCGGCATACGCCCTCTGGGAAACATACAGTCCGCCTCTTCTCTTCTCAACTTGGAGGCCAAGGAAATGGTGCAGTTCACCAAGATCCTTCATCTCGAATCGTATGGAAAGCTGCTGTCTCAGCGCCGCGACCTCCTCGGGGTTGTTCCCTGTCACGATCATGTCGTCGATGTATAGCAGCACCAGCACGTGAAGACCTCCACTCTTCTTCACGAACATGCTGGAGTCTGAGTCTGAGGCATCGTAGCCGCAGAACTGCAAGAACTCCGCAATCTTCCCATACCAGGCTCTCGGCGCCTGTTTTAACCCGTAGAGGGCCTTCTTTAGCTTGCAGACATGACGTGGCTGAGACTTGGACACGTATCCAGGTGGTTGCACCATGAATATGTCCTTGTCTATCTCTTCATACAAGAATGCGTTCTTCACATCAAGCTACCACAGCTTCCAACCTCGGCACGCCGCCAGAGCGATGATCGTCCTCACCGACGTCATCTTCGCGACAAGACTAAATTTCTCTTCGTACTCCTCTCCATAGGTTTGTGAGAAGCCCCGAGCGACAAGCCTCGCCTTGTACCGCTCCACTTCTCCATCTGCTCTCTTCTTAACCTTGTACACCCATTTGCAGGTGACAGGTTTGATGCCCTCCACCATGGGAACCAGGTCCCATGTCTCATTCTTCTCTAGGGCCTCCATCTCCTTGATCATGGCCGCGTCCCACTCCTTGATGCCAGCTGCATCCCCAAAGCAGGCAGGTTCCCTCTCATCGAGTGGTCCTGCGAAGAAGCGGGAAACCAAACTCACGAAGTTTCCCTCCTGATAGCGAGCAGGCGGAATGATGGTTCGCTTCGACCTCCTCAAGGCTTGGCCACTATCTACCACTCCGGTAGACTCCTTTGCTTGAGCCCTCTCTGAGCTCCTCTCTGAACTCCTCCTGAAGCAGTGCTCTCCCTGCTTCTTGAGTTCGTAGCTCCCCCTGAGCCAGAAGCTCCTCCTGAGCCAGATGCTCCTCCTGAGCCAGAAGCTCCTCCCGAGCCAGAAGCTCCTCCTGAGCCAGATGCTCCTCCTGAGCCAGATGGCGATGGAGCACTGGGAGATAGCTCCAACTCCACAGTAGGGTCCTCAGTGACCCACTCTTCTTCCCTGCTCGATTCTCCACTCTCCGGCAGCTCCACTGAAGAAACTCCCTGGTATGAAACCAGTTCGTCAAACACTACGTCGCACGAGACGATGAACTTGTGGGTCTGCGGATCCATGCACTTCCACCACTTCTTCCGCTCATCGTAGCCGATGAAGATACACTTCCTCGCTTTCGGCTCCAACTTGGTTCTCTGAGCGTCTGGGACGTGCACGAAGTAGGTAGAACTGAACACCTTCATGTGACCCACATTAGGCTTCTCCCCGAACATGAGCTGGTGTGGAGACACCATCCTGTTAGGACTCAGAGGTAGCCGATTGATCACATGAGTAGCACACGCCATTCCCTCTGCCCATAAGGCCTTGGGAATGCTCTTGGCATGTAGCCAACTCCTGGTAGTCTCCACCAGATGGCGGATCTTCCTCTCTGCCACCCCATTCTGCTGAGGGGTGTGAGCGCGGGAGAGCTCCCGCTGAATGCCGAACCTCCTGCAGAAAGAAGCAAACTCATTGGAGGTAAACTCCCCTCCATTGTCGCTTCTCAGCTTCTTCACTCTGCGGTTCAGCCTCCCCTCTACAAGCTCCTTCCACTCGAGGAACTTGTTGAATACGTCTGACTTCTCTCTCAGAAAGTATACCCACGTATAGCGGGTGTAATCATCCACCAGAACCAGCGCATACTTATTGCCTCCATAAGTAGGGGTGGCGCACGGCCCCATAATGTCAGCATGTACGCACTCAAGAGGTGCCTTACACCTGGTCTCCGACTTGTCAAATGGAAGTCGATGCGACTTTCCATATTGGCATCCGTCGCACACATGGCCGTCGCCGTAGGAAGAGAGATGAGGCAGGCCACTCACTAGGCCCTTTGCCGCCATCATCTTCAGCTTGTCCATCCCCACATGACCCAGCCTCTCATGCCAGATCACAGCGCTGTCGTTTGTCTTCAGCTTGTCCACGTAGGCATTTGCAGACAGAACATACAAATCCTTCACCCTTCTCCCGGTGAGTGTGACGTCAGCATCGACAGACGATAGGTTCTTCAGGAACTTCACCTCCTTCGGTCCAAATGGCACGTGGTATCCAGCATCCACTGCGTTAGCCACCGAGAAGAGATTCTTCTTCATGCCAGGCACGTGATACACACTCTTTAGTGTCACTGGCTTCTCTTCACTCCCAAGGGACACCTTCCCTTCTCGCTCCACGGGATGTACCATATCATCCGCAGTGATGATGGCATATGTTCCTTCATATGCTTCCAAGGAGTTGAACTTGGACATATCTCCAGTGAGATGATGCCCGCAACCGGAATCCACTATCCAGTCATTCTCGAGGTTGATGGAGGCTAAGACATCGACTGACGTTGTCGTCATCTCTGCCAGGAAACAATTGTCCCCCCTCTCACCGCCCTGGTGACCTCCACCTCTTCCTCCACCTCTCTGGTGATCTCCCTCCTTGTTAGTAGCATGACCGGCCTTTAGATTGGACCGGCAGTCCTTTGCCATATGCCCGTACTTCTTACAGGCAAAGCAAAGGGATCTCCCCTTCTCATCACGCGCAGGGAGGAACTTCCCCCCATCTCCCTGAGAGGACGTTGAAGGTCCATCTTCGGAGTTCTTCTTTCTCTTGTCCCAGGATCTCCTCTTTCCTGAGAACAAGGCCTTGCCATCTCCTCCTGAGATGGATACTCCTGCCATCTGCTTCGCCAAGCTCTCCTGTGACGATAGCAGGTTCTCTAGCTCCAAAAGGAAGGGCTGAGTAGCCCATCCTTGCACGAAAGTAACGAAGGGGACATACTCCTTCCTCAAGCCTCGGAATATGTGTCGCTTCAACTTCGCCTCTGAGATTAGCTCTTCAGGATCCAAGGCCGAGATCTCCCCACATAGGTTCTTCACCTTCAGGAAGAAGGTGGATATCGCCATCTCGCCTTGAGTCGACCTCGCCAACTCATTCTCCAGGAATTGTAGCCGCGCCACATTCTTCTTGTTGAATAACCCATCGAGGGCTATCCAGATCGCAGACGCTGACTTGCAACCTATGATGTGGTCGAACAAGTCAGGCGATATGGCTCTCTTCAAGGTGAACTCCGCCTTGGCGTTGGTCTTCCTCCAAGCTCTCACAGTTGGACCATTATCTCCGGCAGCTACTACTTCCTCTTGCTCCCCACCACCAACAACCTCCCAGAGATCCTCTCCAAGAAGGTAGCTCTCCATACAAGACATCCACTTCTTGCAGTTGGTTTGAGTAAGCAGCTCAATGCCAAGTCCCCTAGCATACCCTCCTCCTCCGTCCATCTTGGTTGCTTCGTCCTTGTGCCCACTATCGCTTTGATACCATGTGAAATATTTTGTAGTCGGAAGAACACGTCAACCAACGGGAGAATAAGGACACCAAATAGATGAACACAATCTTTCACAATAATAACTCTGGTAGCTAGTTACAACAGAACAAGGCTGAATACAAGTTGCATCCAACTTGAATCACAACAGCCAATAGTAGGTAAGAACTTGGTCACGGACAAGGTCCGCTTCTCCTCCGGAGCACACCACGCAGGTGATACTCGCTCCTCGCTACCACCGGCGGTATCGCTAGCGCCGGGCATTAGCTCTGCTACTCGCAAGCTCGCTGCTCGCACTCCAAGCTACTCGCACGCTCGCTGCGCTTCGCTTCCTCCACTACTCGCTACCGCGCGCGCTAGCCACTAGCGCCGGGCGTTATCTCCCGAGTAGGTACCCCCTCCTTCCTTCTCTTCTCGCTAACGCAGGCGCTATCCACTATCGTCGGCGCTATCTCGCGAGTCGGTAACTCGCCTTGCGAACTTACTCCAAGTTCGATGCTCGTCTGGTGGCGCTCTGGTATCTCTAACTCGCTCTAAGTTGAGGATACTCGCCAGTTCCGGAATCGATGCTCTTTAGGGGAGGGGGGTACCCCTCTATTTATAGGCAAAACAAGGGGGTGGCGAGTAGGAGCTAGCGCTGGCGCTAGCGCTCGCGCTGGCGCTAGCTCACTTCAATTCTAACAGCTCGTCTCTTTCTATAAGAATAATAGACTAATACCTTATTAGAATTAGGCTATGAGTGTGACGGGGTTGTTATTGCTTTTATATAAATGCTAACAGTCATTGGTAACTTAAATAGTAATCGTCACACAACGAAGATGACACTTTAACCGGAGCTCAAGAAAATCGTCAAAGAACGGAATATTAGAGGCCAATGTTGATCTTATTCTATAATGGCTTCATTTTGGATCATTCATCAGTAGATATCGAATATTGTGGTTCGACAACAGTTCTGGTCATAGATTGAGTATTGTTGATTGAACTCCTCATAGCATGTGATGTGATTGAATTGTATGTGACACAAATTAATTATATATGAGAATTAATGTTTAAATTAATATTAATATATTTACACATATGCAATGAATAGAATAAATAATTTTTAGTCAATTATCTCATACTAATTTTTTGCAACGACAAAAAATAGTGCCTAATACTTATGTATTTGCCACGAATTAAGAATTTTTGCTAAAATATTAGCCTTCAATTAGGAAATCATGGCTAATAGTATCTTATTAGTCACGAATTTGATAAATCATGGCTATTGTTTTGGCCATGGATTTGACATTTGTGGCTAATAATGAAGTATTAGCCATGACCCATGGTGAAAAAAAGTGTGGCTAAATGTCGCTTTTCTAATAGTGCACGATTAAACTGCGAGTTACAAAAATGTGTACTCTTGTCACTAATGAGAACCATTAGTGCTCCGAATCAAAAAAATAATTTATGCAGAAATAAAACTATGACCCTAACATCATTTGTTGGTAGTGCATGTGCTTCTACCCACTTCGAAACATATTCCACTACTACTAGGATATATTTATTTCCGGATGATGTAGGGTAACGACCCATAAAGTCAATCCCCTAAACATCAAAAAATTCACAAACGAGGATGTAATTTTGTGGCATCTCATTGGAACGTGAAATATTTCCTGCCCGCTAACAATTATCATAATTTTGAATGAAGCGATGGGCATCTCTAAATATATATGGCCAGTAAAAGTCTGTTTCTAATACCTTCCGAGCCGTTCGATTAGCACTATAGTGCCCTCCTGGTGGTCCGACGTGGCAATGATAGATAATATTCCATCATTCCTCGACCAATACACATCTTCGAATGATTGAGTCAGTAGAGGCTCTAAATTAATAAGGGTGTTGCGGAACGCTTAGGGCTCTTGGTAGACCGGTTCACTTGAACCACCTTAGCTCGTGAGCGAACTAAGCGCGCAAACAGTCAATTAGAGATTCGTTGATTGCACTGGGACTTTTTAGCGTGGAAAACCCGGAAAGGGTAAAAAACCACGTGGTCGGAGCTGTGCCGACCAAATTCCACTATCTTCAGGGGGGTAACAAAGTGAGACTTAGAACTCGAGTGCGACAGGCCGCAACTCGTTACAGTAGTAGAGAGATAGAGAGATCCGAAGGCGACAGGCCGCCTCTTGGAAAAAACTAAGTCCTTTTCTCCTTCTGAGAAAGGTGGAGAACAAAAGTGAGCTGCTCCGGGGAACAAAAGTGAGCTGCTCCTGGGAACAAAAGTGAGCTGCTCCGGGGAACAAAAGTGAGCTGCTCCGGGGAACAAAAGTGAGATGCTGCGTCGCCTTTCGGGATGAAGGAAATCCTCAAGTCCGGAAAGGAAATCTTCAAGCACCGAAGGAGAATTCCGCAAAAGTCTGCAAGGAGCTCTCCCCGGTCCAGAAGTCCAGGTCCTCTCAAATGAAGCCCCAGGGCCCTTTTTATAGCTTTGGTCGGGGGTAGTCTGGTAATCTTGTCGTTGGCAGTTTCCATAAATGCTCGGTGGACGAATCATATTTTCCGGTTTGGGGCACACGGATCGCCATTTTTCGTAAATGACCACCTTGCCCTTCGGGCAGCTTGGGCGGCTCGGGCAGTTCGGGCAGCTCTGTTGGAGGCGAAAGGCGACCGACTGTTCCTGAAAAGTGAGAAACCTGAAAGACAAAAAGTGAGAAGCCGGAAACCCAAAAAGTGAGAAGCCGGAAAGACAAAAAGTGAGAAGCCGGAAACCCAAAAAGCGAGAAGCCGGAAAGACAAAAAGTGAGAAAACTTCCTGAGCGCACCCAGAAACGTTCTGAGCGCGCGCTAGCGCCGAAGTGCTCCAAGTGCGCAACGAACCACGGGGATGTCTCGGGCGGACGGCGGACGGGGAGTTGCCCCCCAAGGGGGGGACCGGGGTCCTTTGGCGAGGAGAGGGCGCCGGACCGCACCCCGAGGAGGGGTGGGCGCGGATTGGCCGCACCCCCAAGGGGGGGTGCGGATTGACCACACCCTCCAAGGGGGTGCGGCCTGGCCGCACCCCCCAAAGGGGGGATGCGGCTTGGCCGCACCCCAAGGGGGGTGCGGCTTGGCCGCACCCCCAATGGGTGGGGCTTGGCCGCACCCCCTTGGAGGGTGCGGCTTGGCCGCACCCCAAGGGGGGTGCGGCTTGGCCGCACCGCCCAAGGGGTGCGGCTTGGCCGCACCCCCAAGGGAGGTGCGGCTTGGCCGCACCCCCAAGGGAGGTGCGGCTTGGCCGCACCCCAAGGGGGGTGCGGCTCGGCCGCACCCCCTTGGGGGGTGCGACTTGGCCGGCCGCACCCCTAAGGGCGGTGCGGTCGGGGGGTGCAGCCTGCGTGCTACCGCGCTCTTTGACTGTCGACCCCTCCTCTCTTTTCCGGGGCTTTCTTCGGGTGAGTCTTAAGGCCTTTACGGGTGTACAACATAAGCCCCCCAAACCTTCGGAGTCCGAGTTCCGGAGCGAGGAGTTCGAAGGTTTTGATTTTTTCTGCGGCGGCTTTACCCATTGTCCTCTGTGCGGCGCTTTTCTGGTAGGAGCTGACGTCGGAGGGTGTTGGTTTTCCGAGGTCGTTGTGGGCTTGCTGCCCGGCTCTGATATCCGTATGGGCTGAGGGGTTTCTGCAAAATGACAGATTAGCTTGCGCGGTTTTGAGCCCGCGGCTTTTACACAATAGAAAATTAGTTTGCGCAAGTCTGTGCTTGCGGCTTTTTTGCACGAGTCTGTGCTCGCGGCTTTTTTGCACGAGTCTGTGCTCGCGGCTTGGCCGGTGAATAGCGGGTGTATTCAAACCGTGGGTGAACGTAAGGGGGGCAGACCCCTACGTCACCGGGACTGGACGGCGGAGGAGAAGGGCGAACCTTCAATCGACGGCGGTGCAAAGTCCCCGGGGCAGGGCCCCGAAGTGGCCGGTGAATAGCTGGTGTATTCAAACCGGGGGCGAACGTAGGGGGGCAGGCCCCTACGACGCTGGGACTCGACGGCGGAGGAGAAGGGCGAACCTTCAATCGACGGCGGTGCAAAGCCCCCGAGGCAGGGCCTCGAAGTGGCCGGTGAATAGCTGGTGTATTCAAACCGGGGGCGAACGTAGGGGGGGCAGGCCCCTACGACGCTGGGACTCGACGGCGGCGGAGAAGGGCGAGCCTTCAATCGACGGCGGTGCAAAGCCCCCGAGGAAGGGCCTCTTTATAAAGTTTTTTCCTTAAGTGAGTGTAAGTGTCAAAATATGGTTTTACAGTATGAAATCATTTGGTGCATAGCTTTATGTAAGATAAGATAGGTGCACGAGTCTGGGCTCGCGGCTTTTACATAACATGTAATATAAGATAGGTGCACGAGTCCGAGCTCGCGGCTTATAAATTGAAGATAAGTTTGCACGAGCTTGAGCTCGTGGCTTAGTACATGGTAGAGGTCCCTGGATCACTGGTAAAAGCGGCGCAAGTTTTGAGCGTTCCAGGTGCGTGGCAAAGTCTTCCCTTCCGCCATCTTGAGCCTGTATGTTTCGGGTTTCACGACTGTGGTGACTACGTACGGGCCCTCCCAGGCCGGTGAGAGCTTATCTCCTTGGGGGCCTTTACCGGTGGCCTCGATGCTGCGTAAGACGAGATCTCCTACATTGATTGGTCTGGGCTTTACCCTCCTGCCGTAAGTCCGGGCGACACGCATTTGGTAGAGTGCAGCTCGGTGAGCAGAGTTGTCCCGAACTTCTGGGATTAGATCGAGGTTTTCTCGGAGCAGTCCATCATTCTTGCTGGGATCGAAGGTTAATACTCGAGCACTCGGAACGCCGATGTCGACGGGGATGATAGCTTCGGTTCTGTAACAGAGGTTATAAGGTGTCTCCCCTGTAGGAGTCCTCTCTATTGTGCGATACGCCCACAACACATTCGGGAGCGCGTCTACCCACTGTCCCCCGGCTTCTTCCAAGCGTGTTTTCAATCCTTTGAGGATGGTGCGGTTTGTGACTTCTACTTGTCCGTTGGTTTGCGGATGTGCCACGGCCGTGTGACGCAGGTTGATCTCTAGATCCTCGCACATCTTGGTGAAGGACTTCCCAGTGAATTGAGTGCCATTGTCGGCAATGATCGCAGCCGGGATGCCGAAGCGGCAGACGATGTTCTTCCAGACGAATTGTTTGGCGTTTTCTTCCGTAATTTTGGCCAGGGGCTCCGCCTCCACCCATTTGGTGAAGTAGTCGATGGCTAGGATGATGAACTTCCTTTGCCCGGATGCTAGAGGTAGGGGACCGAGGAGGTCGATCCCCCACTGCGCGAATGGCCACGCACTCTGCAGCGTGGAAAGTGAGACCGGGGGTTGATGAGGCATGTTGGCGTGCAGCTGACAGCTTTTGCACCTCTGGACAAAGTCGGTCGCGCCCTTCCTCATCGTTGGCCAATAGAAGCCTTGACGCAGTATTTTCCGCGCTAATGCCTTTCCGCCTAGGTGCTCTCCGCAGACTCCTCCGTGTACTTCCCTGAGGGCGTAGTCCGCCTCACCCGCTGGCAGGCATTTTAGATATGGTCCTGAGAATGCCCGTTTGTAAAGCTCCCCGTCTATAATGGTGAACGATGCTGCCCGCATTCGTAGCCTTCGCGCCTCTAGGCGATCTTCGGGAAGGTGCCCTTGCTCGAGGTAAGCTCGCAATGGGGTCATCCAGGATGACTCTTCCTGGTGGATGGCTGCGATTTCCCATGGCCCTTGAATGCTTGGGATCACGACTTCTTCGATTCGGCGTCTTCGAGACTGGTAGCTGGAGGGTGAGGTGGCGAGCTTGGATAGAGCATCCGCCCTGGAATTCTGCTCTCGGGGGATGTGTAGAATCTGATACGATGAGATCTTCTGGAGAAGTGATTTCGCGAATGCGAGGTACTTTGCCATCTGTTCGCTCTTAGCCTCGTAATCACCTTCAACCTGTGAGACCACGAGTTGGGAGTCTGTATAGATCGTTAGGCTCTCGACTTTGCAGTCGATGGCGAGTCGGAGTCCGGCGATCAGTGCTTCGTATTCCGCGATGTTATTTGTTGCGGGGAACTTTAGCCGGAGTCCGTAATCCAGGGTGATCTCTTCGGGGCTTATGAGTAGCAATCCTGCTCCGGCCCCTTCAGCTCCAGAGGCGCCGTCGACATAGAGGGTCCAACGGGGGCTGGTGGTGTCTTTAATGAGGGTTGTTTCTGGCGGGATGGTGTATTCCACTACGAAGTCGGCGAGCACCTGTGACTTGATGTCGGGCCGAGGCAGGAATTGGATGTCGAACTCGCCGAGTTCTACGGCCCACTTTACAAGTCTCCCCGAGACTTCCGGCTTCTGGAGTATTGCCCGCAATGGGAGTTGCGTCAATACTTTGACCGCATGGGCCTGGAAGTAGGGCCTAAGTTTTCTAGCTGAGAAAACAAGAGCCAAGGCTGTCTTGTCTGTTGCCGGATACCCGGTTTCGGTGTCGGTGAGGACTTTTCGGGGTCCTTTGGCGAGGAGAGGGCGCCGGACCGCACCCCGAGGAGGGGTGGGCGCGGATTGGCCGCACCCCCAAGGGGGGGTGCGGATTAACCACACCCTCCAAGGGGGTGCGGCCTGGCCGCACCCCCCAAAGGGGTCAACAAAGGGTCTTTCCAAAAATAATATTTCAAATCAGAGAATAATTTCTTTCTTTGCTGATACATTAGGTTTGGGGGAAGAACGTTAGCAACTAAATAGTTTGCAAAATCCGCGACCCGTGAATAACGATCTTTTGAAATATAAGTGACAACATAAAGATATTCAGCTGGGAAGACGTCTGATATTTCAGATTCATCAAGTGCTTCGAGTAAAGGATTCTCAAGACGAGATAAGTGATCGGCTGTTAAATTTCTGGCTCTCCTCTTGTCTCGGTTCTCAATGTTGAATTCTTGGAGTAGATGGACTTCTCAAATGAGTCGAGGTTTTTCATCTGTTTTTGTTAGGGGATAGCATAAAGCGGAGTGATCATTATATACTATCACCTTAGACAAAGTTAAATATGATCTAAACTTATCGAAAGCAAATATCACTGCAATAACTCCTTCGTAGTAGTATAATTTTCTTGAGTTGATGTTAGCGTTTTGCTTGCATAATAAATAGGGCGAAAATGTTTGTTGGGTCGTTGTCCTAGGACAACGCCCACAACGTAGTTGCTAGCATCACACATTAGTTCAAAACGGTAAAGTAAAATCAAGAGTTATCATTATCAGAGAATTAATTAACTCCGTCTTGAGATAATCGAATGCACGAAGAAATTCCGAATTGAAATTAAATATTGATTCTTTTTCTAAAAGTTTTGTTAAGGGTTTTGTGATTTTTGAGAACTGCTCCGGGAGATTCAGTATACGACACACTCAATTGAGAGTTTCTTCTAGAAAGAAATCTCTAATCCTTAATGAAACATCTATAGAAACTAGCATGACCGAGAAAACTACGCACAACTTTCACACTTGTAGGAGGCGGTAATTGTTCAATTGTCTTTATCTTCGCCTTATCCACTTTCTTCCTCTACTAGATACTTTGTGCCACAATACTAAGTCTTGTCGAACCATAAAATTACATTTTTTCTAATTTAGAACCAAATTAGATTTTTCAAACAAAGATCAAAAGAATCACCAAACGTTGAAAAATCATCCATAAAAACTTTCATGATATCTTCCAGAAGCTCATTAAAGATAGCCAACATACACCTTTGAAAAGTCGTGGGTGCCTTGCATAATCCAAATGACATTCTTCGGTAAGTATAGGTACCAAGAGGACAAGTAAAAGTGATATTTCTTGATCTTCCAGAGCAATCGGTATTTGTAAATATCCCGATAAACCATCTAGAAAACAGTAATATTCATGTCTAGAGAGTCTCCTTAAAATTTGATCAATGAAAGGAAGGGGAAAATAATCTTTACGAGTAACATCATTAAGCTTTCTATAATCAATACAGACTCGCCAACCAGTAATTGTACTCTGAGGAATAAGCTCATTCTTATTATTTGCTACAACTGTTAATCCACTTTTTTAGGCACAACCTGTATCAGACTGACCCAAAAGCTGTAAAAAATTGAGTAAATCATCCCCGCATCCACTGCGGTAGAAGAGTGGAGTAGCCAAATTTGAGGAGTCTCTATAATTTGTTGTCTCATCTCCTATAGCTTTAGTGTTTTATCCGCTTTTATTGTGCTTATTATTTCCTTGCTTAAAAATATGTAATGCATATCCTAAGAAATATCTATACAATCAAAATTTATTGTTGAGATAACGTTGAATTTATGGAGCACTTTAATGCATTATTTAAACATTACAAGCAATTAATGCACTTAATGGATTTGGGGGTACCTTTCTGTCGGAGCTCGGGCAGAAAAAAATCGCTCATATTAGCAGTCCTAAACTGGCTATTCGCAGTCCATCGTTATTCGTAGTCCACAAATTTTATTTGTAGTCCAAAATTATATTTGCACCTCACTCCCAACCTAAATAAGCGAAACACTTTGTTGATTTACTAAGTACTAGATGCCTAGAAAAATATCTTAAATACAAACAATTTAAAATCTAGCAGGAAAACAAGTTAAATGGCATGCACAGAGGAATTAACTCTAAACCAAGTTAAATGACATGCAGCCCTTTCTCTAACCAGAAAACTGACTACTTTTTTGAGATTTTCGCTGGATAATTTCCTTCTTTTTTGAAAGTGAATCTAAGAGGAGGAAAAACCACGCGACCGATAGAACTACGACTAGGGTTTAGGCAACGGGAGAAAGAAAGAGATGAGGTTATTTGATGGGGTGCGATTAGCGAGAATTGGAATGCGAATATAATTAGGATTTTTACAATTTTTGGGGTGCGAATAGTTAGAATTGAATTGCTAATATCAACTCTTTTTTTTCGTCGCTCAATTTTTTTTTTACTTTTTACTTTTTTTTAAAGTGTGTTTTCTTTGTTATTTCCCGCACACTCCTATGTATGCGCATAACGCACAAAAATTTAGCCTGAAAAATAATTTTCAATTGCTTGTAGAGAGCTTCCCGGTTCAATGCTGAATTGAAGCTCAAAGGAATGGAAAAACTTTTGGTCTGATAGATGGAACTAGAGGAAGGTTCACTCGGGCACTCAAAAATTAATTTTAATCCTACTTAAAATTATTTTTTTCTAAAATAAATTATTAAATATTAATTAGAATTTTTCATCTTTATTTTAAGATCTTACTTTCCTGTAAAAATGATTTTTTTTAAATCCGTCCAGATATTGCATTTTTTTAAAATCCGATTGGTTATCATTTTTTAAAATTATTTTAAATCATGAACCAAATTCACGTCAGAAGATGAACTGCCTGCTGTGGTGTGATCTGCTGCAGCAATGTTAAGAAGATATTAGTTTTATTTATTATCCAAATAACATTTATGTAATAACATTTATTTAAATATTTATATATCAAACTAATATACAAAACTAAGATATTAGTTTTATCTCCTCCGACCGGTCCCTTGGCCGCCGCCTAATCTCCACCGTTTGATCGTCGTGTAACCACCGTAACCACCCATCATGGGGGTGCATATAATCGAACCCATGATGAGTGTGTGGATAGTAAATCCCCTAAAATATGTGTCATAAAATATAAGAAATCGATCTGCGTATAACACATAAATCGGTTATAGTGTGCAAATAACCTCCAACTGCCATAACCCCCCCCCCCCCCCCCCCCCCCCCCCCCGAAAAGCTATAAATAGGACCTCAGAGCCCTCCTTCCAATCCATCTTTTCCTCCCGTTTAACCTCCAACACAAGAGAGAGCTCCCTCGAAGATCTCCTAGCACCTTCGAAGAATTCCTCAAAGATCTTCGAGCGTCTTCAAAGATCCCTCGAAGATCTTCGACCTCCTTCGAGCACCCGATGCACACGCTCCACCCTGCGCACGTTCCACCCTACGCGTGCTCCACCTTACGCGCACTTCTCCGCGAACGCAGAACATTCTGCGCACACTACGCCCACCATCCGTCAGCGAGCCATGCATCCAGCAGCAAGCCATGCATCCAACAACAAGTCTACAGCTCCAAACTCCCCCCACGCGCAGCAGGAGACAAGTCGCATGTTAAAATTTCGGAGATGGATCGAAGACAACATCGGAAGACTTCAATTCAATTCAAAACAGTTAACCAATGACAATGAAGGCAAGGGAATCTCAATTGACTACTATCTTATTACAATGTGTTGCATAAATGGCGATACATGATTTATAAGAGCACTTAGATGAGAAGAACAAGCAACACAAGCATCTGGCGAACAGAAACCTGAGACCGCCCAGACCGCTCGAACTCAGCAAGATCGCCGACTTCCCTGAGATCGCACGAACAGTTTTGGTCGCTTACCTGCAAACTGCCAGACCGCCAATGTAGCGCCCCGACCCTCCCTCTTAGGGGCCACGTAGGCACGCTACGGGGTTGCGCCGTTGCTGAGAAATAGTGGCGCGGAGAGGCTTTGGGGTGCCTACGTGGCCCCTAAGAGGGAGGGTCGGGCGTTACAATAAAAGTGCACTTTTTATGTAACGCCCCGTCCCTCCCCCTTAGGGGCAACGTAGGGACGCTACCGGGCTGCAGCCCAAGCACCCCAACCCCTCTCCAGCCCACTGACGGGTTGTTGGTGGCCACAGCCTCCCTTCGGTGAGAAGTGATCCAGTTAAGCGCTTCTACGAGGTCTTCCCAGGAGGTCACCCATCCCAGTACTACTCCAGCCCGAGCACGTTTAACAATTGGTATCAGAGGGTAAGGGTTTGGTGATCCGCTAGTATTTAGGTTTCGGGACGAACCTTTTTTTAACGGGTGGTGAGCACATATAATGTAAGAGCCTAAATAAGTCCAAATTAAGCAGAATGTCCACTTAGGATCGACGAAAAGCGTTTGTTTGCGCTGTCTTGGGGAACTTGAATGTCCCAGATTATCTAATTTGTCTAATTTAGACCGCTAAATTATGTATCTCGCGTGTTTAGGCAACTAGAAGTGGTGCGGGCCCCTCCCGCAATGCCGCCGACAGCAGTACTTCTGGGTCTATTGCTACCAGTCCACCGTCTGCTGAGAGAGTTAGAATAATCACGGAAGCAGTACTTGCTGCTTTGGATGTGAGGCAAGGCAGATTGGTACCAAATGCCGCACCCGCCATTCCTGCCACTCCTGAAGCAATCCCGACACCCGTCCCCGCTGCAGTACCCATTAATGTTGCGGTACCAGATGTTGCCGCTGTACCTGCTCCTACTGTTGCTGCTCCTGCCGCCGCAGTACCTGTTGCTGTCCATGTTGCTGTTGTGGTGCCATCTGGTAATCCACGTGCCCGGGATGACCCGTTGAAGCATTTCTTGAGTTTCAACCCGCCATCTTTCTCGGGGAACGAGACAGCTATCGAGGCAGAGGATTGGTTGTCCAGGATTAGAAGAACTCTGACTGCCACTCAGACTGTTAGGGAGCAGATGGTGACCCTGGCCACCTTCCTACTCAATGGGGAGGCGAGGCTATGATGGAAAGAGGAAGTAGAGATGAGCTTCCATGGGAGAGAGCTGACGGAGATATCGATGGAGGAATTCTCTGAGTCCTTTCTGGAGCGTTTCATTCCTGAGACGACTCGCCTACAGCTGCAGAACCAGTTCTTTCGTTTGCTGCAGAGAGATATGAAGGTGGATGAGTATCTCCACGAGTTCACCCACCTGGGTCGCTACTATGGTGGGTTATTAGCCAAGGAGAAGACCAAAACTCACAGGTTTTTTGACGGCTTACGTGATAACCTGAGGTTGAACTTGTCAGGGTCCAAAGCCCTTGGATTCAATGCACTGGTGGAGGAGGCAAGAGCGTTAGAGATGAACTTGGAGAGAGTCCAACGCCGCAGGGGATTCCAGTCAAAGAGCGTCGAGTCCAAGGCATCGAAGTCCCAAGGGAGGACGGAACCCAAGAGGTATAGCAAGAAGCAGAAATATTACACCCCAACTCAGTCCACTGCTTCAGAAGTTACTACGGGTCGTGGTCCCATTTGCTACAACTGCGGAGCGGTAGGACACATTGCACGTTCATGTCGTCAGGGCCCCCCGAGGACTGACCGTTTAGCAGTGGATGCTTCGAGGGCGGCAGGGCCCAGCTATGCGGAGAAAGGGAAGGCAACATGGTCGTCTGCTTCCCAGTACCCACCGACACGGCCAAGAGTCTTCGCTCTAGGCCAGCAGGAGGCCATTCGACAGAACGACGCCATGACAGATATATTTATGTTTTGTTTAATGTCATGATTATTGCTTATAACCCTTGTATGTGCTTACTCATCGTGTACTCGCTAGGATACGTATTGGTCTTTAATCACCCTGCGAGAGCATTGTTCGACACCGGCGCATCTCGCTCCTTTCTATCAGAAGAATTTGTGGTGCGAGTCGGTGTGCCTTGTATGTTGGCAGAAGAGAAGTTGGATGTGCTCTTACCCAATGGGTTCTTAATGTGTGCGATGAGGAAGAGCCGCGTGAAGGTTCGTATTGGAGAACAAGACTTCAATTTGGAAGTCGCGTTGCTGCCGCTGTCGGAGTTCGACGTCATCTTTGGTATGGATTGGCTGACAAAGCAGAGTGCATGTATTGATTGCAAGTCAAAAGAGGTCTTGTTAGGCGGAGGGTGCGGAGGCGGAACTCGTTTTATTGGTCTGAGGGGTGCGAGCAAAACCTTGATGACCACCCTCCAGGTAGTGAAAGCAACTTGGAAAGGCGCACAGCTAGTTTTCGCTTTGGTAGAGGCTTCAGAGCGTAAGCCCAAACTGTGTGACGTGCCAGTTGTCGCGGAATTTGTGGACGTCTTTCCGGATGAGCTTCCTGGGGCCCTGCCCCAGAGGGAAATCGACTTTTGCATTGAGCTTGTGTCGGGTGCCAAACCCGTGTCACGCTCGCCCTATCGTATGGCTCCAAGAGAGATGGCAGATTTGAAAGTGCAATTGCGGGAATTGCTCGAGGAAGGATATATACGCCCGAGCTCATCACTGTGGAGTGCACCGGTCCTTTTTGTGAAGAAGAAGGACGGTAGCTTGCGCCTGTGCATAGATTACAGGGAGTTGAACAAGTTAACGGAAAAGAACAAGTATCTAATCCCCCGCATTGACGATCTGTTTGATCAACTGGTAGGATCCACGGTGCATTCAAAGTTGGATTTGAAGTCGGGATATTATCAGCTCAGGATTCGGGAGTCTGACATCCCAAAGATTGCGTTCAGCACACGTTACGGGCATTATGAGTTCACGGTGATGCCTTTTAGGCTCACGAATGCACTGTCTGTCTTTATGGACCTGATGAATAGATCTTTCCGGGAGTACCTAGATCTGTTTGTTATTGTCTTCATCGACAATATTTTGGTGTACTCGTAGTCCGAGGAAGAGCATGCTGACCACCTTCGAACAGTCTTGACCGTCCTAAGGAGACATCAATTATATGCAAAATTCTCCAAGTGCGAGTTCTGGCTGCCGTCTGTAGCATTTCTGGGGCACATCGTCAGTGGAGAGGGTATTGCGGTAGATCCGACGAAAGTTGCAGCGATCCGAGAGTGGCATGAGCTGAGGAGTGTAGCAGAGGTCCGGAGCTTTTTGGGGCTTGCCAGTTATTACAGGCGCTTTGTGGAGAACTTTTCATGGATTGCACTTCCCCTCACTGCGTTGGCTAGGAAGGATCAGAGGTTCGTCTGGACGCCAGAGTGCGCTCGTGCTTTTGAGGAGCTAAAGAGCCGACTGATTTCTGCCCTAATTCTGTGTTAGCCTTGTGGGACTGTAGGTTACCAATTATACAGTGACGCCTCAGGTAGTGGTCTGGGCTGCGTTCTATGTCAGTTTGGAAAATTTATCGCTTACGGTTCGCGTCAGCAGAAGGTACACGAGAGGAACTACCCGGTCCACGATCTAGAATTGGTGTCCGTGTTGTTTGCTCTGAAGTTGTGGAGACATTATCTTTATGGTGTGAAAATCGAAATCTTCACGGACCACAAGAGCCTCAAGTACCTACTGGATCAGAAAGATCTGAATATGAGCCAGAGGAGGTGAATGGAGTTCTTGGGAGACTACACATTCGAGATACTTTATACCCCTGGGAAGGGGAATGTGGTAGCAGACGCTCTGATTCGTCAGGCACCGGCACAGGCAAGTTGGATTCTGGCTCACGATGAGCGGTTGATACGTGAGTTGGAGGCTTTGGAGATCTCCTGTGTAGATCGAGTATCGTCTTCCACCGCCGTTCTGAGCTGGATGGAGGTACAATATGACATTGGTGATCGTGTGAGACAGGCCTTGGAGTTTGATCCGAGCATGCATCGTTATTTGTCGGAGTCCGCTGATGGGCCGAACACCGAGTTTCTCCTTGAGGATGGGTTACTATGGAAGGATGGCAGGCTTTGTGTTCCAAATTATGGGAAACTGCGTGACAAATTAATGTACGAGGCCCATTTCACCAAGTACTTGATTCAACCGGGGAGTACCAAAATGTATCAAGACATGAAAACACAGTTCTGGTGGCCAGGTATGAAGAAGGATATAGCTCTTTTCGTGGCAAAATGCCAAACGTGCGCGTTGGCGAAGGCCGAGTGTCAACGGCCAGGAGGATTTTTGAAAGCATTACCAATTCCGGAATGGAAATTTGATGATATTTCCATGGACTTTGTGCACGAGTTGCCAAAGTCGCTGCAGAAAAATGATTCGATTTGGGTGATCGTAGATCGGTTGTCTAAGGTAGCACATTTCATTCCAAATCAGAAAAGCGATTCGGTTGAGAAGCTGGCAAAGCTTTATGTGGAAAACATTGTTCGATTGCATGGCGTACCTCGCAGCATCGTTAGTGATTGTGCGGTTTACGTCCGGAGATTGGAGGCATGTCCATCGTTTGTTGGGAACAAAACTTAAGTTTAGCACAATCTTCCATCCGTAAACGGATGGGCAGACCGAGAGGACGAATTAGACGATGGAGGACATGTTTCGCATGTGCATTATGGATTTCGGACAGCGTTGGGAAGATTACCTTTACATGGTAGAGTTTGCCTATAACAACAGTTATCAGGCGAGTATTCAGATGGCTCCGTTCGAAGCCTTATATGGTAGGAGGTGTCGTACTCCTTTAGCGTGGGCAGAGACCGGTGATACCAAACTGCTGAAATGCAAAGAGGTTGCTGAGGCGGATGAGTCGATAGGGACCATTTGAGAACGGTTGTTGACTGCCCAGGACCGACAGGCAAAGTATCACAACGCCAAACATTGGAACGTGGAGTTTGCAGTAGGTGATTGGGTGTACTTGAAGATAAAGCCTTTCAAAGGAATGTCGAGGATTCGACGCTTGAAGAAGCTGATCCCGGGGTACCTAGGACCATTCGAGATCACCGAGCGCATTGGCGAGGCAGCTTATCGACTTGCGTTGTCGACAGAGCTGAGTGGGCTGCACGACGTCTTCCATATTTCTGTGTTGAGGAAGGCGGTGTGGGAGCCTGAGTCGGTGTTGGAAGCCAATAGTGTGGCGGTGGATAGTGGCCTATCTACCAGGGTGACGCCGATTTGCATCATCGATTTCGATATTCGACAGTTGCGGAGGAAGTCTATCAAGATGGTGAGAATCCGTTCTGACAACTGTGGTCGTGAGGAGCTCCCTTGGGAGCCAGAAGAGATCATGCGCGAGGAGTACCCTGATTTGTTTACTCAGGAATGATGAATTTCGTTTCGTGTTTGCGTTTTAAATTTCAGGACGAAATTTCTTTAAGGGGTGGAGAATTGTAACGCCTTAATTTCAAAGAAAATGATTTTGGGGTGCGAATAGAAGTTGGGGTGCGGATAGGGTAGTGGTCTGCGAATAGCGGTTTGGGCTAGGTTTAGGTTTAAAACCTAAATTCTCCTCCCTATCTCCCCTCCTACCTAATTCCCCCCCTCTCCCTGTTTTGCGTGAAGCAGCCGCAATTTTTCCCCATCTCCCGATCTTCTCCCTCCTCTTCCTCTCGTTCGCACAGGAAGGCCGCCGCCCTCCTCTCTCTCGATCCCTCTCTCCCCGTCGGCCTGGAGCAAGGAGGAGCAGCGCCCCCTTCTCTCTCTCGATCCCACTCTCCCCGTCAGCCTGGAGCAAGGAGGAGCAGCCCCGAGCTCCCGTCTCTCTCTCTCGTTTTGTTGTTGGAAGGAGAATCCCGAGCCGAGCCCTCTCCTCCTCTCTTTGTCCCGGTCGCCGCCGGCTAGGAGGAAACTAAGCCCCTTGCCGACCAAGGGGTAGGGCTCTTGCATTCGTTGGAGGTGGCCGACCGGAAGCTTTGGTGGAGAGATGCAAGGGTTTCCGCCTTCATCGTTCGTGTTCGAGCGATGCCTCCGAAGCGCACGTCAAGGGTAACGACCCTTTTCCCCGGTCTTAGGACCGTCTTTTATGTATTTTTGTGCTTACATTTGCTAATCGTGCAATGAGAGTCCCCTCACGCCATTTCGGTTGAGGACGGGGACTCCGCCAGGGTGTGGGATTGCGACCCCGGCGTATGTTTGTGTGAGCTGCAGGTAGAGTCCCTCTCCCGCTACGTGGTGGAGAGCGTGGACTCTGCCAGGGCATGGGATTGCGACCATGGTGTAGTTTTTCTGCTTTTGCTTTGCTTAGGAGGGCCACACGCCTCCAATTGGACGCGGTGTGTGTTTCCTTCGGTTCATTGCGAACCCCCGGGTCGATTGTGTCCGTCCCCGACATAAACTGCATTAGTAATCCGACGCGCGAGTCTGGATTTAGGCATGATGTGTGAAGCCTACCCGTGGCGTTCATCCCGGATCGGTGATGTTGTTGTGACGTGCATTGCGGTGAGCCTTAAACACGCGAACGGGAATGTCCCATGTTATTCGCCATAGAGATCATAGGAATTCGTGGGTTTCGTTCGTGAGTACCCCGTTCCTAGGCGGGCTTAGGTGGGCCCGGTATAATGACGTTCGTGAGGATTGTGCGGAACGGGTGAGTTTCCCCGTCACGACGTTCTAGGACTGGGAGTGGTGTTATACTCTCTATCGTGCTCCTTGGACAGTGGCAGACTGTGTTTCCCCCTGTCGCGCTCATTTGGATAATGGCGGACTGTGTTTCCCCCTGTCGCGCTCGTTTGGACAATTGCAGACCGTTTCTCCCCATTGTCGCGCTCGTTCGGACGGTTGAAGACTGTCTTCTCCTCTGTCGCACTCTGTTAGATAGATATGTACTTCGTACCTCGCAATCGCATTCCATCGAATCGATGTGAAGCGTAGCTTACCTACCTCTACGCTCGAGTGCGAAAGGTCACGCCTCTCGTCATGAGTACTCGGTTTAGAATGCCTCTGTGGTTTAGGTCGTGTGACCTTGGGAGTCAACGACGTGTGTGCTTTGCTACACTATGGGGACCCCCGTTTGTGCCCATTGGTCCTTTGTTTTGGTGCTTTGGTTTTCGTGCGTGCTTGCAGGAGAGCGATGTACTCACCCCGGAGTCCGCTAGGATGGCCGGGGGGAGGGGTCGTTACGTTGTGTTGGTCATCCCCATGCTGACCCTCGTTTACCGCCCGTTTGCTCTTAGTTTCAGGTGGCGTAGCTCGTAGTGGTGTGTAGTGGGCCAGAGCCCAGGAGCCGCTGAGGAGCTGGAGAAGATGTTCTCCCCTTTTGGGTTTTCTTGTAGTAATACTTTTATTTTTGTTGAAAGCCATGTAAGGCCTTAAGGCCGAGTACCCTGTTTGCTCTCTTCGATCTTTCTAGTTGTGGACTTTTGCGCCCCTATTTTGGGCTTTTTGGTTTAGCTTCTATTTACTCTGAGTGTTTTAATTAATTCTTGTATCAGTAATTAACATTCTAGATTTTGTGGGTATTGTATGTCACGGGGTCCCGGCCGAACCCATGTTATATTTTATTTGCAGATCAGGGATGTTATAGCCAATCACAGACCGCTCAATCTGCTCTGTTGAAGCCATGCGGTCTCAAGGAGTTGAAGCCGAGCAGTCTCGTGTCAGCGGTCTGTGCGGTCTCCCAGCACCAGACCGCGCCTTCTCCTCAGAAGTACAAGATCGCGTTATATGAAGATCAGCGGTCTCCAGCTCCATCAAGTAACGGTCTGATAACTGCGGTCTGTGCGGTCTCCCAGCACCAGACCGCGCCTTCTCCTCAGAAGTGCGAGATCGCATTGTATGAAGATCTGCGGTCCCCAGCTCAATCAAATAATAGTTGGATAACCGTGGTCTGTGCGGTCTCCGGGAATCAGACCGTCGTCTCTCCTCAGGAACACCAGATCGCTTCATATGAAGAGAAGCGGTCTGGTACCCCCGGCATCTCCTTTACGGGGGAGTGTTCGCCAGAGCGGTCTCACAATCTGTTGGCCTTCTCTGTCACATGACCTTCCTCTTGTCGTGTGACCGCCAGTCTTCTCTCCAGACCGCGGAGGCCGCTGCGGTCTTGTTCTCCCTGACCGCCTGACCGCCCAGCTCTCTTTGTGTATTGTATTTGTATTTAGTCCCACATTGTGTATTTAGTTTTTCCTCTTTCCCTCCTAGTCTATATAAAGAAGGCAATACTCTTGTAATACTTAGATTTTTTGGAAATAAAAATTCTGTTATTTTCCAATTCTCACATGGTATCAGAGCTTGCAACGATCCTTGTGTTGTGAACTCTTTCTCTTCGGCCGATCTCTCTTCCTCCAGACCGCGCGATCTCCCTTATTTTTCGGCCTTCTAACCGCGAGACCGCGCGATCTGCCTTTCCTCCTGCCGATCTCTTCCCATGGGTACCCCTTCTGAGACTGTTCTTACCTCCACTCCTGTGGCCACTCCAGCCTCTACCTCTACTATCTCTATCTCTACTTCTGGCAATCTTGGCACCTCCTCCAAGCTCACTGGCTCTAATTATCCTGATTGGAGCGTCTCCTTCACCTTCCTCTTACGCTCTCAACGCAAACGACACCATCTTACCGATGATCCTCCTCTCAAAGGGTTTGCTACCTTTGATGATTGGGATGCTAGCGATGCTCTGGTCCGCACCTGGCTTGCTAACAGTATCTCTGATGAGTGTCTTCCTATCATTCGTCATGATGAGACCGTCAAAGCTGCTTGGAACCATCTTGCTGCCCTTTACTCCAAAGGTGCCAAAACCTCCCGCATCTACACCTTGTATGCTGATCCCTTTGCCCGCCCAACCATGGATCCCACCACAGCATATCAAGAGGTTCAGGCCCTTGGGGCTGAACTCCTTCAGCATCGTCCCTTATCTGCTGATCTTGCAGAACAACATAAACACTTCCAGGAGCTCCTCATTGTGTGTTACCTTCTCCGTCTTCCTGAGTCCTATGATATGATCCGACAACAAATTCTTGGGGAAGCTGACTCTCCAACCCTTGATGCCACCGCTGCTCGGGTCTCTGTCGTTACCTCCCTTCTCCAACGACCATTGTTATCCTCTCCTCCTCCAGAGAGCTTTGCTCACCGGGCTGAACGTGGTCACCTCGATGGTCGTGGCGGTTCTATTAGTGGCCGCAGACCTCCTCGGTACACCTGTTCTCATTGTGGTCAGAAGGGTCACACTATTGACCGCTGCTATCTCAAGCATCCTCACCTTCGCCCCGCTAATGTGACTTATCATCCTGGTACTACACAATCGTCTACTTCTGTTGCTACCTCCTCAGGTAGCGTGCACATGGTTGCTGAAGGTAAGTGGCTTATTGATTCTGGAGCAACAAATCATATGGCAGGGAACCCTCACCTTTTCTCACAGTTACTAGAACACAAGAATTTGCCCCTAGTTCTAACAGCAGATGGCTCTCCCTCACATGTGTGTGGGACTGGAATAGTTCAAGTCACCCCAACGATCTATCTTAAGAATACTCTTTATGTGCCTACATTTCCTTGCAACTTACTATCAGTCAAGGCTCTATCTCAACAGTTACAATGTTCTATTATATTTACTCCGACTCACTGTTATTTTCAGGATCTGCACACGAAGGAGACAGTTGCTACTGGGACTGAGAGTGGAGGCCTCTACTTCCTTGACGTTCTTGCTGCTCATTATGCTTCCACCGCCTCTGATTCTCTCCATCAATGGCACCTCCATCTTGGTCACCCTCCACCTCGGCTGCTGTATCAACTTCTACCACACCTCGCCAACGATACCTCTCCTCTCAACTGTGAAGCTTGTCAACTTGGAAAACACCATCGGGCTTCCTATCCTGCCAAGCATGGTCGTAGCTCGACTCGTCCCTTTGATCTAGTTCACTCTGATGTCTAGGGTCCTTCTCCTACCAAGATTGTGGGTGGGAGTAGTTTGTATTTTGTTACTTTTATTGATAATTTTTCTCGATGTACTTGGGTGTATCTTTTAAAAGAACGCTCTAAACTGTTTACTGTTTTCTCAACCTTCTATAATGAAATTTCCACTCAATTTGGAGTGTCTATCAAATCTATTCACACTGATAATGCTAAAGAATATATCTCTCATCATTTTTCTGAGTTTTGCATGAATCATGGAATTATACATCAAACTAGTTGTCCTTATACTTCTCAACAAAACGGGATCGCGGAACGTAAGAATCGTCATCTCCTTGACATGACTCGCATCTTACTCTTCCAGATGAATATGCCCAAAAACTATTGGGGTCATGCCATCCTCGTCTCCTGCTATCTCATTAACCGCATTCCCTCCGCTCTTCTCCAAGGCTCCACACCTTTTTCTCTTCTATATCCTACCTTGAAACCTTTCCCGTTACCTCTCAAAGTCTTCGGTTATACTGCATTTGTCCACACTCCTTCACTAGGTCGGGACAAACTTTCCCCTCGGGCAGTTAAGTGTGTCTTTGTTGGTTACTCTCCCACTCAAAAAGGTTACCGATGATATGATCCTCTTCTTCGCAAACAATATGTTTTCGCTGATGTTACCTTCCTTGAAAATATACCATACTTTTCTCACTCTTCCACCTCTCTGCCTCCTACAACCCATCCACCACCTCCTCTCATTCACTCCCCACCAACAACACCTCCTCTCCCAACTCTACCACCTCCTCCTTTCACTCCACCATCTACAGAGTCTCCTACCATTTGTCCTCCTACTCCGGAGCCTCCTCTCCCAACTCTTGGGCCAGCACTATCTTCTTCCGATGATGTCTCTCCTGCTAATACAGTTACTACTGCAGACCTCCCTATTTCCCTTCGAAAGGGAGTTCGATCATGTACGCAACATTCTATTCATGATGTTGTGACCTATGCTCAACTCACCCCCTCTGCTAGGGCATTTGATATTGTCATTTCAGATACTGTCATTCCAGCTAATTATCAGGATGCTCTTGATATCCCACAGTGGAAGGCCGCCATGGATGAAGAAATAACCACTCTTCAAGACCGTGACACGTGGACCCTTGTTCCTCCACCTCTTGGGGTAGATGTTGTTGGATGTAGATGGGTCTTTGTGATCAAATATCATGTCGATGGCTCTGTCGACCGATACAAGGCTCGCTTGGTTGCCAAAGGTTTTACACAGACATATGGCGTTGACTTCTTTGAAACCTTCTCCCCTGTTGCTCGTCTTACAACCATCAGGGTCCTCTTCTCTGTGGCCGTCAACAAAGGGTGGCAACTCTCTCAATTGGACGTCAAGAATGTCTTTCTTTATGGTGATCTTCAAGAGGTAGTTTTCATGGAGCAACCTCCAGGGTATGTTGCTCCGGGGGAGACTCGTGTATGTAAGCTCAAGAAGGCTATCTATGGTCTAAAGCAAAGTCCTCGTGCCTGGTTTGAAAAGTTTAACGAAGTAATCAAGGTAATTGGGTTTGTCCACAGCTCTGCAGATCACTCTTTCTTCATTTGCAAGACTTCTCATGGAATGGTTGTTCTGGCTGTCTACGTTGATGACATCCTTCTCACTGGCAATGATATTGAAGGTATCGCCCTTACAAAGAAACATCTCCTTCAACACTTTGTAACCAAAGACATGGAGACTCCAAAGTATTTTTTGGGTATTGAGATCACAAGAAAGCAGAGTTCTGTTGTCCTCTCACAACGTAAGTATGCTATTGACCTTCTGAAGGAAACAGGTCTTCTTGGTGCTAAACCTGCTAAATATCCAATGACAATAAGAGACGACAAACTATGGAGTGACAACTCTCCACCTCTACCTGATAGCACTAGATACCGTCGTCTTGTAGGTAAGCTCATCTACCTAACTGTAACAAGACCTGATATTTATTATGCCGTTGGGAAGGTCAGCCAATTCATGCAAGCCCCAAGGGAATGTCATCTTTAGGCTGCTCTAAAGATATTGGAATACATTAAGGGATCTCCAGGAAAGAGACTTTTGTTTCAAAGAAACAACCATCTCAAGATAGAAGCCTACTCAGATGCTAGCTACGCTAATGATAAAGGAGACAGAAAATCCACGTCTGGGTTCCGTACATTCGTGGGAGGAAATCTTGTGAGCTGGAAGAGCAAGAAACAAGCAGTAGTATCCAGATAGAGTGCTGAGGCCGAGTACAGGAGCATTGCCCAAACTACATGTGAATTGAAGTGGTTACAAACTCTCCTTCTAGATTTTGGAGAAGTTTACAACCATCCCTTGCCAATGTTCTGTGACAATAAAGCTGCAATCTATATATCTCAAAATCCAGTATTTCATGAGAGAACCAAACACATTGAAGTGGACTGTCATTTTATCAGGGAAGAAATCTTGCAGAAACAAATCTGCACTCCATTCGTAACTTCGGATAAAGAGCTGGCTGATATCTTCACCAAACCCATATCTTCATCCTTCTCTAATGTGTGCAACAAGCTAGGCATGATTGATATATTTGCTCCAGCTTGCGGGGGAGTGTTGAAGCCATGCGGTCTCAAAGAGTTGAAGCCGAGCGGTCTCGTGCCAGTGTTGTGTGCGGTCTCCCAGCACCAGACCGCGCCTTCTCCTCAGAAGTATGCGATCGCGTTATATGAAGATCAGCGGTCTCCAACTCCATCAAGTAACAGTCTAATAACCGCGGTCTATGCGGTCTCCCAGCACCAGACCGCGCCTTCTCCTCAGAAGTGCGAGATCGCGTTGTATGAAGATCTGCGGTCCCCAGCTCAATCAAATAACAGTTGGATAACCGCGGTCTGTGTGGTCTCCCGGAATCAGACCGTCGTCTCTCCTCAGGAACACCAGATCGCTTCATATGAAGAGAAGCGGTCTGGTACCCCCGGCATCTCCTTTACGGGGGAGTGTTCGCCAGAGCGGTCTCACAATCTGTTGGCCTTCTCTGTCACACGACCTTCCTCCTGTCGTGTGACCGCCAGTCTTCTCTCCAGACCGCGGAGGTCGCTGCGGTCTTGTTCTCCCTGACCGCCTGACCGCCCAGCTCTCTTTGTGTATTGTATTTGTATTTAGTCCCACATTGTGTATTTAGTTTTTTCTCTTTCCCTCCTAGTCTATATAAAGGAGGCAATACTCTTGTAATACTTAGATTTTTTGGAAATAAAAATTCTGTTATTTTTAAATTCTCACATGCTCTTTATTGAAATGCTGAAAACAAAGCTGTCCGCACTTCTTGATCGCCCAGACCGCACAGTCTCAAGATCACAGAAGTAACCCACGAACACAAGATGAAGAACTGCTCACTGCTGCAAGACCGCAATGTAAGACCGCCTGACCATTGAAGGTCGCTTGATCAACTGAGTCAACTGCAAACAGACCAAGAACTTCAAAACACAGTTCACCCAGATGAGACCGCTGGAACTGGTTTATTCAAAGATGGAAATAAGAAAGAATACTAACGGTAGACCGCTAACCTGCGAACACAACAAACCGGTCAACAAACTCAGACCACGCGACCTCAAAAATGAGACCGACACAATCAAACCATCTTTAGTTCTTACATTTCTTGCATATAAATTGTTGTCCCTGCACCCCTATTTATAGGCAAACAAATGGATGTCGTCACCACCCATGTGGGATACAATCACCTTCCTTATTGAAACACATGGTCTCCAAAAACCAGACCGCGCGATCTCTATAAGACCTTATTACACTCAAGCAAAACTGTCCAAGTAAGACAGCTTGCCAAGATCAACCTAGCAGACCGCCCGGTCTCTTATAAGAGATGAACCATATGATCATCTAACCAGTTCGCAAGCAGACCGCCAGAACAAGCTCATACAATCTGCCCGGTCTCCTATAAGATCGGAACCCCATGAACATCCTGACATAACACAACTTTCCGCCAGAACAAACTCATGCAGACCACAGTAACAGACCGCCGAAGCGACCTCCAGTACAAGACTGCACAGTCTCTACCAGAACAGAGCACTTGGACACAATCGACAAACCACAACAGTTCGCCAACACCAGAGACGCGCGATCTCAAGCCAAATCACCATACAGGAGCTCGTTCGATCTCAAACCAGATCGCCATACAGGAGCTCGTGCGGTCTCTGCGGTCTCTATATTCAGACCACCCGGACACTCCACTTCCACTTCAAAAATTTAACACCGCGGACACCAGAGTCCGCATAACGAGCCAATTCAAGCCTCCAAGAGCCGACAAAAGGACCAAAAGTGACGAGAGCGCAGCGCTCCCCACTACAACCTAAAAGAAACTTGGCTCCGCAAAAGGTGGACTGTCACCCTCGGAGCCCCCTCTTCTTCTCTCTCAATAATTGTAACGAGAGGTGACATGTCTCCTTCGCACTCTCTAAAAGGCCATATAACATCACCAAAGATATAGTAGAAGTTTGGTTGGCACAGTCCAGACCGAGTGTGTTTTTACCCCTTTTTCATGGTTTTCCACGTCAAAAAGAGTCTCCTTGTCAGGCGTCTCAATTAGTTTTTCATTAACTCTTTGCGCACTCGACCGCTCCCCGTGTTAAGACGGTTCAATTTAAGCCCAGTCTACTAGAGCGTTGCCGCAACAATTTGTCACCGTCTGTGGGAACGGTGTTCCACAAACTTTGCAAAGACTTTCTGAAGTCAGTATTTGCTTCACAGCGATGCTCGTGACCGACGGTTATGGTAAGGAGTGCTAGTACCACTGAAATATCAATCCTCGGAGGATGAGTCGATCCATCTCCCTCCCACTTGCTCATCAATGTGCCTCTCATGGAGGAGGCGGTGATTGGGCTGGTAGCAACGCTGGAAGGGTACATGCGGCAAAAGGAGATGCAGCAAGCCGGGATGCTGACTCTCCTGAGAAACCTAGGAGCTCCTTGAGCTCCCGTTCCACCTCCTGCGATGATCAATCCACCTCCACCAGCACCAAATCATGCTCCGACCGGGGAGGCCGCTCGAGAGGAAGACATCTCAGAAGGGTTCTCCGACGCGACTAGGTCCACTCATCCCGCTCAATCAGCCAGGAGACCGGGAGACGACCTTCATCGTCATCACCAGGGAGGAGTTGACCTCGGACAAGTTATGGGAAGGATCACTCGCAAGGAGATACGCGATGCGATGGCGGAAGAGTACAGACATGTCGGACGATGGGCCGTTTTTTCCCTCCGCCCTCTACACCACGGCTCCCCGCTGATGCCTCAGGTTCTAGTCCATCCGGTCCCACCTGGCTTCAAGCTCCCCAGCATCGAGACATTTGACGGGACAGACGATACGCTAGAACATATCAACCACATCACTGCCATCATGAGGATTTATAATGCTCCAGACCAGCTTCTATGTCAGGTTTTTCCGACAACCTTGAAGGGGCAAATGCGCACTTGGTTCCATTCTCTCTGGGATTGAGTCATTGACAGTTTTGCGGAGTTGGCACAACAATTCACAGACCAGTTCATCGCCAACCGTAGAATCATCTGAGACCCTCCTATCTTTCAGGGATCCGCCAAAATGAGGGAGAAATCCTCAAGGACTTTTTCGATCGCTTCACTATTGAGGCACGACAAATCCTAGGGGTCGACCCCGAGCTTCTGTGAGACATTTTCCTAGGGGGCTTCGCTCAAGCAGTTTCTATTCAGCACTAATGAGGCAAACAATGCCAAGTTACCCAGATCTCATTCATTGGGTGGAAGCTAAGATAACAGCTGATGAAGCAATTGAGGCGCATCGTCAGCAATTCGAGGGGAGTCAAAAAAGAAAGAGGGGATTGGAGAAGGCCCCCAAAATTTTAGAAGAGCGACACAATGAGGAGCATCACAACGATGAGCGTCGTCGTGACCCCCGGAGAGATCACGGTCCGCGACCGCCCTGAGTCTACACTCCGCTCAACAAAACCCGAACCAATATGTTGTATGCCATCCAAGATAATTCGGCATTCCAGAGACCAAGAGCACCTCCCCTGAATCCCATAAATGACCAGTCAAAGTATTGTGAGTTCCACCGAGGAACTTGTCACACCACCTAAGAATGTTCCAGATTATAGGACGAAATCGAGCGCCTTATTCGCCAGGGACTCCTCGGAAGATTTCTGTAATGTCAAATTCCCAATCAGCCTCCGCAGCCCAGACAGGCAAGAGAACCACCCCTCACACCCCAGGGAGCTGCAGGAGGCAAGCCGGTGGTGGGAAAAGTCGAGACCATTTCCGGGTCTCCCATTCTCGCTGCGCAGATCCTCTCAATTGTCAGGCCTCCAAGGGATCATGAAGATAAGAAACTCAAGCAAGACACCATCACCACCTTTGGGGAGGACGACCTGCAGGGAATACGACTACCGCATATGGACCTGCTTGTGATCAACACAAGGATTAAGTACCCCTGCTTCAATGTCAAAAGAATATTGTCGACAACGAAAGCAAAGTCGATGTTCTATTCTTGTCCACTCTACAAAGCATGAAACTTACAAAAGAGCAACTTAGCCCTGCGGTCGGGTCTGTCTACGGTTTTGACAACTGTCCAGTTCCGGTCCAGTGTATGATTACCCTCCTAATCACATTGGGCGAGTTCCCAAGGCAATCAAGGCATAATATCAAGTACGTACATGGTCATATAATCAAACTTTGCCTACAACGCCATCTTTGAGAGACCCCTCTAGTCCATCTTCAGAGTAGTGACATCCATCCCGCACCAATCTATGATGTTCCCAACCGCCGGAGGAATTGGGGTTGTGTGGGGAAATCAGGAAGCAGCACGAACCTGTTATCTGAAGCAGGCTCAGCCGACAAAGGCGAACGTTCTTAGCATTGACAACTTCGACATGCGGGACGAGACTACTCTGTAGCGCGGAGCGCCTGTTGAAAGACTTGTGCAAGTGTCTCTCTCCCAGCAGGATCCGCCCCGAATAATGTAGGTAGGGTCCCTCTTATCTCCAGAAGAGCGGGAGGAATATGTCATCTTTCCCCGCGCTAACAACTACGTCTTCACGTGGAGTCCAGAAGACATGCACGAGGTAGATCTGCAAGTCATCCTTTATTCTTTAAATGTTAAACCTGCCTGCAGGCCGGTGATCCAGAAGAAGTAGAGCTTCGCTCCCAAACGACTAGAGGCGATCAAAGAGGAGGTAGAGAAGCTCCTGGAGTCGCATTTTATCCGTGAAGGAGAATAACTCCCATGGCTTGACAATGTGGTCATGGTGAAAAAGGCCTCCGGAAAGTGGTGGATGTGCGCCAACTACAGTAATTTGAACCATGCGTGCCCGAAGGACAACTTCCCCCTTCCGAGGATTGATCAACTTATCGACGCAACAACCGGACATGAGCTCTTCAACATTATGGACGTGTACTCGGGCTACAACCAGATCAGGATGAATCTTGCGGATGAGGAACACACTGCATTCTGAACAGACAAGGGGGTCTACTGATATAAAGTTATGTCATTCAGACTTAAAAATGCCAGAGCAACCTACCAAATACTAATGAACAAGGTGTTCAAAAACCTCATCGGGGAGACGATGGAGGTGTACACGGATGACATGCTGGTGAAGTGCGTCCACCGCAGCGACCACTTGAAAGACCTGGAGAGGTGTTTTAAGCTCCTTTGTTGCTTCCAGATGTGGATCAACCCAAGCAAATGCGCATTTGGTATGAGGGCAAGGAGTTTATTGGGTTTCATGGTAACCCATCGGGGGATTGAGGCCAACCCCGAGAAGATAAAGGCGCTCGAGGATATGTCGCCACCTCGCTCCATCAAAGAAGTACAATGCTTGAATAAGAAGATCGCCGCTCTCTCTCGGTTCCTGGAATGTACGTGAGATAAATACCTCTCATTCTTTAAGATTCTCTGGGGGCACGCCATTTCAGATTCCAGTGGATGGAGGAATGTCAGACGTCTTTCGATCTTATCAAAAAATACCTGGCCTCGCCTCCGCTTCTATCAAAGCCTGTCCCCATAGAAGTCTTGTTCTTGTACCTCGCAGTATCTCCAACTGCCATCAGTTCGGTGCTCGTCATAGATGAATGAGGAATTCAATGGCCCATCTACTATCTTAACAATGTCCTCACTGACACCGAGACCAGATACCTCGCGGTAGACAAGACAGATTTAGCTCTCGTCTTATCTGCGAGAAATCATCGACCCTAATTCCAGGCCCATACGGTGAATATATTGACGCAAATGCCACTGTGAGCCATCCTACATAAGCCAAAAGTATCCAAGAGGCTGATAAAGTGGGCGCTCGAACTCGGTGAATTCGACATCCATTTCTTGACCCGGCCAGACATCAAGTCTCAAGTGCTCGCTGACTTTGTCATTGAGTACAACATTCCCTCAGAAGCAGCCCCCACTAAAGATATCGACACCGCCCGTTGGACTCTCTATGTCGACGGTGCCTCATCAACCGAAGGAGCAGGAGCAGGATTGCTCCTGGTCAGTCCTGAGGATATTACCCTGGAGTATGGACTCAGATTGAAGTTGCCAGCTACCAACAACATCGTCGAGTATGAGGCTTTAATTGGTAGCCTCCGGCTCGCCATCAATTGCAAGGCAGAGAATTTGACGGTTCACACCGATTCACAGCTCGTGGTCTCGTAGGTCGAAGGGTATTACAAGGCAAGGAACGATCAGATGGCGCAATACCTCCTACTCGTAAAATATCTCCTCCAAAAGATACCATCATATCAGATCTTGCACATTCCTAGAGAGCAGAACTCTAGAGCCGATGCGCTTTCCAAACTCGCAACCTCTCCCTCCAGCTTTGAGTCAAGGCGGTGCCGAGTTGAAGATATCGTAATTCCCTAGCATCCATGGGTCATGGAATATCGACGCTATCAGTGAGGAAGAGCCATCTTAGATGACTCCCCTCTGGGCCTACATAGAGCACAAACATCTGCCCGAGAACCACCTGGAAGCGCGACGATTGTGGATGTGAGCTTCCATATTCATCATCGTCGAAGGGGAGCTCTATAGGCGAGCCTTCTCTGGGCCATACCTAAAATGCCTCCCAGCAGCTAAAGCAGAATAAACCCTGAGGGAGGTTCACGATGATGTCTACGATGAACACATGGGCAGGAGAGCCCTGGTTCATAAGATCCTACGCCAAGGTTTCTACTGGCCGACAATGAAGAAAGGCGCGATAGAGTTTGTCCAGAAGTATAGAAGTTGTTAGCTTCACGCGAACATCCCTCATTAACCGCCAGTCGTGCACACATCACTCTAAAGCGCCTGGCCATTTGCTTAATAGGGAATCGATCTCATTGGTCCCCTCCCCATGACATCTGCTAAAGGAAGTTTATTATCTGGATATAAATTAGTTCACCAAGTGTGTAGACGTTGAGCCCCTTGAAAAAATAGTTGAAGAAGATGTCAAGCAATTCGTATGAAAGAACATCGTCTGTCGTTTCGGCATTCCATCAGTGATCGTCGCCGACAATGGAACTCAGTTGAACTGGGAAGTCATTCACAAAGATGTGCGAGGACCTGAAGATCAACCTCCGCCATACTGATGTAGCTCATCCACAAACAAATGACCAGGTAGAGGTGACAAACCACACCATACTCAAGAGGCTCAAGACCTGCATGTAGGAGGCAGGAGGGCAGTGGGTAGACACGCTCCTAAATGTACTATAGGCGCATTGCACCACAGAAAGGACTCCAATAGGAGAGACACCATATAATCTCTGCTACGACACTGAAGACGTCATCCCATCGATATCGTCGTCCCAAGTATCCTGGTGATAATCTTCGATCCTGAGAAGAATGAAAAGCGGCTCCGGGAGAACCTTGAATTAGTCCCTGAAGTTAGGGATACGGCCGCCCAACGCATTTCCATTTACCAAAGGTGTGTGGCCCAGCTCTACGATCGAAGGGTGAAGCCCGGGATAGTCAACGATGGAGATCTCATCTTGCGCAGCATCGAAGCAGCCGACAAAAGCCCACAAAAGGACAAGCTCTCACCGACCTGGGAGGGGCCATACATCGTCACCGCGGTCGTGAAGCACGGGACGTACAAGCTTAGAATAACAGATGGGAAGACTCTCCAGTGAACCTGTATTGCGTAGAACCTGTGTCATTTTTATCAGTAATTTTATGTATTTTACTATGTAAAAAGTTGCGAGCTTCCACTCGCCCAAACTATCTTTCAACAATTATTATCATGCTTTGATGCTAAAAATTCTGTCTAAATAAATTCAAACAAGACCGCACACTACCGGCTCGAATGCATCTGCTCTTTTCCATCATAGTAGGCCACGACACCGCCAGGGGATGCCCCCTCATGGTCTCAAGCGGTTCGAATACATCCGCTCTTCACCGTCATTTTGGGGCCAGTACGTCCCCCTGACCGCTCTTAATCCACTCTTCGCCGCCGTAGTAGGTCATGACACCGCCAGAGCCTGCCCCCTCATAGTCTCCCATGGTTCGAAGGTCTAGCCTTCACCGAAACTTTGGGGCCAATCCCCAGTGACCTCCCACTACCACGGCTCAAAGGTCCGCCCTTCCCCCATGTTGTAGGTCATGACACCACCAGAGCGTTCCCCCTCCCGGTTGCCCAAGGTTCGATGGCCCGCTCTTCACTGAAACATTGGGGGCAGTCCCCTAACCTCTCACTACCACGGCTCAAAGGTCCTCCCTTCGCCCTTGTAGTAGGTCGCACCACAGCCAAGGTCAGCCCCCAACACAGTCGCCTTGATCTCACACTACTCAGCTCGAAGGCCCTCCATTCGCCCTTGTAGTAGGCCACAACACCGTCGAGGCCCTGTCCTCACTTAGATGTGCTAAAAAACTTGAATAACAAATCACAGTCGCGCATGAAACAACAATGCTGACATGACAAAAGCAAAGTCATTACACATGTAATGCCCCAAGCTAGAACAATCCACAAATAACTTTGTAATCAATAAAAAGCTTCCAAGGCGCAATAACGTACAATACATATATGAATACAAAGAAACAAACTGCACATGAAAGTAGAAAGGTACAAAATGCAGGAGCTACTCCTCGACGTCAATGTCAGATTGCTCATCCTCCGAGAGATCTTTGACACTGAGCCCAGAAACATCGCAACCTCGTGTCTGCGCAACCATGCGGAGGGTCTTCACCATCCCCCTCTTGAAGGCCATCTCACGCTCGTCCTCTAGCAAGGGCTCCACCTCCCTTGTCATGAACTCTTCACGGATATCTGATGCGCGAATCTAGCACACCGCTATAGGCGGTAGCAAGACTGCGATATGAAAGGCAGTGTACCGATTGTTCAAGTAATATAAAATGGGCGAGTAATTCCCAAGTATCGAATCTCAAAGGAAAACAGTAAGGTGGAGTTAACTATCGAGGAAAGACTTGAGATTGAAGTCCTTTAGGTCGGATGGATTGTGAGAAGCTTGGATTTGATTGGATTGTGGAAAAGAAATAAAACTAAAATACTAAATTACTATGCAGGACGTTATGCACTGCTTCGTCGGGTGGATGGAAACAATGCATGCCGCTATGCACTGCTTCGCAAGATGGATGGACGATTAGGCACGAAGATGAGTTGAGAGTAACTGCGGGAAGGAGTGAGGTCTGTTAGAACCTCTTGGCTAGGCGGATGGATTATACGGGCCGTTAGCACCGCTTCGCTACGCGGATGAACGAGTAGGCAAGCGTAAGGGATGAGTAGTCAAGCAGAATGGAAGAGTAGGCTTGTAGAATGGAATGGGCGGTTTGCGAAATGGAATGGAGTGCGGGCGGAATCAGCGCACTTCAAGTGACTAATAAACATACAACAATATTTCATAAATATGAATTATCATGAAGAGCAAATATGTTTATAGCACAACATCATCAATAAAATGAAGATTACATTCATATACATCCATACAAGTTGAGAAAAAGGCAAGAGATACGACCGAATCTGGAGGCTTGTTGTAGATTATCGGGAAGAATCGTCAGGTTGTCAATCCACGTCCTAGCTCGGTCTTAACTATCGTCTGAGGTAAAGGAGGGCTGTAACTTCCTCCCAAAGGACCCATCTTCTCCGGTAAACGACAATTCGGCCACGTCCGATGCGAAAAACTCTTTGCTTGGCGATGAAGATGAGGGTGGAATCCTCTCCTTGAAGCTCTAGGATGATGGAAGCGGCCTAGGGCAAAGCCCTCATGGAAGGTGGAAGAAAAATGGAGCTGGATCTCCCCTTGAGGCGGAAATGGCGGAGCAGAATGATTGATCCATGTTAAGTTAAAATCTGCGGCTTTTATAGAAAAATAGTCTTAAATTGGTCACGCACGGTCGAACGCACGACCGTGCGTGGACCGTGCGATATTAATTGCCCAGGAAGCCCAGGAAGATGAAGCAGACGTGCCTGTGCATTTTACTCATGCACGGTCGAAGCCGACCGTACGTAAAAATGCACGGGAAAATCCAGATAGCTCGAAACCTAGCACACAACAGGGGATCATGCGTTTCCTTCATGCACGGGCGAACTGCCCGTGCGTGAACAAATCGCACGAGCAGGGACAGACCACCATATTGGCCAACCGATCATCGCGTATGGTCATAGCCGACCATGCGTGAAGAAAACGCACGACCGTTCGATTCATGCATACATGAATTCTGGGCAATATGGACGATCTGCCCACCTGCACAACACATCCAAACGCTGGGAGCACAATGTGCTTGCCCCCAACAACAAAGCGTGCAATTGCACACCACAATGGGCCAAAACATTGCACTTAAAGTGAACGTGTGTACGAGTAGAATATAAGCAATTCAGGACTGAAAGTGTAGTGCAAATGCAAGAAAAATAGCCTGGATGAGTCCATAAAACACTATAAATAATGGACTCATCAATCTCCTCCAAAAGTAGGGAATACTCCTGCATGTAGGCTAGGGAGTCCTTGTACTCAGCAACTCTTGTCGCCTTCAGCTCCTCTGCAGCCTGCTCTAGCGAGAAAAGCCTCTCCACCTCAGTCCTCAAGGATCTCAGCTCAGCGTCCTGGTGGGTCACCTCACCCTGAGCATCCTCCAACAGACAGACCGTCTTCTGAACTAGATCCTTCTCGGAACTAAGCTCCTCCCGTGACTTCTCCAATTCAGCTCGCAACTCGGCCTCTAGCTCCTGAAAGCAAGATAAGTCGCGATCCCACATTACCCTAGAGTTAGATAGGAACACTTCACCCCGCAGAGCTCCTTCTGAAGCACGAAGTACTCGTCCTTCAGGCCTACGTAGTGGTCGTTCCACGTAAGGCAGATGCTGGTTTGAACTCCGATTTGAAAAAAGGAAGAAGTCATATTTCTTTCAAGACAGCAAGCGCATCAAAGAAAAAGTGTTACACTCACCACAACAGTCATAGCCTCGAGAGAGGGGGAAATCGTCTTTGCCTTATCTGGAAGATACATGAAATCACCCTCGGGGGCGCCTGGGGGGGAGTAGAACCCAAAACCTCAACATCAGGATCAGTAGGTGTGACGTCCACTCTAGAAATGCAAGGATCCGCCTCGTTAGTACGCTCCCTCAGCAGAGAAGAAGAAGGGGGTATGGACTCTGAACTGCTGCTCCTGAAGACTTGTTTTCGCTTCCTCTTGCGATCCAGAGGAACCGCAACAGAATGCTCAGCATCATTAGAAAGCCCACACAATAACAATCGTTTCTCCTCCACAAAGGAAGAAATGCGGAAAAGGGGCTTCCCCAGCACGATCAGATCAATGAATCCCATCATCGACGTAAACTCCTGCTCCCATCCCTTCATGCGACGATAGTGCCCAAGAGGAGACCTCCACAGCTCTGACAAACCCCAGGAATTCTTAACGTACCCATACAAAGCATTCCCATGACGGCGGTCGACTGGATCCTCGAACTGAAGCCACCTCTTGTTCTTGCCCACCTCGACTTGACCGCCTTCGTCGGTGCACACCTCGCACAACTCCTTAAAAAGGTCCAATGTGAACTACAAACCATGCTCCCGAAATAGGGCAATCAGGCCCATAATCCTTGTCATTCCAGCAGGAGTGAATTGGGAGACCGGTATGTTGCGGAACTTGAATATTTCAATCACCTCCTCACAAGGCGGAATGCGGAACCCGAACTTCAGGCACGAGTCATAGATCATCATGCTACCCGAGGGAGGGGTCTGCATATGCTCTTCAATACGCAGGATCTTCACGTACAAACAGACATGTATCCCATACCGCTTCCCTCAAACATCAATCTGCTCAATGGTGAGCGAGGAGTGCAGTCGCATTAGCCTCCCTTCTGAGCCACGCCTCAGTACCTGAAAAGCAAAAAATTCACATAACTATTTGCGAATCGAAGCGACAAATACACCACCACACCACACACGACCTCGTGCGGTTGCTTGACCAAAATCTGTTGGATTTGTAGGCACCCTTAGAGAGGGGGGGGGGGGGGGGGGGGTGAATAAGCGTCTTAAAACTTTTAAGACCGAAGTGATTTTATTCAAATAGGTTGAGTATATTTTTATGAAAATATCTCAGTCAAGATAATGGGGTAAACTTTTTATGAAACTGTATTGCACTAGGCACGAGAGATGGAAACTATGTTGCTACCGCCAGCGGTAGAGTTACCGCTCGACGCCAGACAATATTAGAGAGAATAAACAGTATTATTGCTTTAGAAATGATTACAAAATCTTATCCCAATGGCACTTGGAATTGAGGTGAATGCGTAAAATCTTTTAGGTTTTCTATACGGACCCTTCTCCCAAGGACTGGTTTGCTCTAGCCTATCTCTCCCCAGATGAGGCATCGAGCCACCCCTAGATCTAACCCTAGACCTAGTCGCCACACCCACGCGACAAATTCTTCGTAGTCCTCACAAGGCCCTAGTCGCCAACCACGCAACAAATTTCTCCCTAAGCCCCTCAAGACCTAGTCGCCAATACTGGCGAATTTCTCTACCGATAAAAAATAAGATTTACAAGATAAAACTAAAAGACAAACTCCCTTATAGGTTGAACTCGAAGATGATGTCGAAGGTGCGCCAAAGTAATCGCTGGATTTGATGTGTACGGCCTTCGCGTAGAATAAGCGTGATCGATCCTTTTTGAGTTCCTTGCGTTTACGAACGTTGATGGAGTTCTCTTGTCTGCAGGGAGGCTCTCACGAAAGTATAGGAGTTGTGGCTTTGATGCGTCGTTGAATCAATACTTCAAAATGGAGGAGGACCGCTTTTTAAATAGACTCGGATCCTAGCGCCAGCGGTAGTGCTAGCACCGGGCGGTAGTTCTACCGCCGGGCAGTAGCCTCTTTAGGCAACAGGCTGGCACACGGATTGAGTCATCTTTAGCAACATTCTGGCACCAAATTTGGCATCCCCTCCTACCGCGCCGTGGTAATGCTAACGCGCCGCGTTAGCGATATATCTTTCCTAGCCGTTAGATCTCCTTCCTTTTTTGCTCCTCAATCAACAGCATGATCGCGGGACTTCCATAAGTTACCGTCAGGCGTTATCCTTAATGCGCTGCGGTAAGAGTTGCTATATTGAGTCCCGTCGACATTCCATTATCGATGATATTTCCTTCTCCCCGACGTTTCCTTCTCGATGATGTTTCCAAATATGCAGAAGCTACTGCCAGCGGTAGCATTAGCGCGCCGCGATAACAAATAGAGCGCCATAACGATAAAGAACCGTCGTCTTTATTTTTTGTACTCATAGGGGCTTGAGATCTGAAGTTCCTGCACACTATAAACACATGGTAAGTATGATCAAATGCAATGAGATTTGTTATTCTCAAACATAGAGATGTGAAAAGCATGTTCCAACAAAGTCCACACACTAACATGCAACACACGCCCGTATGAACCGAGCGAGAACACTGAGGAACGACCACGTCCTGCACGCAAGCACGCAAGCGCCCTCTCGCACCCCGCATGCATGCGAGCGAGCATATAGTGCGCTTGTGTGTGGGACCCTGCAGGAAAGCGCGCAGGCGCGCATAAGCCCACACAAGCCATTGTCACATGCCCGCACAAGCCATTGTCGTATACTCACGCGCGTTCGGCTATTTCGCCGCCTTCCATTGTCGCATACCTCCGTTCGTGCCACCACCACTCCGACTACCTCTGACATGTCCGCATCAGATTATTCACGCACAAAACTCAGCGAAAAGTTCTCACCCTCCTCTCGCTCCGGCTTCGGACTCTGGGAACTGGGGGGGCAAATGATGTGGGCACCTTTAATTTATAGAGATTTAGGGGTGCGAATCGTCGGAATCCCCACCCTCCCCACTTACCTAGTGGGGGGTCATTGTGTCTAAGTGGGGTTGGCCAAATCAACCCCACTAACTCTATGAATGAAATGTCGCGCGCACGATGTGCATGGCCAAACAGCCACTGTACCTCCGGCCACCCGGCCCCGCGGCTGTGAGCCTCTGCGGCCGGCCTCCTGTCCAGCTGCCACCACCACTGCCTCCGCCGCGCGGCCCATTAGCCACACGATGGCCCTCAGCCATGCGAAGGCCCTCGATAATGAGCCCCTACATCCAACCTCCAAGTCGGCTGCTGTGCGGCCCATCGGTCACGAGGTGGCCCTCGGCCGCGCACTTTCCGCACATAGCCGCCAGGGCCCACGACCGGCCACCCTGCCGGCCGTCAACTCTCCACATAGCCTTGCACACTTCAGTCACGAGGCATCGCAGTCACTCGCCGCGGCCTCGCCCTGGCCGACCCGAACCTCACCAACCGACACCCCCCTTATGAGGTCGAGTGGCTGACTGCCTGGTCAGCCATCCACTAGTCGGCGCCGGTCAACCGGACCCTCATCGTCGGTCGCCCCCTTCACCGCCGTCGACCGGTTATACTCCAACTAGTCCCTTGGCCGTCGCCTAATCTCCACCATTTGATTGCCCTGTAACCACCTCGACATAACCACCCCTCATGGGGGTGCACATAACCGAACCCATGATGGGTGTGCACATAGTAAATCCCCTAAAATATATATGTCATAAAAATAAGATATCAATCTGTGTATAGCACATAAATTGGTTATGGTGTGTGGATAACCGCGCAACCACCATAACTACCCCGAAAAGAAATAAATAGGACCACAGGACCCTCCTTCCAATCCATTCCTCCTCCCATATCACTTCCAATGCATAGAGAGCTCCCTCAAAGATATCATAGCACCTTCAAAGAATTCGTCGAAGATCTTCGAGCGTCTTTGAAGATCTCTCAAAGATCTTCGACCTCCTTTGAGCACCCCGTAAACACGCTCCACCCTGCGCACGTTCCACCCTGCGCGCAATTCTCCGCAAACACAGAATGTTTCACGCGCACTTCGCCCACCATCCAGCAACAAGCTCTTTACTTAGTAGTGAGCCATGCATCCAACAACAAGTCTACCACTCCACCCCCCCCCCCCCCTCCCCCCCCACGCGCAGCAGGAGACAATCCACAGACACCAGAGTGCACAGAACGCGCCACTCAAGCCTCCAAGAGCTGGCAAAAGGCCCAAAAGCGCCCATAGTGCAGCGCTCCCCACTGTAACTTAGAAGAAACTTAGCTCTACAAATGTGGTTTATCACCCTCGGAGCCCTCTCTCCTTCTCTCTCAACGATTGTAACGAGAGGCGGCCTGTTGCCCTCATACTCTCTAAAAGGCTCGGTAACAGCAAAATGGATATAGTGGAAGTTTGGTCGGCACAGTCCTGACCGCATGGTTTTTTACCCCATTTCCAGGGTTTTCCACGTCAAAAAAAATCTCCTTGTCAACCACCTCAATCAATTTTTCATTAACTATTTGCGCGCTCGATAGCTTCGAAGACAGTTAAATTTAAGCACGGTCTACCAGAGCGTTGAGCGTTTGTTGGGTATTATAGCCATAATAACCTTGATTTGAAGAATTCCCCCATTGGACTAAGATGAATTGAGTTTGTATTTGATGTTAGTTTGTAGCTATGATATTGCAGGATGTTAATTGTTAAGTACAAACCAATGTCAGGTTTCAATGAGTCATAAAACACAGGGCTATGCAATGTAATTCCTCGTTGTGAAGAACATGGTGTTGACTCATGTGAAATCTCTCTATTAAGATATACTTCATTTCCAAGTGCAAGAGGAAAATCAAGAAGGAGCTGCTTGCTGGAATCAGGATAGATAGAATTTTCCTAAGTACAATTCGTCGAGTATTCACGTGAGGACTCGTGTCATTCGTTGAATGTTCACGAGAATACTCGTGTAATTTGTTGAAATTACTCTGGAAATTTCTGACAGTGTTTTCATTTTGGTCTATGTAAATTTCATCGAGTGATCTTTTTATTACTCGTGAATATTCGATGAATTCGTCGAGTATTCTCGAGAGATCTCCTGATCACTTTGAGTAGTTTGTTCTAGTTGCTTTCAGCTAAGTAAATTCATCGAATATTGATAAGACAAATTCGTCGAATATTGTTTAGTATTATTCGTCGAGTAAAATCAGTAAGATTCGTCGAATGTAGTCGAGTAAGCTGAAGTAATATTCGTCGAGTGGTTGAAGTTAATTCGTCGAGTATTCCATAGATGTCACGAGAATTCTCGACGAATTGTCTTAGCAGATTTTATTGTTTAAAAATCGTTGACGGCTACCTTTTAGAGCTTTTGGCCATGAACAGTGCACGTGGAGCTCTACCTGTAAATCCCGTTCTAGCCGTTGGAAGAGGAATCATTATAAATAGAAAGGGTTGATTTTTGTTAACCCTAATCATGAAAATTGCTCAAATCGCTGAATCATTCTCCGTTGGCTATTCTATTTTTCGAACAGAAAAATATCGTCGCTGACAATCTCTTTTTGTGATTGCTCTTGAAGAACAATGTCGACCAGATCTCTGATTCAAGATTCTACAAAGGTTCTTTCAGATCTAGTCGTTACTCAAGATTTTAGATCAAGGTTTTCAAAGGTAAAGTTTTTCTTCTCCTTCAATATTCAAGGTCAAGCTTCAATTTCAAGAAAGGAAGAAGAAGACATTTTCTCAGATCTGAAGATAAAATCCCTTTGAGATTTTAAGAAGATTGTTTCAATCTAAAGTTTTGTAAAACCACATTTACAACTTTTGTGGGAAGTTTCACTTCCGAGTTTTTGTAGGTCCTAGTTTAGTGGATCGAGTGTATGAGAGGTTATTCTCTAAGATTTTGTAGGAGAGGTTGTTCTCCGAGATTGTAGGAGTTGAATACTTCGAGTTGTAAGATTTGGAAAAATCTGAGATTGGTGAAGTAGCCGAGTCTAGCCCAAAGTGCTAGATAGGTGAGGCGGGAAAGTGGAGTACCCACATCGGGGAACCACTATAAATCCTTGTGTTTGTGGTGTGTGCTCTTTCTCTGTGTGCTTTCCTTCATAAGTTTTTAATTCCACGTAAAGCCATACCTATTCACCCCCCCCCCCCCACTAGGTGATTTAGATAGCGACTAGATACTTTCAATTCATATCATAGGAGGTCGTTCACTATAAGTCTAACATCTTGAAGGGATCCTCATCTAGTTGTTAAGAGCTAAAGATGCCTGGAATGGATAGAACCAAAGATTCCTCTATGAAGTTGTCAGTCTGCACCAAGGAAAACTTTTCGATGTGGAAGGAAAGAGTCATATTCTACATGGAAGCCGCCGATCCCAGAATATTTTAGATATTGGAAGAAGTTCCCCACATTCCGATGACTGCATCTTCAATAAATCCAAATGTGTAGATTTCTAAGAAGATGCTAGATCTAACAAAGGATGAAATCGCTCTTGTCGCCTTGGACAAGAATGCTAAGAATATTATTGCCAGTGCAGTGGATGATTCAATGCTCCAAAACCTATTCCACTGCAAGTCTACCAAAGAGATGTGAGAGTCTCTAGTTATTCTGATGGAAGGTACTGAAGAAGTAAAGGATGATCAAAGATCTCTACTTAATCAGGAATACGAAGCTTTCAAGCAAGATCCAAGGGACATCATTTCAGACACATATGAAAAGTTCTTTAAGATCATCAACGGTTTAAGAAATTATGATCGTGAATGTTGGATCTTGAGGCGCCCTTAGAGGGGGGTGAATAAGGGTTTTAAAAACTTATAATATATTTTGAATAACTTTGAAAAAGCTTTGATTATTAAACTAGAGAAGATCAAGACAAATCAAGTGAAGTAAAAGTAAAGACATGATTTTATTAACTTGAGAAGCATGATTAAAAAACTTGATCTCTTATCGAAGCTAGAAATCAAAGCTAATAGAAAGACTCTTTTTGTTTTCTATACCGACTCGTATCCCCACGAACCGGTTGGCCCTAGCCTATCCTCCCCGGATTCGGCCTTAAGCCGCTCTAGCCAACCCTTCCCCGGATGTGGCCTCGAGCACCCCCTAGACCTAGCCTAGATCTAGTCGCCAACACGAGGCGAATTTCAGCCCTAAGTCCTACCCAGACCTAGTCGCCAAAACGAGGCGAATTTACGACACGATTACAAGAAAAGATGTGAAATAAAAAGACAATAATGTAAAACTCTCTCTATGTAGATCTCTTGGAGAAGTAGACGAATACGCAGAGTATAATCGTAGTCGATGCGGTCTTTCGTCATGATGATGACGCGTGTTGAAATCTTCTCCACAGATCTCCTTTAGTCTTTATGGATTTGTGGGAGTATCTCTCTGAAACTTCCTCTCTATGTTGTGGCACGAAGCTCTGGAATTCTGGATCTCAAGAGGCTATTCAAGACGGAGCCAAGATGTCCTTTTTATAGACTTAGCGCTAGCACCTGCGCTAGTGCTACCGCCGGCGCTATCCCATATTAGGACACATTCTGCGCGGCAGAATCTTCAATCCGAGGAAATAATTTTCCCTTGCCTACTGTGCTCCTCGCTACCGCCTGCGCTATCAGATACCGCCTGGCGCTATCTCCTTCAATAAGTTCACCCAGCAATTGCGCTTAAGCAATCCATTTCGTCGATCGAAATTTCGTCGAACGGAGCAAAGAATTCGTCGAGCAAATTTTCGTCGAACGCCATTATGAGCATTTCGTCGAGCGCCACTAACAGTTCGTCGAACGCAGCTAGCGCCTGCGCTAGAACTACTACCAGCGCTAGTGGGAGATTTGGATTTGATGGCTCAACTTTGGGGGCAACCTTCTTATGTAATCCTTGAGTCATGTGGACTTTGTTATCCTGCACACTTAAACACACAAGATCAAATACACATAGGTTTTGTTATTCTCAAACCTAGGAGATGCGGAAGACCATGTTCCAACAAACTCCCCTTTTTGATAATAACAAAACCATTAATGATAAATCAGAGCATTAATATATATAAGCATGAAGAAACATATTTGTGTGTGTGTGTGTGTGAGAGTGATGACTTAGGATAATTAATGATTTTAGCATTTAGAATTGCTCCCCCTAAATACATGCTCCCCCAAAGTGAATGCTCTCCTAATATGTAAGCTATCATCTTAATTAAGCATTATATGTTGATAGCAGATATTATTTATCATGTTAGTTCTCCCCCTTTTGTTATTAGCAAAAGCGGGTAAGGAGACACCACTTAAAAGTTGATAATAAGATAAAGGCATGATCGAGCTTGTAGAGAAGGAAATGATAAGGAGTTTTAGATTACTTTTCATTTAAATAGATCAGAGTTTGAGTATTACAACATTTTCAAAAATCAGAGTTTGTAGCGTAAACAAAATGTAATGATTTCCAAGTAACTAAACTACCCAGACAATATGTCTACACCCTAGCCCCGTACTAAGTGACGGATGGGCATGAGGAGCTACAAACATGCCGTAGGTTGGGGTGTTAGTCCCATATGCAAACACTAGACAAAAACTTAACCTAGCACTCTTTCCCCCCAGTGCCTCGCAAGGCCCCACTGGAACCCTCCCCGGTTAAGGACAAAACATGACTAGAGATAAAGGTTATCTAATGTCTACAATCCTATGCCCCCGCTATGGTGAGAAATGAAGTCATGGATAATAATTATTGGAAACATTAAGCGTTTCAACTTTAGAGATAAGTTCATAGCCTATGGGTTTATATTTTTATTTGAATTTATGCAAACACTCACATAGCTATTTTGAAATCGATTAATAAATCAGAGTTTTTAATATAACAATATTTTCATCGAAATAAATCAGAGTTTTTTAAAAAATTCATGTTAAAAACAACCAATATAAAGTTTACCAAGCAACTCTACCACTTGTTGCAAGAAAGGAATTTGAAGATTCAAGTGATGATGCACACAAAATAAAAGACTTTAAATAAGCATGAAAGCGCAAGGTAAAACAATTATATGGTAATGATGCAGAAGACTTATAGAAATACAAGAAACATCTTATTGTAATCAATGATGATCCATAAAAAGATATATGAGTTAAATTTCAAAAAGAAGATGTTTTTGTAAATCATTTTTCAATTAAAATCTTTAATGTTTATAGCATAATTTTTGAGAGATTTGAAGCGATAAGGCTATAAAATTGTTTATCCAAAGACAACATTTATTTAGAAGTTCAAATATCATAACAGTAATAAGAGATGTTATGCCATAAAAATGATGTTATTTGGATAAAACTAATCTTATATAAATATCCAAGTTAAAGATAATATCTTGAAGGAATATTTTTGTAAGCAAGTAAGGTTTTCAATAAGGTTTTCATGACAATAGTCAAGGAGTTCTATTTTTCAAAACACTACTAAGGCAAGCATGATTGCACATATTCTAGAAGATAGTGACTATAATGTTATTAATTTGCATTTCAAGTTAAAAAAACATTGTAGAGATCATGCATTGCAATCTAGTGCTTTTACTAAAGCTTTCTAGAGAATTTATGTAAAGAAGCATTACAGTCCAATTCTCATGAGTAGAAGCTTTATGAGAGATAATGATGTGTAAGAGAAGTGTTTTGATAAAAGTATACAAGTGATATAATCCAAAACACATGACTTATATAGTGAAGTAGAAACATTATTAAGCATGTAATCTTTTCAACTACTTCTACACATCAATTCTAAATTTGATACAAAGCACAAAAAGTACAACAACCAAGGTGCTTCGCCCACACAATGCTCATTAAGACTTATCAGGGAGCGAAGTAGTGCTTGGGGGATCACATATTTTATTTTCAATAAGAGTTCCCTATTTTTTGTGATCCGGTGTACATAATAGAAGTGTATTAAAGTAGTTTGCACAAGACACTTTACAATTCTTTCCAAGGTGCTAAACCTCACAATGCATATGAAGACTTATCAGGAGATTCAAGTAGTGCTTGGTGGAGTTATCTTTGTCATTTTATTATTGAATTTTTGAGCAAGACAAAGTTCTCTGAATTCACTTGTTTTTTGCAAACACTTATAGTTTTGTAATTTCACTTCTACATGTGCAACAAAGTTTTGAATAATGTGTAGGTAATAGAGATAGACATCTTAATATTGTAAGCTACTACACTACACAATCTTGTAGGGTTAAGTATTATAGACACATGTAGTCTATCAAAAAGTGTGAGTGTAAAGAGATCATTATCTAACATAACACATTACTCATACTTAGAGGCATACAAACGCCCTCCTACATAATTCACTATAGACTTTTTCATTGCTCATAATAAGATTAAATTCTAAGCATGACAAGCCAAAATAATGTTTAGAAACCTTGAGATTTTAAATTAAATATTTTTAGCCAACTCTAAAAGAACATGCTTGTCATTTTTTGCCAAAGGAATGAAACATAGAAATCTTTATTGTTTTAAAGAAATAAGTAAAGACATATATATATATATTTTTTTTTTTTGGAAATTTGTATTTGAATTTTCACAAATCAAATAAAGTAAGAAGTGCAAATATAAATAGTTCATATAGAATAATATATTTTTAAGAATTTTTCAAAATTTTAAAATTACAAAAAATCGGAAACTTGAGCTAGCGCCGGCGTTAGGTACTAGCGCTTGCGTTAGCTCACAGAGAGTGCTCATTTTGATTATATAGCCTAGATTTTCTTCGATTTTGCTTTCGATTTTTCTTAATTATGTTTGTGCAATGTAAGGCCAGTCTAATGAAGTGAAGAGACGAGAAGAAATCGCAAAAAGTTGCGGAAGTTAAAATTTAAGTACATGGGTTTCACATTCATTAAAGCTCCATATTCATTAGACCTTAATTCTTGAGTTTTGCACAACATATGAATGAGTGAAATGATCATAAATAAGTGAAACAATATTCATGCAATTTTTTAATTTTGATTTGACATGATTATGATTAAACATACTTGGGGTAATTGAAAATGACGCAAATATATTAACTACCTAAGCAAAACTTGCGCATTTTATAAATTTAGCTTAATACCCCAAAAATACACCTTTTAAATCCATTTTGACACTTATTTCATTTAGTCTTAATAATATCATATAACAAATTTAGTTTTTCAAATTTTATAAGACTTTTAGGAAATGGATTTAGAAGGATAGAAATAAAGAGGATAAGTAGATCACTTGAGAAATGATATGACTTTTTATTCAACATTATTCAGTTTGATTTGTTTATGAATTTTGGTTTAATATGTGAGAGTCATATCACAAGTTATATAAAGTGATCATATCATGATGGCTCAAAGAAAAGAAAATAAACAAAAGTAAGAAAAAGGTTAGGCATATCATGAAGTAGAATAATGATATTTCATTTTTAGTTGATTTCTACTTCATGCAAATGATTAGATACTAATGAATAAGAGATTTAGGTATCCAAAGAGGACCAAGTGGGATGGTTCCTTTGGGTACCCAAATATAGCGTGTTGACTTTTGGGGAGACAAGGATGGATGGACCCTTTCTTTTGACATTAGTGCGTCATTCTTAAGTATGGGTCTCCATTCATACCTTGGACAAATACTATTTTTATTTTTCAAATTTTCATAGTCATTTTCTTGTATGTTTGGATAAAAATGACTTTTGAATTTATTATTTAAAGGAAATTTGTTTGCGTTTAATTTTAAGTTGGGAGAAGATTGATATTGTAAATGATGATGATGATAGTGTTTTGGAATTTCATTTACTATCTTTTGATATTTTTTATTTCCATAGTTTAGCTTATTCACGTTTTGAGAAATCATATTCAACTTGCTTTTGGATTTTGCTTTATATTGAGAATGTATGTTTTGAGAATTTTTCTTTATGATTTCCTTAAGCAAGTTGATTTTAGCTTATAATTCATTATTCTTAATTTTAAGATTATGTCTAGCTTTATTATAAGCGATTGTGCTATTTTTAAGAGTGGAAACAATTGAATCTATATGATCTTGATAGTTATTTCTATATTCATCAAATGTTTCATCCATCTATTTGATTTCAATTTTATAACTTTTGCATGTAGCACAATCACTTTTCAAAGATGAATTTTCTAAAGATAATTTTTCATTTTGTTCTTTTACAATTAATAGTTCTTTTTCAAAATTCTGGAATTTTTCTTTAATATTATTACAATCAAAACACGGTTTTATATTTTCATTTAAAGTGCAAAGTGGAGAATAATCAAACACATCAATCTTGGTTTTTATTTTAGCTTTTAAGTTTTTATTTTTGAAATGTAATTTTGAATTTAAATTGTTTAATTTCTTAATCTTACGTTTAGCCATTTTTAGTATATTGAAACAGGAGATAGAAGTTATCACACAAGAAGGAGATTTAGACTTTCTTACAGCGCTATTGGAAGAGGCAAAATGTGAACATGAAGTTCCTTCGTCATCTTTTAGGCCTTCCTCCATCATAGATGAATTTTCATCTCCTTTTTCTCTTGATGTATTGCTCTCTTTTTCTAAGTTGATTTCCATGATCTCCATGGTTTTGTTATGAGAGAGATCTTCTTGAATGATGGTGGATGCTTGTATGTCCTTCTCCTCCTGTGTTTGTTCAAGAAATTTCCATACTTGCGAGAGGAAGATCATACATTTCTTCAAGAAATTTCCATACTTTGTATGCACTAGAAAAACAATATATTAATTTGAAAACTTCATTTGATAGACCACAAAATAAATAGTGTTTGGCTTTTGCTTTTAGATGAAGTTCCTTTTTATTTGATTCATCTGCTGGTCTTACTATTGCTAAATTCCATGCTTCGATATCTAAAGTTTTAATAAATCTTTCCATTAAAATTTTCCACCCTTTATAATTTGTCCCTTTAAATAAAGGTGGTGCTAGTGATTTTTCTTCTTCATAAAAATTTACCCCACTAATAGAAGCGAGATCATGAGACGCCATTATTCCTGGTTGTTAAGCCGATTTGGAATAACCTAGATCTAATACCACTTGTTGGATCTTGAGGCGCCCTTAGAGGGGGGTGAATAAGGGTTTTAAAAACTTATAATATATTTTGAATAACTTTGAAAAAGCTTTGATTATTAAACTAGAGAAGATCAAGACAAATCAAGTGAAGTAAAAGTAAAGACATGATTTTATTAACTTGAGAAGCATGATTACAAAACTTGATCTCTTATCGAAGCTAGAAATCAAAGCTAATAGAAAGACTCTTTTTGTTTTCTATACCGACTCGTATCCCCATGAACCGGTTGGCCCTAGCCTATCCTCCCCGGATTCGGCCTCAAGCCGCTCTAGCCAACCCTTCCACGGATGTGGCCTCGAGCACCCCCTAGACCTAGCCTAGATCTAGTCGCCAACACGAGGCAAATTTCAGCCCTAAGTCCTACCCAGACCTAGTCGCCAACACGAGGCGAATTTACGACACGATTACAAGAAAAGATGTGAAATAAAAAGACAATAATGTAAATCTCCCTCTATGTAGATCTCTTGGAGAAGTAGACGAAGATGCAGAGTATGATCGTAGTTGATGCGGTTTTTCGTCACGATGATGGCGCGTGTTGAAATCTTCTCCACGGATCTCCTTTAGTCTTTATGGATTTGTGGGAGTATCTCTCTGCTTCCTCTTTATATTGTAGCACGAAGCTCTGGAATTCTGGATCTCAAGAGGCTATTCAAGACGGAGCCAAGATGTCCTTTTATAGACTTAGCGCTAGCACCTGCGCTAGTGCTACCGCCGGCGCTATCCCATATTAGGACACATTCTGCGCGGCAGAATCTTCAATCCGAGGAAACAATATTCCTTGCCTACTGTGCTCCTCGCTACCGCCTGTGCTATCAGATACCGCCTGGCGCTATCTCCTTCTATAAGTTCACCCGGCAATTGCGCTTAAGCAATTCATTTCGTCGATCAAAATTTCGTCGAACGGAGCAAAGAATTCATCGAGCGAATTTTCATCGAACGCCGTTATGAGCATTTCGTCGAGCGCCGCTAACAGTTCGTCGAACGCAGCTAGTGCCTGCGCTAGAACTACCGCCAGCGCTAGTGGGAGATTTGGATTTGATGGCTCAACTTTAGGGGCAACCTTCTTATGTAATCCTTGAGTCATGTGGACTTTGTTATCCTGCACACTTAAACACACAAGATCAAATACACATAGGTTTTGTTATTCTCAAACCTAGGAGATGCGAAAGACCATGTTCCAACAGTGAATTCACTGTAGGCGAACTAAATGACAAGTTTTGAAATCCCTGGCGAAAGAATGAGATAAAAAGTCAATTCCATCAGGGAATTCGGTAAGTTGGCTACAATGGAGCCACAAATTCTGTTTGGGAAGCTTCTTTCCCATAAGCTAAAGATAAGTATCAAAAAAGCTGAGGAAGAGGGAAGCAAGACTTCAGGAAGAGAGAAGTCTATAACTCTGAAGGCCGAATGGTCTAGAAAAAGCAAAACTGTGTCACCAATCAGGACAAAGTCATCAGATGAAGATGTTGAATTAGTGGCTTGCCCCTCAAGCTCTGATATGTCTAATGGAGAGTTCTTGTTGCTCTCCAAGCAATTCAAAAGACTGCTGAACAAGAGGAAGCAAATGAGAAATCAGTCCTCCTCTTCTGATCACAGAAGATCACGACGTGATGGTGATCATCATAAGAAAAGCTACAATAATGACATGTATAAATCTAAACCGAATAAACATATTTCTTCTGACGTTATTTGATATTGTTGTAATAAGCTAGGGTACATGATTGTTGAATGCCCGTATAAAAAGAAGGAACGATCCAAGAAGGAAGATAAGAGATCCTTCAAAAGCAAGAAGAAAGAAGAAAAGAGCTCTTAGCGAAGAAGTCAAAGAATTTTAGCGACAGCGACTCAGACGAGTCAAGCTCAGATGAATAAGCCTACTTTGGTCTTATGGCTCAAACAGATGAGGACATCTATGACACCCCTTATGAGGGGAAGGTAAACTCTTACGCTCCTCTTTCTGAGTCTGAGACAGGATCCAATGTGGATGAATGCTACTCTTCTGAGGAAGATTCAACTCTTCTAGGTCAGTACAGAGCTCTGTTGAAGGGATTTGACAAATGTCGCAAGGTAGTCAAATCTCAAACCAAGGAGATTGAATATCTCAAGGGAGTGGAATCAGATTTGAGGGAGGAAATTGAGAAATTGACTCCTCTCAAGGATGAAATCCAAACTTTGAAAGATAAACTAGAAAGCTCCACTGAACTAGTGAAAGAGAAAGAGAAGTTCATTAATGAACTGAAAGATAAGTTAGTGGTGGAAAGGAAGCTCGTAGAAAGCTTCTTCAAATCAAAGACTATCCTTCCGCTCATTGATGGATTTTCTGCTCCTGAGAAGGGTAGTGACCTTGGTCATGGAAATGAGAAAAATAAGACTGTTAAGAGAAGAGTCGTTAAAGGTAAGAGAAAGGTTGATCAAAGTCAACCTTCCTTCAAGAAGGTTATTTTTCCCACAAATAAGTATGACTTTGAAGCATCTTATGGTCACTTTGCTAGACCAACTCACGTTGACTCAAACAAAGGTAACCAAGGATGGAGCCGTCCCCGAAACTTTGGAACGACTGCTCTTAAGGCACCTTATGAAGAAATAATCCTACATGATTATGGTTCATTCGTGCATGGATCAGATGCTAAGAGAGCACCAAAAATTAAACATGTTGCTACAAAGCCGCTTGAGAAGAAGGAGCCATGTGTATGATGTAATCATGAGGCTTCTACTTCCAAGTAAGTAGCTCCTGCTCGACCCCCCCCCCCCCCCCCCCCCTGTTCAAAAAGTAAAGCAGGAGAAGAAGAGAAGGCACAACAGATTTTATTGTTGGTGTTGTGGCAGGGTTGGTCACTTTGCCATATATTGCTTGTTTATTCCGTTGAATTATAAGACTCTACGAGTTAACACTGCAAGAATGACCCCTCACACTATTAACACTCTAAGTGGTGGTCATCTGACAAGGAGCCAAGGACCAAAATCTGTTTGGGTTCCTAAGGGCAATTGATTATTGAATGCAGGTATGTCCAAAGGCCAACAATATGCCTATCTGATATTTGGACAGTGGATGTTCGCGACACATGACCGGAATAAGAATCCTACTACAAAGCTATACCCCAGTCCAAGACAGTCAAAAATTTAATTTTGGTGCATCTGATCGGGGAATTACAAAAGGCTATAGTATGATTACTAACGGTATAGTCTCTTTCACAGACGTGGCTTATGTTAAAGGATTACAACATAATCTCATTAGCATAAGTAAACTATGTGACAAAGGCTATATGGTTGAGTTCTACAGGGACAAGTGTCTGATAAAGTCGTCTGATAACTCAGAAACTATTTTAACAGACACTCGGAGTAGAAATTTTTTCTGCTTAAATTTTATTTGTTTATAATCTTCTACACCAGCGTGTTTTTTGGCAAAAGATAGTGCATCTATTTGTGATCAATGACACAAGAGATTAACACATATTAACTTCAAAACTATAAGTATATTATTTTCTCACAACTTAGTGCGTGATGCTCCCGATATTAAGTGCAGTAAAGAGAGACCTTGTCATGCTTGCCAGATGGGTAAGCAGACAAGGGCTACCTTTAAAAGCATTGCCACAAAAGATTCATCTAGATGTTTATATCTACTTCACATGGACTTATTCGGTCCCATGGCTGTTCGGAGTTTTGGAGGTAAATCTTACACTTTGGTTATTGTTGACGACTACACATATTTTGCATGGGTATTCTTTCTAAAACACAAGTCAGACACCTTTGACTCTTTCACTACCTTTGTTAGGCAAATACAGAACGAATTGAACTGCTCTGTGGTCAAAATAGAAGTGACCACAGAATAGAATTTGAATCTGGAGCCATGACAGGATTTTATGCAAGCCAAGGTATCTTTCATGAGTTTTCCACTCCCCGCACTCCACAACAAAATGGAGTCACTGAGAGAAATAACTGAACACTCATTGATGCATGCAGAATAATGTTGAATGACTATTCTTTACCAGAGTATATCTAAGCTGAAGCAGTCAATACTGCGTGTCACGTGCAAAACAGAGCCTTAATCTATAAGAACCATCGTAAGGCACCTTATGAACTTCTGAAGGGCAGGAAACTGACTGTTTCCTATTTTAGGATCTTTGGAAGGCAATACTTTATACTTAATAATGAGAAGTATTACAAAACTAAGTTTAGTGAAAAATGTTTTGAAGGTATTTTCGTAGGATATAGTAGCCATAGTAAGGCATATAGGATTTTTAATAAGAAAATTCTGGTTGTAGAAGAATCAATTAATGTTGTATTTGATGAGACGAGCATGCTTCACAATAGCTCTTCTAGTAATTTTGTTGAAGATGCATGTGCCAAACTAAAAGAGCTGAGCTTGGAATAAGCCGCTAGAGAAGATGCTCCAAGGTCTGTTACAGTGAACACTCCAACCCTACTTGAGGAAGAAAAACCTCAAGAGATAGAAGATGCACTAGAAGAAGAAGAAACTCTTGGTGGCACAGAAGATGCAAGGAATCTAGTGATTAGACACATAAGAGGTCACCCCGTTGATCAAATCATTGGAGACACTAGTGTTGGAGTTAGAACAAGAAGAGGTACTGCTAACGAAGTTTTGCAGTTAAGTTTTCTTTCTCAGATTGAGTCGAAGATATTTGATGAAGCAAAAGAGGATGCTTCATGGATCATTGCAATGCAAGAGGAGCTCAATCAATTTACAAGGTGCAAAGTTTGGAAGTTGGTACCAAGGCCCAAAGGTCAGAATGTTATCGGGACGAAATGGGCCTTCAGAAACAAGCTGGATGAAAATGGTGTGATCATCAAGAACAATGCCAGACTTGTAGCTCAAGGTTACATACAAGAAGAAGGGATCGACTTCGATTAGAATTATGCTCTAGTGGCCAGACTCAAAGCGATCAGGTTGTTCCTAGCGTATGCTGCTCACAACATATTCAAAGTTTATCAAATGGACGTGAAGTCAGCCTTCCTTAATGGTAATTTAAAGGAAGAAGTATACGTAGAGCAACCCCCAGGTTTTGTTGATTCCTCTTTCCCTGATTACGTGTATTATTTACGCAAAGCTTTATATGGTATGAAACAAGCTCCCTGAGCTTGGTATGAGACGCTCTCTAGCTTTCGTCTTGAGAACAAATTCACAAGAGGAAAGATAGATAAAACATTATTTCTTAGGGAAGTAAAATGCAAGATTTTGCTAGTGCAAATCTATGTTGATGACATTATTTTTGGATCTACATATGATCACCTTTGCAAAAAGTTTTCTAACTTGATGCAAGAGAAATTTGAAATGAGTAGTATAAGTGAGCTGAAGTATTTCTTAGGACTTCAGGTGAAACAATCTGAAGATGAAATTTTAATCCCTCAGACAAAATTCACCAAAGAGTTGATTAAGAAATTCGGAATGGAGAATGTAACCTCTATGAGGACTCCAATGGGTTCAAATATGACTCTGGATAAGGATGAGAAATGGAAATCTTTTGATGAAACAAAGTACAGAAGCATAATTGGATCCTTGCTCTACCTTACTGCCGGTAGACCGGATATAATGTTTTCAACATGTGCATGTGCTAGATTTCTAGTGAACTCTAAGGAATCGCATTATGCCGCTGCAAAGAGGATTTTGAGATACCTTAAAGCCATACCAAATCTTGACTTATGGTGCCCAAGAAGTAATGATTTCAAACTAATTAGTTTTTCATATGCTGATTTTGCAGGTAGCAGGGATGATAGAAAAAGCACTTCCGGGACTTGCCAGTTCCTTGGAAGGAGGCTTATTTCTTGGAGTAGTAAGAAGCAAAATTGTGTAGCAATCTCAACTGCTGAATCAGAGTATATCTCCGCAGGCAGTTGTTGTGCATACCTTCTTTGGATCAAGAATCAATTAGAAGACTATAACATGAAGTTGAAGGAGATTGCTATATTTTGCGACTCATCAAGTGCTATTGCAATTGCTAACAATCCAGTACCTCACAGCCGGACAAAACATATAGAGATACACTACCATTTCATCTGGGAACATGTGGAGAACAAGGACATCAACCTCAATTGTGTCCCAACAGATAAGCAAGTTGTAGATATCTTCACGAAGCCACTGGATGAGGCCAAGTTTAATTTCTTCAAAATGGAACTTGGTATGCTCAACAAGGAGTCTTGAAGACTTTCAGAAATTGGTCCAAGCAAAGAAATTCAGAATTTCAGAAATTACTCAAGTTATTTCGACGAATTCGTCGTATATTCACAAGTTATTTTGACGAATCGTCGTATACTATCAAGTCATTTTTACGAATCGTAGAGTATTCCTGATAGTGCATTATTATAGTTATTTTTATATAGTATTTTAGTAGTAATTAATTAGTTTTTACATAATTTTAGTTTAATATATATCTAATTTACTCTATTTTGTGTTTTCAGGAAATCTGGGGCTGCTAATAGCAAATTCAAGCCCACAGCCGTGTTCAGGGGAAATTTCAGAACAAATCTGCAAAAATCCTCAATATACGCCCCAGGTCACGGGCGTGACCATGGTCACGGCCGTGCTCCGACTTCAGCTCTCGGAAGACATCGCCACGTCGGATTATGATTACACGCCCCAGTTCACGGGCGTGACCTGGGGCGTGACCTTCAGGTCACGGGCGTGACTCGCCCAGCAAGCATTCAATACAAGCAGTTTCCGCCGCCGAGCCGTTCCAGCTTACACGCTCTTGGTCACGGGCGTGACCAAGGGGCGTGACCTCTCCTGCAACTGCCAGATTAACTCCAGATCGCGCTGTTTCCCGCCGTTTCCTGACTCGGTCAAGACACGCCCTAGGTCATGGGCGTGACCTAGGCCGTGACCCGTCCAGGTGATCAATTTTGGCAGTTTCTCTCCCCCAATGTTCCCGGGCTTTCAAGACGCAGTTACGCAGCTTACACGCCCTTGGTCAAGGGCGTGACCAAGGGCGTGACTCACCAATTTTCTGCCTATAAAAGCCAGTTGCTGCCAAAGTGATGGGGATCCAGTCCTTGCTTCGATTGGGTCAATTTTAGAGTAGTTTTTCTGCATTTCATTAGTGTAATTTTATTTATGCAATTTATTTTATGCTTTGCAATTCCAATTCATAGCTTAGATTTACTTTACTCGCACTTGTCTCTTTTCATAGTTATAAAAATGTTCTTTTTCTTCAATTATGAGTAGCTAATTTTATTACATTTGATCGGATAAATTCTTAAGTAGTGGTATTTAGTAATCTCTTTTTCATAGTTTGGTTTTCGAAAACTAGGATTTATCTTTGAATTAAATTGCTTCGAATTCATATGTCGCGAATATGTTTCTCGATCTAAGATCCGTATGCTAGTGATCGAGAGATCCATACGAACGAGGAGATCACTCAAAGATAAAAAGATTTACATGCATTCCTCGAGGGAGGGTGACGCAAATCTTCCGGATTGGAGTAAAATCCAATAGTGGGGCTCACCGCATAAAGCAAGCTTAGGGGTTTCGACTGGCCGAGGGGTCTTAATCGATCAACCTAAGGTTAGGTGGTAGTTCTCTCGAGAGAGGCTCTATCATATTTTGGGAACCTCCACGGTCAAGTTTGTCTAAATCCATTTCTTATGAACTCTAGATTTACTAGGTATTTTACTTAAGAAGGATTCTCGATCAAATGTTTTCTTTCTTTTATAAAACCTTTTAAATATTTTTCCGATAAAATAATATTAATTTACGTGAGTAAGATTACTCGACAGGCCTCGGGCAAATACGACATCCTTCCTATACTATATTTCGATAGGTATACTTGCCTACATCGGGATATTAGTTGGAATTATTTTTAAAACTATATAAATTTTCTTATCAAGTTTTTGGCGTCGTTGCCGGGGAATATTTTTGTTGATATTTTGAAAGCATGAATTTTATTATTTTTATCATTCTCTTTCTCCGTCCCCATTTCTCTTTTTGCTTTATTTTTCAATTTCATTCTATTAAATGACGGTTGTAAATTTTTCTTTCTTCACAAAATGATGTTATCGCAATTGGCCGCAAAAGTTGTCGAGCTTCAACATAAGGTAAACCTTTTGGAAGCCGCACAAAGGCGCCAACTTATTTGTAATTTTTGTGGTGCAAATCATTCTAGTGAGGAGTGTTATTCTTATTTTTATTCTCAAAATATTTTTGATCAAACTAATTTTTCTCAAGATTATAATTCTTATGAAATTCCTTCTTGCTCTGATAATAATTATTCATGGTGGCAAGATCACCCAGATAATTTACGGTGCAATGAAGAAATTTCTTTTGATCAAAATTTTTCTTCCTCCACATTTTACCCACAAAATTCTTTTTCTTCTCTTGGTGATTCTCTGGATCTTCCTATTCAAAATTTGAATAGGTTTTCCCAAGAAAAAAAATATAATTTTATACCAAGAATTTATTAACATAATGAGTGAGCCGAGCGAAATAGAAGAAGAACATGATTCATCTTCTACTCCGCCCGACTCTATTCCACTTTTTCATGAATTTTTAAACCCACCACATAAATATTTTGGAATCAACATTCATGAAAATTTTGTCGCCCGTGAATTTAATTCCCTTGGTATTGATTTTTCAGATAAAAAATTTATTTTAGAAAATGAGCAACCGATCCTTAATCATGAACTTTCACAAGAAACTCCTCCTTGTGAAAAATTTTCTGACTCGCTTAATCTTGATTCTTTTTATTCTAATGATTTTCATGTAGAGGATGAGCCGTTGCAACCAAACGTCTTCACCGATCCATTTGCCGCTCATCTCCAACAATCCAAATTACCTGAGGTACGTATGGGTAATTTAGATTCTCAATTTCAAGCTAACGAACAACGAAAGAATCAAGACTATAACGGAGGAGTCGCCGGGCAATGACTTTCGGCATGCTCACCTGAGCGTGAATTAAGGGAGTTGCCTGTGTACCTTTATTTTTATTTTCCTTTTTCCTAACAATAACCATCTAGCTTAAAGACGGGAAAAAGAAAGCGCTCTTGGGAGGCACCCCTTGCTTATCTTTTTTTTGTAATTTTTCTTTTCTTTATCTACCTTTTCTTTTCAAGTTTTTCCCTCTTCGTCCTTGTTTAAAAACATTGGGGACAATGTTTATTTTTAAGTATGGGGGGTGTTCTCTAATGTTTGTTTTTATTCAAAAAATTTAAAAAAATTAGCAAAACACTTTTAATACAAAAAAAAAATTCAAAAAAATATAAAAATCATTAAAAAATCTTCTTTTGTCTTCTTTTTCAATTTTGTTTTTAAAATATGGAAATTACAAAAAAAAATTAAAAACAATTAAAAAATATTTCTTGCGAAAGGGCCGTGTTGGGCTTTCATCCCACAAAACCGCCTAGTACCTTGTGAGCCCGTCATTGGGTAGCCCTTGGGAAGTCCAAGAACAAAAAAATTTATTTCTGTTTTATTTTTCTTGTTCAAGCAAATATAAAAATATAAAATAAAACAAAATTGATTTAAAAAATGTTTTTATAAATTTTGTATTATTAGATGCTTCCTTACTTTTTATTTGAGTCCAACCAATTTTAATTATGAGCTTTTATTTATATGACTTTTAAAAAAACAAAAGTTTTCTTTTTATGCGCTTTCTATTTTATGTGTCTCTTCATAATTTGTTAGATTTAATTTTTTAGATAAATTTGATTTAAAGAATTTTTCATTATTTTGATTTGATTAGAATATTTCTTAGTTTTGTTTTCTCTCCTTAAAATATCATGAATTAATTTTGTAGCAATTGTGCTTAAGATCTTTAGATTTTTATTATATTAACTTTAACTCATAGATTCTTAAAGATTTCTTAATGTATTTTCTATGCTCTCAAAATAGTTATCTTGATAATTTTATAGCCTTTAAACCCTAGCCCCTCCTTTTACTTTACCCTTTTGATTGGCAAATAAAAAAAATGTATAAAAGATCATATGTCATGGAATGAGAGGATAAAATTCATCATTCCTAAATATATGCACCCAAATTTGTAAAAGATTATATGGCATGGAGCTGAGAGGATAAAATTCATCACTCCTACACATATACATTTGGGGTATTAAAAAAGAAGAATATCTAAAAAAATGGAAATGAGAGGATAAAATTCATCATTTCCCAATTAAAAATCTCTTCTATGCCAATTTTACCCAAACTTAACCAATATTATTTCATATTCAAGATATCTATGAGAGATCTTAGTTAATATTTTAGGTTTTCTATAAATTTTCGAATGATAATAAAAGTTTCTATAATTCTAATCTTAGATTATTTTGCTTAATTCAATACAATTTTGTTTATGAAAATTTAATTAGAGAATTTTTGAAACTAATTTTTATTCTACGCTTGTCAACTTATGAATCATGATTTATTTCTTATGAATCTAAATTTTACTTCAAAACTCATTTATGTATGAGTCATGTATAATTTTAAATGCATAATTAGGAGTAAATTCTTTTTTTTTGAAATGTCATATAAATTTTATTCTCATACTTATGAATTGGTTTTTCCCTGGAATAGCAAAAGCTTAAATATGGGGGTATTTGATAGTGCATTATTTATAGTTATTTTTATATTGTATTTTAGTAGTAATTAATTAGTTTTTACATAATTTTAGTTTAATATATATCTAATTTACTCTATTTTGTGTTTTTAGGAAATCTGGTGCGGTTAATAGCAAATTCAAGCCCACAGCCGTGTTTAGGGGAAATTCCAGAACAAATCTGCAAAAATCCTCAGTACACGCCCCAAGTCACGGGCGCGACCCGGGGGCATGACGATGGTCATGGCCGCGCTCCGCCTTCAGCTCCCGGAAGACATCTCCACGTCGGATTATGATTACACGCCCCAGGTCACGAACGTGACTTGGGCGTGACCTTCAGGTCACGGGCGTGACTCGCCCAGCAAGCATTCAATACAAGCAGTTTCCGCCGCCGAGCCATTCCAGCTTACACGCTCTTGGTCATGGGCGTGACCAAGGGGCGTGACCTCTCCCGCAACTGCCAGATTACCTCCAGATCGCGCCGTTTCCTGACTCGGTCAAGACACGCCCTAGGTCATGGGCGTGACCTAGGCTGTGACCTGTCCAGATGATCAATTTTGGCAGTTTCTCTCCCCCAACTGATGCAGCACGCCCAGGGCCGCCCCACCCTGGCTCAGCCAGAAGGAACACGTTCCGGTCGCACCGCCGGGCTGCAGCCCAAGCACCCCAACCCGTCTCCACGCCTGTTCTCAGCGTGGCGGGTTGTTGAGGCTGGGGCTCGATCCCCAGACCTCCTTGATAAGAACCTCTCCTAACAGGTCTTATCACCAACTGAGCTGCAGCTCAGTTGGTGATAAGACCTGTTAGGAGAGGTTCTTATCAAGGAGGTCTGGGGATCGAGCCCCAGCCTCAATAACCCGCCACGCTGAGAACAGGCGTGGAGACGGGTTGGGGTGCTTGGGCTGCAGCCCGGCGGTGCGACCGGAACGTGTTCCTTCTGGCTGAGCCAGGGTGGGGCGGCCCTGGGCGTGCTGCATCAAAAAAGTGCAGCTCAGTTGGTGATAAGACCTGTTAGGAGAGGTTCTTATCAAGGAGGTCTGGGGATCGAGCCCCAGCCTCAACAACCCGCCACGCTGAGAACAGGCGTGGAGACGGGTTGGGGTGCTTGGGCTGCAGCCCGGCGGTGCGACCGGAACGTGTTCCTTCTGGCTGAGCCAGGGTGGGGCGGCCCTGGGCGTGCTGCATCACCAACGTTCCCGTGCTTTCAAGACACAGTTACGCAGCTTACACGCACTTGGTCACGGGCGTGACCAAGGGCATGACTCACCAATTTTCTGCCTATAAAAGCCAGCTGCTGCCAAAGTGATGGGGATCCAGTCCTTGCTTCGATTGGGTCAATTTTAGAGTAGTTTTTCTGCATTTCATTAATGTAATTTTATTTATGCAATTTATTTTATGCTTTGCAATTCCAATTCATAGCTTAGATTTACTTTACTCACACTTGTACTTCTCTTTTCATAGTTATAAAAATGTTCTTTTTCTTCAATTATGAGTAGCTAATTTTATTACATTTGATCGGATAAATTCTTAAGTAGTGGTATTTAGTAATCTCTTTTTCATAATTTGGTTTTCGAAAACTAGGATTTATCTTTGAATTAAATTGCTTCGAATTCATATGTCGCGAATATGTTTCTCGATCTAAGATCTGTATGGTAGTGATCGAGAGATCCATGCGAACGAGGAGATCACTCAAAGATAAAAAAAAAATTACATGCATTCCTCGAGAGAGGGTGATGCAAATCTTCCGGATTGGAGTAAAATCCAATAATGGGGCTCACCGCATAAAGCAAGCTTAGGGGTTTCGACTGGCCGAGGGGTCTTAATCGATCAACCTAAGGTTAGGTGGTAGTTCTCTCGAGAGAGGCTCTATCATATTTTGGGAACCTCCACGGTCAAGTTTGTCTAAATTCATTTCTTATGAACTCTAGATTTACTAAGTATTTTACTTAAGAAGGATTCTCGATCAAATGTTTCCTTTCTTTTATTATTTCTTTTATAAAACCTTTTAAATATTTTTCCGATAAAATAATATTAATTTACGTGAGTAAGATTACTCGACAGGCCTCGGGCAAATACGACATCCTTCCTATACTATATTTCGATAGGTATACTTGCCTACATCGGGATATTAATTGGAATTATTTTTAAAACTATATAAATTTCCTTATCAATTCCCAAGTCGTTCGATGAATCGTCGAGTATTGTCGAGGCCTTTCGATGAATTTCTGTCATCATTTATCTCTAATATTTCTTTTACTTTATTGGATTTGAAGAGTCATTTTCTAAAAAGGTACGTGCCCCAAATTTATTCAAAATACTAATATTATATAAATAGCTTAAGGGTTTACACGAATTCCACACTTTCATTCGAGAGATTTTGAAACCCTTTCTGCGAACGACGTCTGTCTTCAATGATTCATCTTCTCCTCTCTCGTCGACTCTTCCTCTCAACTCTAATGGTGCCCAGAGGTTCAGAAAATTTGCAAGTTTGGAGGTGAGCTCATACGCACAGGGTTTGCGTTGGCCACTGATGAATTTCGAAATGTCATTCTATTGCTCGAGACGGTCGGATTGTCGTTCATTCTGGAACATTCTTGCTGAGTATTGGACAGAGATGTTCTCGAGTTCTTCAAGAATGCCGAGCTTCAGCGGGAAGGTACAAAAATCAAGAGCTCAATGAAGAATTATGTCATCATCATGAAATCCAGCCTTCTGAATAGATTCTTGCGACTGCCGATTGCTGAGGAAGAAGACATGTTGGAGGACAGTGATTTTCAGAGAGCCCTTTCTTTCTGTGGACTGCCAAGAAGAACTACTTCTGTTAGGAGAACTAATATGAATGAAGAAGGCAAATTGTTGACAGACATCATTGGAAAGGTCTTACTTTGCAAAATTGGATCACATGACTATGTGTCCAGAGATATGTTCAAACTTCTTGCAGCTGTGATATGCAGGAAAAGGTTACACTGGGGATTAGTATTGTTTGATGCTATCAAAGGAAGTTTCTCTGCTCCAAACTTTGGAAGAATCATCACATTATACTTGAATCAAGTAGATGGGAATGAATTTGACATGTCATCAAGCTTGCCAATCCATCACCTTAAGAAAATAGTTTCCTCTATTTTCAGCAAATGGGAGAGAAAAATTCCAAGATATGTGGCTAGGAAAGACAATGAAGATGAAGAAAAAATGACAGTTGATTCAAGAAGACCTCCCTCTCCCCCCTATGTTGCACCATAGCCATCAAATGCAACATTTTAGGGGGAGAATACTCAAGATGTGGAGAATTCTCAAGATGCTATTATTCCTCAAGTTGATGAGAACCTTCAAGATGATGATACTCTTCCAGATGATGATGTTGCTGATGTTCAAGTCAGTGGTGATGATCAAGAAGATGTAGTTGTTCAGGTGAATACTGCAATTATGGATGAAGTAATAAGAAATCAATTCTCTGGTGAGCTAGTGGTTGAGCAAGAAAAAAGATCCACATCTGGTGGAGTCCCTGTGAACAAGGAAGCAGTTGCTGCAAATTCTGAGAGGGAGCAAGTCCAAAAGGATAAGGTCAGCAAAGGTGAAATTTTACCCTCTGTGCAAGAGAGAGAAGATGTGCATTCTGCACCTTCTGCTCAGGAAGATGTTCAAGCCTCTCCAGTGAGAGAAGAATCACATGGGTTTCTTTTTGTTGATGAAAGCTTTGGAGATCCTACTCCTAAGCATGTTCCTATAGCCTCCTCTTCAAATATTGAATTGTTAAAGACAATTGAAGCCATGCTCATATCTCAAGCCGAGCATTTTGAATTTTCTTTAAAACAAGTGTTTGAGAAGGTCGGAGTAGTAGAATCTGATGTGAACAATGGTTTAGTTGAACTGAAGCATAGTGTGGATAAGCTAAAGAGAACAGATAGATAACAACTTTTCTGATGTTGGTAAGGCAATCAAACTTACCATGGATGGAGTTCAACTTGTATATAAGTCTTCAGAAAATCTCTCAATAGGACAAGACATGTTAATGCACTCCACAGGGTCAGATAAAGATTATCTTCATACTGAGATGAAGATCTTCAAGGAAGAGGTAATCCAAACCCTAAATGAAGAAATCAGAAAAGGGGAGGAAGAAATTATGTCCAAGATAGGTGAAATAAGCACATAATTGCAAAGTAAAGTCCATGAAGCTAATATTTTCAATTATCAAAATTTCAAATGGCTTCATGAGGAACTAACAGGAAGAGTGCCAGAGCAACCTCTTCCAGAGCAATATTTTGAAGATGTTCCTTTTGACCCTCCCCAACAATATCCTCAGGTCTGGTCTGATCAAGAAGGACTTTCTGAATCCTCAGGGCCTTCAATGAAGAAAATGAAGTATGAGGAAGGATCCTTTGCTAGCAGAACTGATCCCTCAGTGAGAAAAGAAGCCGGAATAATAATTAGAGAGCCAGTTGAAGAAAGGAGAGATGGTAGTGAAGTTTGGAGTCCCATCTCTAAGGCAATTATTTTAGATACATACAAGCTTACTGACATTTCAAATGAACTGCCCCAGAACTACTATAGTCAGGAAGAGATCAACAAGCACAAAGCTGCCAAGCTGAAAAGAAAACTTCACTTCAGACAGCATGGGCTTGATAATCTTGATGCACCTCCACCTCCAAAGTACTATCCAAAGCCGAATGCATATTTTGACAGACAATTGGAGAAGAGTAAAAAGGAAAAGGCTAAGATGCCTTAAGTGATGTGTGTGATTAGTGAATTAACCCTTAAAACATTTATATAAATATTAATGTTTTGATGATTTGGTTTTAATTTCAATCTCATTATGTCATTTCCTTTATTTGTGATTATTATTATTTTCTGTGCAATTCAACTTAGTACATATGTTTCAAACTTCTTCAAATAGGGGAGATTGCTGGGTATTGTGGCCACAATAACCTTGATTTGATGAAGTGCCACATTGGACTAAGATGAATTGAGTTTGTATTTGATGTTAGTTTATAGCTATGATATTGCAGGATGTTAATTGCTAAGTACAAACCAATGTCAGGTTTCAATGAGTCATAAAACACAAGGATATGCAATGTAATTCCTCATTGTGTAGAACATATTGTTGGCTCATGTGAAATCTCTCTATTGGGATGTACTTCATTTTCAAGTGCAAGAGGAAAATCAAGAAGGAGCTGCTTGCTGGAATCAGGACAGACAGAATTTTCCTAAGTACAATTTGTTGAGTATTCACGTGAGGACTCATGTCATTCGTCGAGTTTTCACGTGAATACTCGTGTAATTCGTCGAAATTACACTAGAAATTTCTGACAGTGTTTTCATTTCTGTCTAAGTAAATTTCGTCGAGTGATCTATTTATTACTCGTGAATATTCGACGAATTCGTCGAGTATTCTCGAGAGGTCTCCTCATCAATTTGAGAAGTTTGTTCTAGTTGCTTTCAGCTAAGTAAATTCGTCGAATATCGTTAAGATAAATTCGTCGAATATTGTTTAGTATTATTCGTCGAGTAAAGTCAGTAAGATTCGTCGAATGTAGTCGAGTAAGCTGAAGTACATTCATCGAGTGGTTGAAGTTAATTCGTCGAGTATTCCATATATGTCACGAGTATTCTCGATGAATTGTCTTAGCGGATTTTATTGTTTCAAAATCATTGACGGCTACCTTTTAGGGCTTCAGCCATGAACAATGCACGTGGAGCTCTACCCTTAAATCTTGTTCTAGCCTTTGGAAGAGGAATCATTATAAATAGGAAGGGTTGATTTCTATTAACCCTAATCGTGAAAATTGTTCAAATCGTTGAATCATTCTCTGACGGCTATTCTATTTTTCGAACGGAAAAATCTCATCGCCGACAATCTCTTTTTGCGATTCCTCTTGAAGAACGGTGTAGACCAGATCTCTGATTCAAGATTCTACAAAGGTTCTTTCAGATCTAGTCGTTACTCAAAATTTCAGATCAATGTTTTCACAGATAAAGTTTTTCTTTTCCTTCAATATTCAAGGTCAAACTTCAATTTCAAGAAAGGAAGAAGAAGACATTTTCTCAGATCTGAAGATAAAATCTCTTTGAGATTTTAAGAAGATTGTTTCAATCTAAAATTTTGTAAAACCTCATTTACAACTTTTGTAGGAAGTTTCACTTCTGAATTTTTGTAGATCCTAGTTTAGAGGATCGAGTGTATGAGATGTTGTTCTCCGAGATTTTGTAAGAGAGGTTGTTCTTCGAGATTGTAGGAGTTGAAGACTCTGAGTTGTCAGATTTGGAAAAATCTGAGATTGGTGAAGTAGCCGAGTCTAGCCCGAAGTGCTAGATAGGTGATGCGGGAAAGTGGAGTACCCACATCGGGGAACCACTATAAATCCTTGTGTTTGTGGTGCGTGCTCTTTCTCTGTATGTTTTCCTTCATAAGTTTTTAATTCCACGTACAGCCATATAATTCACCTATTCACCCCCCTTTAAGTGATTTAGGTAGCAACTAGATACTTTCAGCATTGACGCAACATTTCTAAGTACACAAGGAAAAACATACATATTTTGTTTTTTTAAAGAAGTTTTGCAAATATCTGCAATTATCGTGGGGCTACAACTATCAATTTGGGGTCTGCAAATACAATTACCCTTAAAAAATTATGATATCCACCCCAATAAGTGTCGGGAAAAACTAAGCGTAAAGATTATGAGTCTGTTTCAGATGTAATACTCTTTTTCATTGAAATGGGATTTATTTGGCACGGCGTTTGGAGGCCGCGTTTGTCGGAAACGCCGCCGCAAGGCGGGTAACCAAACGCCCAGCGGCAGCGTTTGCCGCGTCTCCACCCGCCGCGCCTTGAGAAAAGCTCCGAAAAGTCGTGGTTCCACCCGCCGCTCCCTCCCTCCAGTTCGAATGTCGCGGTTCCTCCTCCTGGTTCCGCCCGCCACCGCCGCGCCAAATGAATCCGAAAACTTTTTTGCCTTTTTGCTCCATGCCTTCCATTCTCAACGGAGCTTAAAATTCCATTCTCAGCGGAGCTTTCCAACGGCTGCTCTCAGCTCCTTTCCAATGCGTCAAAGCCAATTTTCTCCTCCCGCGGCCAGGAGGCGCGCGCAAATCTGCAACGGTGAGGGTCGGTGGAGCCATTCTCCGGCGAGGGACGGCCGAGCCGTGCTCAGGACAGGGACGGCGGAGCAAATCCATGGCGGCGCTGCTTTCTTCCGACGAGAAGATGAACAATTATTATATAGTATATAATATAATATAACTGAAATTATAATTCATTTAAATTAGGCAAATGTTATGTGCAAATCGATTTAGGCGATGTGCAAATCAATTTTTTTTAATTAAAATTTTCAAAAACCAAAACCCTAGAAAGAGATACGTGCAAACCAAGTTCCGCCTCCTTTTCTTGAGACTTGCGAATCGTCATTCTCTCCGCTGCGTTCTCTCCGATGCGCTCTCTCCGCCGGTTGCGTCCTCTCACCGATACGCTCTCTCCGTCGGTTGCCTCCTGTTAGATTTGAAGCTAGCGACAGCGCTGGCTCAGCTTCTGGAAGACCTCCTCCCTTGCCTATAAATAGGAGGGGCAGACCCCCTCTAAGAGGATGCATTCAGATAGTGGCGAGTATCATCAACTTTGAGCGAGTTTGAGATACCAGAGTGACACCTAGCAAGCAGCGAACCCAGAGTCAGTTCAGCTAGCGACCTAGAGAGAGCTCCTTACTTGCGAGATAGCGCCGACGACAGTGGTTAGCGCCTGCGGTAGCGAGAAGAGGAGATAGCTGCGAGTGCGAGCTGCGAGCTTGGGAGATAGCGCCCGACGCTATTAGCTAGCGCCCGCGGTAGCGAGTAGTGAGTATCACCTATGTGGTGTGCTCCAGAGGAGAAGCAGACACTGTCCGTGACCAGTTTCTTTACTACTATTGGTTGTTGTGAATCAAGTTGGATGCAACTTGTTTTCAGCCATGTTCATTTGTAACTAGCTGTCAAGCTTTATTAATTGTGAAAGTTTGTGTTCATCTCTTGGTGTCCTTATTCCCTTGTTGGTTGACACGTTCTTCGGATTACGAGTAAATATTTCACATGGTATTAGAGGGATAGTGGGAAAAAGGACTAAGAAACCAAGATGGAAGGCGGAGTTCACTCTGAAGAGAGCTATTTCACCTGACTTGTACGACCACATCATAGGTTGCAAGTCAGCGTCTGGCATCTGGAAAGCCCTCGACGGGCTATTCAACAAGAAGAATGTAGCGTGGCTACAATTCTTGGAGAATGAGTTGGCACAATCCACTCAAGGAGAGATGGCGATATCTGCCTTATTCCTGAAGGTGAAGAACTTATGTGGAGAGATCTCAGCCTTAGACCCTGAAGAGCCGATCTCAGAGGCGAAGTTGAAGCAGCACATACTCTGAGGCTTGAGGAAGGAGTATGTCCCCTTCGTTACTTCTGTGCAAGGATGGGCTACTCAGACCTCCTTATTGGAGCTAGAGAACCTGCTGTCGTCACAGGAGAGCTTGGCGAAGCAGATGGTGGGAGTATCCATCTCCGGGAGAGATGGAGAGGCTTTGTTCTCAGGAAAGAGGAGGTCCTGGGACAAGAGAAAGAAGAACTCCGGAGATGGACCTTCAACGTCCTCTCAGGGAGTTGGGAGGAAGTTCCTCCCTGCGCGCGATGAGATGGGGAGATCTCTTTGCTATGCCTGTAAGAAGTACGAGCACATGACAAAGGACTGCCGGTCCAATCTGAAGGCCGGTCATGTTACTAACAAGGAGGGAGGCCACCGGAGAGGTGGAGACCATCAGAGAGGTGGAGGAAGAGGTGGAGGTCACCAGGGCGGTGAGAAGGGAGACAATTATTTCCTGACAGAGATGACGACAACATCAGTCAATGTCTTAGCCTCCATCAACTTCAAGAATGACTAGATAGTGGATTCCGGTTGCAGGCATCATCTCACTGGAGATATGTCGAAGTTTGACTCCTTGGAAGCATATGAAGGAACAAATGTTATCATCATTGCGGATGATACGGTACATCCAGTGGAGCGAGAAGGGATGGTATCCCTTGGAAGTGAAGAGAAGCCCATGACATTGAAGAGCGTGTATCATGTGCCAGGCATGAAGAAGAATCTCTTCTCGGTTGTTAACGCAGTGGATGCTGGATACCACGTGTTGTTTGGACCAAAGGAGGTGAAGTTCCTGAAGAACATACCGTCTGTCGATGCTGACATCACGCTCATCGGGAGAAGGGTTAAGGATTTGTATGTTCTGTCTGCAAATGCCTACCTGGACAAGCTGAAGACTAATGATAGCGCTGCGATCTGGCATGAGAGGCTAGGTCATGTGTGGATGGATAAGCTGAAGATGATGATGGTGAAGGGCCTAGTGCGTGGCCTGGCTCATCTCTCTTCCTACGGCGACGGTCATGTGTGTGATGACTGCCAATATGGAAAGTCACATCGACTTCCATTTGACAAATCGGAGACCAGGTGTAAGACACCTCTTGAGTGCGTACATGCTGATGTTATGGGGCCATGCACCACCCTTACTTATGGAGGCAATAAGTATGCGTTGGTTCTGGTGGACGGCTACACCCGCTAAAAGTGGATATACTTTCTGAGAGAGAAGTCAGAAGTATTCGTGAAGTTCCAAGAGAGGAAGGAACTTGTGGAAGGAAGGCTGAACCCCAGAGTGAAGAAGCTGAGAAGCGCCAATGGAGGGGAGTTTACCTCCAATGAGTTTGCTTCTTTCTGCAGGAGGTTCGACATTCGGCGGAAGCTCTCTTGCGTTCATGCCCCTCAGCAGAATGGGGTGGCAGAGAGGAAGATCTGCCATTTGGTGGAGACTACCAGGAGTTGGCTACATGCCAAAAGTATTCCCAAGGCCTTATGGGTGGAGGGAATGGCGTGTGTTACCCATGTGATCAACAGGCTACCACTGAGTCCCAACAGGATGGTGTCTCCACACCAGCTCATGTTCGGAGAGAAGCCAAATGTGGGTCACATGAGAGTATTTAGTTCTACCTGCTTTGTGCATGTCCCGGACGCTCAGAGAACCAAGTTGGAGCCTAAAGCGAGGAAGTGTGTCTTCATCGGCTACGATGGGCGGAAGAAGGGATGGAATTTCATGGATCCGCAGACCCACAAGTTCATCGTCTCGCGCGACGTAGTGTTTGAAGAACTGATCTCGTATCAGGGAGTCTCTTCTGTGGTGCTGCTGGAGAGTGGAGATTCTAGCAGGAGAGAAGAGAGAGTCACTGAGGACTCTACTGCTGAGCTGGAGGTGTCTCCAAGTGCCCCATCGCCTTCTGGCTCAGGGGGAGCTTTGAGCTCTAGAAGCAGGGAGAGCACTACTTCAAGAGGAGTTCAGAGAGGAGCTCAAGCAGAGGAGTCTACCAGAGTGGTATAAAGTGACCAAGCCCTGAAGAGGTCGAAGCGGACCATCGTCCCGCCTGCTCATTACAAGGAGGGGAGCTTCGTGAGTATGGTCTCCTGCTTCTTTGCAGGGCCACTCGATGAGAGAGAACCTGCCTGCTTTGAGGATGCAGTTGACATCAAGGAGTGGGACGCGACCATGATTGAGGAGATGGAGGCCCTAGAGAAGAATGAAACATGGGACCTGGTTCCCATGGTGGAGGGCATCAGACCTATCACCTGCAAATGGGTGTACAAGGTTAAAAAGAGAGCTGATAGAAAAGTAGAGCGGTACAAGGCGAGGCTTGTCGCTCGAGGATTCTCACAGACCTACGGAGAGGACTACGAGGAGACATTTAGTCCTGTCGCAAAGATGACGTCGGTGAGGACGGTCATCGCTCTGGCGGCGTGCCGAGGTTGGAAGTTGTGGTAGCTTGATGTGAAGAATGCGTTTCTGTACGAAGAGATTGACAAGAACATATTTATGGTGCAACCACCTAGATACGTGTCCAAGTCACTTCCACATCACGTCTGCAAGCTGAAGAAGGTCCTCTACGGTTTGAAACAGGCGCCGAGAGCCTTGTAACGCCCCTGATTTTTTCGTTAATTTTTTTTTTTGCGTAGCCGCTGTGATGCAATTTTAGCGTTAGGGCGTTACGTCAGCTCGTTAGGCTTAGTTTTGAGCCTTAGCGTAGTTAAAGTATGTAATTTAGATCGAGCGCCAGAGGTTTCGCGCCGTTTTGATTTGTAGAGAAGATTCGGTGTAGATATTGAGAATTTAGCTTCGGGAAGCTTTTGCCGGAGTTTGGCTCGTCGGAATTGAATTCTGACTTTGTCGTTGGATTCGTAGCGCCGTGTTTCAGTTAAGGTGTGAATTTCGTAGAAATACGAGATGGTCTAGTTTCCCTCGTAGTTTAAGTAAATTGGGGTATTATTTATTATTTAAATAATACATTTAGGTTTTCATATAAATACCTAAACTTCTTTCCTATTCACCTTCTTCTCCATCGACCCCAAATCAGCCGCCGAGCGAAAGAGCGAGAGCGGAGCTTCGAGGAGCGTTCGGTCGTCGGTTCCTAGGGCTGTAGTAGTCGGAATCGTGTTTGGAGAGTGGATTTGGAAAGCTCTCGGCGAGATCTTCGTCTTAGTGGTAAGTTTTTCCCGTTTTGTGGAATTTTTGGAGTTAGGGTAGTGACCTAACCCCTTCTTTCGGCCCGAAAAGTTCCAGGTTTTGTGCTCAGGTGTGTTCTTGGCCGGATCATTAGCTTTCGGAGCTGTGTTCTTCGAGTTTGCAAGGTTAAGGCAAGTGGCTTCTTCCTCCTCCTCTTTGTTTGGTTAAATCTTGGTTTTTCCTCCTGATAAATGCTTCGTGAGCTGTTGGCTCGTATTTCGAGCGCCTTATTTGATAGATAGAAACCCTAAATCCCCCCCCCCCCCCCCCCCCCCCCCCGTAGTGTCAGGAAAGTTCTCCCGGAAAGCACCAACGTCCCCTGGTTTAACCGCTGAATGGTCCTTCTCGAGAAGTCCCGGTCTTTTCGAGAAGTCTTAGCCGTTCTCGAGAAGTTCTTGTTATTCTCAAGAAGTCGCCTTAGCCCAGCTTGCGAGAAGACCCACCCCCCCCCCCCCCCCCTCGAGAAGTGTCTTCTCCTTCTCGAGGAATGTCTGTTTGTGCCCTTGATCATGATCACTTCTTCTCTTCGAAACCTCGTACTCGTTGTGGTTGAAGCAACATATGAGTTCTCTTATGTTTAATATTGGAAATGTTTACTTTGTTGTGACCCTGTCTCTTAGGGCATCCTAGTGTTTATCCTTTCGGGCAGCGTCCCGTATTTAATTGAAATCTAATTAATAAGAACCATTGTCTTTAGCTATACACAGTAGTTGTGTTTGGGGGACAGTGGGGGAAATGTTATAGCCTTGCATGGTAGTCGTGTTTGGGTGGTTGGGTCTAGAGTACCCCCACCCAGTTTTTGGGCTTTGGGTGGCGGAGGTAGATAACCGCTCCCGTTTAATTGAGCTGATCAGTCTCTTTAAATGTAATCAACAAAATAAATGAACTTGTCTGTTCCTCTTTTGGTATTTAGTGCACTCGATGCTTGCTAGTTCTTTGTTTGGAGCTTCTTTTTCGGTAAATCTGGCTTGGGTTGGTACCCCTTGTGCCTTATTTACTTTGCTTCTTGTTTTATTCCTGCCACTTGTAATTCCTTGCTGAGGCGTTCTTTGTTTTATTGAATGCCTCAGGTTCAGAGCCGTAACGGTTAGTGGTGTAGCCCGAAGTCTTCAGGAGTTCTTAGCTGCTGTTTACCCCGCTGCTGCGAGGTAGTTGTCTTAGTTTCTTCTTGTGCTCAGACATACTAATTGGTGTCAATGGGTTAGTGTCATGTTGTTGACGCCCATTGTGCCCTCTTTTTACTTTATAGTTTATTTGCCAGTTAAATGCCACTACTTTCAGATCTTGTGTATCTTACTCTCTGGGAATGATTTATGTTAGGTGCACTATAGTTATAAAATGATTATTCTTCATCATCATTGCATTCTTTCCAACTGAACCCTTAACTTTAAAGTCGCTTAAAGGTATTTTCTACTCTTACAATACACCTAGTTATGTTCATATCTTTTACCTTATGCTCCGTCGTTTGCATACATTTAGGACTTTTAGTAAACTAAATCAAGTACTTTCCACTGCAATTATATATACTTTCTCGGTGGACTAGTTGATCCACGAACTGAGAGACACAGTTCTTACCTCAAAACCCCTAATAAATGATTTCAAATGATGACTTACCATATAATCATGTTTTGTTTAGTTAAGCAATAGGTTCCCGACTGAGTGTCTACAGTTGTCTCCTGTATGACGTGTCATCATGATGTGTATTTTCTCTTACTCTGATATTTTTAAATTCAGAGAAAATGCGGGTTGTGACAGGCCTGGTATGGGAAGATTGCGGGGTACTTGCAGTTCTGTGGCTATGATGCCTCAGACTCAGAATCTAGCATGTTCGTGAAGAAGAGTGGTGGTCTTCACATGCTGGTGCTGCTGTATGTCGATGATATGATCGTGACAGGGAACAACCCTGAGGAGGTCTCGACACTGAGACAGCAGCTCTCCATACGTTTCGAGATGAAGGATCTTGGTGAACTGCACCATTTCCTTGGCCTTCAAGTTGAGAAGAGAAGAGGCGGGTTGTATATTTCCCAGAGGGCTTATGCTGAGAAGATCGTCGAGAGATTCGGCATGAAGGAGGGGAAGAGCAGTTCCGTTCCACCGGAGGCTGGGTTGAAGCTTCAGAAGGACGAAGGCTGGATTCTTCCTGATCCGAAGATCTTTCGGGCACTGATGGGGAGTCTAATCTACCTGACTATCACGAGGCCGGACATCTCCTTTGCTGTCGACCGAGTTAGTCGGTATATGCAGGAGCCGCGGAAGCCTCATCTGGAGGCAGCTAATGGGATTCTGAAGTATGTGAAGGGAACCCTTGAGATGGGGTTGTCCTATGGAGAGAAGTCTGACTTCAAGCTGCATGGGTACACAGATGCAGACTACGGAGGTGACGCTGATGATCGCAAGTCGACATCAGGTTACGTGTTTTGTGTGGAGCTGCTGCTATCTCATGGTATAGCAAGAAGCAGGACTCTATTTCCCTTTCTACCACGGAGGCCGAGTACAAGACGTCGTCCTTAGTAGATCAGGAGTGTGTCTGGCTGAGGAGACTAGTGGAGGATGTGGAGGAGGAGGTCAGCGGACCTACTGTGCTTCGCGGGGACAATGAGAGTGCCTTGAAACTGGTAACCAACCCAGTGTGTCATACAAGGACCAGGCACATAGAGATCGAGCATCACTTCATCAGAGAGAAGGTGCTGGGTGGCTTGATCGCAGTGGAGCATGTGCGGAGTGAAGATAACCTTGCAGATATATTGACGAATTGAAGCCCCTATCTGCGGGGCCGTTCCGGAGTCTTCGCTCGTTGCTTGGAGTTGTTCCCGGAGCTCACTTCAAGGGGGAGTGTTAGATTTGAAGTGAGCTAGCGCCAGCGCTGGCTCAGCTTCTGGAAGACCTCCTCCCTTGCCTATAAATAGGAGGGGTAGACCCCCTCTAAGAGGATGCATTCAGATAGTGGCGAGTATCATCAACTTTGAGCGAGTTTGAGATACCAGAGTGCCGCCTAGCGAGTAGCGAACCCGGAGTCAGTTCGGCTAGCGACTTAAAGAGAGCTCCTTGCTCGCGAGATAGCGCCGGAGATAGTGGTTAGCGTCTGCGGTAGCGAGAAGAGGAGGAAGCTGCGAGTGCGAGCATCGAGCTTGCGAGTAGCGAGCTTGGGAGATAGTGCCCGACGCTAGTGGCTAGCGAGCGAGTATCACCTACGTGGTGTGCTCCGGAGGAGAAGCGGACATTGTCCGTGACCAGTTTCATTACTACTATTGGTTGTTGTGAATCAAGTTGGACGCAACTTGTTTTCAGCTCTGTTCATTTGTAACTAGCTGCCAAACTTTATTAATTGTGAAAGTTTGTGTTCATCTCTTGGTGTCCTTATTCCATTGTTGGTTGACGTGCTCTTCCGGCTACGAGTAAATATTTCACAAGCCCAAGTTCCGCCTCCTTTTCTTGAGACTCGCGAATCGTCGTTCTCTCCGCTGCGCTCTCTCCGCCGGTTGCCTCCTCTCACCGCTGCGCTCTCTCTGTCGGTTGCCTCCTCTCTCTCCCTTGGTCGCCTTCGGCGATCTCTCCGTCGGGCTATCTCTCATCTTTCTCGCGACTTGCGAATCGTCGTGGGCAAGACACAACCCGAACTGGTCCTCGCCATCTGATTCACTGAAAAAGTACTGAAGTGAATGAGCTAAAATCCTCTGTTCGTTTACTCTGTTTTTTGTTTCCTCTCTTGGTTTGCTCCGATGAGAAAGAGAATGAGAATTACTCTCTACGCTTCCATCTCTTATTTCTCTTCCGCTGTGTTCCTTTGGTATTGTATACTTAATAAATTCAATACTTAGAGACATGGCTGCCGACGTAGCAGAGCTCCGCAGTTGTAAACCTTATGTAATACATAAGCAGCCGGAGATATTTCCGGCGAACGTCTAATCCGCCGCTGCAGTCATTCAGCGGAGGCAATATCGGAACCAAGTTTGGTTTGCACGTATCCGTTTTTAGGATTGGTTTTTAGTAAATATTTAAAAATTTTAATTAATAAAATGATCTGCATATATCCAAAACTGATCTGCACATAACAATGACCTTAAATTATTATATATTATTATCATTACAATTAACATTATCATATATTATATTATTATAAAGTGAGATTTTTTTTTAGCAATGTTAAATGCAGGCCGGTTTTGGCTATATGTAGGCCGCGGATATATGCAGGCCAAAAAATTATTCATGCAGGCCAAATTTCATATTTACATACTATATTCAAAAAATAAATTAATATTTTCCTAAATAAATCACCAATCAAAATAGCATTCATAAAATAAGTAAGTAAAATATCATGCGTGCGAGGAGAGAGAGATCGCCGTCATCGCCACCATCGCCGACGTCGCCGCCATCACCGACGTCGCCGCCATCGCCACCATCGCCGATGTCGCCGCCATCGCCGACGTCGCCGCCATTGTCGACGTCGCCGGCATCGACGTCATCGCCGACATCGCCGACGACGTCGCGATCGTCGCCATCGCCGCCATCGCCGACGACATCGCGGACGACGCCATCGCCGACATTGCAGACGGCGTCGCGGACGCCGCCATCGCCGACATCGCCGCCATCGCCGACGAAGTCGCGATCGTCGCCATCGCCGTAGCAAATACCCATGAATAGCTTTAGGCCAGTTGTAATTTAAAAACACATCGGACTCGGACAAACGAGTAAACTCTTTGGGGACACGGTGACATGGAAGGAAAAAAAACACATAAAATTAAACTACTCTAATCATTTTTCCTGAAGTTTTAAAAGGAAAAATAATATCTTTTTTTAAAAAACTGTGGCCTGCATATAGCTAAAACTGACCTACATTTAACATCGCTCTTTTTAAAAAATTATGGCCTGCATATAGCCAAAACTGGCCTGCGTTTAACATCGTTTTTTTTTCATTCTCACAACTCTATTTGTCGCTGTCACCACGTATGATTACGATTTGAAGCCACGTAACACAATTCACAACCACACAAATCCTGCACCAAAATTTTAATATAATATAAGTATATAATATAATATAAATGAAATTATAATATATAATAGAAGATGAACAGTTATATTATAAGTATATAATATAAAGAGTCGAACGTCCTATGTTAGTACGGCGGCGGGCTACGTTCGCTCCCAACTGAAAGTCTGCCCGCCGCATACTGTGCTCACTGTCATTTTTCAAAAATCCTTATAAAATCAGGTGAGCTGCAAATAGCGGCCAAAACGTGATCTGCGAATAACGGTTAGCATCCAACGCAAAGCTGATTTACTATTTGCAGATCGACATGGTCTGTGAATAGCGACCAGCACACAACTGTTTTTGTTGATATGCGAATAGCGGCCAGCGCAAAAATGATTGACTATTCGCAGACCAACTTGGTCTCCGAATAACCTCCAACACAAAATTGATTTTCACGTACCAATGTGGTCTGCGAATAGCGGACATCCTTCGAGCACCTCGTACACACGAAGACGCTCGAAGACGTTCGACATCCTTCGAGCACCTCGTACACACGCTCCACCCTGCGCATGTTCCACCCTGCGCGCACTTCTCCGCACACATAATGTTTCGCGCGTACTGCGCCCACCATCCAGCAGCAAGCTTTTTACTTAGCAGCGAGCCCTGTATCCAACAACAAGTCTACCGCTCCAAACTCCCCCACGCGCAGCAGGAGACAAGCCACATACAACAGAGTGCGCAGAACGCGCCACTCAAGCCTCCAAGAGCCAGCAAAAGGCCCAAAAGCGCCCAGAGTGCGGCGCTCCCCACTGTAACTTAGAAGAAACTTAGCTCTGCAAATGGTGGTTTGTCACCCTTAGAGCCCTCTCTCCTTCTCTCTCAACGATTGTAATGAGAGGCGACCAGTTGCCCTCACACTCTCTAAAAGGCTCTGTAACAGCACCATGGATATAGTGGAAGTTTGGTCGGCACAGTCTCGACCGCGTGGTTTTTTCCCCATTTCCAGGGTTTTCCACGTCAAAAAAAACTCCTTGCCAACCACCTCAATCACTTTTTCATTGACTGTTTGCGCACTCGACCGCTCCGAAGACGATTCAATTTAAGCACGGTCTACCAGAGCGTCGAGCGTTTGTTGGGTATTGTAGTCACAATAACCTTGAATTGAAGAAGTCCCAAATTGGACTAAGATAAATTGAGTTTGTATTTGATGTTGGTTTATAGCTATGATATTGCAGGATGTTAATTGTTAAGTACAAACCAATGTCATGTTTCAATGAGTGATAAAACACAGGGCAATGCAATGTAATTTCTCGTTGTGTAGAACATGGTGTTGACTCATGTGAAATCTCTCTATTGTGATGTACTTCATTTCCAAGTGCAAGAGAAAAATCAAGGAGCTGCTTGCTGGAATCAGGACAAACAGAATTTTCCTAAGTATAATTTGTCGAGTATTCACGTGAGGACTCGTGTCATTCGTCGAGTGTTCACGTGAATACTCGTGTAATTCGTCGAAATTGCTCCGGAAATTTCTGACAGTGTTTTCATTTCTGTCTAAGTAAATTTCGTCGAGTGATCTTTTAATTACTCATGAATATTCGATGAATTCGTCGAGTATTCTCGAGAGGTCTCATGATCACTTTGAGAAGTTTGTTCTAGTTGCTTTCAGCTAAGTAAATTCGTCGAATATCGTTAAGACAAAATCGTCGAATATTGTTTAGTATTATTCGTCGAGTAAAGTCAGTAAGATTCGTCGAGTATTCCATAGATGTCACGAGTATTCTCGACGAATTGTCTTAACAGATTTTATTGTTTCTAAATCGTTGATGACTACCTTTTAGGGCTTTGGCCATGAACATTGCACGTGGAGCTCTACCCGTAAATCCCGAGTTGTAAGATCGAGTGTATGAGAGGTTGTTTTCCGATATTTTGTAGGAGAGATTGTTCCCCGAGATTGTAGGAGTTGAAGACTCCGAGTTGTAAGATTTAGAAAAATTTGAGATTGGTGAAGTAACCGAGTCTAGCCCGAAGTGCTAGATAGGCGAGACGGGAAAGTGGAGTACCCACATCGGGGAACACTATAAATCCTTGTGTTTGTGGTTCGTGCTCTTTCTCTGTGTGCTTTCCTTCATAAGTTTTTAATTCCGCGTAAAGCCATAGAATTCACTTATTCACCCCTCTCTAGGTGATTTAGGTAGCAACTAGATACTTTCAGCATTGTCACAACATTTCTAATACACAAGAAAAAACATACATATTTTGTTTTTTTTTTTAAAGAAGTTTTGCAAATATCTGCAATTATCGTGAGGCTACAACTATCAATTTGGTGTCTGCAAATACAATTACCCTTAAAAAATTATGATATCCACCCCAATTAGTTTGCCGGGGAAAACTAAGCGTAAAGACTATGTGAGTCTATTTGTTTCGGCTGTAATACTCTTTTTCGTTGAAATGGGCTTCATTTGGCGCGGCGTTGGGAGGCCGCGTTTGTCGCAAACGCCGCCGCAAGGCGGGTAACCAAACGCCCAGCGGTGACGTTTGCAGCGTCTCCACCCGCCGCGCCCTGAGAAGAGCTCCGAAAAGCCGCGGTTCCTCCTGCTGGTTCCAAATGAATCCGAAAACTTTTTACCTGTCCATTCTCAACGGAGCTTAGAATTCCATTCTCAGCGGAGCTTTCCAACGGCTGCTCTCAGCTCCTTTCCAATGCTTCAAAGCCTGTTTTCTCCTCCCGCAGCCGGGAGGCGCGCGCTGATCTGCAACGGCGAGGGTCGGTGGAGCCGTTCTCCGGCGAGGGACGGCCGAGCCGTGCTCAGGAGAGGGACGGCGGAGCAAATCCATGGCGGCGCTGCTTTCTTCCGGCGAGAAGATGAACAGTTATTATATAGTATATAATATAATATAAATGAAATTATAATTCATTTAAATTATTATATATTATTATCATTACGATTAACATTATCATATATTATATTATTATTAAGTAAATTTAATATATTAATTATCAAGTAGCATAAACGTTACCGCGGTTTTACCAAAGAGCCTCCTGATACAGTGCTTTGCGAAAAGTGATTTATAAAACTGATTTTTTAATTCTCACAATTCCATTTGTCACTGTCACCGCATATGATTACGATTTGAAGCCATTAATAGTGGAGCAAGATGATAAATCCACGTAACACAATTCACAACCACACAAATCCTGCACCAAAATTTTAATATAATATAATATAAATGAAATTATAATATTCATGGCAACATTCGCTCCCAACTGGGAGCCCGCCCGCTGCATACTGTGCTCACTTCAAAAATCCTTATAAACACTGGTGAGCTGCAAATAGCGGCCAAAATGTGGTCTGCGAATAGCGGTTAGCGCAAAACTGATTTACTATTTGCATATCAACATGATCTGCGAATAGCGCCCAATGCAAATTAAGCTGATTTACTATTTGCAGATCAACATGGTCTGCGAATAGCGCCCAACGCAAATTAAGCTGATTTACTATTTGCAGATCAACATGGTCTGCGAATAGCGACCAGCACACAACTGTTTCGCTATTTGCAGATCAACATGGTCTGCGAATAGCGGCAAGCGTAAAACTGATTGATTATTCCGCCAACACAAAACTGATTTTCACATACCAACATGGTCTGCGAATAGCGGCTAGCAAAACTGTTTTGCTATTCGCGGACCATCCTCCGTATTAACATTATCATATATTATATTATTATTATTATTAAGTGAATTTAATATATTAATTATCAAGTAGCATAAAGGTTACCGCGGTTTTACCAAAGAGTCTGATAAGTTTTTCAGTTCCGAAAAGCTTTGCGAAAAGTGATTTATTAAACAGATTTTTCCATTCTCACAACTCCATTTGTCACTTAATAATAGCTTTGCGAAAAGTGATTACGATTTGAAGCCATTAATAGTGGCGCAATATGATAAATCCACGTAACACAATAAACAACCACACAAATCCTGCACCAAAATTTTAATATAATATAAGTATATAATATAATAATATAAATGAAATTATAATATCCATGGCGGGTGGTAAGATGAAAAGTTATATTATAAGTATATAATATAACGAGTCGAACGTCACGGGTCTCCGATCCTATATTAGTGCAGCGGTGGACTACATTCGCTCCCAACTGAGACCCCGCCCGCCGCATACTGTGCTCACTGTCGTTTTTCAAAAATCCTTATAAAACCAGGTGAGCTGCAAATAGCGGCCAAAACGTAATCTGCGAATAGTGGTTAGCACAAAACTGATTTACTATTTGCATATCCACATGGTGTTTGGTTAAACATCTAATATTTCATTTTTACCCTTCAATAATTGAGAGAGAAAGATGGAGGAGAGAGAAAGAGAGGGGGAGAGTAACATTGAATAAAAATATAAATAAAAAGTGGAGGGCGCCAAGATTAAAGAAAAATAAATATAAAGATAAAGATTGTCGTGAGTGAGAAGAAAATAGAGTAGAGAGAAAGAGAGCGGAAGAGAAACATTAAATAAAAATATAAATAGATGCGGGCGCAGCTCGCCCGAGAGCATTGGACAATGTCGTGCCCTGAGTACTGTCACGGTCGTTGTACTGTCACGATTGGGCATAGTAGCTGGGGCTCGTAGATATAAATGAAATTATAATTCACAGCTCCGCCTACCGCCACCGCATATGATTATGACTTACGAGTGATTGGGCCATTAATAGTGGCAGGAGAATAAAGCATGTGCAGATATCAAATCCAGATAACAAAGGCGATTGTTATCCGCACCACAGTTTTGGTTATCCGCACTTTTTTGTATGAGTTATTATGCGTCTTTTGGAAATACGTCTTGTGCGTGCATTTTTAGAAAAAATGATCAACGCGAAAGTTGTAGATCTCACAAGAATGCACGTACAAGACGTATTGTCGCCATGATTGAAACATGTGCGTAACTATACCGAATTTTTTGAAATATGTCTTGTACATGCATTTTTAGGAAAAGTGTTCAACACGAAGGTTGTAGATCTCTTTTCCTAAAATTGCAGTACAAGACGTATTTCCAAAAGACGTGTAATAACTCGTACAAAAAATGCGAATAGCCAAAATTTTGCAATTATTGACCGAGCTAATTGACCGGCAGCATTCATCATCACCATCAATATTAAAGGCCCATAAATTGCAACTTGCAGGATTCGGTTTCTGATATTGTAGGTCATATTTAATAATGCTACTTTATTGTACACTAAATGTCACAAGCTACCAACTCTATTATGAATTTATGATTTGAGATTTTTCTAATTTATTTATTTTTCTAGATTTTATTTATTTGACTGAATAATTAATAACATTAAGATTTCGATGAAATGATAATCAAAATCAAAATTGTGATGATCCGAGGTTTGAGAATGATCGTTTGTTTGGACGGCATTGGTATTCATGAATTGGCTTTGAGAATGCATAAATCAATATTATTGTTCGGATGAAGGGTTTTAGGTCGGAATTGGGATTTGGGTCCAAAGCTATCGATATTGAAATAAACATACAAAACCCTCCGTCGAAGGTTTAGGTCATGTGATAGGTTCTGAGATTGAGCGTTTCGGAACTGCGAATTCACCCGGAAGATTTTGCTTTGAGTCTTCTTAGTCATTTTTGAGCAGAAATCATTCTTTAGCAACAACACAAGATATTCAATAAAATGAACCTTCAAATCTGGATCTGTGCTGAGCCTTCTTGTGGAAGCTTTTCTTCCTTTCCTCCTTGTCTTTTTCTTTCTTCGGAAGGGCTTTTCTTTTTACAGTTCTATTGCCCTTTTTGCCGTCAAGCCTTTCGAAGAGTACTTGGAATCGATTGATTCACTTTCTCTGTCTCTGTTCTATCTTCTGTTCCGGTTCTATCCTCTGTATTTCATAATAAATTAGGGCACACACTTTGTCTTTTTATATGACAAGACTTTTTAACGGTCTATTCTGAGCACTCTTTATTGTCAGAAGCCACTTCCTTAACGGCATCCGCTGATTGGTCCCTTAGACGGCGCCATTAAATGAAGACAACGCGTTTCGAAAAATCTCGGTCTGTCTCGAAGATTTGAGCAACATCTCGACGACAGAACTCGCTGTCTCAGCGATCCATCTGGGGCTTTAGACATTTCTTCAAGTCTTCAGAAATCTTTACCAGAGGAAGATATCTCGACGATATGGAATATCTCAGCTACATATGCAGTCATGACAACATGAAGTCTTCTCGTCGATATCGTCGAGATCATCTTGTCAACATGAGGTCTTCTCACCGATATCGTCGAGATCATTCGGACTACTACTTCAGCTCCAAACTATCTCTACAATCTCCAACTTACTCTTCAAGATGATATAACCTCTTTACGATGATATGTCTTCTTAGTCTGATACTTAAGAATGCTGAAGAACTTCAACACGCCAGACTTTTCAACGATATCGTCGTGTGATACTTGTTGTCACGATGATTCCTTGACTTGGTTAATTCTGCTTGTTATCACAACGATATCTTCATGTGTGCTTTGTTGACACAACGATATCTTCGTGTTATTCTTATCATCACGACAATTGCTGACTTATTTCTTTTGCTGTCTTCTGCGAGTAATCTCATCGATATCGTCGTGTGTATCTTGTTGACACGACGATATTTGCCTTAGTCATTTTTGCTTGATCCTTATACATTATACTCAGTATGTATATATGATGTTCTAATCTGCTCATGTCACATCAAATACAAATTGTACTTATCATTGACATGAGGACTTCTCCAAATCTGGAACATTGTGAGCAGTGTTCTCAACAATCTCCCCATATTTGAAGAAGTCATAACTCATTCAATGATACAACCCATTTAATGAAAATCAACAGATAATAAGAGCATTTCAGTTCAGATTGTGAGAGCAATAACATATAATAGATAATATGAGATAGTCATTTCAATTTTCAGTAAAAGAAACATCATCAACACATTATGAATTTATAAATATTGAAATGTATTTGAAATTTTTTACATTTCTACATTTGTCCAAAAACAAAGAAAGTCAATTATGCTTCTGGTTCCTTTATAGTAATTCCACTCCTTGCTCTCTTGGCAGCAACCTCCTGCTTCTTTTCAGATTGCCTACTGAAATAGCCATTGGGCTTATGATAATATCTGAGTGGCTCTTGTGCATCTGCTGGAACTCTTTTGCCAGCTTGTCTCTTTTGTGGCCTTTTCTTAGCCCTTCTTGATTTTCATATTTTGACCATTCTTGGGCGATGTACAATTGTTTCTTTCAGTCTTATTTATTTTGACATGCTCTCATGCATTTAAAATAATTTCCCTTGATTTAGGTCTCCATTGCTCATAATCTTCTTTCTTCTACATCTCTTCTATATATCTTTTCTTTCTCAGCTTTGTCTCATCTTCATCAACAATCTCCTTTCCTTTTCCTTGTTCAACAACAACATCAGGTTTATCATCAGGTATATCAGCAGGCTCATCATAGAAGATAGCAGGGAGATTCATTGCTTCTCTGATTATATTAGAGGTCCAAATGACATGCTCACCACTGGCCTTTATCATAGATCTCTCCCCCTTTATGACTTCTTCTGAAATGTCCCTTTGTAGACTTCCCTAAAGATTCAGATTTTTTTTCCTTTAGCACGTGGATTCCTTTTTCCAGATTTTTTTTAGTTTCAAGCAGATGACTGTCCAGCTCCTGATTGCAGAGATCTACTCTTATTTGGATGATTGTTATGTACTCAGACATTTGCCTAGTAGTAGCTATGTTGGCTTTCTCTAGATTGTCAGATGTTACAACCTTATTTTCAATGATATCAACTAGACCCTTGTGAGTGAGTTTTGGGTGTTTGGCAGTGTCCTCTTGCAGATATTTCATCTCAATTCTTAGACTAGCAATCTCACTGGACAGGTCTTTTCTCAAGTCATTGACAATAGTGTCAACATAACTTTCAAGTTTGTTACTTTGCTCATCCAGGAGCATCCTGATTTGGAGCAGCAGTGATGGGTCCTCTAACATTTGTCCTGAGGATGAGCTTGGCTTTTCAGGTTCTTTCACAGCCTACTGCTTCATTACAATAGATAGGTAGTCCTCCATTCCTTCAGCCTCATCAAACATAGGAGAAGGAGATCTTCTGAATGAAGATTATCTCACATCATCTTCAGGAATATTCAATCCTTCAACAGTTAACAGATCTCTGCTTGTGTTGACAACCAACTCTTCTTGATTTGGTTCCTGTTCAGCCTCAATTGGGCCCTCTTGGAATGCTAATCCAGGATGAACATCATCCTCAACCTCAGTGATCTTGTTGATCACTTCTTTCATATGAGCAGGGAGCTCAGTGTCATGCTCCCCCTCAATTTCAGCATTTTCTTGATCTGTTCCTGCAGTGGTCCTAGATTCAATGCCCTGTATTGAAATTTGAAGTGAGACATCCCTCTGTTGTACCTCCTCTTCAAAGCTTGTTAGATTTGGATTGTGCACAAGCTCACTCCCTATGGATGAGCTTCCTTCTGTACTCTCTATACTCTTTTTTGTCTTCTTCCTTTTTGGGGATTTTGTTAGAACTTTCTCCCATCTTTCAAGTACCTTTATATCCATCATTCTCATATGATGGATTTTTACTCCTAGTTTCTTGTTGAAGTTGTCAGGATATTGTAGGATTAGGTAAAGGGACAGAATTCTGTCAAGATTAGGCAATTAAAAGCTTTCTTGAATTCTCTTGAAGTTGATTTGAGCCCAATCTATTTTCTTGCTTAGGATTATCCTTGCCATGAGGTCAAATGTTTGTTTGGATATCCTGTCATGTGAACCTACCTTGCAGAGGAGGGATTTTCCCACTATATCAGCCAACAACTTTCCCTGCTGATTGAAACTCTTCCTTTCCAGAGACCCATAGGTCTTCCTGGAGTGCCCACGCCATACTAGGGCATCATCTAGGTCCTTTTTGGCGACCTCTTCATTTTCTTCTTCATTGGAAAAGGTGGGCAGTTGAAGAACCTAAGCCAGACTCCTTAGGGTCACTTTTACTTTTATCCCAATGATCTTACTTTCGACTGATGTTCCCTTTGAGCCAGCTCCGACATTTGAGTAAAATTTAAGGACTTCTCTTTTTATTATTACAGTAGATTCTGATAGCATGAACGTCAATTTGACAGAGTCGAGCAGTCTGATAGTGTCTTGAATTTCTTCCGGTGCCTTCAAGAATCCATCCCTTACTATTTCACTTCCTTCATACAGGTATACTTCCTTCTTTGGAGCCATCTCTCAGATTTCTGAAGGAGAGCTGAGCAATATCGACTTGTTTACTTACGCAAGACAGAAAGCACACAACGGTTTTTAGGGCAAATGTAGTATGTGTTTTTAATTTCAAGACATTTGACTATATTTATAATTTCTCGTGTGGTAAGTGAAGAGCCGCATGTTAGATGTTTGATTATGTCAGATTGAATGGTTGTGATTGATTTATTTTAGATTTTCGAATTGATGAACAAACAGTTAAGTATCGTTGTATCTTTATGACAAAATCGTAGAGTCATTTCGAAGATACTTTCTGTTATTACGACGATATAGTTTTGTGGACAAAAAGATATTGCCTTGGTTTACTCTTTTGCATAATCCGTGTTTTGTGTGTCAGCTGCAACAACATTCTTAGTAGCTTGTATGTTTTCTTAAGGATGCATTGTTAATTTAGTGACACATGATTATACATTAGTTATGGTGCCTAGTACATTTTTATTTGAACTGCATTAACTTATTATTTGCTGACTATTCTCATAAATAAGTTAGTTATCCATGATATGTTAGCATAGGTTCAGCATGTACTAGAATAAAGAAATGATTACATGAACAAGTATATCACAAACTTCAGCAGGATTTTATAAATAAGTCAAATTTTTTTAAATAGAGTTACAACAACATTTGCTTTTAGCTATCACATGTTCTGGTACTACATGTTCTAGTATTTCATTTTCTTTCCTGTATCTTTCTCATTGATCTGTAGTTTCTGCTCTTCTCTTTCAAAATAGTATAATGGCTTTGGGATGTATTTATCAGGAATTGGAGATGCATTGCTTGGCAGTGTTCCTTCTTGTTGATGATTTTTATACAATCTTCTTAAGGCTTTTGTTTTCTTGTGCTTGTCCCACTCACTTGAAGGGTAGTATCTTGAGATGTCTTTGCCACTTTCACCAAAGTCTCTCCATGTAGACACTACAAATGTCTTTTAACCTTGGGCTTAAGAATTGAAGGTTTGGATCACTGGCCCACTCTTCATCCCTTTTTCTTTTGAGAGGCAATTCTTCATTTATCATCATAGTCTTCCTTCTCTGACTTGATTCACCAATGCTCTGAAGAATTTCTTGGGTGCTTTGCTCTAACTTGGTGTTTAGAGTTTCATGAGTGAATTCATTTGAATTAATGCACCTAGTTATGATCACCTTTTGACTATCAGTAATCTGTGTAGTTAGCCATCTAACTGCACTCTCCTGATTCTTATCTGCCAATTGGTATTGATGTATGGAGGTGTCCACTCTTTCACCCAGTGATTGCAGTGCATTCATATTAATGTCTACAACTGTTCCTGCTCTAGAGAACCAGCTGGTGATCTGAGTGTTGATGTGATCAATGTCTGCCCTTATTTTATTCACCTGTGCTGACATATCATCTCTGATTCCCCTTATTGCCCTGTCCACATATTCATAATAGCTTTTTCTTTCCTCAATAAGCAAGTTCTTCATTTGATCAACTAAGGAGCTTGCCCTAATAGTGTAGATACTTCTGGAAGATCTTGTACTTTCCCAGATACCTTCCCTTGAAGGTCTTCAGTCAAACTAGCTATGATCTCATCATTAAGAGGATTATTATGGGAATCATGTCTTTGATGAGCATCCTCAATCTCTTTTGCAGCTTCTTTGTCTGCAATTAAGTTGAAATCTCTGCACAGATTCTCTTGCTCAAATCTTCCCATCTCAGGGACAGTATCCTTAGCATCCATCTTGCAGCTTCCTAGGTCTTCTTAGACAGCAGTCTCAGTGTGAGTTGCTTCCTCAATCTCTGGAGTAAGGAGTTCATTTTGAGACTCACCCTCAACAACATCCACATCCTTGACAGACAACACTATCTCTTGGGATAAGAGCTTAGCACGTGTCTCCCCCTCAATTTGAGCACTTTTCTTCCTAGCAGAGGAGTCTTCAGACATTGTCACAATAGCAACCAAGGTCTTTACCCGTGGATCTTGATTTGGTGTGTTGTCACCACTTGTAGATGAGATGTCTTCACTTTCCCTGATCTCCTTCCCTTTCTTTGCAATCTTGGGTATGACTTTCTCCCAACTCCCCAGAATCCTCAAGTCTATCTTCTTCATACGATGGATGGGTGATCCCATCTTTTCATTCAGCTGAAGGGTGTTAATGAGATATAACGATATGATTCTTCTAAAGTTTGGTGCTTGGAGACTTTCCTGGATCCTTCTGAAGAGTAACTGAGCCCAGTCAGTTTTCTTGCATAGAACTACTTATCGTTATCTCAAAAATGTCCTTGGATAATCTGTCGTGATATCCAAGTTTGCATATCAGTGCTTTGCCAATGATATCTGCCAAAAGATTTCCTCTTACATTGAAGTCAGCCTTTTTCAAGGTACCATGTAATTTTCCTGTGTGGTTGCACCACTTCTTTGCAGTCGAGTGATCTTCCTCTGAGATCTCTTCCTCTACCTCGTCCCCTACAAATCTAGGCAGACAGAGCACCTTGGAAAGTCCTTTTGTCGTCACTTTAGGGTATTTCCAACCCTATTTTTGATTGCATTTCCAGAAGTACTCATCTTGGGCTCAACATAGAACTCCATAAGTTCTCTATGCATGATAGCAGTTGGCTCTGAGAGCACGTACTCTATCCCCGCTACATCGATTTGCCCGATTGCTGACTTTATTTCCTCATTGGCCTTGATGAATCCGCCGCGCACCAGCTCACATCCAGTATTGCAGGTGTTGTCATTCTTCACAGGTGCCATTTCCTTGGATTCGTTGAGTTTGCAGAGGTTCGGCGTCGTGAGAACACGAGAACTCGTCGTGATGGCTTAGTGCAAATGCAGGTTGTACTCTATTTCTAAACATGTGATCTATTTATATATTTCATACTTTAGAATGTGAAGAGGCGCATACCTGACCTGGCCGACTTACTGTGTCGATCTTGGAATCAACGGATGTGATTGCAAGATCCAATATACTTGTTAAACCTAATGTTTTTCTTTATTATAGTGCTTCTTAATCGAGACTTATGCCTGGACTGTTCAACAACCACATTTGCCTTTGACTAGCCATTGGACAAACCTGCAAGACAAAGATTAGAATTCCTTAGGAACCCAAATGAATTTGAGTCCTAGGTTCTTGTTAGCCTTAACTACTGAAAGTTTACTAACCAGACTACTTGCATGCTTCTCATACTTTGCTCTAGGCACTGTTGGGTTGAACCAACAATCTATAGCAATGTTTCCAACCTTGCCACAACACCAACATTCAAATTTATTATACCTTCTTTTCCGAGCTACCTTCTGAATGGAGGGTATGTGACTAGAAGAGCAGTCTTCTTTACAGTAAGCATTTCTACTAGTCATGTGGTTGTGCATTGACTTGGGAGTTGGTTGCACAGTCACTAACTTTACTTTAGGATTAGGCCTTTGAGGTAAGGCTTTTCCCATTTCTTTGGTTGATGGTGCATGTGGATAAACTCCCTTTTGGAAGACAGTTCTAGATTGAGAGGTCTCTATAATTTCCTTATTATAGCATAATCCTCCTCTATATTAAGTGGTGAAGCTATCTATAATATGGAGAGCAGATTTAGTCTTAGAGAAGTTAGCTACAAGCCTTCTTTCTAAACTGAGCTTGTTCTCTAGAGACTTAAATGTCCTATCCTGAGCTTCAGACTTCCTTTGAAGTAGGATAAGCTCATTGGTCAATTTAATCACCTCCTTGGTTATCTCACCAATTTGAGATCTGAATGGCTTGAGGATCCTTATTTCCTTAGCTTGAGATTTGACCAACTTCTTGGACTTCTTGAGAGCAGCTAAGAGAATACCATATTGTTCCATTAGATCAGTATGATCCTCATTGTTGCATGTGAGCAGTCTTCTGCTTCTTCATCAGATGATGAGTAATCATCTGATGCACTCTTGGTCTTTTCAATTGAAGTAGATGATGAAAATGTGTGAGGAGTGCATACCTGATCAGGATGTGAATCATCCTGATCTTCTTCATTAGATAGGACAACATGTTGGTATTTCTAAGGTGATCTCAAAGAAATCAAGCAGTTAGTCTCACTGCCAACGCAATATGAGCCTGTAGGGTCGCACATAAGAGTGTTTGGAGAAGTTGGAGGAAGGATTGTGTTGGCCTTACTCATATTGGATATGAGTGAAGGACTAATCCTATGACTCATTGGAGTTAGGTCGAGTCGGCTAAATGTTCCACAGATATTATGAATATTGTATGGAGCATGTTGGCATGTGTTTAAGATGACATTGCATGTATCGTCGAGATCATCAAAACAATATTGTGAATATCGTCGAATGATCACGACGATATGACCGACTATCACCTATGATGTATCATCGAGTGCTGAGGGATATCGTCTTGACTGTCAAGATGATATTTTAAGCATCAAGATGGTATCGTCGAGATCGTATCGACTATACAGGTCATTATGATGATATCGTCGAGATCATCTCGACAATATAGGTCATCAAGACTATATCGTCCTGACTATCAAGACGATATAGGTCATCACGACGATATCGTCAAGATTATCTCGACGATATTCAGTGATCACGACGATACACATAGAATACTCCTATTAATGACTGGGATCTTTGGATATCCAATTTTATGCCCCTGGGTATAAATAGGGAACCGATTAGGTTTTCCCTAAGGTTCTTATCTGAGAGAGAGGCGGAACTGTTCCGCAAAGGTTTTTCCGCGAGATCCCGTCTGCCATCATCACATTTCCCTTCGTCGGATCTAGCAATCCATGGGAGACGCTGAAGGCACTTCTTCTCTGACCTAGATCTTGTTCGACAAGAGGCTTGGGGTTCTCCATCGCTCGTGTGGACTGTTATAGAGGAGAGGATACACTTTCTGTGCTTGGAACTCAGCCACACAGTTTTGGATCTTCTTTTGGAGCATCTTGGTTGACTGTTGACTCAATCCCTTTCAGGTATATTACAATGTGTTGCTCTTTTATTTCTAGATTCATGAAATCACATGATCCTGTAACTGTTTCAGGTTGTTCTTGTTTCGTTATTCCGCTGCGCGCATGTGATGTGCTGTTTATAGAAAACCCATCACAACAAGCCCATAGAACTCCTCATCCTTAGATTCATTATCTGAGAGATAGAGAGGTGCTTTTAAATCTCTACTAGCTACATAGCATTTTTCATCCTCAGACTCACAATCTGAGAGAGTTAAAGATGCTCTTATGCCAATCTTGGCAGCAGGATACTCACATTGGTCTTTTTTTTTCAGATCCATAAGTTCAATGTGTGCCTTCTTCTCAATGGTATAGTGTGTCCTGGGATTTGATTTTTCAATGAACAATCTAATCTTCTCCATCCAGGTGCCACCCATTTCTATTCTACTTATTTGATGATTCACAGAGCTTCTTATCTTGTGAATCTCCCTTGAAGTCCAGGTGTATATACTATTTATTTCTGGGGGATCTTGTTCAGCTATTAAGCCTTTTTGAACAACCTCCCTCTGATACCACTTGTTAGTTCAAGATAGTCTAATCACCTAGAAGGGGGGGGGGGGGGGAGGAGGTGAATATGTGTTTCAAATACTTTGGTCTTCTTTAGATTATTGTCTGTTTTAGCTTAGAGATATAAAGACTAGAAGCACACCACAGAAAATACACATCAATTTATAGTGGTTCCCCAATAAAAGGTACATCCACTTTCCCCCTCCACCTAGCCTTCTTGTGGAAGCTTTCTTCTTTTCCTTCTTCTTCTTCTCTCTTTCTTTCTTTGAAAGGGATTTTCTTTTTACAGTTCTATTGCCTTTTTTGCCGTCAAGCCTTTCGAAGAATACTTGGAATCAATTGATTCACTTTCTCTGTCTCTGTTCTATCTTCTATTCCAGTTCTATCCTCTGTATTTTGTAATAAACAAGGGCACACACTTTGTCTTTTTATATGACAAGACCTTTTAACGGTCTATTCTGAGCACTCTTTATTGTCAGAAACCCATTCCTTAATGACATCCGCTGATTGGTCCCTTAGGCGATGACATTAAATGCAGATAATGCGTTTAAAAAAATCTCGGTCTGTCTCGACGATATAAGCAGCATCTCGACGACAGAACTCGAAGTCTCAGCGATCTATTTGGGACTTTAGAAATTTCTTTAAGTCTTCAAAAATCTTTACCAGAGGAAGATATATCGACGATATGGAATATCTCAGCTACATATGCAGTTACGGCGACATGAAGTCTTCTCGTCGATATCTTTGAGATCATCTTGTCAACATGAGGTCTTCTCACCGATATCGTCGAGATCATTCTGACTACTACATCAGCTGCAAACTATCTCCACGATCTCCGACTTAGTATTCAAGACGATATAACCTATGTTAGATATGTGTTTGATTAAGCTACACCTAGAGGGGGTAATTAGGTGTTTTCAAAGTTAATTGTTATTTTAAATTCTATCTATTACAGCACAGAAGCAACACAGAAAACACACCAGATTTATAGTGGTTCCCTACAAGACAATGTGTCTAGAGGTAGTCCACCGTCCCTCCCACCTATCTAGCAATGAGCTAGCCTAGGCAACTTCTCCAACTTCTTAGATCTCTTCTCAATAAGCAGATCTTACAATCTTAGGCTCACAAAGAACCCTACCAACAACTTAGACTTTACAGCTCTTACAACAACTCAGATCTTCACTAAGATCCTACCAAACTTAGGCTCACAAAGAACCCTACAGAACTTAGGCTCACACATAACCCTACCAACTCAGACCTATTACAAGATCCTACAAGCTTAGGATCACAAAGAACCCTACATAATAAGACAGATGAGTTTGATGTTGTAGAAGAGAAGGCTTCAAGATAAAAGCTTTGACTGATCAGATTTCTTCTTCTTCTTGCAAATGTAAGCCCAGAGATCTTGTAAATCACTGGACCTTTCTATTGAATTTTCTTCTTAGATGATAGATACACTTCTTGTGTAGGAAGAAGATTCTTTCTTGTCTTCTCAGCAGAGTGATTAAGATTTTCTGCTTGAGCTCTTCTTTTCTTCTTTTCTTCTTTTCTTTTCTTGATCAGAATCAATATATCTGTAAGAGAGAGTCAAGTGCCTCTCAAATCGAAAATTCGTTTCTTTTATATTCTTCTGTAACTTTGCATAAAATCCCTTACTGAATTCTTCCATAATTAATTTGCCTGATAGAATATTGAAAGAAACGACATAATATATTATCATAAATGCTTTGCCATTTTTTGGAAATTGCAGAATATGGAAGTAATAGTATTCTTCATTAATTACTGTGCAACGACTATATTCTGTAGAGAATGTATCATTTATTACTCCTTGATTAATGCCCAAGATGAGCGGTGTGCACATTCTGTGCATTTCAATTTTTGAGAAAATCGACGCAATAAATGCACCTCAGCATCTGTCACTGTCACAACCCGCATTTTCTCGATATATAAATATTTCATCAGAGTAAGAGAAAACATGCGTCATAATGCCACGCCATGCAGGGGACAACTGTAGACACTCAGGCAGCTCCATCTTTACACCTTCCTTTATAAAACATAAACTTGTGTTTAAAATAATAGTTAATGTTTGAAGTTTTCAAATACCGCGACCCTCGGCTTAGTGGACATCTAGTCTAGACTCAAGAAAGTATAATCATATGCAGCGAAAAAATACTTATTTCACTTCAGGTTGTTCTACATGAGCATGGGAACTTAGCCAACCTTCTAGTAATATGCATCTTCTAAATTTAGCATAAGTAAAAGAGACTTTTACGAGCTTCAAAAATAGAGTGATGACAGTTAAAAGAGATGTCATGCGCATGAGGAAATATGCAGATTTTAGGATATGAAAATATCTACTATGAATCATAACATAAATCTTCCCCAAGAGCATTTGCATTAATAGCAAGGCAACGGTAGTAACATAAGCAACAAATCACAGTCTAACACATAAGAAGACATACTATGGGCGACAACAAACTAACATGAACTCATAACATTAATAAAGTCTGAAGAGAAATCAACAACTACCTCTCAACTGAGAGTAAAGAAAATAGCTACTGGAGGTCTGGAAGAACCGAACTCAATCAACTCAACTGCTACTGATCCAAACCCGAGGCATTCAAAAGAAAAGAATACCTCTGCACAAAGGAGAAAAAGACAACCATACATAGAGAAATGAATATATTAATTCCAATGGGTTACCAAACCAACAAGAAATAACTGTGAAACAACAACAATAAAAAAAAAGAAAGATTAGTATCCAAACATGGAAAAACTTGCACAAAGTGCAGTCAAAGTTTTTCAATAACATTCAAGTATGAAGAAAGATGACGGATTGGCTCAAGAAGTGAATCATTATCCCAGCCACAAAACGGTACTGAGGCAGTGGCTTTCTTTCCAACACAAACCATCAGACACAAAACTTCCAAGGAACAAAAGAACCGTGGTGGTGGTTACGCCTAGACACCAACAGTCTACACGTCCAAGGAAGGAACATCGCCAATGTGGTGTTGGTTACACCCACACAACCAACAATCCAAAAACATCCATCTGGGTATTAGAATTCAAAACATCATAACCAAATCTGGAACCACAGGAAAAACCCAAGAAAACTCGAAGTGCAACCTCACAACGGATTCGTCGAAAGTACTCTACGAAACATTTGAACACTCGACAAATAATCGAAATGACTCAACAAATTTCACTATTACTCGACGAATTAATCGAAATGACTCGACGAATTTAACTACTACTCGACGAATTAATCGAAATGACTCGACGAATTTATCGTAACTAGGAGACGAACTTAACCTGACGAATTCTTCCTATTCACTCGACGAATTTGTTGAAAGTACTCGACAAATCCTTTGAACACTCGGCGAATTCGTCGCAATTACTCGGCGAATCCTTTAGATCACTCAACGATTTAGCCTAGTGAAAGTCTTTATTGAAGGGTAGCTAATCACCTAGAGGGGGGGGGGGGGGGGGGGGGGGGGGGTGAATAGGTTATTTTAAATTCTATTTAAGTTCTTGATCAAATCCTAAGTGTTTGTGAGTTATAATCAGAGCTTTCAAGAAACAATATCAAGCACACATAATTTTATAGTGGTTTCCCTATCTAGGGTAATCCACTGTCCCCCTTCTCCCCTCTAGCAGTGTGCCAAATAGGGCTTATATCTCCTCCAGATCTCAGACCACAAAAAGGTCTTACAGCTCAGATCTCAACAGATCTTACAGTCTCAGTTCTCAACAGATCCTACAGTCTCAGACTTACCAAAGTCCTACCTCAACCTTTATAACAACATGCCTACACTCTGATCCACCCTTGGATCCTACAACTCAGATCACAAAAGATCCTACAGCTCAGATGTTCAAAAGATCCTACACTCAGATCTGACAATTCAGATCCTACAGGAATTGAAAAATGATTGTAATATCACCAGACTCAAGTTCTTCAATGTATAGAGCCTTTTATTCTATCTGAATGATCAGACAGAATTCTTCAACAGATCAACAACAGCAAAATCGTCTTCTTGAATCGCACAGGCTGTGATGACTATCGTTCTTTAGGAAGATAAGTTCTTCCTCCTTGACCTTCTCTCTTCAGAAAATGTCAACAACAGATTGCTGAAATGATTTCTTCAAGTCAAAACGATTCTGAAGGAAGAGAAGATTTCTTTTGATTCTTCTTTCGAGAGCTTTTGATTTGCAGGATAAAAACTGTAGTTCTCTTCAATGGAAACCTTTCTTTTGTATCCTTGATTGCAACGACAATATCTCTAGAATAGGAAATGAATGTCAGCTGCAGATCTTGATGAATTTCCTGGATATTCTTCCTTGGATACTTCCTCAAATTGCGGCTTGAAAGATGGAGACGATAATGGCTAGAACTAACTTTGAATTACAGATCATGCCTTCTATTTATAACCTGCAATCCGCGCCATCTGAGACGCTCCTCCATGTCAGCATGACGTCAGATCCTCAACAGTCTTCAGCGACTTTAGTATTTGACAAGGCGTCGAGACATGGTCGTCATCTCGATGTGGCTTAGCTTACTGAAGATGTACTGTAGCACAATCCTTTACTTAGAGCATTTCAGGAAGAAGGCGTTGATCAGCGTGTAACTCAGTCGATGCTTCTTATTCCACGACGTCGAGTGATGTTCCTTGATTCGACGCTTTCTTTTGACTTAGTCTCAAATCTTCAGTCAGTGACCTTGCCTTTGAGACAGCAGACATAGGTCGACACTTTTGGGTCATAGGCGTCGAGCGATGTGTAATGTCTCGACGCTTGTGGACCTAGATGAATTTCTTGATCATTTAGCTTGACCTGATCTCCTGCACAGTGATTCTAGATAATATATCAAATACACTGTGAGGTATATCTTTAACTTAGGAATGAACTTCTCCAAATCTAGGACATTGTGGGCAATGGTCCCAACAATATCCCCCTATTTGAAGAAGTCATAACCTTATTCAATGATATACCCCTTTTCACAAAGATAACCAATATTTTCTACACAGACAATCATAATTTGATTAATATAACACTTTTCATAAAATCAGATTACCATTTCAATCTAATAAGAGAAAATATCTCAGGCATGAGTTATAACATAAGCACAGAATCGCAGATTACATGATCTACATCACAAGCAGTTCAGAATTAATCATGTAGATATAGTGAAAAGATCACATCACAGGCATATATATATGATGATAATCTGAGATTCTTAAAAAAAAATTCAAGTCCTATTGTTGTTCTGGTTCCTTGATTTCTGGTCCTCTCCTGGCTTTCTTGGTTTGAGCTTCATCAACTTTTTGCCTTCTCTGGAAGTAGTCAAATGGCTTTGGGAAGTATCTGATTGGCTCCTTAGCATTTGCCTGAACTCTCCCAGCCAACTTGTCAGCTTTGAACTTTATATTCAGCTCCTCCTGATTCCTGTATTTTCTCCACTCAACTTCAGAGTACCACTTCTCTCTTTCTCCTGGATTAGCTTTAACTGCTTTCCATGCTGCCAGAATTATTTCCCTTGAGGAGGGAGACCAGTGTTCATAATCATCCATTGCTTCAAGTTCTTCTCTGAATTTCCTCTTGCTGGATTCTACTTGTTCATAAATAATATTCTTACTCTTGTTCTTATCTTCAGGACTATACATCTTAGCAATGTTCTTTTGAATTTGGGTAGGAGATGCAGGCTTTGATTCAGAAACTTGATCATCATAGTTTATGGGAGGATGGCTTAAGGTTTCTCTGATGTAATTGGAGGTCCAAATAGCATGATCAGAGCTGGCTTTAATTATTGATCAGAGCTGGCTTTAATTATTGACCTCTCCCCCTTTATGACTTTTTCCACTATATGATCTCTGAGTACATTTTTATGAAATCTAACCTGACCCTCCAGATGATTGACTCCTCCTTCAATTGTTTTCTTGACCTTGAGAAGGTGGTCATCAATGGTATATGTAGTCATTTTTATTTGATTGCTTAATGTAGAGGAGCTCACATCAATCTTAGCTAGCATATCAGTATCATGTTGTTGCAAATTGGCTTCTATTTTGGCAGTTCCTGTTAAAATCTGTGCAACTTGTTCTTTATATAAAACTTGCATATTGTTGCTCAAAATGCCCTGATTGCGTTGAACATCATCTGCAGTCTTTTCAATACTTGCTTGTTTTGCTTTAATGGTCTTTGAAGTCTATTTGATGTCATTTAATTGGTCAGTTGTGTAATCCACAGAAGCAGCAGCTCTTTTGAAAAACTTGACCATTTCATCTCTCATTGCAGTCATCTGAAGGTTGACTTCAAACCTTACTAATCTCATTTGAAAATTTACTTCATTTTTCATTTTAGTGTTGTTTTCCTCAATATACTGCTCCAATGATCTTCTTTGACTGTTAAGCAAACCCTCTAGCTGAGGTAGTATAGAACTTAGGTCCACATTATTTGCTCTTGCTACACTAGCACTGCTACTGCTGTCTTCTTTGAACAAAGAATCTTCTCTATAGCTCATATATGAACTGGAGGAGGATTCTACTTTGATAATTTTCTCAGTCTTTTTCTTTTTGGTTTGAGATTCTACTCCCACATCCATAATATCAATATCAAGGTTCTCTGGAGCAAGGATCTCATGCTGAGATTCCCCCTCAACTGCTGCATTGTCTAACTTAGTATTATCTTGAGCAGGGATCTCATCCTGAGCCTCCCCCTCAATTAGAAACTCCCCCTCAGCTATAGTAAGGGATCCAGATGGAACTTCTCTCTTCTTCTTCTTGCTTTTTCTTACCTTGTTCCTTGTTGATCTCAGCAACCACTTCCAATATTGGATCAGTACCTATTTGTGTGTCAGGAATACTGTCCCTAGGTTTTTTCACTTCTTCTTCTTCAGATGTTGTGAGACCAGTATTGTGGATTGGGGTGGATTTTGATTTCCTTCTGGAGGAGGATGAGCTTGAAGATCTAGAAGAGACCTGCTTCTTCTTTTTCTTTTGAATTTTCTTCGGCTTGGAGGATGTCTCTGCTGGTGGTTGATTTGACAGAATCCTTTCCCATCGTTCCAGCATCTTTATGTCCATTTTCTTCATATGGTTTATTTTTGAGCCAAGTCTGTGGTTCAATGTATCTGGGATCACCTTTACAAGGTAAAGGGACAGTATCCTACCCATGTTGGGTGCTTGGATACATTCTACTACTCTATCAAAAACAACCTGTCCCTAGTCAGTTTTGAGAGTATAGATGATTCTGGTCAATAGGATGAACATTTTCCTAGAGATTTTGTCATGGGAGCCTGTCTTACATAACAGTCCCTATCCAATTATGCCTGATAATAGCTTTCCTCTTGAATTCATTCCTTTCCTCAGCACGCTTCCAGATATTTTGTGTGAAGTTTCAATCCCACACCAAACTTGAGCTAACCTGATTTGTTCAGAACTTACCTCTTCTTCTTCTTCATCACTCTTGTGCATTGGCAATTGTAGTGCCTTAGCAAGTCTTTTAGGTGTGATCTTAACTTTCATTCCATTCACGGTAGATTTGAGCTTGGAATTGGCAGTGTCTACTACTACATTAGAGAATAACTCTAAGATTTCTCGTTTCCAGATTAATGTCGATTCAGATAAGAGGTATTCTAGCCCTGATTTATGAATTAACTCGATAGTGTTCTTGATTTCATTTGGTGCGGCTTGGAAACCATTTCGAACTAGCTCTCCTCCTTCGTAGAGGTAATCACTGTTCTTGGGAGGCATTTTTGTTGTAGGTTTTTGATTGAAGGTCTTGAGAATGAGATTTTCTAGGGCAGAGAATTTCGAACTGGGAATTCTAGGTTAAGAAAGCATAGGTACTACCGAAGTATCTTCCCTATATATAGAGTTTCTAGTTCTTGATAGTTGAAAACCCGCGCACAAGACTTGTTTGACAAGATTGATCAAATGGTTCAGATTGACCCTGTCTTGAGACGGCCTTGCTCTTTCTGTAAAAGCGTTGAGACCGCTCGACGCAAGTTATCCTCGCTCGACGCCAGATATAATTTTACTCACTTTTTGGACTTAATTTAATTATTATTTTTATTTATTTATTACATTTTCTATACTATTTGAAAATTGTTATTTATTCTAGCTTTATTTTGGATTATTGTATATTTCAAGACAACTTCATTCCATATTTAACATTCCTAATTCAATTTTAAAGTTATTGAATTTTGTTTCATCCAAAGGTTTAGTGAATATATCAGCCACTTGTTTGTCTGTGGGGACATATTCAATTGTGATATCCCCATTTTCTACATGTTCCCTAATGAAATGATATCTAATTTCTATGTGCTTTGTTCTACTATGTGATACAGGGTTATTAGCAATAACAATGGCACTAGTTGAATCTCAATATAAAGGGGATTTACTAAGCTGGATTTTATAGTCTTGGAGTTGATGTTGAATCCACAGTAGCTGAGCACAACAGTTTCCAGCTGAGATGTACTCAGATTCTGCTGTAGAGATAGCTACACTAGTCTGCTTCCTGCTACTCCAAGATATTAGTCTTTTGCCAAGGAATTGACAGGTGCCTGATGTGCTTTTCCCGTCCTCCTTGCATCCTGCAAAATCTGCATCTGAAAAAAATCCAGTCAGTTCAAAATCATTGCTCCTAGGGTACCATAGTCCAAGATTGAGAGTGCCCTTCAGATATCTCAGGATTCTTTTGACAGCAGTGTAGTGAGATTCTTTAGGGTTCACTTGGTACCTAACACACACACATGTTGAGAACACAATGTCTGGCATACTAGCAGTTAGGTAGAGCAATGAGCCAATGATGCCTCTGTACAAGGTTTCATCATTAGGTTTCCCCTTGTCATCCTTGTCCAGTGACATGTTGGCTGCCATTGGGGTTTTCATGATAGTGGAATTTTCCATTCCAAACTTCTTGATGATCTCCTTGGTGTACTTGGTCTGAGAAATGAAAATTCCTTCCTCAGACTGTTTTACTTGGAGTCCCAAGAAGTATTTGAGCTCTCCCATGCTGCTCATTTCAAATTTCCCTTGCATAAGGCTTGCAAACCTTTTGCAAAGGTTATTATCAGTTGAGCCAAAAATTATGTCATCTACAGATATTTGTACTAGTAGTATATGACCTTTAACTACCCTAAGAAACAATGTCTTGTCTATCTTTCCCCTTGAGAATTTGTTCTCAATGAGAAACCTAGACAATGTCTCATACCAGGCTCTAGGTGCCTGCTTTAGACCATACAAGGCTTTTAGTAATAGATAAACATAGTTTGGATGAGTAGAGTCAATAAAACCTGGGGGTTGTTCTACATATACTTCCTCCAGTATTGTTCCATTAAGGAATGCTGACTTCACATCCATTTGATACACTATGAATCCAAGATGTGCTGCAAAGGCCAGGAATAGCCTTATTGCCTCCAGTCTTGCCACATGAGCAAATACTTGATCAAAGTCTATGTCTTCCTCCTGTCTGTATCCTTGGGCAACCAACCTTGCTTTGTTCTTGATAATCACCCCATTTTCATCAAATTTATTCCTGAATACCCACTTGGTCCCTATGACTTTGTGTTTCTTTGGTCTTGGTACCAATATCTAGACCTTGCATCTTTCAAATTGATTTAGCTCTTCTTGCATAGCCAATGTCCATGAAGGGTCCCTATTGGCTTCTTCAAATTTCTTAGGTTCTATTTTGGATAGGAAGCTATGATGCAATGCCTCATTTATTGAGTTTCCTCTTCATGTTTGCACACCTTCATTGGGATTTCCTATAATCTGTTCTTTGGGGTGATCCTTCAGGTGCTTGGTTGCATTTCTCCACCTCTCATTTTCCCTTTGTGATTCTGGTCCAGCTGTTTGAGTTGGCTGTTCTTGAGGTTCTGGAGGTTATGATTCTTCAACATCAATTGGTTCTTCATATGTGTCTTCTTCTTGAGACTCATCCTCTCTAGTCACAGTTATAGCCCCATTAGATTCATCATTGTCTTCAATGTGCTGTTTACTGATATTCAGCTCCTTCAATTTCTGTGCCAGACTTGCATTACTAGAGAGACTTCCCAAATCCTTATAAATAAGGCTGGTTTCATCAAATACAACATGTATAGATTCTTCTATCTTATTAGAACTTTTGTTGTAGATTCTATAGGCTCTACTTTGAGAGCTATAGCTAACAAAAATTCCCTCATAGGCTTTTTCAGCAAACTTACTGAGGTGGTGCTTTCCATTATTTAGCACAAAGCACTTACTTCCAAATATTTTGAAGTAGGCTAGAGTGGGTTTTCTATCCTTCAGCAACTCATAAGGGGTCTTATTTAGTTTCTTATTGATAAGTGCGCTATTCTGCACATGACATGATGTGTTTACAGCTTCAGCCCAGAAGTGCTCAGGAAGTGAGGAGTCACTCAGCATACTCCTACTGGCTTCAATGAGTGTTCTATTTCTTCTCTCAGCAACCCCATTTTGTTGGGGAGTTCTGGGAGAGGAAAACTCTTGTGAGATGCCTAGATTTTCACAAAACTTGGTCATGGCACCAGACTGAAATTCAGTTCCATGGTCACTTCTGATTTTGACCTCTGTATTTCCTACTTCATTTTGGATTTGCCTAACAAAGCTAGTGAATATTTCAAGAGTATCTGACTTGTGTCTTAGGAAGAACACCCATGTGAATCTAGAGTAATCATCAATAATAATAAGAGTGTAAACCTTTCCCACTAGACTGCGAATTGGCATTGGGCCAAACAGGTCCATGTGTAGGAGGTATAGACATCTTGTGGAATCCTTCTCACCAATTGGTTTGAAGGATGACTTGGTTTGCTTGCCTATTTGACAAGCATGGCAGGGACCCTCCTGCACACACTTCCACTTAGCCTTGCTCTCAATAGTTCTCCTGAAATGAGCTTTTTATAGTCTTATAGTTTATATGAGCTAACCTTTTGTGCCATTGCACACTACTAGAGGCTTTATTCTCAGCTACTAAGCATATAGGATTTTCTTGTTCAGAACATATAAAGTTTAAACAGTAAATGTTTCCACTCCTAGTGCCTGAGAGAATTATCTCATTCTATTTCATAATTAGGCACTCATCCTTGTGGAATGAAATGTCATACCCAAGATCACATAATTGACTTATGCTGATGAGATTGTGTTGCAATCCATCAACATAAGCAACTTTGATGATTGTGACAATCCCATTTGTGATTTTACCATATCCTTTAGTCTTACCTCTGTCAGATCCTCCAAAAATAACCTTTGGTCCATCCTTCACAGAAGTATAGTCATTCGGTAGACTTCTTGTTCCAGTAATGTGCATGGAACACCCACTGTCCAAATACCAGATAGGAGTTTGATTGGTCTTTGAACATACCTGCAGTAAGAAAGTTACTTTTTCTTAGGAACCCACACAAAGTTGGGTCCTAGAAATTTGTTAGCATGAGCTGGTTTATTTACTTGTTGTTTGATCCTTTGTGTGTGTGTTGCCATTGGTCTGAGTACTAGTTTTCCAGAATTTATTCTTGGCACAGTTGGGTTGAACCAGCAATCAAGAGCGAAATGGCCAACCTTTCCACAGCACCAACATTCATATTTGTTATACCTCCTTTGAGATCTTTTCACCTCTTTGGGTTGACTCACATTTTGTCTAGTCACCCTAATCAATGGAGTTTTCTGAGGTGATTTTCTGTAAAGTTTTTCAGTGAATTTTGCAGATTCAGATTTCTCGACAGCAGTAGTCCTCACTGTTGGTCTCAGTTTCTCTCCTTTGGATTTGGTGTTTGTTCCAAATACAAAGGGGCCATGATGAAATAATTCTTTTTCTTTGTGTAGATATTTGGCAGCACTAATACTTGGTTGAATTGAGTGAGCTTTGCTAGTGGAACACTCATTCTTCCAATGTCCATGCACACTCTCTAGATCATACTCATTTGTGGTAAGCACGACTTTGTTGAATTTTATGGGGTGCATGGGTGCCTTGTCATTATCTTTAGTTTTATTTTCTGCCTTCCCTTTGTATCCTATGCCACATCTGTGTAGTGCAGAGAATGTGTCTATTATGGGAAGGACAGTTTGTGGTTTTGAAAATTCTGCCACAAGCTTCCTTTCAGCTAGGAGCTTTGTCTCAAGTTCTTTTATTAATTTCTCTCTAGAGCATATAGTCTCAACTTGAATGATGGACTTAACTCTCAATTTGCTAAGCTCCTTGCTTACCTTATTCAGCCTCTCAGCTGCCTCAGAGTATTGGGAGTTAGTCTCCTTTAGTTCAGTTATTTCTTTGTGTAGCTTCTTGCTAAGCCTTTTACTCTTTTTGAGGGCTTTAAGAAGTGACTCATATTTCTCAACCATTTCATCTATATGAAAGTTAGATTTTGAGTCACTCTCATCAGAAAAAAATGAATTTGCCTCAGATTTTGAAATGGTTTTATGTTCAGATTCAAAATCAGATAAAGGAGTTCTATCAAGTACCTTCACAGTGGAGATTGTCTCCTGATCCTCTTCATCCCTAAGGGCCATGAGTCCTATATTTTCTTCTTCATCCTCTTCACTATCAGACCTTGATGGTGGGGCTCTTATCATAGGTCTAAGGTTCAGGATGTCTTCACTTTCGTGGACAGCCATCAGTGCCCTGAGTGCCTCTTCACTGTCTGAATCAGATGGTTGAGACTCACTGTCACTTAGAGTGACTTTGCCTTTCTTGGCTATCAGGCTCCTCTCATGTTTCTTGTCAGACTTGTGCCTCCTCTCATCAGACTTCTTGTTGTTCTTTCTTTTTGATGGGTAATCAACAATCATGTGCCCAGGTTTCCTACATCCAAAGCACACAATTTCTTCTGAATTAAATTTATTATGTTTAGAATTATACCTGTCCTTCTTGGAATCTGGTCTGAATCCTTCTGAATAGTTGGAGTGCTTCTTGCATCTGGATGACTGAGAAGGCCTAGTTTTCCAGTGTTGTTTTCTTCTGAGCATCCTTTTCAGCTGTTTGGTGAAGAGTGCCAGTTCACCATCTGATATTTCAGAGTCAGAATTGCTGGTCACTGATTCTTCAAATTCATATGATATCCTGGGGGGTGATGACATCCTCTCCTTGTTTCTCTTGGAACTTTCTACCTTCAGAGCAATGGGATTCTCCTTGTTCTGTCCTTCTTCGGCTTTTCTGGTGTTCAGGTGAAGTTCATGGGACAAAAGTTTCCCATATAGGTTCTGGGGCTGAATGTTTCCCAGATTTCCCATTTCCCTGATAGCACAGATCTTGATGTCCCATTCTTTGTTAAGGGATCTCAAGAATTTATCATTCAGCTCATAGTCTGTAAATGTTCTTCCATAGGTTTTTAGACCATTGACAATTTTGAAGAATTTCTCATAACAGATTGCTATTGAGTCATTCTTGTCTTGGCTGAAAGCCTCATATTGCTGATTCAGAAAAGACTTCATGTCATCTCTGACCTCTTCAGTCCCTTCCATATAAATAATGAGTGAATCCCACATCTCCTTGGTAGTTTTGCAGTGCACTAGATTTTAGAAAGTTGAATCCTCAATTGCACTAACAATAATGTTCCGGGCTCTCTTATCCATGGTGGCCAGAGTTACTTCATCTTTAGTCATCTCAGAATATGTTTTGGGAGTCTTGATGTTTCCATCTGTGAATGAGACCTTCATAGGAACAAAAGGTCCTTCTAGTACTGTGATGTATATCCTAGGGTCAGAGGCTTCCATGAATAATCTAACCCTTTCCTTCCAAATCACAAAATTCTCTTTTCTACAGATTGGTAACTTCATGGATGTGAATTCCTTGTTCCCTTCACTGTTTTCCATGAAGACTTAACAGATCTACCCTTAGGAGGTCTTGTTCAGGCTGTTAAACCTTTTCTTGAACAACCTTCCTCTGATACCACTTGAAATTCTTTATTGAAGGGTAGCTAATCACCTAGAGGGGGGGGGGGGTGAATATGTTATTTTAAATTCTATTTAAGTTCTTGATCAAATCCTAAGTGTATGTGAGTTATAATCAGAGCTTTCAAGAAACAATCTCAAACACACAGAATTTTATAGTGGTTCCCCTATCTAGGGTAATCCACTTTCCCCCTTCCCCCCTCTAGCAGTGTGCCAGATAGGGCTTATATCTCCTCCAGATCTCAGACCACAAAAAGGTCTTACAACTCAGATCTCAATAGATCTTACAGTCTCAGATCTCAACAGATCCTACAGTCTCAGACTTACCAAAGTCCTACCTCAGCCTTTATAACAACATGCCTACACTCAGATCCACCCTCGGATCCTACAACTCAGATCACAAAAGATCCTACAGCTCAGATCTTCAAAAGATCCTACAGTCAGATCTGACAATTCAGATCCTACAGGAATTGAAAATTGATTGTAATATCACCAGACTCAAGTTCTTCAATGTATAGAGCCTTTTATTCTATCTGAATGATCAGACAGAATTCTTCAATAGATCTACAACGGCAAAATCGTCTTCTTGAATCGCACAGGCTGTGATGACTATCCTTCTTTAGGAAGATAAGTTCTTCCTCCTTGACCTTCTCTCTTCAGAAAATGTCAGCAACAGATTGTTGAAATGATTTCTTCAAGTCAAAACGATTCTGAAGGAAGAGAAGATTTCTTCTGATTCTTCTTTCGAGAGCTTTTGATTTGCATGATAAAAAAATTGTACTTCTCTTCAATGGAAACCTTTCTTTTGTATCCTTGATTGCAATGACAATATCTCTAGAATAGGAAATGAATGCCAGCTGCAGATCTTGATGAATTTCCTGGATATTCTTCCTTGGATACTTCCTCAAATTGCGCCTTGAAAGATGGAGAAGATAATGGCTAGAACTAACTCTGAATTACAGATCATGCCTTCTATTTATAACCCGCAATCCGCGCCATCTGGGACGCTCCTCCATGTCAGCATGACGTCAGATCCTCAACGGTCTTAATTGGCTTTAGTATTTGACAAGGCGTCGAGACATGGTCGTCGTCTCGACGTGGCTTAGCTTGCTGTAGATGTACTGTAGCACAATCCTTTACTTAGAGCATTTCAGGAAGAAGGCGTTGATCAGTGTGTAACTCAGTCGACGCTTCTTATTCCACGGCGTTGAGCGACGTTCCTTGGTTCGACGCTTTCTTTTGACTTAGTCTCAAATCTTCAGTCAGTGACCTTGCCTTTGAGACAGCAGACATAGGTCGACGCTTTTGGGTCACAGACGTCGAGCAATGTGTAGTGTCTCGACGCTTGTGGACTTAGATGAATTTCCTGATCATTTAGCTTGACCTGATCTCCTGCACCGTGATTCTAGATAATATATCAAATACATTGTGAGGTATATCTTTGACTTAGGAATGAACTTCTCCAAATCTAGGACATTGTGGGCAATGGTCCCAATACCTAGAATACTCAACGAATTTTTACTAAAGATAAACCAAAATCTTTGGAGTGCAATTTATCTAAATATGAAAAGATAAGGTAAGGGGAAAAGAGCATGCCAAGGGGGATTAGTCCACCACTTGCCTCAAACCTCCTCGAAACCGAACTCTCAAGCACTCCACGTCCAGAGATCGGCCGATGGAAGAACTCCACAACAAATTTCTGAAAGATTTGGACAAAAAATGAGGCTTAGGGCCAAACACTCCAACACCAAAAACCCACAAAATCGAACCAACTCACCGCACACACGAAGATCTCGGCGAGAGCTTTCGGAATCTATGCTTAAACAAGGATTTCGTGCAGTAGATCGCACACAACAGCCGATGGAAACACCAAGGAAGTCACGACTTTATCCTCTCTCGTGGCTTCGGTTCAACGGAAACGGGAAGAAGAAGAGATCGGCAAAACCTAACTTCCTAAGTCATTCTTTTTATATGAAACTTTAAGGAATTAATTATTTATTATCATTTAAAATGAGTTAATCCCTGAATTAATGATTTGAACTATGACCAACTCGGATTTTGACGAAATTCACACCAAAGGAAATTATCGGTCCTCCGAACCCAACATCGAAGTCGAAATCAGAGTTCGACGAGCCGATTATGAGTTATAATTTAATTTACACAATTTACGACAAAGAAACTCGATAATTTTGCTTAAATTAATTAATTTAAATTTTATAAAACAGGAGGACTTTTTTACTTGGGCACGCACCGTTAACTTCGTGTTAACGTAATGCCCTTACGTCTTTATCACGCCGAAATAATATTTAATTAAATTATCCGAAATTTAGGGGCGTTATAGTCACCCCCCTAAAAGGAAGTTTCATCCCGAAACTTGAAACGCAATCCGAACTTAAAGGGGAATGCTCCATCAGATAGAAAAAAACTTACCGAAGAAAAGTAGGAGAAAAGATGCGATGAGATTCCTTCACAACAGACTCTAACTCCCAAGTCGCACCTCTGACGTCCTAGTTTCGCCAAAGAACTTTAACCATAAGAATCATCTTCTTCCGCAACACTCTGTCCTACGTATCCAGAATACGAGTAGGCTCTTCAACATAAGAAAGGTTGGGATGCAACTGGGGCACCGAGTCAAGGACATGACGATCACTAGCCATACACTTCTGCAACTGACTCACGTGAAACACATCGTGAACACCAGGGAAAGTGGCGGGCAAACTCAGCCTATAAGATGACACTCCAATGCGCTCAATAATCTGGAAAGGTCCCACATACCGGAGATCCAACTTGTGGTTCTTTCCAAATCTCTTAACACCTCGCATCGGGGAAACCTTTAAGAAAACCATGTCCCGAACTGCAAACTCTAGATTAACCCTTCTCGGATTAGCATAGTTCTCATAATGCTCTTAAGCTACGCGAAGCTTCTCGCGAATATGCGGCACGACAATACTCATTTATTCTAAAACTTCTGGACCTAACAACGGTCTCTCACCAACTTCAGCCCAAAACAGGGGAGTTCGACAACGCCTCCCATACAAAGCTTTAAAGGGGGCAATCTGTAAGCTCTCCTGATAATTATTATTATATGCAAACTCCATGAGTCCAAGACGCCTGTCCCAGGCTCCTCCATGGTCTAGAATATAGCATCTAATCATATCTTCCAAAATCTGATTTACCTTTTCGGTCTAACCATTGGTCTGGGGGTGATAAGTGGTAGAATATCTAAGGTCAGTGCCCAAAGCTCCTTGTAAGCTCCATCAGAAATGAGATATATACATAGAATCCCGATCTGACACAATGCTCACTGGTACACCATGCAATTTAACGACCTCATCCAAATAAATCTCTGCTATCTTCTCCATAGAATAACCAATCTTAAATGGCACAAAGTGAGCACACTTAGTCAATCGATCAATAATCACCCACACCGAATCATGTCCTCTAGGGGACCTCGGTAATCCTGTAGTGAAATTCATAGAAATACTTTCCCATTTCCAGCTTGGGATATCCAAAGGAGTCAACTTACCTCCAGGCCTCTTATGGTCTGTCTTAACACGCTGACAGGTATAACATTCGGAAACAAACTTAGCGATATCATTTTTCATACCTGACCACCAGACAATCTGCTTCAGATCTCTATAAATCTTGGTGGAACCAGGGTGATATGAAACACTTGATCCACGATCTTCGCTACAAATCTTTGCTCGAATATCCTCAATTGCGGGAATGCAATACCTACCTCGATACTTCAAGGTACCCTTATCATCAATTAAAAAAATCTGGTAATTCTCCTTTTTTCGATTCTATTTTGGAGGTGTTGCAAATCAGGAACTTCCTTCTGATGCAGTCTCGTTAGAGAAATCCAAGAAGGCTCTTGCACTTCCAAGCTAGACGACAATGCACTACCTCCAATGGCTATATCCATTAACAAAAACTCCTCCACCAAGGACTGCACCGAAAGGTTGAAGACATGCACGGTCTTTCTACTCAAGGCATCTGCCACCACATTAGCCTTACTAGGATGATAAAGGATATCAACTTCATAATCCGCAACATACTCCAACCATCCGCGCTGGCGCAAATTCAGTTTTTTCTGGGTGAAGACATACTTCTAACTTTTATGATCTATAATTTTTTTGCATGACACTCCATATAGCATATGTCTCCACAGATTCAAGGCATAAATCACTGCCGCAAACTCTAGGTCTTGCGTAGGGTAATTCCTTTCATGAACTTTTAGCTGGCGTGATCCATATGCGATCACTTTTCCTTCTTGCATCAAAACACAATCGAGTCCAACATGAGATGCGTCCACATAAACGATATACTCTACTTCCTCGGTCGGTAAGGTCAGAACAAGAGCAGAGCATAAACGCTCCTTCAATTCCTGGAAATCCTTTTCACAGGAATCGCTCCAAACAAACGCAGTATTCTTCTGTGCAAGCTTGGTCAGAGGTGCCGACAACCCCGAGAATCCTTGCACAAATCTTCGATAATAACCTGCCACCCTAAGAAGCTTTTTATCTCCTTTGGCATTGTAGGCCTCTTCCAATCCAAAACAATAGATATCTTCGCTGGGTCTACTGAAATTCCATCTTTACTCACCACATGACCCGGGAAAGATACTTGCGAAAGCCAAAATTCGCACTTACTCAACTTTGCATACAGCTTGTGCTCTCTTAAAGTAGACAATACCAAGCACAAATGCGTAGCATGCTCCTCATCACTTCTAGAGTACACCAACACATCGTCGATGAACACTACCACAAAGTGGTCAAGAAAATCCTTGAATACTTTGTTCATCATATCCATGAAAGCAGAGGGTGCATTCGTCAAACCAAAAGACATTACTAAAACTCGAAATGTCCAGAACGGGAATGAAAAGCAGTCCGCGGAACGTCCGACTCACGGATCCTCAACTGATGGTAGCCTGAACGAAGGTTAATCTTTGAAAACACAGTGCTTCCTCGTAACTGGTCAAATAAGTCATCAATCTGAGGCAACGAATATCTGTTCTTGATAGTCACCTTGTTCAGCTCCCTATAGTCTATACACAACCTCATTGATCCATCTTTTTTCTTCACGAACAGAACTGGAGCACCCCAGAGCAAAGAACTAGGCCTAATGAAACCACATTGCAATAACTCATCCAACTGAGTACACAACTCTTCCAACTCACGCGGAGCCATACAGTAAGGTTCCTTCACAATAGGACGAGTACCAGACTCAAGATCTATAACAAACTCTATATCTCTCTCAGGAGGGAGACCAAGAAGACTGACAGGAAAGACATCAGAGAACTCGCGCACCACAAAAATGTCCTTGATACGCGGCAAATCAATAATAGTTTCTAAAATAGAAACAAGATAAGCGATACAACTGGGCTCTAGAAAATTCCGAGCACGTAACGCGGATATAATCGGGGAATCCTGACGAGGAAAACCATTCACACTCATGGGTTGGTCATTATCCATCTTGAAGTCCAAATGCTTCACCTTGCATTGAATGACAGCGTCATATCTAGACAACTAATCCATGCCCAAGATCACATCGAAATCTTCCAAGTCAAGCACCTTCAAATCGGCATACGCTAGGAAACCTCCTAAGAGAATAGGGCAATTCAAGATACCCTGATTCGACACCACCGAATCGTCGGAGGGAAACTTTACACAAAGCAGATCGCCAACTCAATCGACAACCAAATGATGATGGTTTACAAAACTCCTTGCCATGAAAGAGTGAGTAGCACCTGAATTGAAAAGAACACGCGCCAAACGATTCCTTTCTTTAAACTTGCATAGAAAATTACATGAATAACTAACACCACAGGATTTAAATTGAAACTTTGAAGTTAACTACTAGATCAGAAACCAACCTGATATCACCTGGGTTGACGATTGAGCTTCTTCCTTAGTCACATTTAGTTTACCCTTCCCTGTGCCCAGATGCTGAAGCTGCGGCAAGGGCAAAGCCTGAAGAGGAATTGGCTGCAACGTAGGTTGGGACTGCGGGCAGCTAGCCTTTGCGTGCCCCTTCTGTCCACACTCGAAGCAGACCTTATCCTTAGTCCAGCAATGGACGACGTCAATCCCCTTCTTATTACAAAAGGTGCAGGTTACATCTCCTTTGGGTGCACTCTGAATCGTATGCACCTACAGTTGCTTCCAAGTCCACAATTTCTTGAAACATTTCTCAAGAGGATGGCCTGGCCGGCCACAAAAACCACAAGCCTCTTTACTTCCTCTCTTCGGAGCGGGACCAGATGCCCAAGGACTCCCACTGTCTTCGGTCCTTCTCTTTTCCTTCCACAGCATCGTTCCACGGTTCTTAGCGTTGTCAATAACTTCGACCTGCAAGGCAACTTCTATTGTTTCTGCATAACTATCGGATTTGTAAGCACTGGCCAACTGCTGGATGTCACTTCTTAGACCACCCAGAAAGCGTTTAACTCTACTAGCCTCAGTGGCTGTCATATCCGGGGCAAACCTTCTCAACTTACTAAACTATATCTCTTACTCACCTACGGTAAGTTGTCTCTGCTTTAAGTGCAGGAAGTTATTCATTAGCCTATCATGCTCTACCGATGGCAGGAATTTCCTCAACAACATTTCCTTGAACCTCTCCCAGGAGCATCCCTCTCTTAGGCCCTTTTTCTCTCGGATCCACCAACCTTTGGCGAGGCCCTTCAACTGATAAGCGGCAACCATGACTCTTTGGTCCGCAGAAATTCCAGAGTAAGCAAACATCTCATCGATCGCAATGATCCAATCATCTAAAGCTACAAAGTCAGCCCTACCATCATAGGTCGGGGGGGGGGGGGTCCTAGGCGCTGAAAATGTGAGATAAAGTTCATCTCTAGCGGCAACAAAACAGGAGGCACCATAGGAGCGGGAGGAAGAGGTACAGTATGGCCCACTACAGGGTTCTACATCGCAGGCTGCTGCCCTAACGTGGCAGTCAACAAAGAATGGACTTGAGCCTACATCGCAACCATCTGCCTTGACAGAGTTTCATTGCTCAAATGCATCTCCTCGATCATAGCTTCGCTATGCGCACTCAAAGACTCACCTTCAGACTTGGGAGTCGATCTCAATGACATTCGCTTCGGGGTCATTTTCTAAGAACACAAACGATTATCTCGTCAAAACTTAGCTAAAAGCCAGGATTACTTATCTCAAAACAACCCAAACATGTGTAAACACTTGCTCTAGCTACTACCTTGCTCTAGGATTTTATATGAATGATGCTATGATTTAACGTAGGATGATATACTATCATCCTTCGACTCTTATGCATATTATATTCATATATGAATGTTCAAATCTTCATTTCAAATCATGTGTGTACGAGTGTCATCATATAAATCTTTAGCTTGGCACGAGTGCTTATGCGATGTTATGATATGCATGTAGTGACATGCATTCTAAGAAAGACATAATGCATGTTATGAGCGACATACACATGAAATATTATGCATCTCGTACTACATAATATCACATGTAACAAAAAACAAAAATCTAATGGGAATCCATGTGGTTAATGTTATGCACCTCATACTACATATAAGTCACAAGTTGTCGTGCCTATGATGATCCATATACAAACATATATTATGCATCTCATACTACATAATATGCCCCGTATACTTCTGTCATGCTTATGAGTGTAGTGTTCATGCTTCGGCCAAGACATACAAATGACACTTTGGTGTGTGTATGCAATGAGACAAGATTCAAATGGTTGTTCGACTGAACCTCCAACGAACCAAATAGAAATGAAACCTAGCTCTGATACCAACTGTCACAACCCGTATTTTCTCGATATATAAATATATCATCAGAGTAATAGAAACACACATCATGATGCCACGCCGTGCAGCGGACAACTGTATACGCTCATGCAACTCCATCTTTACTCCTTCATTTATAAAACATTAACTATTGTTTTAAACACAAAGTTTATGTTTCATAAATGAAGGTGTAAAGATGGAGCTGCCTGAGCATCTACAGTTGTCTCATGCACGTCGTGGCATCATGATGCATGTTTTCTCTTACTCTGATGATACATTAATATATCGAGAAAATGCGGGTTGTGACAGTCACGACGATAAATTTCTTCTGACCGATATCATCTTGATCATCTCAATGATGTGTAATCTTCTCGACGATATCGCCAACATACTTCTTTCTTCAAGACTTTACTTTATATCTCAACGATATTGTTTTTTCTAGACGATATCATCGATATGCTTCTTTTTATATGACTTAGACTTATTCTTCTAGTTGATAATCTTTCTTCAAGATGATATCGTCTTGATCTTCTAGACGATATAAAGTCTTCAAGTAGATGTTGTCTACATGATCCTTTCTTCAGAACATAATGAGTTATCTCGATAATATGTCTTCAATCTTCAAGACTATACATCTTCTTCAAGACGATATCGTCGAGACATCTGAACTTAGCTTTCTCAATGATAAGCTTTCTTTAAGATGATATCATCAAGACTGTCTCGACGATATGTTTCCTTTCTCAACGATTTATCTGCTGAGTCTTGAGACGATACTTTACTTAGTGAATTTTCATTACTTTTATAGTCAAGATACTAGCGATGTAGCTTTGATGCATTTCAACGATATGTGTATCATCTCAACGATATGTCCAGTCCTTCTTGATGATTTTGGATTTAGAGAATTACTGGACATATAATTTATCCAATGCAGTCATGACTAAAATATACCATCAAATACATATTGCATTTATCATTGGTCTGAGCACTTCTTCAAATCAGGAACATTGTTGTGCACTATTCCCAACAATCTCCCCCTATTTAAAGAATTTATAACTCACTTCAATGATAAATGCCAAATGAAAAATATAATCAAAATTTGAAGATATTCTGCAAATGTAACATGATTCATCTATCAACATTATATAAATAGGTATAATGGTTTAAAACAAAATATTTCATAGTCATTTGCCCAAGTCATTTTCAGACAAAACATTCGTTGATCTTCAGGTCCTGTTGCTGCTTCCAATTCCTTTTCTTTTCTGCCTTTCATAGAAACTGATTGGCTTTGAAATCTTCTTTGGAGAAGGAGGAGGACCATGAGGGAATGCTGGCTTATAATTTCTCCTTTTCTCTATTTGATTTAGATGAAGATTCTAGACAGCAGAATAGTAAACCCTTTCTGACCCATCTTGAGGGTATCGAAACTCCATCCAGCTTCTGAAATCAGGGTCCTATAGTTAGGACTCCACTTGCCTGATTGTGGATCCTGCTCAATTTCCCTTAGCCTTTTCTGCATGTACCTTTTGCTCTGAACTCTCTTCCTTTTTCTTGAACTGACAGATTCTCTAATTTCAATACCATATATTTCTGAGGCAGTGCTCTCAAATGGTTCTGCTAACTCATAAACCGAGGGAGGCTTCTGTAAAGCTTGCTTGACTTGATTTACAGTACACATGGCTTGATTTAAGCCAACATTTATTATTGTCTTCCCCCTTAGGACTTCTTCAACAATGTGATCATCGAGGGCTACTTGTACCAAATTTATCCTCTCATGTAGGTGTTGTTCAGCCTCATCCAAGTTATTTCTTACTTTTAGCAGATGTTCATCTAGGGTCTGAGTATTCACATCCATTTTGTTCAGAATTTGATCTCTATCTGAATTCATAAAGCCTACTATTTGTTGAAAAGCTCTCTCAGTATTCCTTGACATAGTGCCTTAGTTTTGAATGATTTGGTGAGACTGATGCCCAACCTTGTTGATCTCCTCACCACCATGTTCCATGGATGGACCTGCTAAGTGAAAGAAATGAGTGTGCTGAGTGTTCAGATGATGCATGCCATCTTTCACACTCTGCAACTCAACCTTCATCTCTTGTCTGAGTCCATCAACTGTCTGCAGAATGAATTATTCCATCTTCTCCCTTTGAACTTTCATCAATGTTGAGATCATGTGGAATAGGGATCTTGAGTTATCAATAGATAGTCCGGCTACATTCACCTTTGGAGCTGTATTTTCCTCTGGAGGACTTGCAGGAGCACTGTCTTGACCCAGAAGATCAGGAGAGTCTACCTGCATCTGCACTTCTTCTTCCACCAACACCTGCTTGCCTTTGATCAGAACAAGGTCAAGCACAGTCCGGGGTTCAGCACTTTCAACTCTCACTGGCACATTGCCTGCACCTTCCTTCTCTTGCACTTATCCTGCCCTTTTCTCTTCTGGCTCATGGTCTACAACCTCCTCCTGGACTACTTCTCCCTGATTTCCTAGGGTAGAGCACACCAAATTGCTCTCCCCCTCAACATTTGCAGTCTCTTGGGCTGAGCTCCCAAGCTGGGACTCCCCCTCAACTAAATCACCTTCTAGAATGGGGATTCTTCTTACTTCAATAACCTCTGTGTTAGCAGGTTCATTATCTTCATTTGAGATCAATTGATTTGGAGCTACCTTCCCCTCTGTCAAAGCAGGGTTTGGTAGAGTTGGGGCTCCTTCTTCCTCAGCATCCTTGGATAGATTTGGGTCTGGAATTAATGGGGCTCCTCCTTCTTCAGAACTGCTAGAGGACCCTATCTCTTCTAAGTCATCAACTACCACAGCTTTCTTTTTCTTTCCTTTTATAGCTTCTTGGGCATCCTTAGGGGTTTTGGAGATAACTCTCTCCCATCTATCCAACATCTTTGAATCCAACCTCTTAGAATAATGTAGAGGTGCTCACATTTTTCTCTTCAACACTTCCCCAAGGGAATTTAGGAGGAAGATAGATAAGATTCTTCCAAATGAAGGGGTCTTCAAAGTGCTCTTGATCATTTGGAATAGAAACTTTCTTCAGTCTGTCTTCTTTGAGACAATGATCCTGTACATGACCTCAAACATTTCCTTAGAAATCCTATCATGGGAGCCAGGCTTACATATGTGCACTTTCCCTACAATGACAGCTAGTAGTTTTCCCTTCTGGTTGAATTCTGCCTTGTTAATAGACCCATAGGTCTTGCCATTGTGCCCACACCAGGCATATCCTGCATAGAGGTCTTCAGTAGTTAGATCTTTCTCTTCAATCTCTTTCTCCAGTCTTGGTATTCTCAAGACTTTTCCTAAGCTCTTGGCGGACATCTTAATCTTCTTTCCGCCCACTACTGACTTTAGGATGGTCCCTAAATGATTTACTTTTGCTTCTTCAAAGAATTCCAGGATCTCCCTGTTCAGGAGAACACAGGATTCACATAGCAGATATTCCAGTCCCGCCGACTCCAGCAGTCCAATTACTGACCTAATTTCTTCAGAGCATGAGTTGAATTCTCCTCTATGAAGCTTACAACCGGAGATGACTGGGGATTCTTCCTTCTGGGGAACCATTGAAGCAGAATGTCAAGAATGAGCGATTGTCAGAGACGGAACGGAGGTTTGTCGCAGAAATGACTTAGGGCAAATGAAAGTGTAATTTTTGTCCTAAGCATTCATTCTATTTATAGTAGAGGTAGATGAAGAGGCGCGTACCTTTGTGTCCTAATTAGTAGATTAATAGACCATCGAACGGCTCTGATTAAAGATCCAATATTGCATTGAGTATCTGTGCTGTATTTCGATGATGTGCATTTTTGTCGTCGATAGTGTCGTCGAGATTACTTCAACCTTGTCGTCGGAATCACTTTAGTTTTGTCATCGAGACTCCATTAATATCGTCGAGACTTAGATTTTGTCGTCGATACATTTCATTATGTATCGCTGAGAAGTCATCTATGTCATTGAGACACCCATCTGATACTTGTCTAACTCAAGAAGATTAACAACACCTCTTGAAAGATTCTTGGAGACAGTGCCACTTAGATTTCCTCCTTCAAGTCTCTTATATAGAAATACCAATTTGATATTCACTTGATAGACTTGGAATTCTCTATGGACTACATATAAAACAAATATTTGCTTGATTAACAACTCCTCATAGTTTGCTCTTGAGGATGATGACTGACTAGTCTAAAAGTGGCTTGCAGTCTTCTGAGAGTGGCTTTCATCTATCCTATAAGATTTAGCCTTGTCTTCAATGAATAACTCTTGTCTTTTCCATGTTGTATGTACATCCACTAATGGACTATACTGTTCATTTTGTGTAAGGCATAACCTTTGGTCATGCACTGTTTGTTTGAATCCCCAAGTATAACTATTAGTATATTTTCTCTTGGTTGAATTTTCTGAAATACCTATTTACTCCAGCCATGTGCCTGGTGCAGCCATTGCCCAAATACCAAATGAGAGACTAGTTAGCATTTGGACATACCCGCAAGGAAGATTACTTACCCTTAGGTACCCAATTGGATTTGGGTCCTAGGTTTCTGTTAGGGGGACAAACTGAAATATCACACCTCTGAGTGGTCTGCATTCTTCTTGCACTAGGCACTGTTGGATTGAACCAACAATCCAAGGCAAAATGACTAATTTTTCCACAACACCAACACTCATACCTATTGTATATTCTCTTATGCCTCACCATCTGGAAATGTTGGTGGGCAGGAGTGAAGATAGCTGACCTAACAGGCCTTGGGTGAACCTCACAATTGTGAGTATGTAGTTGAGCTGGTCTCACCACTTTTTGGTTCACCGCCTTGGGAACAGGCTTGGTGGGGACTGCCTTTCCCTTACTTTTGGTTGTTGATGTTGTAGATCCATGGACATGATGACCTGGATTCTTCATTTGAGTCTCTTTAAGAGGTGCTTTGAAATCACTCGGCCCAAATCCTGCTCTTCTATGTGTGTTAGAGGGTTTACTACTTCTTGTAGAGAAGGAATTGGTCACATGACCAGATGCGATTCCTAGTCAAAGAATTTTGATGCTAGTAGCTTCTTCTTGAAAGAGGATTGGGATTCAGAGACCTTGCCCTTGACTGTCTTCTTACCAAATCCTACACCACCTCTGAATGGTGTAGAGAATCTGTCAATGATGGAAAGGACAGTCTTGGGCTTTGAGAAGCTGGCAACAATTTTCTTCTCAGCCAACATCATTTCCTCAAGGTCCTTGATGACCTTGTTCTTCTGACCCAACTCATCATTTTTGAGCTTTGTGGCTTCCTTGAGTTTGTCCACTTCTTTGCTCATAGCAGTCAGCTTTTCAGCTGTCTCTTGGAGCTCAGATTGGGTAGATTTCAAGGATGCTAACTCATTAGATTGAGCTCTAAGAAGCTTCTTATTTCTTTTCAAAGCAATCCACAAGGCTTCATTATGCTGCACTTGTTCAGATTCAACCTCATACGGGGATCTTGAGGGTATGTTGTAGCAAGCAGATTCACACCTACTATTCTGCATAGAATCTGCCATTGATTCAGAATCAGATGCAGACAATGGAGATCTAATAAGTACCTTCCCAGGAGAGGTGTTCTCATCCTAGATTTCTTCAATTATGGTCATGAGGACAATAAGAGCTTCCTCCTCAGTTTCTGATAAATCTGAATCAGAATCACTAAGTGTTCTGGTTTTCTTAGCAATGAATCCTTTCTCAGATTTCTTTTTGTCCCTTGGTCTTCTTCTATCATCATTCTTCTTTGATTCTCTCTTCATGGAGGGGCAGTAAGCAATCATGTGACCTGTCTTCTTACAGTGATAACAAACTAAGTTAGTCAAATCAAATTCATTGAGTTTAGAGTTATACCTTTCTGATTTATGTCTGCTCCCAGATTTATCTTCTCTCCTTGAGCTGGAGGTAGAACCTTCCTGTCTTCTATTTCCTCTTCTTCTATATCTTAACAGCTTTTTGAATAGCTTTGTAAATGCAGAGAGTTCTCCATCAGAAAGATCAGAACTGGAATTGCTGATGATCTCTTCTTCTGAGAGGCAAGCAGGTTCCACAGCCTTCTGCTTTCTTAAAGTTTCAGCTTTAAAGGCCACTGCCCTTTCTCTGTTGGAGACTTTGAAAGACTCCTCTTCAGACTTTCTGGTATTCAGCTGCAGCTCATATGATAAGAGTTTGTCATATAGCTGCTGAGGCTCCATGTTTCCCAGATTGCCATCTTCGCTGATGACACAAAGCTTCATATCTCATTCTTTGTTTAGTGATCTCAAGAACTTATCATTGAGCTCATAATTTGTAGACTCTCTTTCATAAGTTCTAAGCACATTAACAATTTTGAAGAACTTTTCATAGCAGATGGCTATGTTGTCTTTCTTATCTTGCCTAAAATACTCATACTCCTGATTTAGAAGGGATTTTCTGTCATCCCTAACTTCTTCTGTTCCCTCCATGTATACAACTAAGGACTCCCACATTTCCTTTGTTGTTTTGCAATGGATCAGATTTTGAAATGTGGAGTCATTTATTGCATTTATAATTATATTCTTCGCTCTCTTATCTATAGTGAACAAGACTACTTCATCCATGGTGAACTGAGACATGGTCTTAGGAACAGGGGTTGTTGTAGGATCCACAAGAATGGTTATGGGAATATAGGGTCCCTATTTTATAGCCAAGCAGACTCTAAGATCTGATGCTTCCATGTACAATCTGATCCTTTGCTTCCAGATGGGAAAATTCTCTTTGGTGCAGATAGACAGCTTCATTGAACTCATCTCCTTAAGATGTTCACCAGCCATTGATTTATCACAACCCAATAAATTTGTAGATCTTGTTCTAAGCTGTTAAGCCTTTGAACTCAACCTCGCTTTGATACCAATTATTCAATATGGGTTTGATTAAGCTACACCTTGAGGGGGTGATTAAGTGTTTTCAATGTTAATTGCTACTTTAAATTCTATCTATCACAGCACAGAAGCAACACAGAAAACACACCGAATTTATAGTGGTTCCCTACAAGACAATGTGTTTAGAGGTAGTCCAATGTCCCTCCCACCTATCTAGCAATGATCTCGACTAGGCAACTTCTCCAACTTCTCAGATCTCTTCTCAATAAGCAGATCTTACAATCTTAGGCTCACAAAGAACCCTACCAACAACTTAGACTTTACAAGTCTTACAACAACTAAGATCTTCACTAAGATCCTACCAAACTCAGGCTCACAAAGAACCCTGCAGAACTCAGGCTCACACAGAACCCTACCAACTCAGATCTGTTACAAGATCCTACAAGCTCAGGCTCACAAAGAACCCTACAGAATATGACAGATGAGTTTGCTGTTGTATAAGAGAAGGCTTCAAGATAAAAGCTTTGACTGATCAGTCTTCTTTTTCTTCTTGCAAATGTAAGCCTAGAGATCTTGTGAATCACTGGACCTTTCTATTGTATTTTCTTCTTAGATGATAGATACACTTCTTGTGTATGAAGAAGATTCTTTCTTGTCTTCTCAGCAAAATGATGAAGATTTTCTGCTTGAGCTCTTCTTTTCTTCTTTTCTTTTCTTGATCAGAATCAATATATCTGTAAGAGAGAGAGAGAGAGTCAAGTGCCTCTCAAATCAAAAATCCTTTCTTTTATATTCTTCTGTAACTTTGCATAAAAGCCCTTACTGAATTCTTCCATAATTAATTTGCCTGATAGAATATTGAAAGAAACGACAAAATATATTATCATAAATGCTTTGCCATTCTTGGAACTTGCAGAATATGAAAGTCATAATATTCCTCATTAAATACTGTGCAACAACTATATTCTGTAGAGAATGTATCATTTATTACTCCTTGATTAGTGTCAAAGATGAGCGGTGCGCACATTCCCTGCATTTCAATTTCTGAGAAAATCGGCGCAATAAATGCACCTTAGCATCTGTAACGACGATAAATTTCTTCTAATCGATATCGTCTTGATCATCTCAAGGATGTGTAATCTTCTCGACGATATCGTCGAAATACTTCTTTCTTCAAGACTTTACTTGATATCTCAACGATATTGCTTCTTCTAGCCGATATCGTCGAGATGCTTCTTTTTATATGACTTAGACTTATTCGTTAAGTTGTTAATCTTTCTTCAAGACGATATCATCTTGATCTTCTAGACGATATGAAGTCTTCAAGCTGATGTTGTCTACGTGATCCTTTCTTCAGAACTTAATGAGTTATCTCGACGGCATGTCTTCAATCTTCAAGACTATACATCTTCTTCAAGACGATATCGTCGAGACATTTGAACTTAGCTTTCTCAGCAATAAGCTTTCTTCAAGACGATATCATCGAGATTGTCTCGACAATATGTTTCCTTTCTCAACGATTTATCTGCTGAGTCTTGAGATGATATTTTACTTAGTGAATTTTCATTACTTTTATAGTCTAGATACTAGTGATGTAGCTTTGATGTATTTCAACGATATGTGTATCATCTCAACGATATGTCTAGTCCTTCTTGACGATTTTAGACTTAGAGAATTACTGGACATATAATTTATCCACTGCAGTCATGACTATAATATACCATCAAATACGTAGTGCATTTATCATGTATCTAAGCACTTCTTCAAATCAGGAACATTGTTGGGCACTGTTCCCAACAACCTCTTTACGACGATATGTCTTCTTAGTCAGATACTTAAGAATGCTGAAGAACTTCAACACGCCAGACTTTTCAACAATATTGCTGTGTGATACTTATTGTCACGAAGATACCTTAACCTTGTTGATTCTACTTGTTATCACAACGATATCGTCGTGTGTACTTTGTTGACACAACGATATCATCGTGTTATTCTTATCATCACGACGATTGATGACTTATTTCTTTTGCTATCTTCTGCGAGTAATCTCAGCAATATCGTCGTGTGTATCTTGTTGACACAACGATATTTTTCTTAGTCTTTTTGCTTGATTCTTATACATTGTACTTAGTATGTATGATGTTCTAACCTGCTCATATCACATCAAATGAACATCAAATACAAATTGTACTTATCATTGACTCGAGGACTTCACCAAATCTGGAATATTGTGGACAGTGTTCCCAACACCACTCATCCCGGCCAGGGGACCAGAAGGCGATCACCATCACCAACGCCAAGGAAGAATTGGCCCCGAACAAGTTATAAGAAGAACCACTCGAGACGAAATATGTGATGTGATACCAGAGGAGTACGGTCAGGTTGGGCGGCGTACTGCTTTTGCTCACCATCCCCTACATAACAGCTCACCACTGTCGCCCCAGGTGTTGGATCACCCAGTTCCGCATGGCTTCAAACTCCTCAACATTGAAATATTCAATGGGACGGACGACCCTTTGGATCATGTCAACCATTTCACTACCATCATGAGAATTTACAACGCTCCAGAATAGCTCCTATGTCAGGTATTTCTGGCAACCTTGAAAGGGCAAGCGCGCTCCTAGTTCCATTCTCTGCGAGATGGAGCCATAGACAGCTTCGTGGAGATGGCACGACAGTTCACTGACCAGTTCATCACCAAACGCAGGACCGTTTGGGACCCCTTTGAAGTATCTAGTTGCCTACCTAAATCACCTAGAGGGGGGGGGGGGGGGGGGGGTGAATAGGTGATCTCTACGTCTTTTGCGGAATTAAAAAAAATAAGCGTAAAGCACAGCACACAAAATAAATCACAGCCACGGATAACACCAGGAATTTATAGTGGTTCCTCGTACTTGGGTACTCCACTGCCGGCCTCGCCAATCTAGCACCACAGCTAGACTTGACTACTCACTAAATCTTGGATCAAGAACGATCCTACAGTCTCGGAGTCAAACTCCTACAAACTCAGAGAGCACCTCTCTTACAACTCGGAGAAAACTTCTCCTACAACTCGGAGAACAACCTCTCCTACAACTCGGAGATAACAACTCCTACAATAGATGATAAAAGGTTTTGAACAATGAGATACCAGATCTGAATAACAGAGGCGTTTTCTTCCTTCTTCTTGAATAGCTTTTGAAGACGATGAGGAAGAACAACAATCCTTCAAATCTGTCTTTGGCAATCCGAAACGAACCAATAGAGATTGTAGAATCAGAATGCGGATCAATCGAATCCTTCTTGATAGAAATCGGCAACTCCAATGAGTAGATCGATCTTCAATTGTAGACGACGGCGAGGCGGCGCTTTTCTCGTTCTTTTTGATCGGGAGAGAAATTAGGGTTTTAGAACGATTTTAAAAACTTGTTATAAGAACTCAAGAGCGATCCTATATATAGAGGGAAGCAATTAAGGATTAAATCGACCTTAAATGCACTCCATATAGCCGTCAGGATCGAGAGAGAGCGTTCACGAAACGATAAGAACAGAGAAAACAAATTAGATAAAATTTCGAACAGAATTCTCGAGACATAAGGGTTCTCTCGAGACATGAGGGATCTCTCGAAATATGAAGCAAAGAGAGCAGGAAGGAGATGTCTCGAGAACTCGATGATCTCTCGAGACATTACAAAGATTTCGGACAAGGGTCTTTCGAGACATCCTTGATCTCTCGAGACATCAAGAACCCATATCTCGAGATCCAAAGAACTTGCCTCTTGAGACATGTCAGAACTCTCGAGACATACTTGATCTCTCGAGACATGTCCTTAGGAAAATTGTTTTCAACAAATTTCTTTTCTTCTCTGAACACACGCTGCAACCGCACTCCAAAGTCTTCAATAGTCTTGAAAATGAAGTGTACCCCAATAGAGAGATCACACATGAGTCATCACCATGTTTCATATAATGAAGAATTACATTGTATGAAACTGTGTTTGCAGACCCATTGTGACCTGACATTGAGTTACACTTAGCAATGATAATCTGCAAGACAATACTGGAAAAGCATATCAAATACAAATGCAATTCAATCTTAGTTTAAGGGTGACTTCTCACAAATCAAGGTAATTGTGATTACAATTTCCAACACCCTTCCATCTTTCAAGAATCCGCCAGAATGACGGAGAGACTCTTAAGGATTTTTTCAGCCAATTCACTGCTGAGGCCCGACAAATCCCAGGGGTTGATCCCGAGCTTCTGCAGAGCATTTTCCTTTGGGGTCTCCGTCCAAGCAATTTTTACTTAGCTCTGATGAGGGAGACAGTGCCGAGTTATCCCGATCTCATTCATCAGGTAGAAGCTTAGATAGCAGCCGACGAGGCTATAGAAGCACACCGAAAACACTTCGAAGGCAACCAAAGGAGGAAAAGGGGGTTGGAGCAGGCCCCCAGAAGATCAGAAGAGCGACGTAATGAAGAGCATCGTAGTGACGAGCACCGTCACAACCCCCGAAGAGATCCAGATCCTTGACCGTCCATAGTTTACACACCCCATTGAATACCACCAGAACCAACGTACTCCGTGCCATCCAGAATAACCCGGAGCTTCACAGACCAAGGGTACCCCTCCCAATTCCAAGAAGCGACCAATCAAAGTACTACGAGTTCCACCGGGGAACTGGGCACACCACCAAAGAATGTTCCATATTGAAAGATGAAATTGAACGTCTCATCCGTCAGGGACTCCTCAAAAGATTTCTGCAAGGACAAGTGCCCAATTAGCCCCAGCCACATAGGGAGGTAAGGGGGGCAACCTCCCGCTCCCTAAGGAGTGACAGGAGGCAGGCCAATGGTAGGATAGATTGAGACTATCACCAGACCTCCCACCCTCACATCGCAGGTCCTCTCAATCGCCAAACCCCCACGGGACCACGAAGATAAGAAGTTCAGACAAGACATCACGATCACTTTTGGGGAAGGGGATCTACAAGGGGTATGGCTACCACGTCAGGACCCACTCACAATCAGCGTAGGAATTGGGGACCCTTGCTTCAACGTTAAGAGAATATTGGTCAACAATGGACGCTCAGGCGACGTCCTGTTCTTGTCCACTCTACAAACCATGAAAATCACAAAGCAACAACTCATCCCCGCAGCGGATCCTGTCTACGAATTCAACAACCGACCCATTCCATTTTAGGGCATGATCACCCTCCCGGTCACCTTGGGTGAATTCCCAAGACAATCAATGCACGACATCCAGTTCGTAGTTGTGGAATCCGCCTCCGCCTATAATGCCATCTTTGGAAGGCCTCTTCAATCCATTTTTGGAGCAATTCTGTCTATCCCACATCTAGCCATCAAGTTCCCGACTGCCGCAGGAATATGGGTCATAAGAGGAAACCAAGAAGTGGTACAGACATGTTATCTGAAACATGCTCGACCAGCGGAGGCACCCACTCTCAACATAGACAATTTTGACCTACAGGACGAGGCCACTTTGCAACGCGGGGTGCCTATCGAAAGGCTCATGGAAGTACTGGTCTTCCAGCAGGATCCGACCCGGACCATTCAGGTCGGATCCCTCATATCCAAAGAAGAGCGAGAATAATGCACTCTCTACCTCCGCGCTAATGAGGATGCCTTCATATGGAGTCTGGAAGAGATGCCCGGGGTAGATCCAAAAGTAATCTTTCACTCTTTAAATATTAACAGTGCATGCAGACCAGTAATCCAGATGAAGCGGAACTTCGCTCCAGAAAGGCTCAAGACAATCAAAGAGGAGGTAGAGAAGCTTCTGGAAGCGCGGTTCATCCATGAAGCGAAATTCCCCACATTGCTCGCCAATATAGTCATGGTGAAAAAGGCCTCTGGAAGTGGCGAATGTGGGTTGACTACAACAACCTGAATCAAGCATGCCCAAAATACATCTTCCCCCTGCCAAGGATCGATCAGCTGGTTGATGCAATGGCCGGACATGAACTCCTTAATTTCATGGACACTTACTCAGGCTACAACCAGATCAGGATGAGCCCAGCAGATGAGGAGCTCACCGCATTCCGAACAGATAAGGGAGTCTACTGCTACAAAGTCATGTCGTTCGGCCTCAAAAATGTCGGAGCAACTTACCAGAGATTGATGAACAAAGTATTCAAAGACCTCATCAACAAGACGATGGAGGTATACATGGATGACATGCTGGTAAAGAGCGTCCATGGCCACGGCCACTTGGAAGATCTGGAAATATGCTTTCAGCTCCTTGCCACTTCCAAATACAACTCAACCCTAGCAAATGCGCATTTGGTATGACAACAGGAAAGTTCTTGGGTTTCATGGTAACCCATCGGTGGATCGAGGCAAACCCCGAAGAGATCAAGGCACTAGGGGACATGTCGCCACCCCGCTCCATCAAGGAAGTGCAACAACTCATTTTCTCTATTTGAGGAGAGCCAGGCTATCATAAGATCTTTTCAGTCGAGCTCTCTCGCCCAAGAAGCAAGAAAGAAGAATGACAGCTTCAACGGACTACCGACTACATTCTACATTTGATCTCAGGAAAAGGAACGAGACAAACGGCAAGCTGAATCATGATATGGAGTTGAGTCCACTCCCTCAAGAACGTGATACCGCTCCGTGGGCTAAGCCCCTACAATCTTCTTCAAAAGACCAATCAACTCCAGAGATGAATCGAAAAAGAAATCATGATTGTGCGGGACTTCCTTGAAACAGGAATCCTTTTCCTGCAAGAGATCCTGAGAGAAAAGTATAAGAATCGAGAAATTGCAATAGAAAAGGGTTTGTGATGATTTTGAAATCTTTTCTACTAGGTAATCCGCATGAAGATAAGAAATTAGGTCGTTGTGGTCGGGCTCTATTATGGATTTCTGACCACATTCTCCATAGGGCCCTCTTCTCTCTTCCTTCTCCGAGCTCGATATGAAGTATACGGAACCGATGAAGTAGGTCGTTTGTTTCATACAATGGATAAGACCTTAATGATTCGTCTTGCAACATTGATTGATCGATTAGAATTGAGTGTTCGTACCCAAGCTTTCGCTTTCTTATTGAGAAGCCGTAGGTTAAGAAACCAGTTCTCAAAAGCTCAAACAGTGAGTGAGATCAAAAGAGATCAAAAGATCTATCCAATTGGAACTTGTTTAATCCAATTTATGTTGGAAAGGGGTATGATAACCTTATTCAATGATAAGAAAGATCAAGTGAAAATCAAGAAAGATTCTTTTCGTAGCCATCTCTACGCAATTCTTTTTTGATCTCGTCAACTCGGAACTTTCTCCTTCTTAAAGGAGATCTTCTATAATTTCGCACGTGAGGATGGAAATGCTAAAGGGGTTACATAGCAAGGCGCGTAGCGACTTTTCCCAGTCAGAGATCAGATGCTCACTCCTTCTAATCGGGTCCTCACGTAGGAAGGAGCTTGAGCGATGTAACATCCATCCGGCAGTAGACCGTGAACGGAAGGATAGCCGCTCTCTCGCGATTCCTAGCATGGACGGGAGATAAATATCTCCACTTCTTCAAAATTCTTCGGGGGGCACGCTATTCTAGATTCCAGTGGACGGACAAGTGCCATGCGTCTTTTGAGCTTCTCAAACAATACCTGGCCTCGCCACTAGTTCTATCAAATCCTGTCCCTGGAGAGGTCTTGTACCTTGACCTAGCAGTATCTCTGACTGCTGTCAGCTTGGTATTGGTTAAAGACAAAGGAGTAGTCCAAAGATCCGTCTACTATCTCAGTAAGGTCCTCACCGATACCGAAACCAGATACCCAACGACTGACAAAATGGCCTTCGCTCTTGTCTTTTCTGCAAGAATGCTTCGGCCTTACTTTCACCATACGGTAAAGGTGTTGACCCAATTATCGTTGTGATCCATCCTCCATAAGCTATAAGTATCTGGAAGGTTGGTAAAATGGGCGGTCGAGCTAGGCGAATTCGATATCCACTTCCTACCATTATCAGACATCAAATCCCAGGTACTCGCCGAATTCATCATGGAAAACACCCTCCCACCGGAGGTCGTTCCCATTAAAGATACCTTCGTCACTCATTGGACTCTCTACGTCGATGGGGCCTCTGCGGCCGAAGGAGCATGGGCAGGATTGCTCCTAGCCAGTCCAGAGGAGATCATCTTGGAGTACAGCCTCAGGTTGAAGTTCCCAGCAACCAACAACATCGCCGAGTATGAGGCCATGATCGCCGGCCTACGACTTGCCATCGACCTTAAGGGAGAGAACTTGACAATCTACACTGATTCACAACTGGTGGTCTCGCAGATCGAGGGGGATTACGAGGCAAGGAATGAATAGATGTCACAATTTCTTACATTAGTGAAGTCTCTCCTTCAGAAGATACCCTCGTACCAAATCTTACACATCCCAGAGGAGCAGAACTCAAGAGCCGATGCACTCTCCAAACTTGCGACTTCCCCTTCCAAATTCCAGTCTCGGCGACGCCTGGTTGAAGACATTATGACCCATATCATTCAGGGGCATGAGAGATCACCTAAATCAGCAAAGAAGAATTGTCTTGGATGCCCCCCTCCGGGCCTACATTGAAAGGGGAGACCTACCCGACGACCGTATAGAAAAATGACGGCTATGGATGCGAGCTGCCTCGTTCATCATCACTGAAAGGGATCTTTACTGGCGGGCCTTCTCTGGAGCCAACCTAAAATATCTTCTAGCAACGAAAGCAGAATACACCCTACAATAGGTTCATAGTGGTATCTGCGAGGAACACCTGGGCACAAGAGCTCTGGTTCAAAAGATCCTGCGTCAGGGTTTTTATTGGCTGACAATGAAGAAGGACGCAACTGAGTTCGTCCAAAAGTGCAAGAGCTATTAGCTTCACACAAACATCCCCCGTCAACTCTCAGTTTCTCTCACAACACTCTAAGGCGCGTGGCCATTTACAGAATGGGGGATTTGCTTAGTCCCCTTCCGATGGCATCTGGCCAAAGGAAGTTCATTATCATGACTATTGATTACTTCACCAAGTGGGTAGAAGCTGAACCCCTTGCCAAAATCACTGAAGAGAACACCAAGCGATTCATATGGAAGAACATCGTTTGCCGCTTCGGAATCCCAGCAGTAATCATCGCGGACAATGACACTCAATTCATAGGGAGGTCATTCACAAGGATGTGTGAGGATCTGAAATCAACCTCCGCCATACGGTCGTAGCTCATCCACAAACAAACGGTCAGATCAAAGTAACAAACCACCCCATCCTCAAAGGAATCAAGACTCTCCTGCAGGAGGCAGGGGGTAATGAGTAAACGAGCTTCTGAATGTACTTTGGGCATACCACACCATAGAAAGGACTCCGACGGGAGAAACACAGTACAATCTCTGCTACGGTACAGAAGCAGTCATTCCCATCGACATCGGCGTCCCCAATAACCGGGTAATGACTTTCAACCCCGGGAAGAACGACGAACTGCTCCGAGAAAACTTTGACTTAGTCGCTGAAGTCAGGGACATGGTTGCCCAACGCATTGCTGTCTACTAGAGGCGCGTAGCCCGACTCTACGATCGCAGGGTAAAACCCAGACCAATCAATGTCAGAGATCTTGTCCTACACAACATCGAAGCAGCTGGTAAAGCCCCACAAAGAGACAAGCTCTCACCAGCTTGGGATGGACCGTACATTGTCACTACAGTCGTGAAACCCAGGACGTACAAGCTCAGAATGACAGAAGGGAAGACTCTACCACGCACTTGGAACGCGCAGAACCTGCGTGATTTTTATCAGTAAATTTGTATTTTTGCTATGTAAAAAGCCGCAAGCTTCCACTCGCGCAAATTAACTCTATGTAATGAAAACTATGTTTTAACACCAACCTTAATTATGTTTAAGCAAAAATGATGTCATACGCTTTTCACTGTCGCAATAGGACATAACACTGTAAGGGCCAACTCCTCGCAAGATCGCCAATGGTTTGAACACAAATGCTCTTCACCGTCAACTCTGGGGCCCGTCCCCCTCTGACCACACATTGCCGCCTTGAACACATCCTCTCTTCGCCGCAACAGTAGGTCGTGGCATCGTGAGGGCCTGCCCCTCTCACAGTCGCCAACGGTTTGAACACAAATGCTCTTCACCATCAACTCTGGGGCCCGTCACCCTCTGACCACACATGGTCGGCATGAATGCATTCGCTCTTCACCACCTCCATAGGTCGCAACACTGTAAGGGACTGTCCCTCACACGGTCGCCAATGATTTGAACGCGTACACTCTTCACTGACAACTCTGGGGCCAGACCCCCTAACCACCGCTCAGAAAATATCTAGAACAATGCGGTCACAAGACACAATTGTTTACCCAGAAGACCGCATTCGAGTTGCCTTTCTCACAGACCGGGCGGTCTGCGAATACAAGTCGCCCGGTTCAGACTCAACAGGGTCCTTCAGCACTAGTCAACACAAACCGAGCTGTCTGATAGAATTCAGATCGCCTCCAAGGATTGAAGATCACCCAAGGCTCAAGTACAGAAGGCAAGCCGCGGTCTCAAGTCGGAGACCGCCCAAGATGTGCCATGAAGACTTCCAAGGCTCAAGTCTAGAAGGCAAGCCGCGGTCTCAAGTCGGAGACCGCCTGGGTTGCACCATGAAGATTCAAGGTTCAAGTCCAGAGGGCAAGCCGCGGTCTCAAGACGGAGACCGCCCGGGTTGCATCATCGCCTTGATCTCAGCATCTTTAGTCTCCGGCCAGGACAGATCGGAAGGGCAAGCCGCCAAGCCGCGCGGCTTCTTCCTTTCCTCCTTTCTGTATCCCGTCACCGCCTGCCCGATTCTCCTATACCCAGGCAGGCGGTTACTTTATCCCTGCCCGTTTAGGCAGGCTCCCAAGCCTATAAATAGGGGGCGGCGACGTTCCCAAGGCACGCACACTCGAATCCAGGAGCTTGCTTGTTTGAGCTGCGGTCTCTAGTTTCCCGTCTTGCGACCTGTCTAACCGGCCGGCTTCTGTTTTCCTGCATCTGTAACCCATTGTAACCGCTTCATTTCAATCAAAGGAAAGCCCGTCACAGGAGTGGCATTCGCTGTGACGGGCGATGTCTGGCCTTGACCGCTGCCAGCAGTCTCATTTTCTCTAACTAAAAAGTAACTAACAGCCCGCAGCCTCCGATTTCCTTCGGAGGTGCAATTTCGGATTCAACAGAACCACGCGACCTTCAGATCGCGGATTGTCGGTGAAATCCTTGCCACAATGTCAGACCGCCAGTTCCCTCAGGGAGACCGCTCGGACGACAGTGAAGATTTCCTGTGGGAGGCTTTGGAGCAATCGAAATGAGAAGCCGAGCGGGCTCAGAAAGCGACTGACCAGCGTCTTGACGCGATCAGCCAGGCTCTAGCGCTGTTAACCGAACGGTTAGTTCCACAGCAGACCGCGGTTAATCAGGCAGTCACTCTGGTCCCTCCACCTCCTCTTTACTCGCTTCCACAAGTCGCCAACTTCCAACCACTGCAAGAAGGTTTTGCAGCCAGGCAAAACTTCTACCAAGAGGCCGCGCACAGCATACCGGCTCGAGTTCTTGATTTCCAGGGGGCGGCTTCTCACGCTGCCCGCCTTTCTTATCCGCCAGAGGGCGCTGCCCTCCTTTCCTACCCACCTGAGGTCGCTGCTCATCATTCCTACCCGCCAGAAGCCGTTGCCCGCTCCTCCTACCAGGCGGCTTGTCCGCGAGTAGCCGCAGCTCAGGCGGCTTATTATTCTTCTCCCATGCTATATGAAGATGTCGAAGATAATTCTCCCTTCATGGACGAAGTCCGAGGAGAGCCAGCCCCAAACAACTTCCGAGAGCCGCATCTGCCAGCGTATAATGGGGAAACTGATCCAACCGTTCACCTTCAGGCCTTTGAGTCAGCCATTGCTCTTAGGACCCTAACAGATGCAACCAAATGTAAACTCCTTGTGACCTCCTTTGAAGGACAAGCAAGGGAGTGGTTTTATGGATTGCACACCAGGTCGATTAGTTGCTTTGCTGAGCTGCGAAGAGAGTTTCTGCTCACGTTTTCCACTTCGAGAAAAAGGAAAAGCGGCCCGGCGGCCCTTTTCGATATCAAGCAGCGGGAAGATGAAATGTGGGCCCGTTTCGTGGACCGTTTTCAGAAGGAAATCATGGAAGTTCAGAACGTAGATCCGGAACTGTACAAGGTGGCCCTTATTCATGGCTTGAGGGAAGGCCCCCTAAAATTTGAGGCAAACATAAGGGAGCCAAGAACTTATCAAGAGATGATAAGTTTGGCTAACATGTTCATCAGAGTAGAAAAGAGCAATCCTGGTTATGTCGCAAAATTGGTGAGCGACAAGGAACAATCTCACCTATCCTTCAATCATCCACCACCAAACCAACCTCACTTCGAGCCCCGTTCCCAGAGGGGAAGGAATTACAAAAACAAGCAACCCTTCATCGACCATCAACGGTTCCAGGATCAGAAACCGCCGTTGGCCATCGCACCCGCTCCATCCGTTCCTCTGCCATAAATAATGCCAGTGTACCTACCACAGTATGCTGCGCAGCCATTTCCAGCTCCTCCAACCACCCAGTATGATGACTCGCAAGAGTCATTTACTCCTCTAAATGTTACCATGGACGAAGTCGTCCAGATCCTCCAGAAAAGGCCGGATTTCAAAAGGCCCACTCCTCTGAAATCGGATGTTCGTAACCGAAATCCGAATCTTTACTGTGAATATCACAAGGAGGGAGGGCATCTGACCGAAGATTGTCGGGCCCTCCGCTTGTTGATAGAAAGGCTCTTGGGAGAGGGAAAACTCCGAGGCCTAGTCCGGAAGGAAACAACTGCTGAACCAGCCACTGAAAAGAAGAAGGAAACAGTGGAGGTAACTTGGGAATGCGCCAACGTCGAGGATGCCGGCTGTTACGGAGATATTCACCCATCATCTGAATGCATAGAGGTCAATGATGTGGGCCCCCTGGGGGATATCTATTGCATTCATTGAGGGGCTGGGGCTGAATCATCTCGTAAGTCGAGCATTGCGAGAGTCCTGAAGCAAGAAGTGGCGGCGACCACAACTTCTGCCCCGGAAAGCACCATCGTCACTTTTGGTCAAGATGACCTTCCTCCAAACGCCAATCCATTTGACGATGCCGTAGTGATAAAAGCCATTATTGAAAATTATACTGTTCATAAGATCCTGATCGACACGGGCAGCTCAGTTAATCTCCTCTTTCGTCCAACCTTCGGTGCCCTGAAGACCGGGAATCCTTTGCTTTCCACCGATGGGCCCCTGTACGGCTTCTCCAGAGAGAAGAAGGAGGTTGAAGGTTCTGTAAAGCTCCTGGTTTCTCTGGGGGGAGTCGTGAAGCTGATTAACTTCGTGGTCGTGGATGCCCCAAGTAACTACTGCGCCATCTTCGGAAGGCCTATTCTTAATGCATACCGGGCAGTAGTGTCCACGTTCCACCTTGCTCTTAAATTTGCTGCCGAGGGGAGGCAGTATCGGGTCAGAAGCAACCCAAAGGTGGCTCGGGAATGTTACGTGCGAACCGTCAACATGATCACCAACATTCCATTTCCCGAGGCCACGGCGGAAGTTCTTGAAATGGCTGAATCTTCAAAGGATGCTGAGGAAAGGAAAGATCGAGAATGGGCTCACCTGGAACCTTCCCAGGCAACCCAAGAAGTCCCCGTTGCTGAGGGGGAAGACAAGAAGCTGATCATCAATGCGGAGCTGCAAGAAGAGGAGAAAGTGCAGCTTATCTCCTGTCTTTTGGAGAACCTGGATATCTTCGCCTGGTCAGCGGAGGATATGCCAGGAGTGGATCCGGACGTGGCTTGCCATCATCTGAACATATCTCCTGAGTTCAAGCCAGTCCAGCAGAAGAAGAGAGAAGTGGCAACCAAGCTGGCGTTGCCCATCAGAGAGGAGGTTGCCAAGCTTATGAAAGCGGGCTTTATTTCTGAAATTCAGTATCCCACGTGGATGTCAAATGTTGTAATGGTTAAAAATTCCGGTGGGAAGTGGCGCATGTGCGTGGACTTTACCAAACTTAATAAAGCATGCCCCAAAGATTGCTACCCTCTGCCTCGGATAGATGTCTTGGTAGATTCCGCGGTTGGGTATAGTTTTATGAGCTTTCTCGATGCTTTCTCTGGGTACCATCAAATTAAAATGCACAAACCTGATATCCTGCATACCTCATTTATCACAAATGATGGGTGTTACTGCTATCTCGTAATGCCCTTCGGCCTTAAAAATGCGGGTGCAACATATCAAAGAATGATGGATACCGTCTTTAAATATCAAAAAGGCAGGAACCTCGAAGTTTACGTTGACGATCTCCTTCTGAAAAGCAAAACATTTTCATTACACTTGAAAGACCTTGTAGAGATGTTCGCTACTCTACGGAGGTTCAAATTAAAATTAAACCCATTGAAATGTGTGTTCGGAGCAAACAGGGGAAAGTTTCTCGGACATCTCTTAACTCCTGACGGCCATGCACCGAACCCAGATAAGGTGAAGGCCATACTTGATATGACTCCTCCTCGTAATACTAAGGAAGTCCAGCAACTTGGAGGAAGGTTGGTGGGGCTGAGCAGGTTTATTTCCAAATCAGGAGATAAAAGTGCTCCATTCTTTAAAATTCTCCGGGGAGGATCAAAGTTTGAAAGGAGCGAAGAGTGCAACAGGGCTTTTGAGCAGTTAAAAGTGCAGTTAACTTCGACTCCACTACTTCAGAGCCCCCGTGAGGGGGAAATATTGTTCTTATATTTGGGGGTCGGCCCAGATGCAGTAAGTTCCGTCCTCGTCCGGGAGGAAAAGAAGAGACAATTTCCAATATATTATGTTAGCCATATTCTCAAAGATGCGGAAACCAGATATTCAATATTGGAGAAGCTAGCCTTGGCCTTGGTTATGTCTTCACGAAGGCTTCGTCCTTATTTTCAGGCTCATCCTGTCCAAGTAATCATAGATCATCGTTTGAGAAATATTCTTGAAAAGCCAGATCATTCAGGGAGGCTGGCCAAATGGGCTATCGAACTGAGTGAGTTTAAAATATCTTACATTCCCAGAACGGCAATCAAAGCACAGGTCTTGGCAGATTTCTTGGTAGACACAGCGGAATCCGATCCTGAACAAGTTGAAAAATCTCCTTTAGCTTGGACCGTCTATGTGGACGGGGCTTCTGGTAAAAATTCCGTGGGAACCGGAGTGGTTTTAGTTAGCCCGAATGGCATTCAACTTGAACAAACAATCAAGTTCTTTTTTCCGGTTACAAATAACCAGGAAGAATATGAGGCACTTCTGGCTGGTTTGAAGCTTGCAAAAGAACTGGGCATAGAACACTAACATGTTAAAACTAATTCACTTGTAATGGCTTCTCAGGTTCTGGGGAATTTCGAGACAAGAGAACCAATTCTGAGGAAGTATCTACTGCTGGCTAAGAAGGAGATCGGGAGATTCAAATCGTTTATCATTGAACACATTCCCATGGCACAAAACGGAGAGGCAGATGAGTTGTCAAAGTTCGGTCTTCCATTAGGGGGAGTGACCTTTGAATTTTTTCATCCGGCAACAGATGAAGGGGAACTTATGCAAATTGATCAGAATCCCTCCTGGAAGGATCCTTTCGAGCTATTCTTATCAAAAGGAGAAGTCCATCATTCCATCAAAGACAAAAAAAGATTCAGGAGAAAAGCGGCCTATTATTACTTGATAGCGGGAGTCTTATACAGGAAAACTCTGATTTCTCCCTCAGCACGGTGTGTTTCTGAGGACGAAATTCCAACCATACTTCAGGAGGTTCATTCGGGGGAATGTGGTAGCCATTCAGGGGCGAAAACTCTAGAGAAGAGAATCTTGAGGCAGGGGTATTTCTGGCCAACCATGAGAAAAGATGCCGAAACATTTGCCAAGCGATGTGTTCAGTGTCAAAAGTTTTCCCCTCTTCAACATCTGCCTGCTCAATCACTTAGATCAATAACTGCACCGTGACCCTTTGCAGTTTGGGGGGATGGATCTTATCAGACCTTTCCCAATGGCCAGCGGCCAGCGTCGCTTTATCATTGTGATGATTGACTACTTCAGCAAGTAGATTGAAGCGAAGGCATTGGCAAAAACTACAACCCAAGTTATCAGAAACTTCATCTGGGGAGAGATAGTTTGTCGGCATGGAATCCCGCTAGCAATTGTCACTGACAATGGTCCGCAGTTCAACAATTCGGAGATGATAGCCTTCTGTGATCAGGTTGGGATTGATCTTCGGTTCTCCTATGTACATCACCCAAGGACTAATGGTCAGGTGGAAGCAGCAAACAGGCAAATCCAACAGCTTCTAATGAAAAGAGTCTTAAATCAGAGGGGAAATTGGGCAGAGCAACTTCTTTCCATCCTTTGGACTCTTCGTACTACTCCGTCTTCGGATACAGGGGAGACACCTTTCAAATTATCTCATGGCTCGGAGGCAGTCGTTCCAATAGAATTTGAAGTGGTTACCCCCAGGGTGGTATATGCGAAGGAGGGAGGAGAGGCATGGATAGAAGATAATGATGAGGCCATCAAATATAGTTTGGATTTGATTGAAGAGCTTCAGGATGAGGCAACAATCAGACAGGAGGAAGTAAAGAGGAGAATGGCCAAGTACTTTGACAGAAACGTCAGGGTGAAGCATTTTGCAGTTGGTGATGTTGTACTGAAAAAGGTTGATGCCGCAGCCAGAACATGCAACGTCGGAAAGTGGAGTCCCAACTGGGCAGGACCCTTCATCGTAAAAGAGGTACTAAAGAGCGGGGCTTACCGCCTTCAGACAAGCGAAGGAGAAGACATCTCACGCACCTGGAGCGGTGACGATCTTAAACGGTTCTATCCTTAAAAATGTCTTCTTTATTTTCTTGCATTTTCTGGATATTTCAATAAAAAGCCTCATACTGACACTTCTCCATGTCTGGTGATTCTTTTTGTACTTTTTATATATCACTCTCACTGAACCACGGAGACATCGCCAAGTTCTGCTCGAACCCCTTCGGATTGTAGTCATTAGCGTAAAACAACGAAGATCATGTGTAGCGGGGAGTTTTCGCACACGTGTAGTGGTAGCTTGCCAATTCCCGTACGGTGATCTTCAGGACCTTGGATCCCGGCTGATATCTGACACACCCCTGCATCAAGGGAGGTCTAGGTGAATGTTAGCTCTATCATGCCCCGAGAGGGATATAGTTACAGCTTTGATGATCTTTCTGAGGAAAGCAATGTCGGTATAGCCCCCGCGACATAACCACACCTGCCCAACTGATCGTCTTAGTCTGTGACCATCGAATACTCCAAGGTACTCTCAAGTGATGCCTAAGCGGGACCCACAACTGCCCAATTGATCAGCTCGTCTTGTAGCCCTAGGCAAGAGAGCAGTTGAGTCACTTACAGCCCTTATGACCACTTGAGGAAAGCAATGTTCGCCGCCTAGGCCCACCTGCCCACTTGGTCAAATGGGTCTGTACCTATCTTCTTCTTTATTTCTACAGCTCTTATGACCACTTGAGGAAAGCAATGTTCGCCGCCTAGGCCCACCTGCCCACTTGGTCATCTGAATCTGTAGTTGTGGCTTTTTCTTATTACATTACAGGGAATTATCTCATCGAATATGGTCACTCTATACCATTTTAGAGAAAATAGGACTTTTATAGGTGCATCGCAGACCGGTCGGTTTGATGCTTAAACCGAGCGGTTTGAAATAAGCAGGCACCAAGGATATCGGGCGGTCTGGTTCTTAAACTGGGTAGTTTGAAATAAGCAGGCACCAAGGTTATCGGGCGGTCTGGTTCTTAAATCGTGCGGTTTGAAATAAGCAGGCACCAAGGTTATCGGGCGGTCTGGTTATTAAACCGGGCGATTTGAAATCAGGATATCACAAAAATGCCATAAGGCCTATCAGGGTATCGAGCATAACCATGACCGGTCGGTCTTATTATCCGATTTATAATCTATCACCCTTATGGGTATTGGTTCTATCCGGTTTTTCACAGGAAAATAATTGTCATTCTTGCTAAATGGAAATTATTACAAGTATCAAGCCATTAACCACCCGAGTTATATATAGATCGCACAGGTTTATCAGTTAAAGCTTATACTCAAGAATGGGACTTACAGAAATATGAAATTACAAATCGTTCGAGTTAAATATTAACCGCACGACCTGCTTATTATTCTCTTTTTACTTGGCATTCTCTATTTTATGAACTAATTATGTAAGGTCGGGAATTAATCGCGCGGCTTGGTTTCACACATATGGAGACATCTAATTGCGTGAGATGAATTCAAGTTGCACGTTTTTACAATCAGGATATGATCATTGCAGCGGCTTAAGATTGCATTCGGTTGATTCAGGGTATTCTGTTAAGAACCTACATAGTTCGAATTTCTATCCGCCCAGCTATATATTATAACCGCACCACATTATTTATCAAGGTATGAATGAGTAATATTCTTCCGGGTTATATGACATTTACTGAATCGAGATCAAAGACACAGGCCGCTCGAACAGGATTTAGAGCGTTCGAATGGCTATTTGACTGGAATTCTGAAGGGTCGGTAATCAAACCGACCAAGCTATTGTTAAGTCGCACGGCTTGTTTAGAAGAAAGTTAATTATCCAAAACAGAAAGAGACCGCAACAATCACAAGTAAGTCACAAAAAGCGAACAACTAGACAGGTAAAACTTTCCATTTCATTACCAAAATATCTTTACATTGTTTTATAACCGACCGGCTGACAAAACCAAGCCGTCGACTATTCAAAATAAAAACAAAATACAACTATTGCCCGTCCGGCTTGAGCCTTTTTGATGCAGGAGTACTCGAGTCTTCGCTGCCATCAATCGAAACATTGGGAGAATAGCCCTCGCTGCCCGACGAAGACGAGCTGCTCAATTCGCCCGACTTGCGATCAGCTTCTCCTCCAGAATCACTGGACTTAGAGTCCGAGCCGCTCTCTCCTTCCTTAGCCACAGCGGGCTCTTCAGCTTCATCGTCCTCATCATCACTCTCCTTCGAACTGGTCCCGTCGACCTTATTCTTCCCTTTTGCTTTCCGCCTAAGCTTGTCCAGCTTCTTTTGCAAGATCGGATAGGCGTCCGAGAACGTGAAGTTCTCAAAGCCGGGCGCCAACCCGCCAAGCTCCCTCATGCGGTCAAAAGCTTCATCGATCCCCTCAGCTATGTGGGGGAAGAGATCTTCCTGGTAGACCGGGTCGGTCTTATCATACTTTTTCTGCAAAAAGAAATAAAGGTAAGACTGCACAGTCTGGTAAATAAGAAACCGGCTAACAAGGTGATAACTTACCAACTCTGCCTCCTTTAGTCGTTCGACTTCCTTTTCCAATGCAGCGACCTTCTTTTCTAAATGATCATTTGCTCTGATTAACCTTTTGAAGGTCATGCCCATGAAGTGGTTGGTAATAAAACTTTCAGCACCAACCCGCGCGGCTTGCCGGGCGAGCTCTTCTTCAGGAATCCTCCTTAAACGCCTGAAGTTGCGCCGACTATACATGGCGATGCCGGCGGCTTCTGCGTGTCGGCCGGATTTCTCATTTATCCAGTGGGGAAGTGCTGTTGAGACCTGGACACCATCGCCGTCCAGATGCCAGGATAAGACCATGCGGCCTTTCAAATCCTTCACTTTGTTGAAGGATTGAAGAGAAGAGAAGTCGCCGGAGGAGGCCGAATCCTCGCCGTCAGACGTCGGCGGCTTGTCTCTCCTCTGCCTTTTTTCCCTCTAGGTCAGAACCAAATCGGCCGGACTGGCCGGCTTGTTCCTGGGAACTATAGCCTCGGCTGGAAAAGAGAAGTAGAAGTATCAGAACAGGAGGCCACGTGACCAATATCAAAACAGGAAGCGGGTTGAAGGAAACTTACTGTCCTCAGGCCGAACATTCTCTAACTCAGCAAGCAGCGGAATATAGTGGCTTACATTAAGCCACTCATTCTCAAGAAGTTTGCAGGTCTTCATCTTGACCTCGTTGACAGCGATCTGTTGAAAGGCCTCCTCTGGCCGAACCTGCGGGTTAGGGTTTAGCAGGCCAAGGCGGCCTTCAAATATCAGATATCTTTTCGACCAGGCCGTAACCTTGTTTGCAAGGTTAACCACTTTCAATCCCCTACAACCAAAATACAAGTGGCCTTTAAATACATTCGACTCGGAATCCGGGATAGCCCGCACTGAGAAGATTCTTCTAAGAGGTCCATCGAGAAGCAGACTCTTTCAGACCGCAGATAAGCAATGAAGCTGCATATGCCGGCCATCGAATTAGGGGAAATTTGACCGGGGACAACCCCGTAATGGTCAAAGACCATGGCGAGTTCGAAGGATATTGGAATTTTGAAGCCGCAATCGAAGTGATCGATTGGGATAGCGATCTGGTTTGGTGCAGAGGAATTTATTCGCTCATCACGAACTGGAAGCCGCGCGAGTAGCGGACTCCCTACCATGTGCTTCTCAACAAATTCGTCCAACTCTGCTTTGGTCAGTCGGCATTCCTCATGATCTGCCGAATGGAATGCTAAAGCGGCTTCAGAGCGGGTAGCGGACACCTTCGCAGGTCGCTTCGGCTGACGCTTCACTCCCATCTTGAGATTCTGCTGAAAGGGTCTTCGGAAAGGCGCTACTTATAAGAGTAAGTGATCTGCATTTAGCAGTGGTCAAATCGTGGCTAGCCTAATCAACCCGCGCGGACAAATTTTCGTACAGAAAGCTAGTTCATTAGCAGCAAACCACAGGAAGTAAAATCCAAGCAAGCGGTTTAAAAAAATAGAAGAAACAAGCCGCTCGGCTTGCAAAATAATTCACAGGCATCAATCAATATACAAAGGAAGAAAGTAAACGCATTCAAATAAACAGACCGCACGGTCTACAAGACAAACCGAATATCATAAAATTAAGCTCAAGCAGTGAAGTTGTCCGAAGGACCGAATAAAATATTACAAATGATTATCTTAAAATCGCTCATCACTAGCGGGTACCACTCGGCGCATCCTCTCTATGAAGTCGCGCGACATGGTCGCCGATTTGAAGAACAGTTCCTTGCATCTGATTAATACTATGATTAAGGTGGTTGATCATGCTAGGAAGTCGCACGGCATCCCGCTCTACTCGCGCTGCCGGGATCACACGAGCAGGTAGGGCCACTGCGGCCTCATTTACATTAGCAGCAGGGTGGATCATCCCAACCGCTGGAAGAGTTGAGCTCGTCCCAACAGCCGGGCGGTGTGATCCACGCCAACCTTCATCAACAGCATTAAGAGAACGCCGGCTTCTGCCGACCTCCCTTGTCAGATGGAGATACTTTTCTCTATAGTAAGCACAGTCCTCCTCGAGCTTGTGGATTTCCTTTTTCCCCTATCAAGCCGGGCGGTCAGCACAGCAACCTGGTCTTGCTGTGCCTTCTCCTTCTCCCGCCGTTCCTTCCGCTCGGCCTCCATCGTAGCCCGATTTTCCTTCCGCTCAGCTTCCATCTCAGCCCGTATTGCAGCCTTTTCATCCTGGGCAGCTTTCTCCCACTCTTCAAGGGCCTTCAACTGCTTCTTGAGGGTTTCAAAATTCTCTTGGAGGTCGGCCACCTCCTCCTCCATCCGGGTATCCGGGTTCACTAAGGAACTCGAAAGGGATAAATCCAGCGGAGGAAGATAAGTCACCAGTTCGCCCGGCTTCGGAATAGAATCATGATCGTCTGCAGTAAAAAAGATAGTCAGAAAGGTCGGGCGAATGTAATTTCGTATAACAGGGGGACTGTCAAAAGAAGACCGCTCTTTCCAAACTCTCCTTGCTTACAAGCCGCAGCAGTTCGGGTAAAGTTCGAACGGATAGGCCGGCTTGCTTGCTCGGAATCGATCTTTCGAAGCTGCTCTCTCCACGACCTCTCGTTTTGCCTCCGCTTGGCAGCAGAAAATTGAGCAGCGGAGGGAAAGAAGCTTGGTGGCGGGTTCAGTAACAAGTCGCGCGACTTATTTCGAGACCGCGTTTTGAAAAAAACGAAAAGGGCGGTAACCCGCGACCCCTTTACCTTGCATCATAAGATTAAGTGGCGGTGGTGGCAGATTATTCAGTTGATCTCGCACTTTCTCCGCCTTCGCCTTCATCAGCTGCAGCCCGGTCCTCACAAAATCCTCGAAAGCCGGTGCGGCCTTCTCAATTCTGACCGCATCCTCAGCCGGGGCGACCTCCTTAGCTCTGGTTGCATCCTCTCCAGGGAAGTTAGCCGCGTTCAGGTCGGCATAAGTCCCCAGCAATTCGTCCTGCCTCTTGAGGGAATCAAAGTCCTTGATAATATTGCTCAAAGTCATGTTATGAGCATCAGCAGAAGCCTGGTCTCCCGGCTTGGAAGAGGGAGTTGTTAGGCCCTCAGAAACTTCGCTTTCACGCGCCTTGCCTTGAAGACTACCCATTCCCGGCCTTTTTGAGGCCGCTCTATTCCTCGCCTTCAAACTCTTGGCTTTCCTCAAAAGCCTCTCTGTGGTTGTCTCTGCTCTCTTCTGCTTCTTCGCCGACTCTTGCTCGGCTTGCTGCGAGCGGACAGGGCTATCTTTGACATTCATCGGCGGCACCGGGCTCTGCTGTTCGTTCGGCTTGGGAGAATCAACTGTATCTCCATCATCCCTTATCTTCAGATTAAAACCCCCGGAAGGGGTGATCTCGATATTGAAAGAATCGTCGCCGTCGGTTTTCGAGAGGGCGGCTTCAGATTCCATCTTGTCCGCAAGAATGGGCAGATTGGTCTCCTTATTAGGAGGGGAAGCAAGTCAGCTGGGGGCGGGTTGGAACCACCCGCTTCGTCTTTGGTCAAATCAACGGTTAACACAGGGGTCATGTCGGTCGGCTTGCCCGTAGAAGCAATAGTGATGGACAGATCAACCTTTTCGGGTTGATGGGTCTTCTTCTTTTTCTTCTTCCTCTCTTTCTCGCGGTCTCCCACACGACCTTTGGTCGACATCAGGCGGTTTTCGAGCTGGGCCATAACGTTCACCATCTTGATCGGGCTTGTTAGCCGGAGAGTTCTGGCCGCGAGAGGCGAGTAGCGATCCGTGATAATACTTCAGTTATGCGGAAACAGAAGCTTCCAGAACATTTATAACCCACGAGGCAAGTTTGGCGCGGTCTCCGGCTAGAACTAATATTTTCGAAATCTCTTCGGGATTTGAAAATATGTGGGGATTATGTTTACCCAGAAGACCGCATCCGAGTTGCCTTTCTCACAGACCGGGCGGTCTGCGAATACAAGTCGCCCGGTGTAGACTCAACAGGGTCCTTCAACACCAGTCAACACGAACCGGGCGGTCTGATAGAATTCAGATCGCCTCTAAGGATTGAAGATCACCCAAGGCTCAAGTCCAAAAGGCAAGCCGCGGTCTCAAGTCGGAGACCGCCCAAGATGTGCCATGAAGACTTCCAAGGCTCAAGTCTAGAAGGCAAGCCGCGGTCTCAAGTCGGAGACCGCCCGGGTTGCGCCATGAAGACTCAAGGTTCAAGTCCAGAGGGCAAGCCGCGGTCTCAAGACGGAGACCGCCTGGGTTCCATCATCGCCTTGATCGCAACAGCTTCAGTCTCCGGCCAGGACAGATCGGAAGCGCAAGCCGCCAAGCCGCGCGGCTTCTTTCTTTCCTCCTTTCTATATCCCGTTACCGCCTGCCCGATTCTCTTGTACCCGGGCAGGCGGTTATTTTATCCTTGCCCGTTCGGGCAGGCCCCTGAGCCTATAAATAAGGGGCGGCGATGTTCCCAAGGCACGCACACTCGAATTCAGGAGCTCGCTTGTTTGAGCTGCGGTCTCGAGTTTCCCGTCTTGCGACCTATCTGACTGGTCTGCTTCTGCTTTCCTGCATCTGTAATCCGTTGTAACCGCTTCTTTTCAATCAACAGAAAGCCTGTCACAGGAGTGGCATTCGCCGTGATGGGCAAAGTCTAGCCTTGACCGCTGCCAGCGGTCTCGTTTTCTCTAACTAAAAAGTAACCGACAGCCCGCAACCTCCGATTTCCTTCGGAGGTGCAATTTCGGATTCAACAACAATGACGTTAGCACAACGCTGTACATAGCGGGAAAGGACCGCAAATAGGAAAGGAAAGCAATAAGATGTAAGCAATAAATATGACAAAGGCAAAGATCAGTCCTCGACTAGATCAAAACGGCCCTCCTCCAAGATATCCCCTGCTCCAATGCCAGCAATATCACACCCAAACTTCCTCTTCGATTAGACGGAGAATTGTTGGAGATGGAACGTTCACCTAGAGGGGGGGGGGGGGGGGGGTGTTAGGTGATCATGGTGTTTTTTGATCTATTAGTATGAGTTATCAATATTCAAGCAATGTACAAAGTTAACACACAAATAAGTCACACCAGACGACACAAGATCTATAGAGGTTCCTCAAGACGGGGTGTCTTGAGTAGTCCTCTTTCCCTCTACGCCTACCCAGCAGTGTGCTAGGCTCGGTAAACTCCGCCAAAAGCTTCAGGCCCTCAATCCTTACAACACGGACCCGCAAGTCCCAACAGCCTAGGCCCTCAAGCCCCTACTGCCCCCGAGCCCGCAAGCTTGACACTCAGGCCCTCAAGCCCTACCACACGGACCCGCAAGTCCCAACAGCCTAGGCCCGCAAGCCCCTAATGCCCCCGAGCCCATAAGCTCGACAAGACGCACCCGCAAGTGCACTGCCCTGGCCCTCAAGCCTCACAGCTCTCCAGCCCTCAAGCTAGACAAATTTGGCCCGCAAGCCTTACAAGAAAATACAATAATAAAATGTTTCTTCTGCCAGATGAAGATCGGCACCTTTAGCCTGTTGAAGATCGGCTCCTTAAGATTGAAGAAGATTGTTCTGAATCAGATCTTGAGCCCACGATTCTTCTTCAAATCTTTCCTTAGCCAGATGAGGATTGGCTTCTTAGCAGTCGATGAAGATGACTGCTCCTTCTTTTTCTCTTTCTTTCTTGCGGCGCTTGTGATATTCGATTCGCTATGTGTGCAAGTTCTTTTTTTTGTATTAACCTTTTAGGGCAACCTCATGTATCCTTTTTATAAGACTGCGATGTCTCCCAACGGTCTTCTAAAAAGTTTCTTTATGTGTCAGACCTCCATTCCTTTTTAGCACGCGCTGATATCTTTATTTCTTTTGGAGTATGCGCTTATACCTCGATTCATTAAGTCCACGCGCTGATTGGACAATCAGGCGGCGCCATTAACTGCTGATAGTACGTCCGCAAGATTTGAATTCTAGCTTGAAGATATCTGCATCATTACGATGACAAGCTGTCTCTGACTTTGTCGTCGCGATCTTCCTTCTGCTTCATGTCGTCGTAATCATATGTTCTCTCGACGATACAGGATATCCTGGCGATTCTGTATATACGACGATCTTCTTTCTCTGACAGTGTCGTCGTGAGCTTTCTTCTTGCATCAAGTCGTCGTAATCATATGTTCTCTTGACGACATGTGTTCCACACGATGATGTCCTGTGTCTTCTCTGCAATTGACGAACTTGCCATCCTTCGCTCCACGGTTGTCATTCTTCGCTCGACGGTCGTCATTCTTCGTTTGACGATTTCACCACGTATCAGTGTTCGACGATCGGCATTCTTCGTTCGACGATCTCGCTAAGTCTCAGTGTTCGACGAATACTTTGCTTCTCGGCGGCTGTTGCTCTTCCCGTCATTACAACGACAAGCATGCATTGTCGACGATATCACCTATTCTTCTCGACGATAGGTACTTATATTTTCCTGAGATTATGAACTAGATGTATGATCAAATACAAAGTGAAGTACTCTTTGGCATGATGACTTCTTCAAATCAGGAATCATGTGGGCAAGATTCCCAACAATCTCCCCCTATTTGAAGAAGTCAGAATTCCAATTCAAGTTGACTTACACTAGACAATAAATATTAAAATCTCAACTTATAATCCAATTCAAGATTGTACTTATCTTTGCTGAACTCCCTGAGTGCATCAAGCCAGTAGCTCCCCCTTGATTTGATGCCTCTTCTTTGCTCCCCCTACCTTTAAGGTCTTCTTGAGCACCATTTCTCCCCCTTTCTGACTTCTTGCCTTCTGCTGTTCTAACCAAGGAGTAGCACAAGCTCCCCCTTGCTCAGGCATGATTCTTCAAGGTCCTGTGAGATTTTCTGACCACTCATCCAGAAAGGCATTAGTAGATAATAAAGTTGAGGGTTACTCTAAGTTTAACATTCCCAATTTGAATTTGAAGAAGTTAAACTTAGCTTCATCTAGGGGCTTTGTAAATATATCAGCCACTTGTTTGTCTGTTGGGACAAATTCAAGGGTGATATCTTCATTTTCCACATGCTCCCTGATGAAGTGATACCTGATCTCAATATGCTTAGTCCTACTGTGAGATACAGGGTTCTTAGCAATTGAGATAGCACTGGAAAGTCACAAAACAAGGGTGTTTTGGTCATCTTTAGATTGTAGTCTTCAAGTTGATGTTGAATCCATAGCAGTTGGGAACAGCAGCTTCCAGCAGAGATATACTCTGATTCTGCTGTTGAGATTGCCACACTGGTTTGCTTCTTACTGCTCCAGGAAATCAGTCTTCCACCAAGGAATTGGCATGTCCCTGAGGTACTCTTTCTATCTTCCTTGCACCCTGCATAATCTGCATCTGAATAACCAGTTAGTTCACACTCATTGTTCCTAGGGTACCATAGGCCAAGATTTGATGTACCCTTTAGGTATCTTAAGATTCTCTTGACAGAGACATAGTGAGATTCCTTAGGATTCACCTGATATCTAGCACAGACACATGTAGCAAACATTATGTCAGGCCTACTTGCAGTTAGATAGAGCAAGGATCAAATCATGCATCTATACTTGGTTTCATCAAAGGATATGCCCTTCTTATCCTTGTCCATAGACACATTGGTTCCCATTGGAGTTTTCATTGAAGAAGCACTCTCCAATCCAAATTTCTTGACTAGCTCCCTAGTGAATTTGGACTGAGAGATGAAAATCCCATCTTCAGATTGTTTCACTTGGAGACCTAGGAAGTATTTGAGCTCACCCATACTGCTCATCTCAAACTTTCCCTGCATCAAGTTGGCAAACATTTTGCAGAGATTGTTATCTGTAGAGCCAAAGATGATGTCATCTATATAGATCTGCGCTAGCAAGATCTTGCCCTTCACTTCCCTTAGGAACAATGTCTTATCAATCTTTCCCCTTGAGAACTTATTCTCAATTAGAAAGCTTGACAGAGTCTCATACCAGGCCCTAGGTGCCTGCTTTAAGCCATAAAGAGCTTTTCTAAGAAAGTAAACATAATCAGGATAAGTAGAGTCGACAAAACCCGAAGGCTGCTCCACATATACTTCCTCTTTGAGGTCACCATTTAGGAAGGCTGACTTCACATCCATTTGGTAGACCTTGAAATCTTTGTATGCTGCAAAGGCGAGGAACAGTCTTATTGCTTCCAGTCTGGCTACTGGAGCGAATGTCTGATCAAAATCTATCACCTCCTCTTGTCTGTAGCCTTTTGCCACTTCCTTTTCTGAACCTCCAAAGATAACAGTCGGTCCATTCTCCACAGGGATGAATTCTTTCAAATACTTTCTGACTCCAGTCATATGCCTGGAGCAGCCACTGTCCAAATACCAAATTGGAGATTGGTTGACATTTGGATCTACCTGCAAAACAAATCACCTCCCCTCAGGTACCCAATAGGGATTGGGTCCTTGGTTTCTGTTAGGGTGATAGAATGGAATTGCAAACCTCGGAGGGTTCTGCACTCTCCTTGCATTGAGCCCTGTTGGGTTAAACCAACAGTCCAATGCAAAGTGGCATACTTTCCCGCAGCACCAACACTCATATCTGTTATATCTTCTCTTCTGCTTCATCATCTGAGTAGGATGACAATGCTGATGAGTAGGAGAGAAGGCTTCTTGTCTGACAGATCTAGGGTGAACCTCATGTGTGTGACGCGGGGGAATTGGCTTCACCACTCTTTGGTTCATCTTCTTGGGAGCAGGCTTTGTAGGAACAGCCTTTCCCATTCTCTTGTCTGCTATTGCTGCAGGTCTGTGGGCTAAAGGACTTGCTAACAACACCTTCTTGTAAGAGGGTCTAACCTCAGTGTTGAAACCGATTTCTCGGCCTCTTGTGGAGCTCGGGGCCCTCACCGAAATGAGGGGCAGCTAGCCCTTACTGGTCCCTTGGAGAAGGTAGACTGAAGACTGGAAAGAAGACTAAGACCTTAGTCGCAGCGAGGAGGTCCCTCCACTAACCCGAAAGATCGTTGAGCGCTTCCCCTCCCAAGCCAAAGCTGAGACTCGGGCACCTTGGAGAGCTCTGGGAACGCTAACCAAAGAAAGCCTGAGGAGAGAGAAGCTGAAGTGAAGTCCCTCAATGGTGCCCTTGAGGTCTTATTAATAGGTTTTCTAGTCTGGCCTGCGAATAGCAGGATTCCGCCTTTTGATTTTACTATCCGCACCCCAAATGGGTCTGCTAACAGCCAAACTCCGCTGTTTGGAGAGGCTACAAGCAGACCACCAAGGGTAAAATGGTAATTTGACCCTATCGGCTTATGGGCAAGGGACTGCGAGAACCTTCCTGCGAGATGCTCTCGCGGGCCCTCTCGCGAGTCCTGATCGCGGTGCCTCTCCCAGGCGATCGCCCTGCGAGGACCTCGCTGGCCCCTCCTAGCGGTACCTGCCGAGGTCCGGATCTCGCGACTGATCTTGCGAGACCGTCCCTTTGACTTCGTCGAGCTCAACACGCCTTTTTCCGATCGCAGGTCACCTCGTCGAACACGGACGAGGTTGATGAAATACAGAACGTCATGTTACTCACCGACCGCTGTGACGGGCGGTTCGTCGACCGCTGCTATAGAACATATTTTGTTCGTCGGGCTCCGTCCGACGAATGTCGAGCTCCGTTCGACATTTGTCGAACGCAGAATTTAGCTCGCTGGACGCTGAGGCTCTAAACTCGCGAGCCCTCCTGCGGGATCGCCTATTAACTTTGTCGCGCACTGAACCTGTTGATGGGTCTCGCACCGACCCTTCTCGCTCGCCTCTTAGCGAGTCCTTCGAGAGAGACTTCTCCAAAGTCTCCCTCGTGAGGTCTTTGGCCCTTCTTAAACCGGGCCTCTTCGCCTGGCGAATATCGGGGTTGTACACTCAGGATCTTTGCCCATGACTGGCTCCTGATTGAAACTGACACCAGCTCTGAACTGTCCAAGAGAAGGTGTTAGTTGCTGGCAGGATAGTTTTGGGCATTGAGAGGCTGGAAGCAAGTTTCTTCTCGGCCAACAACATTTCCTCAAGGTCCTTAATGACCTTGTTTTTCTGACCTAACTCAGCATTCTTAAGCCTTATGGCTTCCTTAAGCTTGACCACTTCTTTGCTCATAGAAGTTAGCTTCTCAGCTATCTCCTGGAGCTTGGATTGGACAGGCTTCAAGAATTCTAACTCCTTGGTTTGTACCTTGAGGAGTTTCTTACTGTTTTTGAAGGCTTCCATAAGGCTTTATATTGCCTTATTAGTTCAGATTCAACTTCATACTGAGATCTTGGGGCTGTGTTGTTGGCAGCAGACACCTCCTCATCATCATGCAAAGAATCTGCCACTGATCCAGAATCAGAGGCAGATAGAGAAGTAATGTGTTTTACCTTTCCAGGAGAGTTGTCATCCTGGTTACCTTCATTGATGGCCATCAGTCCAATAAGTGCTTCATCCTCAGTCCCAGAGGAGCTTGAGTCAGAGTCACTAAATGTTTTGGTCTTCTTTGCCACGAACCCCTTTTCAGAGGTTCTCTTGCTCCTAGAGCTTCTTCTCTCTTCGTGGTTCCTTGACTCCTTTTTCTTGGAGGGGCAGTCTGCAGCCATGTGACCTGTTTTGCTGCAAGAATAACAAACAGTATTATTTAAATCATATTTACTGGAGTTGGATTTATACCTGTCCTCCCTGGGAGCCCTGGATCTATCTCGATAGTCAGATCTTGTGGAGTATGAGGAGGAGCTTCTGCTATTGTCCCTCCTCCTTCTGTGTAGCAGCTTTCTGAATTGTTTTGAGAGGAGGGCTACCTCTCTATCAGTATCATCAGAGTCAGAGGAGCTGGCTTCTGATTCCTCACTGTTCTCAGTTCTATTCTGAGAAGCATAGGTCTTGCCCTTGAATCTTCTGGTGCTCTCAGCCTTTAGAGCCACCGATCTTTCTCTTGAGCTCACCATTGAGCTTTCTTCTTCTTCTTCAGCCTTCCTTGTATTAAGCTGAAGTTCATGAGACAGCAGCTTCCCGTATAGGTTCTTGGGCTCCATGTTGCCCAGTTGGCCCATCTCTCTGATGGCACATATCTTGATATCCCACTCCTTTGTGAGGGATCTGAGAAATTTGTCATTTAGATCAGAGTTTGTGAACTCTCTGTCGTAGTTTCTCAGTCCATTCACGCTCTTGAAAAATCTCTCATAGCAATTGGAGATTGTTTCATTCTTGCCTTGTTTGAAGGCTTCATATTCCTGGTTGAGGAGAGATTTCCTATCATCCCTTACCTCTTCAGTACCCTCCATGTATACGATAAAGGAGTCCCACATCTCCTTGGCCTTTTTGCAGTGAATTAAATTTTGGAGGGTTGAGTCATCTATGGCACTTATAATGACATTTTGTGCCCTCTTGTCTAGACCTGCCAAGGCCAGCTCGTCCTTGGTCATGTCTTCATATTTCTTTATCACCTGCCTGGTTGGATCAATAGTGGAGGCAGTGGTAGGGATGAAGGGACCCTGCTTGATTGTCAGGTAGATTCTTGGGTCAGCTGCCTCCATAAAGAGTCTTACTCTTTCCTTCCAAATGGGGAAATTCTCTTTTGTGCAGATGGGAAGCTTCATGGCTCTCATTTCGTGATTCGGATCTCCACCGGCCATGGTGAATCGTTCCTGATCTAGATCAGACTGTTAAGTCTCCTTTTGATCAACCTCCCTCTGATACCACTTGTTGGAGATGGAACGTTCACCTAGAGGGGGGGGGGGGGGGGGTGTTAGGTGATCGTGGTGTTTTTTGATCTATTAGTGTGAGTTATCAATATTCAAGCAATGTACAAAGTTAACACACAAATAAGTCACACCAGACGACACAAGATCTATAGAGGTTCCTCAAGATGGGGTGTCTTGAGTAGTCCTCTTTCTCTCTACGCCTACCCAGCAGTGTGCTAGGCTCGGCAAACTCCGCCAAAAGCTTCAGGCCCTCAAGCCTTACAACACGGACCCGCAAGTCCCAACAGCCTAGGCCCTCAAGCCCCTACTGCCCCCGAGCCCGCAAGCTCGACACTCAGGCCCTCAAGCCCTACCACACGGACCCGCAAGTACCAACAGCCAAGGCCCGCAAGCCCATATTGCCCCCGAGACCGCAAGCTCGACAAGACGCACCCGCAAGTGCACTGCCCTGGCCCTCAAGCCTCACAGCTCTCCAGCCCTCAAGCTAGACAAATTTGGCCCGCAAGCCTTACAAGAAAATACAATAATAAAATGTTTCTTCTGCCGGATGAAGATCGGCACCTTTAGTCTGTTGAAGATTGGCTCCTTAAGATTGAAGAAGATTGTTCTGAATCAGATCTTGAGCACACGGTTCTTCTTCAAATATTTCCTTAGCCAGATGAGGATTGGCTTCTTAGCAGTCGATGAAGATGACTGCTCCTTCTTTTTCTCTTTCTTTCTTGCGGCGCTTGTGATTTTCGATTTGCTATGTGCGCAAGTTCTTTTTTTTGTATTAACCTTTTAGGGCAACCTCATGTATCCTTTTTATAAGACTGCGATGTCTCCCAACGGTCTTCTAAAAAGTTTCTTTATGTTCAGACCTCCATTCCTTTTTAGCACGCGCTGATATCTTTATTTCTTTTGGAGTATGCGCTAATACCTCGATTCATTAAGTCCACGTGCTGATTGGACAATCAGGCGGTGCCATTAACTGTTGACAGTACGTCCGTAAGATTTGAATTCTGGCTTGAAGATATCTGCATCATTACGATGACAAGCTGTCTCTGACTTTGTCATCGCGATCTTCCTTCTGCCTCATGTCGTCGTAATCATATGTTCTCTCGACGATACAGGATATCCTGGCGATTCTGTATATACGACGATCTTCTTTCTCTGAAAGTGTCGTCGTGAGCTTTCTTCTTGCATCAAGTCGTCGTAATCATATGTTCTCTTGACGACATGTGTTCCACACGACGATGTCCTGTGTCTTCTCTGCAATTGACGAACTTGCCATCCTTCGCTCGACGGTCGCCATTCTTCGCTCGACGGTCGCCATTCTTCGTTCGACGATCTCACCACGTCTCAGCGTTCGACGATCTGCATTCTCCGTTCGACGATCTCGCTAAGTCTCAGCGTTCGATGAATACTTTGCTTCTCGGCGGCTGTTGCTCTTCCCGTCATTACAACGACAAGCACGCATTGTCGACGATATCGCCTATTTTTCTCGACGATAGTTACTTATATTTTCCTGAGATTATGAACTAGATGTACGATCAAATACAAAGTGAAGTACTCTTTGGCATGATAACTTCTTCAAATCAGGAATCATGTGGGCAAGATTCCCAATAAGAATCTTCTGGATGCCCCTCTAAAAAGCGACCTCACAATCATCCCCCAGCAATGACTTCGATCCAAGTCACCACAAAAAAGGTTATGAAACCTTTAAACTCCTCCAAGCGACTGTATGGACTTCAAAGGTTTGGGGGGAAATTGATATACACCCATAAATTTATACAAGTTCCAGGGGTGCGATTAGCCAAAGCTCCATCATGGGAAAGTAGAGGTAGTGGAGTCCTGCTCGACCCCATGACCAAGGGAGTGGGGAAATAAGGAGAAAAATGTCTTGATTGTCGCGGCGGTGTCACCCGCGCGGGTAGCAACAAGGACACACCCCGCCATCATCGGATGCGATTGAAGCCACGTAGCCACACCCCACTAAGGGGATGCGGATATGCGCACACCCCACTAAGGGGGTGCGGGCTGCACCCCACTTAGGGGTCGCGACCAAAGCCGCAACCTATGAGGGCGACCAAGGCCGCACCCCCCATAATGGGGTGCGTCCAAGGCCGCACCCCCCATAATGGGGTGCGTCCAAGGCCGCACCCCCCATGTAGTGCGTCTAAGGCCACAACCCCCATGAGGTGAGGCCAAAGCAGCCCACACCCCCATAGAGGGTGCGGAAACCCCCCCCCCCCCCCTTGGGGGTACGGCTAAAACTGCACCCCCTTGGGGGGGGGGGGGTGCGGCCAAAACCGCACCACCTTTGGGAGGTGCGGCCGGAACTGCAGTACCCTCCCTTTTCAGGAGGGAGCGACTTCCTGTCTTGTGGGGAGGGAAGTCTTTGGGAGGCATGCCCTCCCTCTTACAAGCACGCCCCTCCAGCGGCACCCGACCACATTCTTGACTTTCAGCCCGCGAAGCGAGCCGAACGCTTCTGCATTCACCGCACGCTCAGAACGCTTTCACGTTCATCACGCACTCAAAACACTTCTGCGCTCACCGTGCGTTCAAAACACCCTCACATTCCCGACGCACGTGACAGTTAACCTTTCTCAATTCCCTAGATTGTAATTCTTGTTCACTGTGCTCAACGCCATCAACGAAGCTGCCCGAACTGCCGGGGGCAAGACGTGAATATCTAAAAAATGGTGATCTGTGTGTTTTAAATCGACAAATATGATTCGCCTGTCAGGTGGTTACGGTGGTTACCACAGCAAAATTACTGGGCCACCCCTGCCCAAGGTTATAAAAGGAGCTCAGGCCTTCATTTCAAAATACCTTGTCTTCTACACCCGAGAGAGCTCCGTTGAGGATTCCTCAGAATTCTCCTTTGGCGTATGAAGATTTCCTTCAAGTCTTCGAAGATTTCCTTCAAGCCTTTGAAGATCTCCTTCAAGTCCTCGAATATTTCCTTCAAGCATTCGATGATTTTCTTCGAGCCTTTGAAGATCTCCATCGCTTCCGAACACATTCTTCCTAAGTGACTCGTAGATCCTTCGGGCATCGAAAGGCGACCAAAACATCTCACTTTCATTTTCACGGAAAAGTACTTAGTTTCCTGAGAGGTGGCCTATTACCCTCGGAGATTTCTCTTTATTACCATTGTAATGAGCGGAGGCTTGTCGCCCTCGAGTTCTTAGTTTTACTTATAACAAACCAACGTATAGTGAAATTTGGCTGTCGCAGCTCCGACCGTGTGGTTTTCACCCTTTCCGGGTTTTCCAACATTAAAAATGACTTCATGTCGTCCACTAGTTCTCTCATTGACTATTTGCGCGCTCGGCTCGCTCTCGAGCTAAGGTAGTTTGATTCGACCAGTCTACCAGAGCGTCAAGCGACCAACAACAATTTGTTGGACATGTGTGTCACATCCCTTTGTTTGAGAATAACAAATCCCATATTATATTTGATCTTACTTGTCATGTGTTTATAGTGTGCAGGAACTATAGGTGCAATACTCCACTGGTAGAAAGCAGCATGGAACCACAATTCTGAACTGAAGCGCTACCGCAGGCGCTAGCGCTACTGCCTGGTGCTAGCTCCAGCTCGTGCCACAACGCCATGTCGCACCGGTTACATAACCACCTCTACACGACCGCTACCACAAACACTAGGATCTACCACAATCGTTAGCACTACCGCAGGCGCTAGTAGCTACCGCCTGACGCTATCTCCAGATCGTGAACAACGCCACGCCGCGATGGTTTTGTAACCGTCTCTACACGAATGCTACCGCAGGCGTTAGGAGCTAGCACATGCGTTATTGCCAAGCTCTATAAATTGAAGCTTTCTCTCTCATTTTGGTACATCATCCTAGAGAGAATTCCAGTGCCAAAATTCCATAGCTGTTACTCTGCCGAAAAGTCTTCTCCCACTCAAAGCTAAAGAAGATTTCTGGAGAAGGAAGCCATCACGCTGCATCCGAAGAACGATCGCTTCAACCCTGCTTATGCTACAACGGTCCTTCATCATCAACTCTAGAAAATCTCATAGAGGGAGTTTTTATTTGTATTATTTCTTTATTGTGAATCTTTATCGGTAAATCGTCTTGTGTTGGCGACTAGGTCCTTGCGCAGCTTAGGAGGAATTCGCAGCATGTGTTGGCGACTAGGTCTAGGTGATTAGATCTAGGGGTGATCAAGGCCATATCCGGGGAAGGATTGACTAGAGTGGCTTGAGGCCATATCCGGGGAAGGATAGGCTAAAGCCAACCGGTTCGTGGGGATACAAATCGGTATAGAAAAGAAAAAGTTATTTACATTTGTACGCCTCCAATTTCTAGCGATACTGAAATCAAATTTATGTAAACACTTTTTTAATATAATACAATCATGTCTCTATTTGTGTTTACTTGATCTCTTTCATTTGGCTAAAATTCTAAAATTGCAAATTACATTATTTTCTTCTTTTTACTTAAATTGTTATTTTGCTCTCATTAACTTTAAAACAATTTAGTAAATTTCTTAACTTTATAAAAAGAATTTTTATTCCCTTATTCATCCCCCCTCTAAGGGCGCCTATCAATCCAACAAGTGGTATCAGAGATTAGGTTATTCCAAATCGGTTTAAAAACCAGGAATAATGACGTCTTATGATCTCGCTATTTCTGAGGGCCATGGAATTAGTAGACCCCCACTATTTATTGGGTCAGATTATAATTATTGGAAAAATAGGATGAGATGTTTTCTTATGACCCTAGATATTGAGGTGTGGAATATGGTAGAATAGGAATACTATCCTCGTACAATTATAGTTGGAGAGATAACATTAGAAAAATCAAAAGATAAATGGGATGATAGAGATAAACTTAAATGCAAAAATAACGCCAAGGCCATAAATGCATTATTTTGTGCGTTAGATAGAAATGAATTTAATAGAATTTCCACATGTACTACTGCATATGAAATTTAGAATCATTTGGAAATTACTCATGAAGGTACATCGCAGGTTAAAAATTCAAAACTTTTCCAACTAGAGTCAGAGTATGAAAAGTTTCGGATGGATGAAAGCAAAGATAATGATGCAATGTACACATGCTTCACTAAGATCGTCAATGCCTCCAAAGCTCTTGGAAAGACCTTCTCCAACGACGACTTGGTCTGAAAGATTCTTTGATCTCTTCCTCCAAAATTCAATCCGAAGGTGACGGCTATCTCAGAGTCACACAATCTAAGAACGCTCCAGGTTGAGAGACTCATTTGGAATCTCAAAACCCATGAGGTAGAACTCAAGATCCAATACGATGAATATAATAAGGATCCAAAGAAGAAGACGTTGACACTAAAATCAAAGAAGGAGTGCCAAGAAGATGAGGATGAAGATGAAGAAAGTCTCTTGGTAAAGAATTTTCGAAAGTTCATGAGAAATCCGGAAAGGAGAAACACCTTCCGGAAATATCTCCAAAAGGATAGAAGATGGAAAGGGTCATCTTCAAAGAAGGAAAAGGAGAGCGACGATGAAGAAGAAAGACCTCCACCAGAATGTTATCATTGTAGGAAGCCGTGTTGAAATCGTTGAAGTGGAAGTGAAGGAGGCTTTTGGACCTGGGCGGTCTGGGAGGAGGTCGGGCGGTCTGGCATGACCGCACGGCCTGGCGGTCTGCCTCTGCGGTCTGGTTGGTAGTAGCCTAACTGTGGTCTCCTGGAGTGACCGCTGGTATCTGGTCCAAGGTCACGCGGGTTGTCTATAACCGTGCGGCGGGTTGTCTTCTTCAAGGCTGTGGGGGTCAGGTGTGACCGCACAGGGTGTTCCAGGTTCTCTGTTAGTTGTCGCGGACTAAGGCTCTTAGTCGCGCGGTCTCAGTTCGCGGTCTCAGGAGGAGACTGGTATGCGAGCTGGTTGCTGTTCGCGGTCTCAGGAGGAGATCGGCATACGGACAGGAGTTCGCGGGTTGGTGGCGGACTGGCTGTGTTCGCGGTCTCGAGCGAACATAGGTGGTGAATAGCTTCGGGCGGTCTGGCGATCTCTTTGGAGAGTCGCGGTCTGCTGTGAGAGTGGCGGTCTCTCATGGTGGAGAATTGAAGCTGGCGGGTTCACCAAAATGAAGCAGGAGTTATGTTGCTGATCGCGCGGGTTGACCGATCAGGTCACGCGATCTGGAGGGTGGTGATCCTATCTCATAGGGTGGTGACTGGATCAGGTCCCGTGCCTATAAATAGGAGGCCACTGTAGCAGAAAAAAGAACACACCAAGTGTAAGCTGAGTTCGCTTGTTTCCTGCGGTTTGTTTTATTCTGACCGTGCGGTCTGCTGATTGAATTCCTCTTGTGCAGCTTCTGCGGATAGTGTGGGCAGCAGCGATCACCTCTTCCTCTGAAAGTGTTCGGGCGGTCTGCGGCTTGGAGTTGTGGTGCTGGAGTTCGGGAGGTTCAACAGGTCGGAAGAAGGGTGCGGTCTGATCAGCGGATTGGTGGTGTGCTGTGATCGGCAAGGCGCTGCGGTTTGGCAGTGTGTTGAAGTCGCAGGGAGGTCGCGCGGTCTGGAGCGATCTCAAGTTATCCTCATCTACTTGTATTTCTGTTTGGTATCTGTGCTGGCGAAATCATGTCTCGCCATGCATGCCTTGCCCCGTAATGAAGTTTATGCTATCAATAAAGATCAATTGTTTGCCTAAAGTTTGTTTCTGGTTGTTTGGCTTGTATCTCTAAATTGCATAACCAATTCCTGCTTGCTCTCACAAGGTCCTTAGAAAAATTTCACATGGTATCAGAGGGAGGTTGGGGTGGATAGAGCAGGTTGCAACTTAGAGTAGCCATCGCCTTTGTGAAGAAGGAACCAGAGGAAAAACAATGGAAGGTGGATTTGCAAGAGGTCTTGGTATTGAGATGCTTACATCGACTAACTTTAAGAAGTGGAAGTCGTGTATGCAGAGCTATCTTCTAGGGGAGGACCTCTGGGAAGTTGTTGGAGGAAATGAGACAGAAGAGGTGAAGGCAACGGAAGCTGGTGACAATGGTCCGGCCGTAAGGGCGTGGAGAAAGACCAATGCCAAGGCCGAGTTCACTTTGAAGCGTGCCATTTCACCTGATCTATTTGATCACATCTTAGGGTGTGGATCAGCTGCCGAGATCTGGAGAGCCCTGGATGGGCTGTTTAATAAGAAGAATGTAGCGAGGCTGCAGTTCTTGGAGAATGAGCTGGCAAGGTCGGCTCAGGGCGATCTTTCTATCTCCACTTTCTTTCTGAAGATGAAGAACCTCTGCGCTGAGATATCAGCACTGGATCCTGATGAGCCAATTTCTGAGGCGAAGCTGAAGAGGCACATCATCCGCGGCTTGCGGAAGGAATATGTGGCCTTTGTGACGTCGGTGCAGGGATGGGCAAATCAGCCGTCTCTGTTGGAGCTGGAGAACTTGCTTTCTTCGCAAGAAAGCTTGGCAAGACAGATGGCGGGGTTGTCAGTGACTGGGGGAGATGGCGAAGTTCTCTTCTCAGGGAAGAAGAAGAAGTGGGATAAGAAGAAGAAGACCACTGGAGGCTATGGGCCTTCAACTTCTGGACAGCAGGAGAGGGGCTATCCTCCTAAGGCTGAGGAGAAGAAGAAGAAGGAAGGTCTCAAATGCTACAAATGCGGGAAGGTTGGGCACTTCAAGAAGGATTGCAGAGTGGTCACTCAAGCAGGGCATGCTGCGGAGAAGGAGGAAGCTGAGGCCAGACATATAGATGGAGGATGGGGAGGAGCCTTCTCGGCTTCTATTGGAGCTTCGGCTCCCATCAACTATTTGGAGGACTGGATCGTGGACTCGGGGTGTGGTCATCACCTCACCGGAGACGGGACCAAGCTTTCTTCTGCACAACCCTACACAGGTAACAATGCAATCATTACTGCTAATAATACCGTGCATCCAGTAGAGAAGGTGGGGGTTGTTTCTTTGGGCAGTGATAGAGGGCCACTTACTTTGAAGAGTGTCTATCATGTGCCTGGAATGAAGAAAAACCTCTTCTCCGTGACCAACGCTGTTGACGCTGGGTATCACGTTCTGTTCGGCCCAACAGAAGTGAAATTTCTACGTAATGTAGAGGCCGTGAAGGCCGAGGTCGTTCATATCGGGAGACGGGCAAAGGACTTGTTCGTTTTATCGACAAGTTCCTACGTCGACAAGATGAAGACGAATGATGGTGCCGTTATATGGCATGAGAGGTTGGGGCATGTAGGAATGGATAAGCTGAAAGCAATGGCGGTGAGAGGCCTGGTCAAGGGCCTGCCAAGTCTATCTTCCTACGGAGAAGGTCATGTTTGCGCAGGATGTCAGTTCGGAAAGTCTCATCGACTACCGTTTGACAAGTCGCAGACAAGGAGTAGTGTGCCGTTGGAGTGCATCCACGGTGACTTGATGGGACCAACTGCTACCCCAAGCCTCGGAGGCAGCAAGTATATGCTGGTGTTGATCGATGATTACACCAGATATGTCTGGGTATATTTCCTGAAGGAGAAGGCGGAGGCGTTTGCCAAGTTTGTGGAGTTCAAGGAGCTCGTGGAAGGTCGGCTGAGACTGCGGGTGAAGAAGCTGAGGACTGACAACGGAGGGGAATTCACCTCCAGTGAGTTCTCTACTTTTTGCAGGAAGGCAGGCATCCGGAGGGAGCTTACTTGTGCACATACTCCACAGCAGAACGGAGTTGCAGAGCGGAAGATCCGTCATCTGACGGAGACCTGCAAGTGTTGGTTGCATGCCAAGAGTATTCCAAAGTCCTTCTGGGCGGAGGGAATGTCTTGTGCTGCCTACGTCATCAACAGGATGCCTCTGAGCCCCATCAACATGTTGACCCGCATGAGATGATGTTCAAGGAGAAGCCAAGCGTGGCACACCTTAGGGTGTTTGGTTCCACTTGCTATGTGCATGTCCCAGATGCTCTTCGGACGAAGCTAGATGCGAAAGCAAGGAAGCTAGTCTTCGTAGGATACGATGAGCGGAAGAAAGGGTGGAAGTGCATGGACCCGGAGACGCGGAGATTTGTTGTATCTCGCGACGTTGTTTTTGATGAGGTGACATCTTATAAGGGGTCTTCTGGAGTGGAGCTACCAGAGAGCAAGGTGGAGGTGCTAGAGCAAGCAGTGGAAGATCTTCAGGTGGAGCTACCTGTGTCACCAGGTGGTCCATCTCCTTCTAGTTCCGAGACGGGGGCTTCTGGTTCAGGGAGCAGGGGGAGAAATGCTCCTAGCACGTCTGGAAGAGGAGATAGGGAAGAAGCAGCTGGAGATAATGCGGTTCAGGGGAAGGAGCTGAGGAGGTCGAAGCGAGCAATCATTGCCCCTGATCGCTATACAGGAGGAAACGCAGTGAGCTTTGTCTCATGTTTCTTCGCTGGTCCCTTGGATGAGAGGGAGCCGTCCAGCTTTGAGAAGGCCCAAGGCGTGAAGGAGTGGGATGTTGCAATGCAAGAAGAGATGGCAGCTCTTGAGAAGAATGAGACCTGGTCTCTTGTGCCCAAGCCCAAGGGCACTACTCCTGTAACATGCAAATGGGTCTACAAACTGAAGAAGAAAGCTGACGGCAGTATCGAGCGTTACAAGGCTCGTCTTGTAGCTCGGGGGTTCTCGCAGCAATACGGTGAAGACTATGAAGAGACTTTTAGTCCGGTGGCCAAAATGACTTCAGTTCGGTTCATCATTGCCTTGGCGGCGTTCAGTGGATGGGAGATTTGGCAGCTCGATGTCAAGAACGCCTTCTTGTACGGCGAGATTGACAAGGACATCTTTATGGTTCAGCCACCAGGCTTTGTGTCTGAAGATTTTTCGGAGCATGTTTGCAAGCTGAAGAAGGCCTTGTATGGGTTGAAGCAAGCGCCAAGGGCGTGGTATGGAAAGATCGCAGAATATCTCCTATTCTGTGGATTTTGTGCTTCAGACTCAGACTCAAGCTTGTTTGTCAAGAAGAGCGGGGAGCTTCAAGTCATCGTGCTGCTTTACGTCGACGATATGATCGTGACGGGGAACTCGAAGGAGGAAGTAGCTCAGCTTCGGGCTGAGCTGGCCATCAGGTTCGAGATGAAGGACTTAGGTGAGCTTCACCATTTCCTTGGACTCGAGGTGCAGAGGAAGGAAAGTGGAGTGCTAGTTTCCCAGGCTGGATATGCGGAGCGAATCGTGGAGCGATTCGGCATGAAGGAAGGGAAGTGCATCTCTACACCTCTGGAGAAGGCTATGAAGCTTCAGAAGGATGAGGGGAGGATTATGCAAGATCCGTTGGTGTTCCGAGCTCTGGTTGGGAGCTTGATCTATCTGACGATCACGAGGCCGGATATTGCATATGCAGTAGGCAGAGTGAGTCGGTATATGGCGGAGCCTCGGATAACTCATCTGTTAGCGGCCAAGAACATTCTGAAGTATGTCAAGGAGTCCTCGGACATGGGTCTCCTATACAGGAGGGATGCGGGCTTCGAAGTGCATGGATACATGGATGCTGATTACGGGGGAGATTCAGATGATCGGAAGTCGACATCTGGATTCGTCTTCATGGCGGGCTCTACGGCTATATCATGGTGCAGCAAGAAGCAGGATTCCGTATCGATCTCCACCACAGAAGCGGAATACAAGGCTTCGGCCTTGGCAGCTCAGGAAGCCATCTGGCTTAGGAGGTTGGTGGGAGACGTCCACAAAGAGGTTCGGGAGCCGACTCTGCTACGCGGTGACAACGAGAGTGCTCTCAAACTGGTAACCAATCCAGTTTGTCACGCGAGGACCAAGCATATCGAGATCGAGCAACACTTCATACGGGAGAAGGTGCTGGAGGGGTCTCTTTCGGTCGAGCATGTGCGGAGTGCGGACAATGTCGCAGACATCTTCACTAAGGCGCTGGCAAAGGGGTCGTTCACACGGCTAAGGGTGCTACTTGGGTTGGTTTCCACTTCCCACTTCAAGGGGGAGTGTTGAAATCGTTGAAGTGGAAGTGAAGGAGGCTTTTGGACCTGGGCGGTCTGGGAGGAGGTCGGGCGGTCTGGCATGACCGCACGGCCTGGCGGTCTGCCTCTGCGGTCTGGCTGGTAGTAGCCTAACTGTGGTCTTCTGGAGTGACCGCTGGTATCTGGTCCAAGGTCACGCGGGTTGTCTATAACCGTGCGGCGGGTTGTCTTCTTCAAGGCTGTGGGGGTCAGGTGTGACCGCACAGGGTGTTCCAGGTTCTCTGTTAGTTGTCGCGGACTAAGGCTCTTAGTCGCGCGGTCTCAGTTCGCGGTCTCAGGAGGAGACTGGTATGCGAGCTGGTTGCTGTTCGCGGTCTCAGGAGGAGATCGGCATACGGACAGGAGTTCGCGGGTTGGTGGCGGACTGGCTGTGTTCGCGGTCTCGAGCGAACATAGGTGGTGAATAGCTTCGGGCGGTCTGGCGATCTCTTTGGAGAGTCGCGGTCTGCTGTGAGAGTGGCGGTCTCTCATGGTGGAGAATTGAAGCTGGCGGGTTCACCAAAATGAAGCAGGAGTTATGTTGCTGATCGCGCGGGTTGACCGATCAGGTCACGCGATCTGGAGGGTGGTGATCCTATCTCATAGGGTGGTGACTGGATCAGGTCCCGTGCCTATAAATAGGAGGCCACTGTAGCAGCAAAAAGAACACACCAAGTGTAAGCTGAGTTCGCTTGTTTCCTGCGGTCTGTTTTATTCTGACCGTGCGGTCTGCTGATTGAATTCCTCTTGTGCAGCTTCTGCGGATAGTGTGGGCAGCAGCGATCACCTCTTCCTCTGAAAGTGTTCGGGCGGTCTGCGGCTTGGAGTTGTGGTGCTGGAGTTCGGGAGGTTCAACAGGTCGGAAGAAGGGTGCGGTCTGATCAGCGGATTGGTGGTGTGCTGTGATCGGCAAGGCGCTGCGGTTTGGCAGTGTGTTGAAGTCGCAGGGAGGTCGCGCGGTCTGGAGCGATCTCAAGTTATCCTCATCTACTTGTATTTCTGTTTGGTATCTGTGCTGGCGAAATCATGTCTCGCCATGCATGCCTTGCCCCGTAATGAAGTTTATGCTATCAATAAAGATCAATTGTTTGCCTAAAGTTTGTTTCTGGTTGTTTGGCTTGTATCTCTAAATTGCATAACCAATTCCTGCTTGCTCTCACAAGGTCCTTAGAAAAATTTCACAAGCTGGGCATATTCGGAGCCAGTGCCCAAAGTTTTTGAAGGAGAAAATGGAAAAGCGGCACAAAGGGAAGGAAAAGAGGAAGGTGCTAAAAGCTAAAACATGGGATGACTCCTCCTCCGTAGAATTAAGCGGGTCTACATCAAGCGAAGATGAGGAAGCAAACATGTGCCTCATGGGACATGGAAACGACGATGACGATACTAGTGTTCTTAGCGACACTGAGGTAACTCGTCCCACTTATGATGAACTTTTTAATGAATTTCTTGAAACTTGCAAAGCTTTTGATAAAAATATGAAAGATAGTATTTTATTGAATCGTGAAAATGAATCTATAATTAAAGAAAATCAAAAGCTTTCCAAAAAATTAATTGCTTTAGAAAAAAGAAAGGTTTCTTGCCAAGAGTGTGATCACTCCATTAAAATGGCAAAAGATATTGAAGACTATCTTTCTAAAGACCTCTCCAAGGCCAAAACTCTTACAAAAGAGAAGGGGGAATTAGAAAGAAAATTAGAAGCCTCTCTTTTGCAAATTAAAAATAATAAAAAAAGGTTTTGAAAATAGGTGTGTCATGCTTGCGAAAGAAAATTCATCACTTAAAGCACAAGTTCATGATCTCACCATGGCCATTAAAAAATTTGGAATATGCCAAAAATCACTGGATATGATTCTAGGGAACCAGTGCTACGATTCTAGAAAATTTGGGCTCGGATATCGAGGTGAGAGCTACCGCCCGGCGCTATCCACTAACGCCGGCGCTAGCACCTCATACAAAAATCCAGCTTTTTCTTTTACAAAATCTTTTTCTTCTGTAAATCTAATTCCTTCGAGAAAGAATAACACAAAATACCAGAAAAGGGTCTCAACCCCTTTATTTCGTATGCAAACTGTTATAGGTTAGGTCACACATCTAGTTCTTGCAGGAAAGTAAAATAAAATACTTTAAAGCAAATCTGGGTACCTCAGACTTCCACTTATTCTATGGGTGGTACCGCTTGGGTATCCAGATCTTTACTCTCATCTTCTTTCTAGATGTTCAGAAAGGCTAAGGACAATGAAGATGTGTGGTACTTGGATTCTGGATGCTCCAAGCACATGACGGGCAATAAAGCAAAGTTCCTTAGCCTAGAAAAGAAGAAGAGAGGGATCGTGACATTTGGCGATAACGGAAAAGGAAGGATCATGAGAAGTGGTATAGTTGGTAATGACTCCTTTATGATATCTAATGTTCTTTATGTAAAAGGGCTAAATCACAATCTAATTTATATTAGTCAATTATGCGATAAAGGATTAGATGTTTTATTTGAATCTTCCACTAATTTATGCAAAATATCCAATCCTACTACAAAAGATATTTTACTAATTGCACCAAGAATACATTATGTTTATATAGTTTCTTTTCATGATCTTTCTAAATCACATATAAAATGTTTTATCACTAAAAATGATGAATTAGAACTTTGGCATAGACGGCTAGGACATGTTCGCACAGAGCTTATTATAAAACTTGTCAAAAGTGATTTAATTAGAGGATTGCCTAGGTTAAATAGAACTTTATCTTCACTTTGTTCATCATGTCAAAAAGGTAAATTAACTAGATCCTCTTTTGAAAGTAAAAATTTTATTTTCTACTATAAGACCCTTGCAATTAATTCATATGGATCTCTTTGGTCCTGTTAGCATCACAATTCTTGGTGGTAGATTATATACATATGTTTAATAGATAATTTTTCAAGATATTGTTGGACATTATTTCTCTCATCCAAATCCGATACGTTTTGCGAATTTACAAAATTATGTACTCGCATTCAAAATGAAAGTGATTTAAAAATTAAATGCATTCGCTCGGATCATGTAGGAGAATTTGAAAATGAAAAATTTACATCTTTTTGTGATATGTTAGGCATTAAACATGAGTTATACGCACCACGCACACCACAGCAAAATGGTGTTGTAGAAAGAAAGAATATGACACTTCAAGAACTAGCACGCACTATGCTTTGTGAATATAAATTGCCTAAGTCCTTTTGGGCCGAAGCCGTAAATACCTCAAGTTATGTTATGAATAGAATCATGATTCGCCATCTCTTAATAGCACACCATATGAACTTTATTTTCAAAAGAAGTCTAACGTATCCTACTTCAAAGTTTTTGGTTGTAAATGTTTTATTTTGAATACTAAAGATAGCTTGGGAAAGTTTGATGAAAAATGTAATGAAGGAACTTTTCTTGGGTACTCTTCAACTAGTAAAGCTTATATAATTTTTAATAAAAAGAACTAGTAAAGTTGAAGAGACAATTAATGTAAAATTTGATGAGCTTGTTCCTTGTGTAGAAAGACTTTCTGCAGGCAAAGAGGATGATCTCTTACAACCTTTGGAGCATGGTGATGAGGAACCTTCAAAGAAGAGGAAGAGGAGACCAAGGAAGATGTTTATGTACCTCCAAGCGCCTTGAAATTTACAAAGGATCATCCACATGAGCTAATAATTGGTGAACCATCTATTGGTGTAAGAACTCGCTCTTCTCTTCATGAATCTTTTTCAAATATTTTTTTTTTCTGAAATAGAACCAAAAACCATTTCTACCGCTTTAAATGAAGAATTTTGGTTTTTGGATATTAATGAAGAGTTAGAACAATTTGAGCGACATAATGTTTGGAAATTAGTAGAAAGACCATCTAATCACCCGATTGTAGGTGTAAAATTGATTTTTAAAAATAAATTAGATGGTGAGTCTAGAGTCACTAGAAATAAGGCACGCTTAGTAGCACAAGGATATTCTAAAATCGAGGAGATAGATTTTGATAAAACTTTTGCACCCATTGCTAGATTGGAATCTATACGAATTTTTCTAGCATTTGGAAGTTTTACAAGAATAAAATTATTTCAAATGGATGTAAAAAGTACTTTTCTAAATGGGTTTGTAAAAGAAGAAGTTTATGTTGAACAACCCCCCAGTTTTATTAGTGAAAATTTCTCAATCATGTTTATAAATTAGAAAAAGAAATTTATGATTTAAAACAAGCGCCCCGTGCATGGTATGAAAGACTTACATCATTTTTATTAAAGCACGATTATATTCTGGGAAGTGCCGATAATACTCTCTTCATTAAGCACAATTATGATGATATGAATATTTTGCAAATATATGTTGATGATATAATCTTTGGATCTACTAATGAAGAGTTATGTAATGAAGTTATTTTAGTGATGAAAAATGAATTTGAAATGAGTCTAGTAGGAGAACTTTCTTATTTTCTTGGTTTTCAAATATCACAAAGAATTGATGGTATTTTTATATGTCAACTAAATATGTCTTTGATATGCTTAAATGCTTTGGTTTTGAAAACCTTAAACATGCTTCTACACCAATAAGTGCATCACTAAAATTAGGAAAAGATGAATCAGGAATTTCAATTGATCAAACTTTATATAGAGGTATGATAGGATCTCTACTTTATCTAAGTGCAATTAGACCCGATATTATGTTTGTCGTATGCTTATGTGTTCGATTTCAAGCCAATATAAAAGAAACTCATTTAAAAGCGGTAAAACGAATTTTTAGATATCTAATTGGGTCATCTAGATTGGGATTATGGTACCCGCATAATAATTCATTTACACTTCACGACTATTCCGATTCGGACTACGCCGGATGCTCACTTAATAGAAAAAGCACTAGCGGTACTTGCCATTTTCTAGGACATTCATTAGTTGCATGGTCTAGTAGGAAACAAAATTCAGTTGCACTCTCCACCACGAAGGCTGAATACATTGCACTAGGGAGTTGTTGTGCACAAGCACTATGGATGAGCCAAACTCTAGAGGACTTTGGTTTTCATCTAAAACATTTTGAATTGAAATGTGAAAACAAAAGTGTCATTGATCTTACAAATAATCCGGTACACCATTCTAGATCCAAACTTATAGATGTACGTCACCATTTCATAAGAGCTCACATTAAAAAGGAAAATGTTAGAATAAGTTTCATTGGCACAGACTCTCAACTTGCTAATATATTCACTAAACATCTTCCAGATGCAAGGTTTCAAATGTTAAGGTTGGAATTAGGAGTCTTAGACATCTTAGGATGAGTTATATAAAAAACGCTAAAGTTTTATGCAATTTGAGCAATCAAGACATCTCCAAAAATTATAAAATTTCTGCATAAGACTACTATTAAGACTCTTAATAAATATCAAAAAATAGATTTTTAAAATTCTAAAAATTTCTCTCACTGTTTGCCGCGCTAGCACTAGCGCCGGCGCTAGCGTGGGTGTTCGAATTTTCTGTTTTTTAAAATTTCTGAAAATCTATAAAAATATGTTAGTTTATATTTTCTACTTAATTTTGTATTTTCGACATTTGTTATTTTTGGTTTATTAATATTATGAAAAATCAAATACAAAATTTCAAAATTCAAAAATACAAAAATATGTTTTTTTTTCTGTTTTTTTTTCTTTCATTAAAAATTTCAAAACAATAAAAAAACTGTATGATCTTTATTGTTAATATCAAGCATGTATGAATTCTATTATTTAGAATTATTTACAATGTTAAAATTTATTCCTTCAAATTACTATGAACATTATTTTGTTTATCATGCTTTGATATATCTAATTAAGTGCATCAATTGTATTGAAACATATGTGTAGAACAAAGCTTAATATACCTCTAAATATGAGTAAATGTTTTGTGACTGAAAATGATACCTTTCACTCACTTATTTTGGTAATCTACATGTGTGTTTAAATCTAAAAATGCTTGCTTGTGTATTGTAATTATACAATGAATTAAAACTTGCATAAGTTTATTACCTACACTACATTTGAATTGCACTTAAGAAATTAAGAAAAGTGGTTGAGCTTAAAAAATTTATGTTGGTTTTGCAAAATAAGTGTATTCGGAGAATGTTGTCTCACAAAAGTGAACAAAAAATATAGAAAAATATAACTCCACCAAGTAATACTTGGAAAGAATAGTAAAGTGTCATGTGCAAACCTTAGTTTTTACACCACTTTTTCAAAAAAAAATGTGCATTAAAGTGTGTGAAAGTTAATATACTTATGTTTTATTGTGCACTTTACTCTACATATGTCTTGTATTTTGTGATTTAAATCACTTGTTAACATTGCTCAAAATACACTAATGTGCACATCATTATCTTTCATAACACATCTTCTCATGAGTATTGGATTCTAATGTCTTATCTATACTACTCTTTATATAAGAAATGCACTTGATAACCTAGCATGATCTTTACAATGTTTGGTATCTCTTAAACTTGAAATTAAGTAACATTGTAGTATAATCTCTTTTTGATATGTTCATTTCATGCTTGGTAACTTTATGTAAAACTTTGAGATTTCAAAAAGGTTAAAACATCTTTACATTTTGAACTTAAACTCATATCTATACTTATGATTTTCATGCTTACAAAAAGATGTTTCTTATAATCTTCCGATTGCTTAAAACTCTTACTTATTTATTTGAAATCTATTATATACTACGTTTAAACTCTTTATCATTACATATATTACAAAAGCTCGATCATGATTTATAATTTCTAAAGAATGAATCCTTACTTCCCTTACCCCACCTTCTTTTGATAATACCAAAAGGGGGAGATTAATTGAAGAAATCTAGAGGAGAAATCTAGAAGATTAAGGGGAGACTAATTCATGTAATTTTTCATTTAGGGTGAGTAAAACATAAATTGCATTTATGTAGGGGGCATTAAGATGGGGGAGTATGCACTATTCTCATGCTTATCATATACTACAGTTGCACTATTATCTCGCTTATCATATACAATAAACACCATTGTTGATTTCTTGCTAAGAGGATTTGTTATTATCAAAATAGGGAGATTGTTGGACGTGTGTGTCGCATCCCTTTGTTTGAGAATAACAAATCCCATATTGTATTTAATCTTGCTTGTCGTGTGTTTATAGTGTGCAAGAACTATAGGTGCAATACTCTACAGGTAGAAAGCAGCATGGAACCACATTTCTGAACGGAAGCGCTGGCGATACCGTCTAGCACTAGCGCTACCGTCTGGCGCTAGCTCCAGCTCGTGCCACAACGCCATGCCACGACGGTTACATAACTGCCTCTACATGATCGCTACCGCGGGCGCTAGGAGCTACCGCAAGCGTTAGCACTACCGTAGGCGCTAGTAGCTAACGCCTGGCGCTATCTCCAGATCGTGAACAACGCCACGCCGCGACAGTTTTTAACCATCTCTACACGAACGCTACCGCAAGCGTTAGGAGCTAGCGCAGACACTATCGACAAGCTCTATAAATTGAAGCTTTCTCTCTTATTTTGGTACATCATCCTAGAGAGAATTCCAGTGCCAAAATTCCATAGGTGTTACTCTGCCGAAAAGTCTTCTCTCACTCAAAGCTAAAGAAGATTTCTGGAGAAGGAAGTCATCACGCTGCATCCGAAGAACGATCGCTTCAACCTCGCTTTTGCTACAATGGTCCTTCATCATCAACTCCAGAAAATATCATAGAGGGAGTTTTTATTTGTATTATTTCTTTATTGTGAGTCTTTATAGGTAAAACGCCTTGTGTTGACGGCTAGGTCCTTGCGCGACTTAGGGGGAATTCGTCGCGTGTGTTGGCGACTAGGTCTAGGTGATTAGATCTAGGGGGTGCTCAAGGCCATATCTGGGGAAGGATTGGCTAGAGCGGCTTAAGGCCATATCCGGGGAAGGATAGGCTAAAGCCAACCGGTTCGTGGGGATACGAGCCGGTATAGAAAAGGAAAAGTTATTTACCTTTTTACGCCTCCGATTTTTAGCGTTATTGAAATCAAATTTATGTAAACACTTTTTTTATATGATATAATCATGTCTCTATTTGTGTTTACTTGATCTCTTTCATTTGGCTAAAATTCTAAAATTGCAAATTACATTATTTTCTTCTTTTTACTTAAATTGTTATTTTGCTATCATTAACTTTAAAAAAATTTAGTAAATTTGTTAACTTTATAAAAAGAATTTTTATTCCCTTATTCACCCCCCCTCTAAGGGCGTCTATCAATCCAACACAATTTTAATTTTATTGTTCGTTTGCGGGCTGAACGTTTGAATTGGATTTCTGATAAATTCTATGTAATTGATTTTGAAGTAAAGCAAATTATTTTCAATATACATAATAATTGGATAATTTCGCTGTGGCACATTTTTTGCTCGACGATGCATTTTTTCGCCCGAGCGAGCAGTTTTAGTCAGGGCAAGCGTTTTTCGCCCGGGAACATTTTTCGCCTGTGCACACGTTTTGCGCCCGAGCACAAGTTTAGCGCTCGGACGCATATTTTTTCTCCATGGCACGCGTTCTTTTGCTCGGTTGAGTGTTTTTCGCCCATGCACGCTTTTTTCGCAAGGGCGCACAAAGATTGTACTGGCGCGCATTTTTTTCGCACGGGCACATGTTTTTTCGCCTGGGCGTGCATTTTTTCGCTGGGGCGCAATTTTCCGCGTCTGCGGGCTTTTCACCCAGGAGTGCATATTTTCGCTCGGGAACACATTTTTCCCCCGAGCGCGTATTTTTCACTTTGGCGAGCATTTTTTCTCCTTGGCGTGCATTTTTTGCCCTGGCGCACAATTTTTGAGCGGGCACGCCTTTTGGGCTCGATCACACATTTTCTGCTCGGGCGCGCATTTTATGCCCGTGAACACATTTTGTGCTCGGGCACGCATTTTCCGCTCGTGCACATGTTTTTCACCAGTGCGAGCTTTTTGGGCATGATCGAACGTTTTGCACTCGGACGCGCGTTTTGCGCCTGACCAATCGTTTTATGTCCGGGCGCGCGTTTTTTGCTTGGACCCATATTTTTCGATTGAGACCGCATATTTCGCCTGAGCGCACATTTTTCCGACGTGCCCCTACTCTACAGATGTGGCCCTCTTCCTTATCCAGCTTTCAGTTGAGCACACGATCAACACACACGATCATGTGCATGCCTTCGGTCTTGTGCCTCAAAAGTTCAGCCATTTCGTGGGCAAACCGTCCTGGAACCATCTTCAACCATGACACAGGTAAAACACACGGTCCTGTGTCACGGATCATGTGCCAAAAAGTAAAATTTTGCCATCTTCAAGGATTTTCCGTGCTGATTAGTTTCTTCTACTGTCCTAACACCTGATTCTCGCTCCATAGTCCTGAAAAGGAGAAATCAAGTCAATAGCACATGAAAAGTACATTTTAATAATGAAAAGTTGTGATGAAAAAAAAATATAAATTTGATATAATTATATGTTCATCAACGCCATATGTACACGCCATGTACTCAGCGTTGAAGCCAGGAAAATCCTAGGCTCCAAAATTCGGATCAATGCAGCCGGAGGCTACTCGCCCAGCAGTCCAATGAGATGACTTGGCTGGCAATGACGAAGAAGCTAGAAGAGCAACAAACAGGACCCCAGGTGCTGCGGCAGGGAGGTCCCACCACGTACCCAGAAGCTCAAAGGAGTCTTCTCCTCCAAAACCACGAATGGCCGAGCTTGGTACTAGGAAGGCACTGAACATGGAGGATTCTTCTTATAAGGGGGGTGAAGCTTTAATTTTGGACAAGTGTCATTCCCGGTACCCTTGGGGGTCTATTTATAGACAAATCTTGAGGGAGGTGAAGCAGACGACTAACCCTGATCCCCTAGGAGATGATTTGAGAAAAAGCCTAGGCGGCGAGTAGGTATGACCTTCTCGCTAGGCCGGTTGACCAACTCAGACAGGTCTTCCTTCTCGCCCGGACGGCTGACCAACTCGGGCAGATCTTCCTTCTCGCCCGGACGGCTGACCAACTCAGACAGATCTTCCTTCTCGTCATTGGGGGCGAGCAAGTCCCTACTCGCACTCCTGAATCTCCTGATCCTTTTGCGTTGTCTGATACCAATGCTGACCATTGACTTTGACTCCTGCCTATGTGGCCTTTAGACGGACCCCCCCCCCCCCTCGGAGAATGAGGGTTGTACACAATCCCCGCTCTTTGCGAGCAACGTAGTTGATTGGAAAGAATCATTCAACCCGCGTTCAATGAGCTGCTTCTGGCGAGATACTGACTTACTCTACAGCCATGGGGGGTCCCTGGAGATCTATAAATAGAGGGGGATGGTCCTTCTCTGGCACACCACTTTTTCATAATTTGACGAGATGCTATCTGCCGAGGAGATGTTTGCGAAGGCCAAGTTGCTGATGAAATTGATGAAGAAGACGAGAAGTACCGATACCCGCAAGAGGAAGAGGGATCCCTCCGATCATCGCCCTAACCCACCGGGCGAGGGGGTGCCTTCGGTTGATCCTGCGCCCTCCGTAGCTGAACCGGCCTTAACTCGGCCGATCGACGAAAGGCTGGGGGACGAAGCTCCTCGAACAAACGCCGAGGATGAACCGTTGAGCGCCCGCCCGGATCTTCGCCGAGAAGGTATTTAGTGCTTTAAAGTGTTGGAATCTTGGCGCGATCTATTTGTTGATGCCGACGTTTTTTCGTAGGTGGACTTCTCGCTGGATCGAATGTGCAGATATCTCCGGTGGGAGAACGCGTAAGTATCGGGCACTTACCGCCTCCCCCAATCCTTCCCGCAGGGGTCGTCCCCGAGCAGGAACCTCTTCTCCCACCGTCTCATGTACCCAAGCACACGACAGGCGGAACCCGAATGACGTTAAAGAACTCCAGGGTTTCCCTCTCGCAGCCATCTTCCTCGTCTGGGGTCCCTCGTACTAACGCCCAAGAAGCGTCGGGTGTCCCAATTTCTGGGGGAAGGGGAGGAGGATCTTCTTCGGTAGTACCCACGTCTCAGCTTCCTCGGCGAAGCAATGCGACGTCGTCGCTGCACAATGGGCGGGGCGGTCGTTCAGGGGGTCGGCATAACTCTCCTCGGTGCTCGACTTCGCCACATCGATCTCCTCCTCGATGGAGACTCAGTCCTCGGCGATCCCTGTCTCCTCGCCGAGTTGGTTCTCCTCCTCGCCGGGATGTTCCTCGGTGATCTTCTTCTCCTCGCCACCAATCGAGGGCGGCACCTGCGCGGGTAGGTATGAATACGGTACCTTGTTGTCTTTATGTGGCTCATTTCCTAATCCGCTACCTATTTCAGCTCGTGCGATATCTCCGGGGTCGACCTTCATCGAGGCGCTAGGCCTTCCTACTCGCGAATACAGGTTGAAGATGGCCTCGGCGTATCTTGATCTTGAGATGAAGGTCGAAAGACTGATGGCCTACGAGGTTTATTAACAAATGTCTTTGATTGAAGGGCGTGTAACGAACATCGAGGGCTTTGAGCATCGGTTGGAGATGGCGGAAGGGAAGCATTATCTTATTCACGAGTTGGAGCGGCGGATGACGGACGTGGAGCACCGGTATCAGTTGTTGAAGACGGATCTCCGCGGCATCCGAGCGAGTATGGGTTCTCTCAGGACCCTTACTCGCATGGAAGAACATATTCGCCTTAGCGAGGAGCTCATGGCGAGGGCTAATGAACAGATGGGTTTTGCTCGTCAACTGGGCTTCAACGGGCGGCATGGCGCTACCTCGGACAGGCACGGCGACCCTTCTGTGAACTAGCCTTATTTATTATTGTGTATTTTAAGGACTTGATTTGAACTATCTTTGTAATAATCTGGTACTGCTCGCTGTAATCCCGAACCATGTCGGTTAGTCGCGTTTGTGTCGCTTCTATTTTTTGTATGTATTTTTTATGTTCACCGCGTCTCGTTGCCTGAATGCGAGGGGGTTATTATTCAAATCGCGTGTCTTGACAGCGCGCGGCATCGGATTTGGCGAGTAGGTAAGCAACTCGCGCGCGGTTAGGTCGCGACCCCCCCCCCCCCCTATTTCTATAAATAGGGGGGTAGGGGCCCAACATCGGCGCGTTTTTTCCGAAACCTTACGAACATAATACTAACTCGCCTTGTTTCTTTCTTGCTTCTCGATGACGCCCTCAGTGGATGTTGAAGCTCGACGCTTGAACTATGTCGAGAACTTCATCTCCAAGAAGTTTAAGAAATCTGTCACACGTCCGGAAGACTTAGAGCGATTCGTCCATCATTACTTGGTTCGAGGATTTCGGGCTTGCCTTCCCACCTCTGGCGAGCGTATCAACACCTTCGCAGAGGGGAAACTCGCCTTCCCCCTCTCACACTTCGAGATCGGCCTGCGCCTTCCTCTCTGGCCGGAATTCTGCCAGATCTTGAGATATTATGGCTGGGTTCCCGCCCAGATCAACTCGAACGGGGTAGCGATCATCATGGGCTACATGTGCTTTCTGCGCAGTGAGAAGATCGCCTTTGATCTCGACGCCTTCTGAAAAGTATTCTACATGGGCGCGACTAAGGAAGGAGTAATCTATTTCGGCAGCCATCACTGCAAAGTATCGGGGACGTCGAACAAGGTCCATCGCTGGAATGAGAAGTTCGTTTTCGTGTCTGGAAACTTCTCCGAGATACCTACTCGCCCTCAGCAGAGGCCGGCCGGGGCGATCGCCACCCCATCACTCTGGGGTAATCGCGAGGACCTCTTCCTGGCGATGAAAGATAAGAAATTCGACATCGTGTTCTGGCGCAGGAACATCGACCAACTCAAATATGTGCAGCCTGACGAGGGTAACGTTTCTCAATCGTCGTTTGGTTTGGTTCGATCTTTACCTTTTGTCTAACGTCTCTTCTCCAGGTTGCCGGCATCTACCTTCGGTGCCTCTTCCTGTGGGGGGCCAGAATCCACCTCCTCTATCTCCTTCGGCGGCCTCGACGACGATGCGCCAAGGCGAGGAGGAGGAAGGCGAGGAAGATTCCCCTCTTTCGGGACTTCCTGCCGAGTTTGGTGACACAACCGAGATCCTTCGTACCGCGGGATGGCCGGATGCGAGCGAGCTGCCTGAGGCGAAGAAGAGAAAAAGAAAGGAGGTTGCTCGGCGGGTAGCGGCGAAGCGGGCACGCGAAGAGGAAGATAGCATCCCCGAGAATCCCCAAACTTTGGGCAGGGTTCGCTGAACAGGGGCTTGGATGGCAAGCCGCTGATCTCCTGGAGTAGGGAGCGCAGTGAGGTATTCCTGAGTACTCGCCTGCCTTCGTGGAGCGAGGACGAGGTCTCGAACGACGATGTTTTTTGCGTCTTGTTCGGACTGTACGATCGCGATGATGCGAAAGTATTGCGGGAGGCTTCTCCTCGATTCCTCTCCAATCATGGGTCGCGAGCGATGTTGCGTGCCTCGGAGCTCTTCCACCAGACCGCACGGAACCTTCTCGGCGTCAAAGAGGAACTTGCCTTATATAGGAAGCTCACAATAGATGCGGAGAAGCGCGAGGAAGAGGCCTTGAAGCGCGCCAAAGCTGCCGAGGACAAGGCCGAGTCCAGCAGAGGCTTCGAGGTGACCTTGGTATTCTGCATGAGCTCGGATTGAGACTCTATCTTTTTATTCTACACATTGTAACCCCATCTCTCTCGTCTTTGTAGGAAGAGCAATTAATCGCGGCCGGGACGTTTTCGAAGCTCGAGAGTGACTTGCGGGCTAGCCAGGTCTTGCTGGAGGCGACGCAGGTTCACAATGCCGAGCTAGAGTCGGGGATGGCCGCCCATACCTCCTCGGAAGCTGGAGCTTCGCGCCGGGCTGAAGGATCTTTCATGACTTCGCAGGAACTTTCGTCGCTTCGGCGGGAGATCTCCCTTGCCGCCGGCGACTTGGTCTTTGCGAAGCTTTCAGTGGCGGGCCTGCTGGTTTCGGGAGCCGATAAGCTGACGACGGAGGAGCTTCTCTCAGATATCTTGAACGCGAGCGAGGAGGAAGACGACGAGGAGGGAAGCAAGTCGGACTCATCCGATTATGCTCCGTCGCCTAGGTGAATATTTGTATTTCTGAACGGTTTTGATGCTTCTCGCGGCTCTGCGAGTATAATTTTTTGGTAGATATCATTCTTTGATCATGGTATTTATCTTTTCAATGGATGACAACTTCTATTTTTCTTGTGATGTTGTGATGTCGCTAGGCTCATAGGCTCGCTAGGCTCATAGGCTCGCTAGGCTCGCTAGGCTCGCTAGGCTCGCTAGGCTCATAGGCTCGCTAGGCTCATAGGCTCGCTAGGCTCATAGGCTCTCTTACATGCCATTCTGATCTAGGCGACTTCGAAAGATGTCTGCCGACTATCTTACATTGCTCGCCTCTTAGTCCTTTGTAGTCGCGTAGTAGATACTCACCTTTATGGTTGCTCGCGGTTATTCTTGCGAGTTGACGCCCTGCTCGCAACCTGGTTGGTGAGAGAGATGTTGGGCACTCGATCCCTCCTGCTTTGCCGCCGGATTGTCGAGGAAGTGGCCAGGTAGGGAAGGAATTGAAGGTCGGGGGGTCCAAGGGGACACACAATCCCGATAGTCTCCATCCTACCTTCCTCATTCCTAAAGCTTGACGAATCTTCGCACTGTTTACTCACAATCAGAGGGAAATTAGAACATACCAACTCAAATGATCGGACAGGGTCGTTAGAAACGGAATGCTATGCTGCAAGCCTTTTACTCTTTAAGAATTTGCGACGCCTTTATTTAGGGGTCCCTTAAGAGGTGAAGTCGATCATCCTATCGTCGAGCTAGGAGGTCGGCGTCACGACTTCTTCCTGTTAATCTCTCCAATCGGATGAGAGGTGCAGTCGGAGGGAACCGCGGCCAACATTCAAGGGGGGAGCTGATCTCAGCCGTCAATTTAGAGGCTTGGTCTTAGGGGAACGCACTACCGAGCCACCGTCCCATCATCTGTTCTGGATCTTATGAGAATCAAGTCGGAGGCCCATTTCCCAACTTGACGTGGAGGTCGGCTTTACCCGCTCTTCCTTTTTAAAGATTTGTTGATGTGTAACAGTCCTGGCCCAAGCCTCACCGGGTCTTGCCGCCCCAGGAACTGCCGGCACCGACGGCCCAGGCCCATTCTGGGATCGGCCTGACCAAGCCCATCTCGGGTCACTGGCCCCGTCCTAGGACACTGGCGCCCCACCGGTTCAGCCTGACCACAACTGGTCAACAACAAGCCTGCAAGCCGTACACCCCAACGCCTCTCTGGCCCTGTTTCTCAGGCGCAGCGCGTTGTTGGAGGGGGGGGGGGGGGTCTCGAACCCACAACCTCCCTTGATAAGAACCTCTTCAAACAGGTCTCATCACCAACTGTTTGAAGAGGTTTTTATCAAGTGAGGTTGTGGGTTCGAGACCCCCCTCCAACAACGCGCTGCGCCTGAGAAATAGGGCCAGAGAGGCGTTGGGGTGTACGTCCTGCAGGCTTGTTGTTGACCAGTTGTGGTCAGGCTGAACCGGTGGGGCGCCAGTGTCCTAGGACGGGGCCAGTGACCCGGGATGGGCTTGGTCAGGCCGATCCCAGAATGGGCCTGGGCCGCCGGTGCCGGCAGTTCCTAGGGCGGCAAGACCCGGTGAGGCTTGGGCCAGGACTATTACAAAAAGTGCACTTTTTGTAACAGTCCTGGCCCAAGCCTCACCGGATCAGCCTGACCACAACTGGTCAACAACAAGCCTGCAGGCCGTACACCCCAAAGCCTCTCTAGCCCTGTTTCTCAGGCGTAGCGCGTTGTTGGAGGGGGGTCTCGAACCCACAACCTCCCTTGATAAGAACCTCTTCAAACAGGTCTCATCACCAACTGAGCTGCAGCTCAGTTGGTGATGAGACCTGTTTGAAGAGGTTCTTATCAAGGGAGGTTGTGGGTTCGAGACCCCCCTCCAACAACGCGCTACGCCTGAGAAACAGGGCTAGAGAGGCTTTGGGGTGTACGACCTGCAGGCTTGTTGTTGACCAGTTGTGGTCAGCTGACCCGGTGAGGCTTGGGCCAGGACTGTTACATGCTGTGATAGAAATAAGAAACTCTCGCCGTCCCGTATTTCAGGGAGGTGAGGGATTTATTTATAAATTTACAAGAGAGAGATATATACGTTCCTTCTTAGGGATAAAACCTTTTCAGGTCATCGCCGCTCCAGGTATTCCCCAATAGCTCCCCCTCATGATTCTGCAGACAATACCCTCCTGTTGCAAGTGATTCGTGGACGATGAATGGTCCCTCCCAATTTGGGTTGAGCTTTCTGACGGCTGCCGATCTACCTGCCGCGTCCACCTTCTTTAGAACTAGATCACCGGCTTGGAAGTGCTTGAGGCGAACATGTTTGTCGAAGTGCCTCGCCATTCGGCGCTTGATCTCCTCTTGTCGGGTTGAGGCTAGATCTCGGAGTTCTTCAATGTAGTCGAGGGACAGGTTTTGAGCTTCCTCATTCTCTAGGCGCCACTCTTCGTCTCCGTCTTCAGCTGCGATTACCCTAGGATTTCTGACCTCGAACTCTACTGGGATGAGAGCCTCGGACCCGTGAGAGAGTTTGAACGGGGTTTCCCCTGTGGCTGAGCTAGGAGTGGTCCTCAAAGCCCACAACACCGAGGGGAGCTACTCTGCCCAATTACCTCTTAGGTTCTCGACTTTCTTTTTCAGCAGGTTGATGATCAGCTTATTGGCGTCCTCCACTTGTCCGTTGCTCCTTGGATAATGTACTAATGCGAACCGAAGATCAGTTCTGAGTTGCCTGTAAAAATCTTCCAGCTCCAAGCTGGCGAATTGAGGACCGTTGTCGGTGACGATGGCGAGGGGGATCCCGAATCTGCAGACGATCTCTCCCCAGATGAAGTTCTTCACGATTTGAGAGGTGGTCTTGGCCAGAGCTTTGGCCTCAATCCACTTGGATAAGTAGTCAATCATGACGAGAACGAACTTCCTCTAACCACTAGCTGAGGGAAAGGGACCTATCAAATCCATCCCCCAGATAGCGAATGGCCACGGGGCAGTGATCGAGCGAAGTTGCTGGGCAGGCTGTAATTGAAGGGGGGCAAATAGTTGACACTTCTGACACTTTTTTGAAAAAGCCTCCGCATTCTTGTGGATAGTAGGCCAGAAGTAACCATGCCTCAGGATTCTCTGCTCCAAAGTGCGAGTCCCAGAATGACTTCCGCACTCTCCCGAGTGGATCTCTTCCAACACTCGAGGTACTTCATCTTCGGAGACACATCTAGCCAGAGGGCCCGAGATGGTCTTGCGATATTGCTCCCCATCCTGCAACAAATAGTACGCCGCCTTGTATCGAAACTTCCTTCGATCCCCATCCTCCGTGGGGAGCTGCCCGGTAGAGAGAAACGCTACGAACGGATCCATCCACGAGGGGCGCTGCTCGATCTCCATCATTTCTCCTTCCTCGATGGACGATCGGAACAATTCAGTGACGATCCCTCCATCCCTTGGCCCATACTTTGCCAGACGATCCGCTGCCGAGTTCTCCTCTCTCGGTACATGCTCAACGAAGAAGGATTGAAAGCCGCCAATCAATCCTTTCACCTTGACAAGATACCTTTGCAGGATGCTGTTGCGCACTTTGAACTCTCCCCGAATATGCGACGCGTCCACCATTGAATCAATGAAGGCCCTGATGTCTTGGATGCCCAGCTCCTTTGCGAGATGCAAGCCCGCTATTATGGCCTCGTACTCCTCCTGGTTATTCGTGACGGGGAAGAGGATCTCGAGGGACTGCTCGATCCTAGTTCCATGTGGGCTGACAAGAACGATGCCCACTCCCACAGAGCTCTTGCCTGAAGCTCCGTCCACGAACATCTTCCAAGGGATGGGAGTAGATGTCTCCTCTCCTGGCTCCGCCTCTACTGAGAAGTCGGCTAAGAAGTCTGCCACCGCCTGCGCTTTGATCGCCACTCGGGGCGAGAAGGAAATGTCGAACTCGCTGAGTTCTACCGACCATTTTGTCAGCCTTCCTGAATGCTCCACCCCTTCCAAGATACTTCGGAGAGGATGGTCAGTCGCGACCCGGATGGAGTGAGCTTGAAAATAAAGCCGGAGCTTCCGCGCCGACACCACCAAGGCGAAGGCAAGCTTCTCCAAGATCGGATACTTCAACTCCGCCTTCTTGAGTACCTGGCTAACGTAATAGATAGGGAGCTGCTTCTTTCTTTCTTCCCGGACCAGCACCGAGCTTACTGCTTCCACTCCTACTCCTAAGTAGATGAGTAGGTCTTCGCCTTCTTTCGGATTCTGAAGGAGAGGTGTGTGAGTCAACTGCTCCTTCAGCCAACCTTCCTGTCAGCCTTTGGACCTCTTTCATTGTCTTCGACGAGGTCATCCCCAGGATTGCCTTAACCTTATCAGGGTTTGGCTCTACCCCTTCTGGGGTGATGAGATGCCCCAGAAACTTTCCTCTTCCAGCTCCGAACATGCACTTGGCCGGATTGAGCCTCATCTTGAACTTCCTTAGCGTCGCGAAGGTCTCCACCAAATCGGCTATATGTTCCCGGACGCTCTTGCTTTTGACCAAGAGGTCGTCCACATATACCTCCAGGTTCCTCCCCTTCTGCTCTCCAAAGACGCGGTCCATCATCCGTTGGTAGGTCGCTCCTGCATTCTTTAGTCTGAATGGCATCATCTTGTAGTTGTAGCAGCCATCCCCCATGATGAAGGAAACATCGCGACAGTCGGGAGGATATATCCGGATCTGATGATATCCTGAAAATGCATCAAGGAAGCTCATTACAGAAAAACCGACGGCTGAATCAACCAGCGCGTCGATTCGAGGCAAGGGATAACAATCCTTCGGGCAGCTTTTATTCATCAAAGAGAAATCTACACACATTCTCCAGCTACGCCCGGCCTTCCTGACCATTACAACATTCGAGAAACAGCCTGGATACTGGATCTCTGAGACAAAGCCTGCATCCAGCAGCTTCTTCACTTCTTCACGGATAGGTCCGACCAACATGGTGGCGCTTGATCTCTTCTTCTGGAGGACGGGCTTGACCGTGGGGTCAAGGTTTAGATGGTGGTAGGCCACCTCAAGATCAATCCCGGGCATCTCAGCAGCACTCCAGGCAAAGATGTCGATGTTCTCTTGCAGGCACGTCACCATCTCCATCTTCTCGCTGACCTTCAGCGATCCTTCAACCTTCAGCAATCCAAGTACTCCTACTGCGGAGAGTACCTCGATTTCTTCAACCTCCTCGGACGCCTCCAGCCGGGTCGTGCCTCCCGTCACCCTCTCGAACTCCTCCGCGTCAGCCATCCAGCTGATAGTGTTGACCGAGCTAAGGTAGCACTCATGGGCGGCTCTTGGATCACTCCTGATCCTAACCTGGACATCCCCTTGGCAGTACTTGAGGCACTGATGGTAGGAGGATGGAACGGCCTTGAAGGTATTGAGAAGCGACCTTCCAAAGATGGCCTTGTAGCAACTCGAGGCGTCGACGATGATGAAATGACACTGGAGAGGGGTGCCACCGAGAGTTACAAGGAGATCTACGCCTCCCTCCACCTCTTTTTTCTCTCAAGAGAAGCCAAAGAGGGGACCATCCGGCGCCCGAACTCTTCCTGCGCCGACGCCCATCCCGTCAAACGTCTCCTTGAAGACGATGTTCACGGAACTACCAGTATCGATCAGAATTCGATCAACGGTGAAGTCCTCCATGGAAGCTTGGATCACGAGGGCATCATGGAAGGGATTCTCATTCCCTAGCATGTCCTCCTATGAGAAGGTGATCTCCTCCAACGGGGGCGGTGTCTGCGAAGTCGAAGCGATGCTTCTTCAATAAATCTGATGGAGGCTCCCTTTGTGGGAAGCTCCCAGACCTGCTCCCCCGTGGATCACTCCAACTCCTCTGCCTCCGAGGTCTCCTCGACCTCCGTGGTCGACGCGATCTTCATTACTCCTTCGGCCGACGGCTTGAACTGTCGGCGGCTCGACAGGGGCTTCATTCCTCCGCTGCTCCCCTCCTACTTCCCCTGCTGCCAACCTTCTCCTGGCTTCCCAAAAGTCTGGGCAAGCCATCGTACTATGCCCCTCCACCTGATGGAGGTCACAATAGAGGGGGATCTCCTCTACCTGCGGCCTCCTCTGCTTCCGGTTTTTCCGGCCTTGTCGATTGTCTCGTCGGGCAACCGCCATCGCTTCCTCGCTTCTCCTTTCCTGATGCCTCTCTGGCTGGTCGAAGCGTCTTCTTTTCGGGGATCTCATTCCCCGGTCTTGACGCTGAGGTCCTCTGGCCGGCCTCCAAGGTGGCCGGTTAACGGGGACTTGGTGGCGCCTCTCTTCTTCCCGACGCTCCGGGGCCACGATGAGCCTCCTCTCATCGTTTCTTCTAGGCTCCTCCTTCCTGGGCTCTTCTCTCCTTCTTTCTTCTCTGCTCCTTCTTTCTGGCTTCCGCTTCTCTGCCCTCCTGGGCTCTTCTTTTTTCCTCCTCTCGGGGGCCTTCTCTTCTTCCTCCTCATCCTCTCTGGTCACTCGGGTGATCCTGGCTAGAAAGCCATTGTTGGAAGCCTCACCCTGGACGAATTGGTTGGCCCTCTCGATGAGATTGTCGTAGGAATAGGGAGGGATCCTACCGAGTTCCAACTTGAATAGGCCTTCAAGAAGGTCGAAAGTCAGGGCCAGCTACAAGGTGCGACCATCCACTTCCTGGATGTCCAACACCTCCTCCTGGAAGCGGTCGATATAGTCCCCCACCGTTTCCTTTGCCCCTGCACCAAATGGAAAAGGGTCGTGGCCTCCTTCTTTAGCTTCTTGGTCGTGGCAAACTGCATGGTCAGCCCCCGACATAAGTCCTCGAAGAAGTAGATGGAACCTGCTGGCAATTGGTGGAACCAGTCTCGGGCTTTCCCCCGGAAGGTGATCGTGAACAGCCTACACTTGAAGGCATCGGAAATGGTTCGGATGGAGTCTACATCCTCGAACCACTGGATGTGTCGGATAGGATCATCCCTCCCCGAGTAGTAGTTCATCGCGGGATCTCTGAACCCCTCCGGCACTGGTGCAGCAATGATCTCCTCGCAGAATGGGCTCCACCCACCAATCTGGCGACGACCCTCATCTTGGAGAGTATCGCCTCCATACTCGCTAACCTGGCGAGCACCGTAGTACCTCGCCTGCTCCTCCTGCTCGCGGAATCGGGTTCCGCCTGCTCCTTGCGAGATCGACGGGTAGAACTGTGACCTCCTTGGTCGCTCCAGCTCCTCTTCATGCTCCTTCCCTGCTCGCTGAGGGTGAGCACCTTCTTCGGTCAAGATCGGACGATGAGGCGAGGTCATCGTTCCTTCCATGCGAGGTTGAAGAGCTGCTCGCATGGATCCTTCTACCCGTCGCGCGAATTACTCGAATACTGCTAACGTCACAAACTCGCTGCCACCGGCCGAGTTCCCGACTACCTCTGCATGGTCGCCAACTACCACCATCTCGCCTTTCCACCAGACTTTCCTCCTCTAGCTACGATCCACGCGCACTGCACCAAAGTGTTGAAGCCAGGAAAATCCTAGGCTCCAAAATTCGGATCAATGCAGCCGGAGGCTACTCGCTAGCAGTCCAACAAGATGACTTGGCTGGGAACGACGAAGAAGCTAGAAGAGCAACAAACAGGACCCCAGGTGCTGCGGCAGGGAGGTCCCGCCACGTACCCAGAAGCTCAAAGGAGTCTTTTCCTCCAAAACCACGAATGACCGAGCTTGGTACTAGGAAGACACTAAACAGGGAGGATTCTTCTTATAAGGGGGTGAAGCTTTAATTTTGGACAAGTGTCATTCCTAGTACCCCTAGGGGTCTATTTATAGACAAATCTTGAGGGAGGGGAAGCAGACGACTAACCCTGATCCCCTTGGAGATGATTTGAGCAAAGGCCTAGGCGGCGAGTAGGTATGACCTTCTCGCTAGGCCGATTGACCAACTCGGACAGGTCTTCCTTCTCGCCCGGACGACTGACTAACTCGGACAGATCTTCCTTCTCGCCCGGACGGCTGACCAACTCGGACAGATCTTCCTTCTCGTCATTGGGGGCAAGCAAGTCCCTACTCGCACTCCCGAATCTCCTGATCCTTTTGCGTTGTCTGATACCAATGCTGACCATTAACTTTGACTCCAGCCTATGTGGCCTTTAGATGGACCCACCCTCAGAGAATGAGGGTTGTACACTCGGGGTGTGTAAATCTTATTTTCCAGCTATATAAGGAGCAACATTCCAAAAGTCCAGATATCTTAATTTTAATTTAGAATTCTTTCTTTTATTTTATGTATTATTGTTTTAATTTATCTTAGAAAGAGAAAGCTCTTCATGTGAAGATAGTTTTGGAATTTATAAGTTTATTTTGATCATATTTTCTTATATTTTATTGTATCAATCTTTCATCATGATGAGTAACTAAAATTCTAGAGTACTTGATCATGATAAACTTTAGAATGAAATATTAATATATTGCACTTTTTGTTTTCATAAGCTCTTGAATAGAAATCTTTGATTTATAATTTGTTGATTTCATATTTTAGGCATATGTTTATCAACTTAGATTCGTACTCTAGTTGGTCGAGAGATCCGTGAATACGAGTAGATCATTTTAGGTAAAAAAGAATTGCATACACCCCTAAAGTTAGGAAGACATAATTGTTCTGGATTTGAGTTAAATCCAATATAGGGGTTCACCACATAAAGCAAGCTTAGGGTTTTCGATTATCGAAAGAGATTTCGGTTGATCATCCTAAGGTTGGATGGTAGTATTCCTCGAGGGAGGTTCTATCATATTTTAGGAACCTCCATGGTCAAGATTGTTTATTAAGATGCTTATGATTAAATTTGAGTTTTAACATTTCTTCTAGATGGATACTAGATCAAGTACTATTTTTTTCTCTTTTTTTTTCTCCTCAATTTATATTTTTCCTTTCATTTTATTTTAAATTATCCAATCATTTTATTTATATTAAATAATAGTAATTTTGTGAGTAGAAGTAATCAACAAACCCATGAAATACGGCATTTGATATTTTACTTTAAAATTCATATACTATGATACGATAGATACACTTGTCTTATCGAATTGTAATTTTGGATACACACTTTTTAGCGTATCAATGGGCAAGTTATTTTGAAGAGGAGAGAAAATATACAAACATATACAAAAGTATAAGTCTCTCCTCTCAAAAGTTTGATTTTGATTAAAATTTTGGAATGCAAAAACCATTTTCTTGACTTGTTGATGCTACTAAAGATACGATGGAAAGAATTTTTGAATAGAATACACTACCGAAGCCTCGCAAAAGTTCATCTCTGATAGAAATGAGAGTTGGAAAAACTAAAGTAGTTACAAAATGTTGAAGCTTACAAAGCTAAGAATCCTGATGTATTTGCTATGATGGCATCTGATCAAAAAGTTGTAATATGCATTAGTCTTATTGCTGAGAAAGTTGTAATGTTAAAGGAATTGCTGAGAAAGTTGTAATCAGCGTTAGTCTTTTTTGGAATTGCTGAGAAAGCTAGAATTTTTCTTTTGCTTTTTTCTTAAAGTAGGTTTGCAAATATCACGTGGAACTGCAAATATCCATATGCGAGCTGCAATTATCGTGGGGCTGCAACTATCAATTTGAGGTCTGCAAATACAATTACCCTTACAAAATTATGATATCCACCCCAATAAGTTTGCCGGGGGAAAACAAAGTGTAAAGAGTACTATGAGTCTATTTGTTCCAGCGGTAATACTCTTTTTCGATGAAATGAAAACTACGTCTGAACTTTTTGCCTGTTTGCTCCATGCGTTCCATTCTCAACGGAGCTTAAAATTCCATTCTCAGCAGAGCTTTCCAACAGTTCCTTTCCAATGCCCGTTTTCTCCTCCCACGTGTATACAAGTATATAAGTATATATATAGATATACTTATATTTACTTATATTTATACATATATATATACATATAAATATATAAGTATAAATATATTTATATATAAGTATATTATATAAGTATATACATATAAATATTCATAGATATATATATATAAGTATATATATATATAATTATATATAATTATAAGTACATAAGTATATTAGAAATATACTTATATACATAATTATATATATATATATATATACTTATATACAGGGGCTGAACTAAGAATTTAGTAGAACCCGAGCATGGTAAAAAAATGACTATTTATTAGGATTTTTATACAAAAGTTTTAAAATAATTATTTTGTGCGGCAAACAAACAAAGCATTATGATATATTAATTATAAGTATAATATAAATGAAATTATAAGTATATAATATAATATAAATGAAATTATTATAATTACTTTTATTATTAAAAGTCACCACGGTTTTACCAAACATTCCGATGCATTTTTCAGTTCGGTAAAGCTTTGATAACACTGATTTACCAAACAGATTTTTTCATTCTCACAGCTTTATTCCTACAGCTCCATTCTCATAACTCCATTTACCACTGCCACCGCATATGATTAGGCGGTTGTTATGTGCAAACCAGTTTTGGATACGTGCAAACCAATTTCTATGAGTTATTACACGCCTTTTGAGAATATGTCTTGTACATGTTTTTTTAGGAAAAGTGTTCAACACGAAAATTGTAGATCTCGTCGAGATCTACAACTTTCGTGTTGAACACTTTTCCTAAAAATACACGCACAAGACGTATTGCCGCCATGATCGTAACTATAGCGAAATTTTTGAAAATCCGCCTTGTACATGCATTTTTAGGAAAAGTAATAACTCAAAAGGCGCATAATAACTCATAGAAATTGGTTTGCACGTATCCAAAACTGATTTGCACATAACAAACGCCTATGATTATGATTTACGAGTGATTGGGCCATTAACAGTGGCAAGACAACAAAGCATGTGCCGAATATTACCGTCCGAGCCCCGGACGGTCCGCTACCAATCAACGCACGCCAGGTAAGCCAGCCCAGCTCACACGCAAAAAGTGCATTTCATTATATACGTACCTGATTTCGTCCCTAATATATATCACGGTGTGGATCAATCCCGGACACGATCCGAGGATCGGATGGAAATATTTCTGGTACCGATTACAAATCCAACCACAAATCCTGCACCAAAATTTTGCAATTGCGCGCCGTACTAATTGCTGGCAGCATTCATCATCATCAATATTAAAGACCTGTAATTTGCAACTTGCAGGTTTCGGTTTCAGACATTGTACGTCATATTTAATAATGCTACTTTATGTCTTTATTATACACTAAATGTATGATTTGAGATTTTCTAATTAATTTATTTTTTTTAGATTTTATTTATTTGGCTGAATAATAACGTTAAAATTTTGACGAATGATAATTGTATAACCCGTAATTCGTCGAGATCAGAAATGCATGAGGACAATACAGAAGACATCCCCCACCTGGGCGAGTACGGAAGATCTCCCCCACCTCGGCGAGTACAGAAGACATCCCCCACCTGAGCGAGTACAGACTTTCACCCCGTCAAAAGGCGGGAGCGGATATCTGCAGCCCATTTTAGAAGGCGGGAGCTGCTATCTGCAGTCCATTTCAGAAGGCGGCAGCAGCTATTTGCAGTCCATTTTGGATCTGCCTATAAATAGGACCCCAAGGCACAAGTAGAAGACACCTTCACCCCCTATGGTGGGCGTGTACATTGTCTGTCTCTCTTGTGTCAAGCTCAACATTGGCTTTAGGAGGGGAAGTTTTTATAGACTTCCGGGTATGTGACGGGACCTCCTCGCTACAGCATGCAGGTCTTGTTTATAGGCAGGTTGGAGTGGTTTTGTATGCTCCATAGCTTCTTTTCATCTTGTCTCACGTGAGTCGACAGCTAAACAAGTAGTCTCTGGTCACCCCCAAGTCTCGAACATAGTTGGACCGATATCCGAGTTCCAACATTTTTGGTGCGGTGAGCGGTGACTGTGACTGGAGTAAGAAACTTTAGTGCGAGACCTCACGGTGAGCCATGATGAGAAGGGAGCGAGGCGAGTACCAGGTCAGGTGTCGTACTCGCAGGTGCGAGGCGACCAGATATTCTGCTAGCAGGTGTCGTACTCGCAGGTGCGAGGCGACCAGATTTTCTTCTCGCAGGTGTTTTGCCCTCGTTTTCACCTCTTTTTAGTGCTAGCATATTTTCATACATAGTATATATCAATACTCATGGATGCTTTGGTAAAACCCATGAGTGCTAGCATATCTGTTAGTTCTTCTTCTTATTATTCATTGCATATATCAATATTGATCTTTCTATTGCAAAATTCTTAAGAGTTAGATCGAGCATCCACTCGAAGTAGTATGATATATTCAAAAGCATTTTAGGATGTGTGATCTCACTTCTCCCCTTGAAACTCCTAGTCGAGCAATGAGATGACGTCTCGGGTTCAGTGTGCCATCCTAAGTCCAAGCCTCTGCATTGCCAGCCGAGATATACTCCCCCCTTGCATGTTGGCTGATCTGCCCCTCTAGTGCCAACTCTCTTTGCCCGTGCATTAGTTACTAGGGGAGAGAATGAAACTACATTCTCAGGTACTCTAAGTGAGTTTCATGTCCTCGAGCAGAGTGTTGTCGTAGAACAGGTCACTGCATGAGCTCCTCTCCTGCATACCAACTACTTGCCCCCTCGAGTGAGTTGAAATCCTTGAGCAGAGTGATGTCGTAGATCAGGTCACAGCACGAGCTCCTCTCCTGCACACCCGCTACTTGCCCCCTTGAGTGAGTTGAAGTCCTCGAGATGTGTTGTTGTCGTAGTCCAGGTCACTGCACGACCTCCTCTCCTGCATACCAACTACTTTCCCCCTCGAGTGAGTTGAAGTCCTCGAGATGTGTTGTTGCCGTAGTCCAGGTCACTGCACGAGCTCCTCTCCTGCATACCGGTTACTTGCTCCCTCGAGTGAGTTGAAGTCCTCGAGATGTGTTGTTGCCGTAGTCCAGGTCACTGCACGAGCTCCTCTCCTGCATACCGGTTACTTGCTCCCTCGAGTGAGTTGAAGTCCTCGAGATGTGTTGTTGTCGTAGTCCACGTCACTGCACAAGCTCCTCTCCTGCATACCGGTTAGTTGCTCCCTCGAGTGAGTTGAAGTCCTCGAGACGTATGGTTGTCATAGTACAGGTCACTGCACGAGCTCCTCTCCTGCATACCAGTTACTTGCCCCCTCGAGTGAGTTGAAGTCCTCGAGATGTGTTGTTGTCGTAGTTCAGGTCACTGCATGATCCCCTCTCCTGCATACCGATTACATTCCCCTCGAGTGAGTTGAAATCCTCGAGCAGAGTGTTGTCGTAGACTGGGTCACTGCACGAGCTCCTCTCCTGCATACCAGCTACTTGTCCCCTCAAGTGAGTTGAAATCCTAGAGATGTGTTGTTGTCATAGTTCAGGTCACTACACGAGTTCCTCTCCTGCATACCAGATACTTGCCCCCTCGAGTGAGTCCTCGAGTAGAGAGTAGAAGAGTCGAGTGAGTCCTCGAGTACCAGATCTAGCGAATGGCCTGGGAGGTGCCACTTCTTCTCCACCTTTAGTTAAGCCTCACTCCTGGATGGTGTCGACTCTTCTCCACCTACAGTTGAGGCTTGCTCCTGGAAAGTGTGGACTCTTCTCCACCTCCAGTTGATCCTCGCTCCTGGAGGGTGTCGACTCTTCTCCACCTCCAGTTGAGTCTCTCTCCTGGAGGGTGTCGACTCTTCTCCACCTCCAGTTGAGCCTCGCTCCTGGAGGGTGTCCACTCTCCTCCACCTCCAGTTGTGCCTCGCTCCTGGAGGGAGTCGACTCTTATCCACCTCTAGTTGAGCCTCGCTCATAGAGGGTGTCGACTCTTCTCCACTTCCAGTTGAGCCTCGCTCCTCGAGGGTATCGACTCTTCTCCACCTCCAGCTGAGCCTCGCTCTTGGAGGGTGTCGACTCTTCTGCACCTCCAGTTGAGCCTCGCTCCTGGAGGGAGTCGACTCTTCTCCACCTCCAGTTGAGCCTCGCTCCTGGATGGTGTCGACTCTTCTACACCTCCAGACGAGCCTCGCTCATTGAGGGTGTCGACTCTTCTCCACCTCCAGTTGAGCCTCGCTCCTGGAGGGTGTCGACTCTTCAGCACCTCCAGTTGAGCCTCACTCCTGGAGAGTGACGACTCTTCTCCAGTTGAGCCTAGCTCCTGGAGGGTGTCGAATCTTCTCCACCTTCAGTTGAGCCTCGCTCCTGGAGGGTGTCGACTCTTCTCCACCTCCAGTTGAGCCTCTCTCCTGGAGGGTGTCCACTCTCCTCCACCTCCAGTAGTGCCTCGCTCCTGGAGGGAGTCGACCCTTCTCCACCTCCAGTTGAGCCTCGCTCCTCGAGGGTGTCGACTCTTCTCCACTTCCAGTTCAGCCTCGCTCCTGGAGGGTGTTGACTCTTCTGCACCTCCAGTTGAGCCTCGCCTCGGGAGGGTGTGGACTCTTCTCCACCTCTAGTTGAGCCTCGCTCTTGAAGGGTGTCGACTCTTCTGCACCTCCAGTTGAGCCTCGCTCCTGGAGGGTGTCGACTCTACTCCACCTACAGTTGAGTCTCGCTCCGGGAAGGTGTCGAATCTTCTCCACCTCCAGTTGAGCCTCGCTCCTGGAGGGTGTCGACTCTTCTCCACCTCCAGTTGAGCCTGGCTCCTGGAGGGTGTCGACTCTGCTCCAACTCCAGTTTAGCCTCGCTCATAGAGGGTGTCGACTCTTCTCCACTTCCAGTTGAGCCTCGCTCCTCGAGGGTATCGACTCTTCTCCACCTCCAGCTGAGCCTCGCTCTTGGAGGGTGTCGACTCTTCTGCACCTCCAGTTGAGCCTCGCTCCTGGAGGGTGTCGACTCTTCTCCACCTACAGTTGAGTCTCGCTCCGGGAAGTTGTCGAATCTTCCCCACCTCCAGTTGAGCCTCGCTCCTGGAGGGTGTCGACTCTTCTCCACCTCCAGTTGAGCCTGGCTCCTGGAGGGTGTTGACTCTGCTCCACCTCCAGTTCAGCCTCGCTCCTAGAGGGTGTCGACTCTTCTCCACTTCCAGTTGAGCCTCGCTCCTCGAGGGTATCGACTCTTCTCCACCTCCAGCAGAGCCTCGCTCCTGGAGGGTGTCGACTCTTCTCCACCTCCAGTTGAGCCTCGCTCCTGGAGGGTGTCGACTCTGCTCCACCTCCAGTTGAGCCTCGCTCTTGGACGGTGTCGACTCTCCTCCACCTCTAGTTGAGCGTCGCTCCTGGAGGGAGTCGACTCTTCTCCACCTCAAGTTGATCCTCTCTCCTCGAGGGTGTCGACTCTTCTGCACCTCCAGTTGAGCCTCGCTCCTGGAGGGTATCGAATCATCTCCACCTACAGTTCAGCGATGCTCCTGGAGGGTGTCGACTCTTCTCCACCTCTAGTTGAGTCTCGCTCCTAGAGGGTGTCTACTCTTCTGCACTTCCAGTTGAGCCTCGCTCCTGGAGGGTCTCGAATCTTCTCCATTTCCAGTTGAGCCTAGCTCCTGGAGGGTGTCGAATCTTCTCCACCTCCAGTTGAGCCTCGCTCCTGGAGGGTGTCGACTCTTCTGCACCTCCAGTTGAGCCTCGCTCCTGGAGGGTGTCCACTCTCCTCCACCTCCAGTTGTGCATCGCTCCTGGAGGGAGTCGACTCTTCTCGACCTCTATTTGAGCCTCGCTCCTGGAGGGTGTCGAATCTTCTCCACGTCCAGTTGAGCCTCACTACTTGAGGGTGTCGACTCTTCTGCACCTCCAGTTGAGCCTCGCTTCTGGAGGGTGTCAACTCTTCTCCACCTCCAGTTGAGCCTCGCTCCTGCAGGGTGTCGACTCTTCTCCACCTCCAGTTGAGCCTCCCTCCTGGAGGGTGTCGACTCTGCTCCACCTCCAGTTGAGCCTCGATCCTGGATGCTGTCAACTCTCCTCCACCTCCAGTTGAGCCTCTCTCCTGGAGGGAGTCGACTCTTCTCCACCTCCAGTTTAGCCTCGCTCCTGGAGGGTGTCGACTCTTCTACACCTCCAGTTGAGCCTTGCTCATGGAGGGTATCGACTCTTCTTCACCTCCAGTTGAGCCTCGCTCCTGGAGGGTGTCGAATCTTCTGCACCTCCAGTTGAGCCTCGCTCCTGGAGGGTGTCGACTCTTCTCCACCTCCAGTTGAGTCTCGCTCCTGGAAGGTGTCGAATCTTCTCCACCTCCAGTTGAGCCTCGGTCTTGGAGGGTGTCGACTCTTCTCTACCTCCAGTTGAGCCTGGCTCCTGGAGGGTGTCGACTCTGCTCCACCTCCAGTTGAGCCTCGCTCCTGGAGGGTGTCAACTCTTCTCCACCTCCAGTTGAGCCTCGCTCCTGGAGGGTGTCGACTCTTCTCCACCTCCCGCTGAGCCTCGCTCCTGGAGGGTGTCGACTCTTCTCCACCTCCAGTTGAGCCTCGCTCCTGGAGGGTGTCGACTCTGCTCCACCTCCAGTTGAGCCTCACTCATGGACGGTGTCGACACTCCTCCACCTCTAGTTGAGCCTCGCTCCTGGAGGGAGTTGACTCTTCTCCACCTCCAGTTGAGCCTCTCTCCTCGAGGGTGTCGACTCTTCTGCACCTCCAGTTGAGCCTCGCTCCTGGAGGGTATCGAATCATCTCCACCTCCAGTTGAGCGACACTCCTGGAGGGTGTCGACTCTTCTGCACCTCCAGTTGATCCTCTCTCCTAGAGGGTGTCGACTCTTCTCCACCTCCAGTTGAGCCTCGCTCCTGGAGGGTGTCGAATCTTCTTCACCTTCAGTTGAGCCTCGCTCATGGAGGGTGTCGACTCTTCTCCACCTCAAGTTGAGCCTCGCTTCTGGAGGGTGTTGACTCTGCTCCACCTCCAGTTGAGGCTCGCTCCTGGAGGGTGTCGACTCTTATCCACCTCCAGTTGAGCCTCGCTCCTAGAGGGTGTCGACTCTTCTCCACCTCGAGTTGAGCCTCGCTCCTGGAGGGTCTCGACTCTTCTCCACCTCCAGTTGAGCCTCGCTCCTAGAGGGTGTCGACTCTTCTCCACCTCTAGTTGAGCCTTGCTCCTCGAGGGAGCCGACTCTTCTGCATGTCCAGTTGAGCCTCGCTCCTGGAGGGTGTCGACTATTCTCTACCTCTAGGTGAGCCTCACTCCTGGAGGGTGTCGACTCTTCTCCACCTCCAGGTGATCCTTGCTCCTGGAGGGTGTCGACTCTTCTCCACCACCAGTTGAGCCTCGCTCCTGGAGGGTGTCGACTCTTCTCCACTTCCAGTTGAGCCTCGCTCCTGGAGGGTGTCTGTGCAACCCCAGTATTCGACAGGAGGTGAGCAGAGGCCAAGTAAACCAGGATCAAGAGGAATAGGCGAGGCGAGCCGGGCGAGCTGGAACCTCGCGGCCACCCACAGGAAGGCGGGCGAGCCGACCTCCCAGGGGCCGCTCGCAGGAGAGCGATCGAGCCAAGCTAGGGGGGCCCTGAGGGGTGGTATGCCCAGCAAGGGTCCAGGGGTGTCTTTACCTGGATACCCATCGTGGGCTGTCAATAGCCCCTCAGAACAGCGGAGTTTGGCTGTTGGCAGACCATTCTGGACTGCGTATAATAAAAGTGTAAGGCGGAATCCCACTATTAGCAGACCAGACTTGAAAAACTATAAATAGACCTTGAACGGCACCTTGGGAGAGGATTCCAATCTTAGTTCTCTGAGCTTCTTCCTCCCTATGTTATCTTGTCTTAGCTCTCAGGCTCTCCAAGGTGCCCAGTCTCAGCTTTGGCTTGGGAGGGGAAGCGCTCAAAGAACTTCCGGGTGTGTGGTGGGATCTCCTCGCTGCGACCAAGGGTCTGTGTCTAGTTTCGAGTCTCCGGTACGTTCCTTCTAGGGAGCCAGTAAGTGCTAGCTGCCCCTCAACTCGTTGAGGGATCGAGCTCCACAAGAGACCGAGAAATCGGTTTCAACTGTGTCGACTCTGCTCCACCTCCAGTTGAGCCTCGCTCCTGGATGGTGTCGACTCTCCTCCACCTCCAGTTGAGCCTCGCTCCTGGAGGGAGTCGACTCTTCTCCACCTCCAGTTGAGTCTCGCTCCTAGAGGGCGTCGACTCTTCTCCACCTCCAGTTGAGCCTCGCTCTTGGAGGGTGTCGACTCTTCTCCACCTCTAGTTGAGCCTCGCTCCTGGAGGGTATCGACTCTTCTGCACCTCCAGTTGAGCCTCACTCATGGAGGGTGTCGACTCTTCTCCAACTCCAGTTTAGCCTTGCTCCTGGAAGGTGTCGAATCTTCTCCACCTATAGTTGAGCCTCGCTCCTGGAGGGTGTCGACTCTTCTCCACCTCCAGTTGAGCCTCGCTCCTGGAGGGTGTCGACTCTGCTCCACCTCCAGTTGAGACTAGCTCCTGGAGGGTGTCGACTCTTCTCTGCCTCCAGTTGATGTTGGATCTGTAGGCGCCCTTAGAGGGGGGGGGGGGGGGGGGGTAAATAAGGGTGTTGGGAAAAACCCTTTGATTTAACTTAACAAATTACCTAAAAGTGATTTTACTGCTTAGGATTGAATTACCCAGTGTATAGTGAGGGTAATCTGGTCATTAGATGTCTTAGGATGTTACACTCAACTTTGGGTGTCAAGACCATATCAAGAGAAGCATAATTTGGACAAAGTTAATGTTTGTGTCGAATAGAATTCGACACAACTTCGAATTATTGTTGATGCTACTCTGACTAGAAGTCCAAGTGGTTCACCCTTTTGTTGAAGTAATTCAAGTCGACGTCGCGTCGAATAGATATCGACGTAGAGGCCATGGATAAGGTCAAAGTATTCTGAGAAGTCGACGCAGCTCTACTTCAACTCAGAGCAGAAGGAAGTATCTGTCGAAGCCATTCAAAGTCGACGCAACGTCGACTTCATCTCGATGCAGATAATGAAGTTCAGAGCCAAGCCATCAACTCGACGGTCACATCGATTGTATATCGACGCATCGTCGACTAGCAGAGTTCAATCAGAGCAAGGATGAATTCGAAGCTGCTCGTACAAGAACTCGAAGGTGCGTCGATAAGAGAGGAAGAGAAATCGACGTTACGTCGAATACAGTCTGAAAAGGGAAACATTTTCAGCTGTCATTTTGGTCCTTCTCTCTTGGCCCACCTCTCTCAAGACCGTTCTCAAACGACACATTAATTGCCTGAAATAGAAAGAAGGATTAAAGAAGACAAAAAGCTTTCTTGGAAACAAGCTTAGTGCTGGTGGATGGGTCGGGAATTAAAGAAGAAAGGAAGGATTTATTGTCCAGATAAATATACCCATTCAAGACTTACCTGAAAGGGAAACAGATTCAAATTTAATAGAAGGACAATAAAAGGCAACAGAAGAAAGAGAAATGCAAGGCACTTATCACAATCAACCATACTGTTATATTGAGGCACTGCTCTTCTTCCTCTCTCCCAGGAACCCTAATAGACAACATACATGAAAGAAAAAAAAGGATATACTCTGCTCAGTGTCAACAACTGCTGCTTCTTCATCAAAATCATATAGCAGCAGTTCTATCTTAAGAGCAGGAAGCAGAAGGATCAAAAGCTTAATAGTCCTAGCAATCATCACTATCAAAAGCTAGGGTTAATCATATACAGATCCTGAAGAGCACTCAAACAACAACTTAGGATTGTTGTTACAGAAATCTGAAAGACATATTTCTGAATCTTTCCTCTCCCTCCTTCTTTTTCCTTCATTCTTCCAACTGTAAAAGAGTTTAATTAATCCCTCTTCAAAGGATTCAGTGGTTCAAGATCTCCTAATAAAAAGATCTGGTGGTTCAAGATCTTCTTATCAAAAGATATGGTGGTTCATGATCTCCTTGTCAAAATATCAGTGGTTCTAAGAGTCTCCTTACCAAAAGACCCAGGCACAGTGGTGCATCCCTACCAGGTGGTAGAAGAGGGGAGTACCCACATTTTGGGGAACCTCTATAAAAATTCTTTGTGTCTTCTATATTATTTTTCTGTGTTGTCCCTCATAGATTAGATTTAAATTACCGTCTTTTATTTCATTACTTAACTGCAGCTATTTTATTCTGGGATATATCTTGGTGAAGCATAATACTTAGGTTTATTGTATTTGCACAACTAGAATAGGAATATTTTTAAATCTCTATTCACCCCCCCTCTAGAGGATTCTCAGAGGCACTCTATGCACTTTCAAAGAGTTTTAAGAACTTATATTATATTTTAGAATACTTGAAATAATAAGAGATCAAAATAGTGATTTTGAATAAAGATCTAAATTGTTTTATAATGAAGGAGAGAATAATAAACAATTTAGAGAAATGAAGATCAAATCAATTTTATTACACAAATAGAGACATGATTATTGTTGAAACCAGTTTCCCAGCTTCAGCGTTCAAAAATAGGGGTAGGCAGCTTGCCCTTACTTATCTCAGGTAAAGTCGAACGACTAGTCACTTAGAGCCTAAGAACCTCTCTACTGGTGGATTCAGGTGAAAACAGACCCCGCGAGCTGCAGCGAGGAGGTCCCGCCACTAACCCGAAAGATCCGAAGATCTTCCCCTCCCAAGCCAATGCTGAGCCTGGGCACCTCGGAGAGCACTCGCAACACCTGACCGTTGGCCTAAAGGACTTGGCGAATGGAAGACAGGGTCACTAGCTAACCGAACACACTAAGGGGGGTGGGGGTAAGGAGATGCCAACCCTCCCCAAGGTGCCCATGGGGGTCTATTTATAGAATTCCTGGAAATGGTCTGCGGATAGCGCAGTCCTGCTGTTTGAAAATACTATTCGCACCCCTGCGAAAACATCCGGGCAGGTGAAGAGAGAGGTGAGAAGGGTCTTTACCCAAAAATAGGGGGAGCGAGTGGGCACTACTCCCACTCGCGCGCAGGGGAAAGAGGAGAGGGGAGCGGGTGCTCACCCCACTCGCCCGCAAGGGGGCGAGTGGGCACTCGCCCTTATGGAGTGCTCCCCACTCGCCCCCAAGGGGCGAGTGGGCACTCCCCCACTCGCCCCCAAGGGGCGAGTGGGCACTCCCCCACTCGCCCCCATGGGGCGAGTGGGCGTTCCCCCACTCGTCCCTAAGGGGCGAGTGGGCGCTTCCCCACTCGCCCCAACGGGCGAGTGGGTGCTCCCCTTTCAGTCCTGCCACACCCTTTTCCTCTCGTCCAGATCCGTTTGTGCCTTGGCTGATTTCGGGCGCTCCCGAGCGGGTACTTTCCTTGTTCACCTTGATCTGCCTGAGTCCGGGCTAATCAGACCAGCTCGGCAAATATGGGGGTTGTACAATTATTATTAAAATTGATTACAAAATTCGATTTCAATGACGCTAGAAATCAAGGTGAAATATGAAAGACTTTTTCCGTTTTCTATACCGACTCGTATCCCCACGAACTGGTTGGCTTTAGCCGATCCTTCCCCGGATACGACCTTAAGCCACTCTAGCCAATCCTTCCCCGGATATAGCCTCGAGCACCCCCTAGATCTACACCCTAGACCTAGTCGCCAATACGAGGCGAATTTCTGCCCTAAGTCCTACCCATACCTAGTCGCCAACACGAGGCGAATTCACTAAACGATTACAAGTAAAGATGTGAAATAAATAACAACAATATACAAAATACCTATATGGATCTCTTGGAGAAGTAGACGAAGACCCGCAGAGTATGATCATAGTCGATGCGGTCTTTCGTCACGATGATGACGCGTGTTGAAATCTTCTCCACGGATCTCCTTAAGCCAACATGGATTTGTGGGAGTATCTCTCTGAACCTTCCTCTATATGATGTGGCACGAAGCTCTAGAATTTGGGAGTGGGAGAGGAATGAAGAAGACGGATCCAATGGGTCCTTTTTATAGCCTTGGATCTAACGCTGCCGCCGGCGCTATCCCAGATCAGGCAATATTCTCCGCGTGAGAATCCTTCATTTTAAGCAAGTCGGTCGCCTTCCTCTTGTGCTTTGCGCTACCGCCTGCGCTAGTAGATACCGCCCGCGCTAGCTGCTACCGCCTGCGTTAAATGCTATCGTCTGGCGCTAGCACCTTCTATAACTTCTCCCGAAATTGTCTCAAATTAGAGCTAGCGCCGGCTCTACCGGGCATGTTGGAATTTTGGCTTCAAATTTGGGCACAACCTTCTTATGTTATCCCTGAGTCATGTGGACTTGTTTTCCTGCACACTTAAACACACAAGATCAAATACACATAGGATTTGTTATTCTCAAACCTAGGAGATGCGGAAGACCATGTTCCAACAAACTCCCCTTTTGATAATAACAAATCATTAATGAAAAATCAGAGCATTAATATATAAGCATGATGACACTTACTTGTGTGTGTGTGAAAGTGATGACTTAGGATAATTTGTCGATTTTGGTATTTAGAATTGCTCCCCCTAAATACATGATCCCCCTATGTGAATGCTCCCCTAATATGTAAGTTATCATCTTAATCATTAGTCGTGTTAGTTTTTACCATTTGATAGTGATTTATATTTATCATGTTAGTTCTCCCTCTTTTGTTATTAGTAAAAGTGGGCAAGGAAGCAAGAGACATAAAAAGGATTTTTGATAATAAGATAAGGCATGATCGAGTTTTTTAGAGGAAATGAAATGATAAGGAGTTTTAATCATAAAAACAATTTTTATAGAAATAAATCAGAGTTTTTAGCATAAATATTTTCATAGAAATAGATCAGAGTTTTTAGCATAAAGATGAACAATATAACATTTGCCAAGTAATCAATATTATCATGTTAGTTCTCCCCATTTATATAAGAGTTTTAAGCATAGAAAGGTAATGATTTCCAAGTAACCAATCTACCCAGACAATATGTCTGCACTCTAGCCCCGTACTAAGTGACGGATGGTCATGAGGAGCTGCATGCATGCCGTAGGTTGGGGTGTTAGTCCCATATGCAAACACTAGAAAAATACTCAACCTAGCACTCTTTCCCCCCAGTGCCTCGCAAGGCCCTACTGGAACCCTCCCCGGTTAAGGACAAGACATGATTTAGAGGTCAGGTTATCTAATGTCTACAACCCTACGCCCTCGCTATGGTGAGATGTGAAATTATGGGATAATAATCATTGGAAACATTAAGCATTTGAATCTAATGATAAGTTCATAGCCTATGAGTGTATATTTGTATTTGAATTTTTTTGAAAAAACTCTCATAGCTATTTTGAAATCCATTAATGAATCATAGTTTTTAGCATAAAAGTGATATTCGTGTCAGAACAACCAATATAAATTCTACCAAACAAGTCTACCATTTGTTGAAAAGGGAATTTTGAGATTTAAGACTTTGATATAAGCATGAAAGCGCAAGGTAAAAAATACATGGTGATGATGCGTAAGACTTATAAAAATACAAGAAACATCTTTTTGTAAACATGACGATTCATAAGAAGATATACGAGTTAAATTCCAAAAATGAAGATGTTTTTGTAAATCAATTTGCATCTAAAATCTTTAAGTTTGACAATAAAGTAACCAAGCATGAAATAATGTTTTCAAAAAGAGATTACTACAACGTTATATTAATTCACAAATTCAAAACATACAAAATATTGTAGAGAGCATGCTAGGTTATCTAGTGCATTTATATATATAAAGAGCAGTATGGAACTTAGCATTAGGATCCAATACTCATGAGAAGAAGTGTTATGGAAGATAATGAAGTGCACATAAGTATATTTTGAATAGAGTAAACAAATGATTTAATCAAAAATACAAGACATATGTAGAGTAAAGTGCACAATAAAATACAAATAATTTTACTTCCACACACTTCATTGCACATAGAAAAAAATGTACAACTACCAAGGTGCTTTGCACACACAATGCTCATTAAGACTTATCAGTGTGCAAAGTAGTGCTTGGGGGATCACACACTTTATTTTTCAATATATATATATATATATTGTGATCTAGTGTACTTAAGAATAAATGGTATAAAAATGACGGTTTGCACAAGACAATTTACTATTCTTTCCAAGGTGCTCAACCTCACAACGCTTATTAAGACTTATCAGGAGGTTCAAGTAGTGCTTGGTGGAGTTATCTTTGTCAATTTATTTCATGATTATTTTTTGTACAACTTCCGAATACACTTGTTTTGCAAACCAATGTAATTTGAAAGGACAACCACTTTTCCTAAATATTAAGAGTGCAAATAAAGGTGGTGTAGGTAAGATACTTGTGCAAAATTTAATTCATTGTGCAGTTACAATTCACAAGCAAGCATTCTTAGATTAAAAACACAAGTAGACTTTGCCAAAATAAGTGAGTGAATAAAAATCATTATCAACCATAAAACATTTACTCATACTTAGAGGCATGCTAAGCTTAGTTATACATAACTTTTACATTACAATTGGTGCACATATGAGTAGATATATCAAAGCATGATAAAAAACAATATTCAAAGTAGTTTGAAAAGAGGAATTGTAATATTGTAGACAGTCTAAATGATGGATTAAATCATGCTTGATTTTCAAAATAAAGTCCATACAATATTTTTGATATTTTGAAAAATAATTTTGATTTAAAGTTTGAACTCTTAAGATTGATCTTGGACTTCCCGAGATCTACCCTGTGAGGGGTTCGCCCAGTACTATGAGATGTGATGGGATGGTAGCTCAAATCTCCCTTTCGTAAGATATATGTAAATAGAAAAGTTTAAGTTCAAAAAATGATTTTTGATAATTCTTTGTTTTATATTTTAGTATTTGATTTTGCATATAGAAATAGAAATTAAACAAGTAAACAAAGAATCGAAGAGAATAATTTTTTTTTTGCAATTTTGTCGACTCTTCTCCACCCCCAGTTGAGCCTCACTCCTGGAGGGTGTCGACTCTTCTCCACCTCCAATTGAGCCTCGCTCCTGGAGGGTGTCGACTCTGCTTAACCTCCAGTTGAGCCTCGCTCTTGGACGGTGTCGACTCTCCTCCACCTATAGTTGAGCCTCGCTCCTCGAGGGAGTCACCTCTTCTTCACCTCCAGTTGAGCCTCGCTCCTTGAGGGTGTCGACTCTTCTCCACCTCCAGTTGAGCCTCGCTCCTCGAGGGTGTCTACTCTTCTCCACCTCCAGTTGAGCCTCGCTCCTGGAGGGTGTCGACTCTGCTCCACCTCCAGCTGAGCCTCGCTCCTGGACGGTGTCGACTCTCCTCCACCTCCAGTTGAGCCTCGCTCCTAGAGGGAGTCGACTCTTCTCCACCTCAAGAGGAGCCTCGCTTCTGGAGGGTGTCGAATCTTCTCCACCTCCAGTTGAGCCTCGCTCCTGGAGGGTGTAGACTCTGCTCAACCTCCAGTTGAGCCTCGCTCTTGGATGGTGTCGACTCTCCTCCACCTCCAGTTATGCCTCTCTCCGGGAGGGAATCGACTCTTCTGCACCGCCAGTTAAGCCTCACTACTGGAGGGTGTCGACACTTCTCCACCTCCAGTTGAGCCTTGCTCCTGGAGGGTGTCGACTCTTCTCCACCTCCAGTTGAGCCTCACTCCTGGAGGGTGTCGATTCTTCTTCACCTCCAGTTGAGCCACGCTCCTGGAGGGTGTCGACTCTTCTCCACCTCTAGTTGAGCCTCGCTTTTGGAGAGTGTCGACTCTTCTCCACCGCCAGTTGAGCCTCGCTCCTAGAGGGTCTCGACTCTTCTCCACCTCCAGTTGAGCCACGCTCCTGGAGGGTGTCGACTCTTCTCCACCTTCAGTTGAGCCTCGCTCCTGGAGGGTGTCGACTCTGCTCCACCTCCAGTTGAGCCTCGCTCCTGGAGGGAGTCGACTCTTCTCCACCTCAAGTTGAGCCTCGCTCCTGGAGGGTGTCGACTCTTCTCCACCTCCAGTTGAGACTCGCTCCTGGAGGGTGTCGACTCTTCTCCACCTCCAGTTGAGCCTCGCTCCTGGAGGGTGTCGACTCTCCACCTCCAGTTGAGCCTCGCTCCTGGAGGGTGTCGACTCTTCTCCACCTCCAGTTGAGCCTCCCTCTTGGACGGTGTCGACTCTCCTCCACCTCCAGTTGTTCCTTGCTCCTAGAGGGAGTCGACTCTACTCCACCTCTAGTTGAGCCTCGCTCCTGGAGGGTGTCGACTCTTCTTCACCTCGAGTTGAGCCTCGCTCATGGAGGGTGTCGACTCTGCTCAACCTCCAGTTGAGCCTCGCTCTTGAACGGTGTCGACTCTCCTCCACCTCAGTTTGAACCTCGCTCCTGGAGGGAGTCGACTTTTCTCCACCTCTAGTTGAGCCTCCCTCCTGGAGGGTGTCGACTCTTCTCCACCTCCAGTTGAGCCTCGCTCCTAGAGGGTGTCGACTCTTCTCCACCTCCAGTTGAGCCTAGCTCTTGGAGGGTGTCGACTCTGCTCCACCTCCAGTTGAGCTTCGCTCCTGGACGGTGTCGACTCTCCTCCACCTCCAGTTGAGCCTCGCTCCTAGAGGGTGTCGACTCTTCTCCACCTCCAGTGGAGCCTCGCTCTTGGAGGGAGTCGTCTCTTCTCCAGCTCCAGTTGAGCCTCGCTCCTGGAGGGTGTCGAATGTTCTCCACCTCCAGTTGAGCCTCGCTCCTGGAGAGTGTCGACTCTTCACCACCTCCAGTTGAGGCTCGCTCCTGGAGGGTGTCGACTCTGCTCTACCTCCAGTTGAGGCTCACCCCTGGACGGTGTCGACTCTCCTCCACCTCAAGTTTAGCCTCGCTCCTGGAGGGTGTCGACTCTTATCCACTTCCAGTTGAGCCTCGCTCCTGGAGGGTGTCGACTCTTCTCCACCTCTAGTTGAGCTCGCTCGTCTAGCGAATGGCCTGGACGGTGTCGACTCTCCTCCACCTCCAGTTGAGCCTCGCTCCTGGAGGGATTCGACTCTTCTCCACCTCCAGTTGAGCCTCGCTTCTGAAGGGTGTCGACTCTTCTCCACCTCTAGTTGATCCTCGCTCCTGGAGGGTGTCGACTCTTCTCCACCTCCAGTTGAGCCACTTGGTGAAGTAGTCGATGGCTAGGATGATGAACTTCCTCTATCCAGATGCTAGAGGTAGGGGGCTGAGGAGATAGATTCCCCATTGTGCAAATGGCCACGCACTTTGGAGTGTGGAGAGCGCGACTGGGGGCTGATGAGGTACGTTTGCGTGCAGCTGACAGCTCCTGCACTTTTGGACTAGCTCGGTCGCGTCCTTCTTCATTGTTGACTAATAAAAACCTTGGCGTAGTATCTTATGGGCCAAATCTTTCCCGCCTAGGTGTTCTCCACAGATTCCCCTGTGTACTTCTCTTAGGGCGTAGTCCGTCTCGCCCGCCGGTAGGCACTTTAGATAGGGCCCTGAGAATGCCCATTTGTAAAGCTCCCCGTACACGATGGAGAATGATGTCGCTCGTATCCATAATCTTTGTGCTTCTAGACGGCCCTCAGGGAGGTTCCCGTGTTCAAGGTAGGCTCGCAGTGGGGTCATTCAGGATGACTCTTCCTGGTGGATGGTCGCGATTTCCCATGGCCCTTGAATACTTGGAACCACGATCTCTTCCACTCGGCGTCTTCGGGATTGGTAGCTGGTGGGTGAAGTTGCAAGCTTAGATAGAGCATCTGTTCTAGAATTCTGCTCTCGGGGGATTGCATGATTTGGTATGACGGGATCTTCTGAAGGAATAATCTTGTGAGCACGAGATATTTCGCCATCTAGTCATTCTTGGCCTCGTAGTTTCCCTCAACTTGCGAGACTACGAGTTGGGAGTCTACGTAAATCGTCAGGTTCTCTTCTTTGGCCAGCCGGAGGCCGGCGATCAGTACCTCGTATTCCGCGATGTTGTTGGTCGCGGGGAATTTTAACATGAGGTCATAATCTAAGGTAATCTCATCGGGACTTATGAGGAGCAATCCTTCTCCGGCCCCTTCAGATCCTGAAGCGTCGTCGACGTAGAGAGTCCAGCGGAGGCTAGTGGTGTCTTTGACAAGAGTTGCTTCTGGTGGGATGTTGTACTCTACAACAAAGTTGGCGAGCACTTGCGACTTGATGTCTGGCCGGGGAAGGAATTGGATGACAAACTCACCGAGCTCTACGACCCATTTTACTAGCCTCCCTGAGACTTCTGGTTTCTGGAGGATTGTTCGTAGCGGGAGCTGAGTCAATACTTTTACTGTATGAGCCTGGAAGTAGGGCCGAAGCTTTCTCGCCCAGAAGAAGAGAGCCAAGGCTGTCTTGTCTGCTGCCGGATACCTGGTTTCGGTGTCGGTGAGGACTTTGCTGAGGTAGTAGACTGGTCGTTGCACCCCTCCTTCATCTTTCACAAGCACCGAGCTGAGAGCCATAGGCGAAACTGCCAAGTATAAGAATAGAGTTTCTCCGGGGACGGGCTTTGACAGAAGCGGTGGTGAGGACATGTATTGTTTGAGAAGTTCGAAGGCCGCCTGGCACTCGTCAGTCCATTGGAACCCAGAGTGGCGTGTACCCTAATGAATTTTGAAGAAAGGGAGATACTTGTCTCCCGTCTGTGACAATAAACGAGATAACGTTGCTATCCTCCCGTCATGCATTGCACTTCCTTAATTGAACGAGGTGTCGACATGTCCTCCACCGCCTTGATCTTTTCAGGGTTGGCCTCAATTCCCCGATGGGTTACCATGAAACCCAGGAACTTTCCTGCTGTCACACCAAACGCGCATTTGCTGGGGTTGAGCCGCATCTGGAAGCGACGAAGAAGCTGAAAGCACTTTCCCAAGTCTCTCAAATGGTCGCAACACGGTGGACGCACTTCACCAGCATGTCGTCCACGTATACCTCCATCATTTCTCCGATGAGGTTCTTGAATACCATGTTCATCAGCCTTTGGTAGTTAGCTCCGACATTTTTAAGGCCGAACGACATCACCTTATAGCAGTAGACTCCTTTGTCGGTGCGGAAGGCGGTGTGCTCCTCATTTGCGGGGTTCATCCATATCTGGTTGTAGCCTGAATAAGCATCCATGAAGCTGAGTAGCTCATGGTCGGTCATCACGTCGACGAGCTGTTCGATCCTCGGGAGGGGGAAACTGTCTTTTGGGCAGGCCTGGTTTAGGTTGCTGTAGTCGACGCACATTCGCCACTTCCCCGAGGCTTTTTTCACCATGACCATGTTAGCGAGCCACGTGGGATATTCTGCTTCACAGATGAACCGCGCCTCCAGGAGTTTAGCCACTTCCTCTTCGATCGCCTTCAACCGCTCGGGGGCGAAGTTCCTCTTCTTTTGAATCACAGGCCTGCAGGCAGGGTTAATGTTTAAAGAGTGAAAAATGACTTCGGGATCTACCCCGGACATGTCTTCCGGGCTCCAAGCGAAAATGTCTTCATTCTCCTGTAGGAAGGTTGTGAACTCTTCTCGTTCTTCATGCGACAAGAGTGACCCGACCTGAACAGTCCGAGTCAGGTCTTGCTGGGAGAGCGGCACTTCCACTAATCCTTCAACGGGTGCTCCCCGCTGTAGAGTAGTTTCATCTCGTAGGTCGAAGTTGTTGATGTTGAGGGCGATCGCCTTTGCCGGTTGAGCTTGCTTCAGATAGCAGGTTCTAGCTGTCTCTTGGTTTCCTATTACAGCGGTCGGGAACTTCATGGCCAGATGCGGAATAGATGAGATCGCTCCAAAGGTAGATTGGAGCGGTCTCCCAAAGATGGCATTATAAGCGGAGGTGGATTCCACCACCACGAACTGGATGATGTACGTCGTCTGTCTTAGAAACTCGCCCAATGTGACCGGGAGAGTGATCATGCCTTGAACTGGGAAAGGTCTGTTATCGAAGCCGTAGACGGGCCCGGCTGTAGGGCTGAGCTGATCCTTCGTGAGCTTCATACTTTGCAAAGTGGAAAGGAACAGAACATCAACTGAACTTCCGTTATCGACCAGTATTCTCTTTACATTAATGCAAGGGTCCCCAATCCCTGCGCTGATTACGAGGGGGGTCCTGATGTGGTAGTTGTAACCATTGCAGATCCTCTTCCCTGAAAGCGATTGTAACGTCCTTCTTGAGCTTCTTATCTTCGTGGTCTCTTGGGGGTTTGGCGATCGAGAGGATTTGTGCCGCTAGGACGGGAGGTCCGGCGATCGTTTCGATTTCTCCCACCACCGGTCTTCCTCCTCCTGCGCCTCGGGGAGCGGGAGGCTGCTCCCTTGCATATCCCTAGGCTGCTAAGGCTGATTGGGAACCTGACCTTGCAAGAATCTTTCCAGGAGTCCCTGGCGAACGAGGCATTCGATCTCGTCTTTAAGTCTGGTACACTCTTCAGTGGTATGCCCAGTCCCTCGATGGAACTCGCAATACCTGGATTGGTCGCTCCTCGGGTTTGGGCCTGATGCCCGAGGTGTGCGAAGCTCTGGGTTGGTCTGAATGGCGTAGAGTACATTTGTTCTGGTGGTGTTTAATGGGGTGTAGACCCTGGGCAGCTGTGGACCCAGGTCTCTTTGGTGATCGCGACGACGTTCATCGCTGCGACATCCCTCTCCGCGCTGTTCTTCTCGTCCGCTAGGGGCTTGTTCCGACCCCCTCTTCCTCCCTTGGCTACCTTCGAACTGTCGATGGTGTGCTTCGATGGCTTCATCGGCAGCTATCTGAGCTTCAACTCGGTGAACGACGTCAAGAAAACTTGGCACAGTTTCTCTCATTAGAGCTGAGTAAAAACCACTTGGGCGAAGGCCTCCAAGGAAAACTCGTCGCAAGAGTTCGGGGTCGACCCCTGGGATTTGTCGAGCCTCAGAGGTGAAGCATCGGAAGAAATCCTTTAGAGTTTCTCTGTCGTTCTGGCGGATTCCTGAGATATGGGAGGGATCTCGGACAATCCTACGATTGGCGATGAACAGGTCCACGAACTGCTGTGCCATTTCTGCGAAGTTGCTGATGGCCCCATCCCGCAGGGAGTGGAACCAAGTGCGCGCTTGTCCTTTCAAGGTTGCCGGGAACACCTGGCAGATGAGCTGATCAGGGGCGCTGTAAATTCTCATGATTGTGGTGAAGTGATTGACATGTTCCAATGGGTCGTCCGTCCTGTCGAATGTTTCGATGTTGGGAAGCTTGAAACCAGATGGGCCAAGACCTGAGGCGACAGCGGGGAGCCGCGGTGCGCGAGGCGGCGGGCGAGAGCCGCGTGTCGCCCTGCCTGGCCATATTCTTCCGCTATCATATCACGTATCTCCTCTCGCGTGGTTCATTCTACTGCTCGACCAGGAGCAGCTCTTCCTTGGCGATGGTGATGGTGGTCAGCTTCTAGTCCTCTGGTTAGCAGAGCGGGATGGGCGGAGCTTGCTGCGTCGGAGAATTCTTCTGAGGTTTCTTCTTTTCGAACGACCTCCTCATTCGGAGCATGATTCGAAGCTGGGGGCGGCGGAACGTTCAACGCTGGGGGTTGAACGGGAGCTCGAGGAGCTAGCCCCAAGATTTCTTACGAGAGCTAACATCTTGGCTTGTTGCTCTTCCATCTGTCGCACGCGCCCTTCCAGTATTTTCAAGGGCGCGAGCACTGCCTCTTCCGCGAGAGGCGCATTGATAAGCGAGTGGGAGGGAGCTGGATCGACGCGTCCCTCCGGTACTGATCCTTCAGTAGTGCGAGCACTTCTTCTTGCCATTGCAATTGGTGGCAAGTGCTATCTCTAGTGAGTCTTTGCAGAATTTTGGGAATTCGGTACCTACAGACCGCGCCAAACTGTTGCGGGTCGCTTGGGTGCTCTTGGTAGACTGGTCGACTTGAACCGTCTTAACTCTGAAGTGAGCCAAGCGCGCTAACAGTCAATTTGAGATTCGTTGAGTACACTGAGACTTTTTAACGTGGAAAACCCGGAAAGGGTAAAAAACCACGCGGCCGGAGCTGTGCCGACCAAACTTCACTATCTTCTGAGTGGTTACAGTCAGGTACTTAGAGTTTGAGCACGACAGACCACCGCTCGTTACAATAATAGAGAGAGAGAGAGAGAGAGAGAGAGTTCCGAAGGTGACAGGCCACCTCTCGGAAAACTAAGTTTTTTTCCTTCTGAGAACGGTAGAGAACAAAAGTGAGAATGCTGAGTCGCCTTTCAGGAGAAAGGAAATCTTCAAGTCCATGAAGGAGATCTTCAAGCGCCGAAGGAGAATTTCGAGGAAATCTTCAAAGGAGCTCTCCCGGGTGTAGAAGGCAAGGTCCCCTGAAATGAAGGCTCTGGGCTCCTTTTATAGCTTTGGCCGGGGGTAGCCCGGTAATTTTGCCGTCGTAACCACCGTAACCACCTGACGGGCGAATCACGCTGGTAGATTTGGAGCACACGGATCGCCATATTTTGTAAATGACCGTCTCGCCCCTCGGGCAGTTCGGGCAACTTCGTTGAGTGTAAGAAAGGCGACAAGCGGGTCCTGTAATCTGAGAAATTAGAAAGACAAAATGTGAGCGTGTCGGGAAAGTGGGAATGCTCTGAGCGCGCTCAGAAGCATTCCAAGCCCGCAACAAACACGGGAACGTTCTGTGAAATATTTGAAGTCGGAATAACACGTCAACCAACAAGGGAATAAGGACACCAAGAGAGGAACTCAAACTTTCACAATAATAACTCTAGGTAGCTAGTTACAAATGAACAGGGTTGAAAACAAGTTGCATCCAACTTGATTCACAACAACCAATAGAAGTAAAGGAACTGGTCACGGACAGTGTCCGCTTCTCCCCCGGAGCACACCACGAAGGTGATACTCGCTGCTCGCTACCACCGACGTTAACTCCTAACGCCCAGCATTAGCTCTGTTACTCGCAAGCTCGCTGCTCGCACTCAAAGCTCGCTAGTCGCTCCTAGTCGAAGCTCGCTACTCGCCACCCTTAATGCCTGGCGTTAACTCCTAACGTGCCACGTTAACTCGCGATCAAGAAACTCGCCTAGGTCGCCTGCCAAACTGACTCCGGTTTCGATGCTCGCCAGGTAATGATGCTCGCCACTTTTATGCATACTCTTAGAGGGGGGGGGGGGGGGGGGTACCCCTCCTATTTATAGACAAAAGAGAGAAATGTTCCAGAAGGTGGAGCTAACGCTGGCGTTAACGCTAATGCTGGCGTTAGCTCACTTCACAAAAAACTAACACTCCCCCTTGAAGTGAGCTCCGGGAACAACTCCAAGCAACGAGCGAAGCCTCCGGAATGGTCCCGCAGATAGGGGCTTCGTGAATATATCTGCAAGGTTGTCTTCACTCCTCACATGCTCCACAACAATCAAGCCACCCAGCACCTTCTCTCTGATGAAGTGATGCTCAATCTCAATGTGCTTGGTCCTTGCATGACATACTGGATTGGTTACCAGTTTCAAGGCACTCTCATTGTCCCCGCGAAGCACAGTAGGTCCGCTGACCTCCTCGTCCACATCCTCCACTAGTCTCCTTAGCCAGACACACTCATGAGTTGCTAAGGACGCCGCCTTGTACTCGGCCTCCATGGTAGAAAGGGAAATAGAGTCTTGCTTCTTGCTACACCACGAGATAGCAGCAGCTCCACACAAAAACACGTAACTTGGTATCGACTTGCGGTCATCAGCGTCACCTCCGTAGTCAGCATCCATGTACCCATGCAGCTTGAAGTCAGACTTCTCTCCATAGGGCAACCCCATCTCAAGGGTTCCCTTCACGTACTTCAGAATTACTTTAGCTGCCTCCAGATGAGGCTTTTGTGGCTCCTGTATATACCGACTAACTCGGCCGACAGCAAAGGCGATGTCCGGCCTCGTGATAGTCAAGTAGATAAGACTCCCCATTAGTGCCCGAAAGATCTTCGGATCAGGAAGAATCCTCCCTTCTTCCTTCCGAAGCTTCAGCCCAGCCTCTAGAGGAACGGAACTGCTCTTCCCCTCCTTCATGCTGAATCTCTCGACGATCCTCTCGGCATAAGCCCTCTGGGAAACGTACAACCTGCCTCTTCTCTTCTCAACTTGGAGGTCAAGGAAATGGTGTAGTTCACCAAGATCCTTCATCTCAAAACGTATGGAGAGCTGCTGTCTCAGCGCTGCGACCTCCTCAGGGTTGTTCCCTGTCACGATCATGTCGTCGACGTACAACAACACCAACACGTGAAGACCACCACTTTTCTTCACGAACATGTTGGAGTCTGAGTCTGAGGCATCATATCCACAGAACTGCAAGTACTCCGCAATCTTCCCATACCAGGCTCTCGGCGCCTGTTTCAACCCGTAGAGGGCCTTCTTCAGCTTGCAGACTTGATATGGTAGTGACTTGGACACGTATCCAGGTGGTTGCACCATGAATATGTCTTTGTCAATCTCTCCATATAGGAACGTGTTCTTCACCTCAAGCTGCCATAACTTCCAACCTTGGCACGCCGCCAGAGTGATGATCATCCTCCCCGACGTTATCTTCGCGACATGACTAAATGTCTCCTCATAGTCCTCTCCGTAGGTTTGTGAGAAGCCCCGAGCGACAAGCCTCGCCTTGTATCGCTCTACTTCTCCATCCGCTCTCTTCTTGACCTTGTACACCCATTTGCATGTGACAGGTTTGATGCCCTCCACCATAGGAACAAGGTCCCATGTTTCATTTTTCTCTAGGGCTTCCATCTCCTCGATCATGGCCGTGTCCCACTCCTTGATGCCAGCTGCATCCTCAAAGCAGGCATGTTCCCTCTCGTCGAATGGTCCCGCGAAGAAGCAGGAGACCAAACTCACGAAGTTCCCATCCTTATAGCGAGCAGGCGGGACGATGGTCCGCTTCGACCTCCTCAAGGCTTGGCCACTATCTACCACTCCGGTAGACTCCTCTGCTTGAGCTGCTCTCTGAACTCCTCTTGAAGCAGTGCTCTCCCTGCTTCTAGAGTTTGAAGCTCCCCCTGAGCCAGAAGCTCCCCCTGAGCGAGAAAGCGATGGGGCACTGGGAGATACCTCCAACTCCACAGTAGAGTCCTTAGTGACTCTCTCTTATCCCCTGCTAGAATCTCCACTTTCCTGCAGCACCACAGAAGAGACTCCCTGATACGAGATCAGTTCGTCAAACACTACGTGGCGCGAGATGACGAACTTATGGGTCTGCGGATCCATGCACTTCCACCCCTTCTTCCACTCATTGTAGCCGATGAAGACACACTTCCTCTCTTTCGGCTTCAACTTGGTTCTCTGAGCGTCTGGGACGTACACGAAGCAGGTAGAACCAAAAACTTTCATGTGACCCACATTTGGCTTCTCCCCAAACATGAGCTGGTGTGGAGACAACATCCTGTTAGGACTCAGAGATAGCCTGTTGATCACATGTGTAGCACACGCCATTCCCTTCGCCCATAAGGCCTTGGGAATGCTCTTGGCATGTAGCCAACTCCTGGTAGTCTCCACCAGATGGCAGATCTTCCTCTCTGCCACCCCATTCTGCTGAGGGTTGTGAGTGCAGGAGAGCTCCCGCCGAATGCCGAACCTCCTGCAGAAAGAAGCAAACTCATTGGAGGTAAACTCCCCTCCATTGTCGCTTCTCAGCTTCTTCACTCTGCGGTTCAGCCTTCCTTCCACAAGCTCCTTCCACTCTTGGAACTTCTCGAATACTTCTGACTTCTCTCTCAAAAAGTATACCCACGTATAGCTGGTGTAATCATCCACCAGAACCAGCGCATACTTATTGCCTCCATAAGTAAGGGTGGTGCACGACCCCATAACATCAGCATGTACACACTCAAGAGGTGTCTTACACCTGGTCTCCGACTTGTCAAATGGAAGTCGATGTGTCTTTCCATATTGGCAGCCATCGCACACATGGCCATCGCCGTAGGAAGAGAGATGAGGCAGGCCACTCACTAGTCCCTTTGCCGCCATCATCTTCAGCTTGTCCATCCCCACATGACCCAGCCTCTTATGCCAGATCACTGCGCTGTCGTTTGTCTTCAACTTGTCCACGTAGGCATTTGCAGACAGAACATACAAATCCTTCACCCTTCTCCTGGTGAGCATGACGTCAGCATCGACAGACGATAGGTTCTTCAGGAACTTCACCTTCTTTGGTCCAAACAGCACGTTGTATTCAGCATCCACTGCTTTAGCAACCGAGAAGAGGTTCTTCTTCATGCCAGGCATGTGATACACACTCTTCTGTGTCACTGGCTTCGCTTTACTCCCAAGGGACACCTTCCCTTCTCGCTCCACGGGATGTACCGTATCATCCGCAGTGATGATAGCATCCATTCCTTCATATGCTTCCAAGGAGTTGAACTTCGACATATCTCCAGTGAGATGATGCCCGCAACCAGAATCCACTATCCAGTCGTTCTCGAGGTTGATGGAGGCTAAGACATCGACTGACGTTGTCGTCATCTCTGCCAGGAAACAATTGTCTCCACTCTCACCGCCCTGGTGGCCTCCACCTCTTCCTCCACCTCTCTGATGGTCACCACCTCTCTGGTGTTCTCCCTCCTTGTTAGCAACATGATCGGCCTTCAGATTTGACCGGCAGTCCTTTGTCATGTGCCCATACTTCTTACAAGCATAGCAAAGGTATCTCCCCATCTCATCACGCACAGGGAGGAACTTCCTCCCATCTCCCTGAGAGGACGTTGAAGGTCCATCTCCGGAGTTCTTCTTTCTCTTGTCCCAGGATCTCCTCTTTCCTGAGAACAAAGCCTCGCCATCTCCCCCTGAGATGGATACTCCCGCCATCTGCTTCGCAAGCTCTCCTGAGACGACATCAGGTTCTCTATCTCCAATAAGGAGGGCTGAGTAGCCCACCCTTGCATGGAAGTAACGAAGGGGACATACTCCTTCCTCAAACCTCGGAGTATGTGCCGCTTCAACTTCGCCTCTGAGATTGGCTCTTCAGGGTCTAAGGCCGAAATCTCCCCACAGAGGTTCTTCACCTTCAGGAAGAAGGTGGATATCGCCATCTCGCCTTGAGTCGACCTTGCCAACTCATTATCCAGGAATTGTAGCCGCGGTACATTCTTCTTGTTGAATAGCTCGTCGAGGGCTATCCAGATCGCAGACGTTGACTTGCAACCTATGATGTGGTTGAACAAGTCAGGTGATATGGCTCTCTTCAGAGTGAACTCCGCATTGGCGTTAGTCTTCCTCCAAGCTCTCACAGCTGGACCATTATCTCCGGCAGCTGTTACTTCCTCTTGCTCCTCACCACCAACGACCTCCCAGAGGTCCTCTCCAAGAAGGTAGCTCTCCATACACGACTTACACTTCTTGTAGTTGGTTTGAGTAAGCAGCTCAATCCCAAGTCCCCCTAGCATACCCTCCTCCGCCGTCCATCTTAGTTCTCAGTCCTTGTTCCCACTATCCCTCAGATACCATGTGAAATATTTGAAGTCGGAAGAACACGTCAACCAACAAGGGAATAAGGACACCAAGAGAGGAACTCAAACTTTCACAATAATAACTCTAGGTAGCTAGTTACAAATGAACAGGCCTGAAAACAAGTTGCATCTAACTTGATTCACAACAGCCAATAGAAGTAAAGGAACTGGTCACGGACAATGTCCGCTTCTCCTCCGGAGCACACCACGAAGGTGATACTCGCTGCTCGCTACCGCCGACGTTAACTCCTAACGCCAGTGTTAGCTCTGGTACTCGCAAGCTTGCTGCTCGCACTCAAAGCTCGCTAGTCGCTCCTAGTCGAAGCTCGCTACTCGCCACCCTTAACGCCTGACGTTAACTTCTAACGTACCGCGTTAACTCACGATTAAGAAACTCGCCTAGGTCGCCTGCCGAAATGACTCCGGGTTCGATGCTCGCCAGGTAATGATGCTTGCCACTTTTTATGCATACTCTTAGAGGGGGGGGGGGGGGGGGGGGGGGGGGGTACCCTCCTATTTATAGACAAAAGAGAGAGTTTTCGAGAAGGTGGAGCTAACGCTGGCGTTAGCTCACTTCACAAAAAACTAACACGTTCTGGGCGTGCAACGAACACGGGAACGTTCTGGGCATGCAACGAACCCGGGAGCCAGAGAGAGGGGCTCTAGCGGAATCCGGAACCCGGAGAGCGCGCGGCGAGTTCGAAGAGGGGGGTTTGCCCGTACCCCGCTACAGGGGAGAGTGGGCGGCTCGGCCTGGCCGCACCCCAAGGGGGTGCGGCTTGGCCGCACCCAAGGGGGGTGCGGCTTGGCCGCACCCAAGGGGGGTGCGGCTCGGCCTGGCCGCACCTCACATGGGGTGCGGTTAGGCCGCACTCCTCACTATGGGGGTGCAGATATTCGCACCCCACTAGTAGGGTGTGGACTAATCGCACCCCAGTGGTGGGGTGCGGTTATGGCGGCGCGCAGCGCCTGGCGGAGCGTGGACTGGGCGGCGGTTTCTTCAACTCCCGCGGTCATGCGTTGACCCCACTAACTCCACTTCTTCTTAGTGGAGCTTCTTCTAAATGCATTCTATGACTCTTATAAATTTATGTGGAAGTATCATCTTTACGGATGCACATCAATTATTTTATTTTTGTTTGTGTTCTTATAATTTTTTTCTTTCAATTCTTGAAAGTCAACGTCTTTAATCTGAACAAACAAAAGTGATTAATGTTAATTCTTTTAATAGAAGATTATCTACGAACAACAAAATTAAAATCAAATCCAATGTCCATTCGTACATATATTGGCATTAGATTGAAAAAAAAAATATCTTGAAAACTAATGTGGGACCCTTAAATAGGCTAGAATTAGTAATTTTTAAATAAATTGGCTATTGCTGCTTACGAGAGGCTTGCGTGAGCATTTTTCGCCTGTGCACATGTGTTGCGCCCGAGCGCAAGTATTGCGCCTGGAAGCGCATTTTTTCTCCAGGGCACATGTTATTTTGCTCGGGTGCGCGTTCGCCCGTGCACACTTTTTTTCGCCTGGACGCACGTATATTACACTGACGAGTTTTTTTTCGCCCGAGCCCGTGTTTTGTCGCTGAGGCGCAATTTTTCGTGCGTGCGTGCTTTTCGCCCAGGTGTGCATATTTTTGCCCGGGAGCACATTTTTCCCACCGAGCGCGTGTTTCACTTTGGCGTGCGTTTTTCTCCAATATATGGGTTCACCACATAAAGCAAACTTAGGAGTTTCGATTATAGAAAGAGATTTCGGTCGATCATCCTAAGGTTAGGTGGTAGTATTCCTCGAGAGAGATGCTATCATATTTTAGGAACCTCTATGATCAAGATGCTTTATTAAGATGTTTATGATTCAATTTGAGTTTAATATTTCTTATAGAGAGATTTTTCTCTTATTTTCTCCTCAATTTATATTTTTTCTTTCTTTTTATCTTAAATTACCAAACTATTTTATTTATATAAAATAATAGTAATTTTGTGAGTAGAAGTAATCAACAAACCCGTGAAATATGACATTTGAAGTGTAAATTCATTACAGAAATCAGAAATGGAAAAACTAAAGCGTAAATTTGAAGTCAATTGTTCAAAATCCATCCAATTATAAGAAGTTACTAAATATTGAAGCTTACAAAGCTAAAAATCCTGATGCATTTGCTATAAAATGAAGAAAAGAGATGATTGGGTGCCCAAGAAAATATTCAGGTACCCTACAAGAGGGGGTAAACATGATACAATTCAATGTATATATCAAGCTTAGTGCCATGTGCTCTTCAAATGAAATTATCAATCTCCAGAATTCAATTATTTCTTATGTAAAAAAAGATAAAGAAAAGACAATAAAAGGAAAGAATATTAGTGAAGCAAGAAAGGAAATGGAATCCATTAGGGAGATGTTTGTAAATGTTTCCAAAAGAGGCTGCGACATGAAGGAGATATATCCTAATTATGTCTCTTCAGATTGTAGAAAATTAACCATTATATTTATTGCGGATCAAGAGAATCCACGTCGAGCAAAAGAATTGTTTGACGAGTTCATCACAAAAACTCAGTAAAAAATGATAGATGCACTTAATTGGTTTATTTAATGACTTTTACCTACGCTTATTTTGACTTTGCTTTTGTTTGTCTTCCACTTCTTCTTCTTTCAGTCTCGGTGAATACAAGTCGTACATTGGAGATGGACTAATTGGAGATGAGCATAAAATAGTGTTTTTGAACGAAGCTCCCTCTCTCTGCGGTTGAAATCAGACATAAAAAGACATTTTCAGAGTTCAACAATTCAAAATCGAGTCTATTCAAATGAGCGAAAAATAACCATTTCCACTATGTAGAAAACCTTCTAATTAATCAAGTTGATTCCTTATGTTTTCAAGAAGGAATCAAGGAATTCAGATTGAACCGTCGTCACAAGATTAAAAAAGAAAAGTAGATAATTTTGAGATAGAATATGCTTAGAGTATTGGACATTATATTTAATGGAAAACTCAATAATTGGGCCATTTGCGAGGTGACTGTGAGTTGAATGCGAGTACACTCTGATGGCTTTCACGATTGTTCTGACTTTGATTTCGTCTGTCCTCCACTTCTTTTTGTAAGTCAAAATTGAGATGAGACATAAAATGACATATTCATAGTTCAACAATTCAAAATTGAGCCCATTCAAACGAGCCAATTAACATAGCCATTTGCTCTCTGTAGAAAACCTTTTACAAAAAATTCATGCTTTGGCATGTAGTCAACGATCATTCTCTGTTTTTCACGAGCCTCACAAATCCAAGCCGTACATTGGAGATGGACCATTTGAGGATGGACTAATTGGAGATGAGCATAAAATAGTGTTTTTTGAACGAAGCTCTCTCTCTCTCTCTCTCTGCGGTTGGAATCAGACATAAAATGACATTTTCAGAGTTCAACAATTCAAAATTGAGTCCATTTAAACGAGCAAATTAACATAGCCATTTGCTCTCTGTAGAAAACCTTTTACAAAAAATTCATGCTTTGGCATGTAGTCAACGATCATTCTCTGTTTTTCACGAGCCTCACAAATCCAAGCCGTACATTGGAGATGGACCATTTGAGGATGGACTAATTGGAGATGAGCATAAAATAGTGTTTTTTGAACGAAGCTCTCTCTCTCTCTCTGCGGTTGGAATCAGACATAAAATGACATTTTCAGAGTTCAACAATTCAAAATTGAGTCCATTTAAACGAGCAAATTAACATAGCCATTTGCTCTCTGTAGAAAACGTTTTACAAAAAATTCATGCTTTGGCATGTAGTCAACGATCATTCTCTGTTTTTCACGAGCCTCACAAATCCAAGCCGTACATTGGAGATGGACCATTTGAGGATGGACTAATTGGAGATGAGCATAAAATAGTGTTTTTTGAACGAAGCTCTCTCTCTCTCTCTGCGGTTGGAATCAGACATAAAATGACATTTTCAGAGTTCAACAATTCAAAATTGAGTCCATTTAAACGAGCAAATTAACATAGCCATTTGCTCTCTGTAGAAAACCTTTTACAAAAAATTCATGCTTTGGCATGTAGTCAACGATCATTCTCTGTTTTTCACGAGCCTCACAAATCCAAGCCGTACATTGGAGATGGACCATTTGAGGATGGACTAATTGGAGATGAGCATAAAATAGTGTTTTTTGAACGAAGCTCTCTCTCTCTCTCTCTCTGCGGTTGGAATCAGACATAAAATGACATTTTCAGAGTTCAACAATTCAAAATTGAGTCCATTTAAACGAGCAAATTAACATAGCCATTTGCTCTCTGTAGAAAACCTTTTACAAAAAATTCATGCTTTGGCATGTAGTCAACGATCATTCTCTGTTTTTCACGAGCCTCACAAATCCAAGCCGTACATTGGAGATGGACCATTTGAGGATGGACTAATTGGAGATGAGCATAAAATAGTGTTTTTTGAACGAAGCTCTCTCTCTCTCTCTCTGCGGTTGGAATCAGACATAAAATGACATTTTCAGAGTTCAACAATTCAAAATTGAGTCCATTTAAACGAGCAAATTAACATAGCCATTTGCTCTCTGTAGAAAACCTTTTACAAAAAATTCATGCTTTGGCATGTAGTCAACGATCATTCTCTGTTTTTCACGAGCCTCACAAATCCAAGCCGTACATTGGAGATGGACCATTTGAGGATGGACTAATTGGAGATGAGCATAAAATAGTGTTTTTTGAACGAAGCTCTCTCTCTCTCTCTCTCTGCGGTTGGAATCAGACATAAAATGACATATTTCATAGTTCAACAATTCAAAATTGAGTCCATTTCAAACGAGCAAATTAACATAGCCATTTGCTCTCTGTAGAAAACCTTTTACAAAAAATTCATGCTTTGGCATGTAGTCAACGATCATTCTCTGTTTTTCACGAGCCTCACAAATCCAAGCCGTACATTGGAGATGGACCATTTGAGGATGGACTAATTGGAGATGAGCATAAAATAGTGTTTTTTGAACGAAGCTCTCTCTCTCTCTCTCTCTGCGGTTGGAATCAGACATAAAATGACATATTCATAGTTCAACAATTCAAAATTGAGTCCATTCAAACGAGCCAATTAACATAGCCATTTGCTCTCTGTAGAAAACCTTTTACAAAAAATTCATGCTTTGGCATGCAGTCAACGATCATTCTCTGTTTTTCACGAGCCTCACAAATCCAAGCCGTACATTGGAGATGGACCATTTGAGGATGGACTAATTGGAGATGAGCATAAAATAGTGTTTTTTGAACGAAGCTCTCTCTCTCTCTCTCTCTGCGGTTGGAATCAGACATAAAATGACATTTTCAGAGTTCAACAATTCAAAATTGAGTCCATTCAAACGAGCAAATTAACATAGCCATTTGCTCTCTGTAGAAAACCTTTTACAAAAAATTCATGCTTTGGCATGCAGTCAACGATCATTCTCTGTTTTTCACGAGCCTCACAAATCCAAGCCGTACATTGGAGATGGACCATTTGAGGATGGACTAATTGGAGATGAGCATAAAATAGTGTTTTTTGAACGAAGCTCTCTCTCTCTCTCTCTCTGCGGTTGGAATCAGACATAAAATGACATTTTCAGAGTTCAACAATTCAAAATTGAGTCCATTCAAACGAGCAAATTAACATAGCCATTTGCTCTCTGTAGAAAACCTTTTACAAAAAATTCATGCTTTGGCATGCAGTCAACGATCATTCTCTGTTTTTCACGAGCCTCACAAATCCAAGCCGTACATTGGAGATGGACCATTTGAGGATGGACTAATTGGAGATGAGCATAAAATAGTGTTTTTTGAACGAAGCTCTCTCTCTCTCTCTCTCTGCGGTTGGAATCAGACATAAAATGACATTTTCAGAGTTCAACAATTCAAAATTGAGTCCATTCAAACGAGCAAATTAACATAGCCATTTGCTCTCTGTAGAAAACCTTTTACAAAAAATTCATGCTTTGGCATGCAGTCAACGATCATTCTCTGTTTTTCACGAGCCTCACAAATCCAAGCCGTACATTGGAGATGGACCATTTGAGGATGGACTAATTGGAGATGAGCATAAAATAGTGTTTTTTGAACGAAGCTCTCTCTCTCTCTCTCTCTGCGGTTGGAATCAGACATAAAATGACATTTTCAGAGTTCAACAATTCAAAATTGAGTCCATTTCAAACGAGCAAATTAACATAGCCATTTGCTCTCTGTAGAAAACCTTTTACAAAAAATTCATGCTTTGGCATGCAGTCAACGATCATTCTCTGTTTTTCACGAGCCTCACAAATCCAAGCCGTACATTGGAGATGGACCATTTGAGGATGGACTAATTGGAGATGAGCATAAAATAGTGTTTTTTGAACGAAGCTCTCTCTCTCTCTCTCTGCGGTTGGAATCAGACATAAAATGACATTTTCAGAGTTCAACAATTCAAAATTGAGTCCATTCAAACGAGCAAATTAACATAGCCATTTGCTCTCTGTAGAAAACCTTTTACAAAAAATTCATGCTTTGGCATGCAGTCAACGATCATTCTCTGTTTTTCACGAGCCTCACAAATCCAAGCCGTACATTGGAGATGGACCATTTGAGGATGGACTAATTGGAGATGAGCATAAAATAGTGTTTTTTGAACGAAGCTCTCTCTCTCTCTCTCTCTGCGGTTGGAATCAGACATAAAATGACATTTTCAGAGTTCAACAATTCAAAATTGAGTCCATTCAAACGAGCAAATTAACATAGCCATTTGCTCTCTGTAGAAAACCTTTTACAAAAAATTCATGCTTTGGCATGCAGTCAACGATCATTCTCTGTTTTTCACGAGCCTCACAAATCCAAGCCGTACATTGGAGATGGACCATTTGAGGATGGACTAATTGGAGATGAGCATAAAATAGTGTTTTTTGAACGAAGCTCTCTCTCTCTCTCTCTGCGGTTGGAATCAGACATAAAATGACATTTTCAGAGTTCAACAATTCAAAATTGAGTCCATTTAAACGAGCAAATTAACATAGCCATTTGCTCTCTGTAGAAAACCTTTTACAAAAAATTCATGCTTTGGCATGCAGTCAACGATCATTCTCTGTTTTTCACGAGCCTCACAAATCCAAGCCGTACATTGGAGATGGACCATTTGAGGATGGACTAATTGGAGATGAGCATAAAATAGTGTTTTTTGAACGAAGCTCTCTCTCTCTCTCTCTGCGGTTGGAATCAGACATAAAATGACATTTTCAGAGTTCAACAATTCAAAATTGAGTCCATTCAAACGAGCAAATTAACATAGCCATTTGCTCTCTGTAGAAAACCTTTTACAAAAAATTCATGCTTTGGCATGCAGTCAACGATCATTCTCTGTTTTTCACGAGCCTCACAAATCCAAGCCGTACATTGGAGATGGACCATTTGAGGATGGACTAATTGGAGATGAGCATAAAATAGTGTTTTTTGAACGAAGCTCTCTCTCTCTCTCTCTCTGCGGTTGGAATCAGACATAAAATGACATTTTCAGAGTTCAACAATTCAAAATTGAGTCCATTCAAACGAGCAAATTAACATAGCCATTTGCTCTCTGTAGAAAACCTTTTACAAAAAATTCATGCTTTGGCATGCAGTCAACGATCATTCTCTGTTTTTCACGAGCCTCACAAATCCAAGCCGTACATTGGAGATGGACCATTTGAGGATGGACTAATTGGAGATGAGCATAAAATAGTGTTTTTTGAACGAAGCTCTCTCTCTCTCTCTCTCTGCGGTTGGAATCAGACATAAAATGACATTTTCAGAGTTCAACAATTCAAAATTGAGTCCATTTAAACGAGCAAATTAACATAGCCATTTGCTCTCTGTAGAAAACCTTTTACAAAAAATTCATGCTTTGGCATGCAGTCAACGATCATTCTCTGTTTTTCACGAGCCTCACAAATCCAAGCCGTACATTGGAGATGGACCATTTGAGGATGGACTAATTGGAGATGAGCATAAAATAGTGTTTTTTGAACGAAGCTCTCTCTCTCTCTCTCTGCGGTTGGAATCAGACATAAAATGACATTTTCAGAGTTCAACAATTCAAAATTGAGTCCATTCAAACGAGCCAATTAACATAGCCATTTGCTCTCTGTAGAAAACCTTTTACAAAAAATTCATGCTTTGGCATGTAGTCAACGATCATTCTCTGTTTTTCACGAGCCTCACAAATCCAAGCCGTACATTGGAGATGGACCATTTGAGGATGGACTAATTGGAGATGAGCATAAAATAGTGTTTTTTGAACGAAGCTCTCTCTCTCTCTCTCTCTGCGGTTGGAATCAGACATAAAATGACATTTTCAGAGTTCAACAATTCAAAATTGAGTCCATTCAAACGAGCAAATTAACATAGCCATTTGCTCTCTGTAGAAAACCTTTTACAAAAAATTCATGCTTTGGCATGCAGTCAACGATCATTCTCTGTTTTTCACGAGCCTCACAAATCCAAGCCGTACATTGGAGATGGACCATTTGAGGATGGACTAATTGGAGATGAGCATAAAATAGTGTTTTTTGAACGAAGCTCTCTCTCTCTCTCTCTGCGGTTGGAATCAGACATAAAATGACATTTTCAGAGTTCAACAATTCAAAATTGAGTCCATTTAAACGAGCAAATTAACATAGCCATTTGCTCTCTGTAGAAAACCTTTTACAAAAAATTCATGCTTTGGCATGCAGTCAACGATCATTCTCTGTTTTTCACGAGCCTCACAAATCCAAGCCGTACATTGGAGATGGACCATTTGAGGATGGACTAATTGGAGATGAGCATAAAATAGTGTTTTTTGAACGAAGCTCTCTCTCTCTCTCTCTGCGGTTGGAATCAGACATAAAATGACATTTTCAGAGTTCAACAATTCAAAATTGAGTCCATTTAAACGAGCAAATTAACATAGCCATTTGCTCTCTGTAGAAAACCTTTTACAAAAAATTCATGCTTTGGCATGCAGTCAACGATCATTCTCTGTTTTTCACGAGCCTCACAAATCCAAGCCGTACATTGGAGATGGACCATTTGAGGATGGACTAATTGGAGATGAGCATAAAATAGTGTTTTTTGAACGAAGCTCTCTCTCTCTCTCTCTGCGGTTGGAATTAGACATAAAATGACATTTTCAGAGTTCAACAATTCAAAATTGAGTCCATTCAAACGAGCCAATTAACATAGCCATTTGCTCTCTGTAGAAAACCTTTTACAAAAAATTCATGCTTTGGCATGTAGTCAACGATCATTCTCTGTTTTTCACGAGCCTCACAAATCCAAGCCGTACATTGGAGATGGACCATTTGAGGATGGACTAATTGGAGATGAGCATAAAATAGTGTTTTTTGAACGAAGCTCTCTCTCTCTCTCTCTCTCTGCGGTTGGAATCAGACATAAAATGACATTTTCAGAGTTCAACAATTCAAAATTGAGTCCATTTAAACGAGCAAATTAACATAGCCATTTGCTCTCTGTAGAAAACCTTTTACAAAAAATTCATGCTTTGGCATGCAGTCAACGATCATTCTCTGTTTTTCACGAGCCTCACAAATCCAAGCCGTACATTGGAGATGGACCATTTGAGGATGGACTAATTGGAGATGAGCATAAAATAGTGTTTTTTGAACGAAGCTCTCTCTCTCTCTCTCTGCGGTTGGAATCAGACATAAAATGACATTTTCAGAGTTCAACAATTCAAAATTGAGTCCATTCAAACGAGCCAATTAACATAGCCATTTGCTCTCTGTAGAAAACCTTTTACAAAAAATTCATGCTTTGGCATGTAGTCAACGATCATTCTCTGTTTTTCACGAGCCTCACAAATCCAAGCCGTACATTGGAGATGGACCATTTGAGGATGGACTAATTGGAGATGAGCATAAAATAGTGTTTTTTGAACGAAGCTCTCTCTCTCTCTCTCTCTCTGCGGTTGGAATCAGACATAAAATGACATTTTCAGAGTTCAACAATTCAAAATTGAAATGTGCAAATTTAAAAATAACCATTAGCAAAAAATAATCATTGTCTGTTTTCCACGAGGCTCACAAATTGCAATTATTTTAATCCCACGTTTATCACGCGCACAGCCCAGTAATGAATTGGGTACAGGCAGTGTGAATGGATAAGAACAACAGCTAGCTTGGAAAACTATAAAACGCCATGAAAGCCATGAAAGGAAATCCACAGTTCAAATCTTTCTCTCTCTCTCAGCTTCGTCCCCAATTGTTGTTCTGTTTTGATCAATGGCGCTCACTGCTCTTGTCTGGCCTCCTGCTGCGGCCATTAATGCCTCCCACGATAACTTAAAAGTTCAAGTTCATATTGGGAGCAATGAGGCGGCCTCTTCCTTCACAAGAAGAGCGCTGCGCGCTCCTCCACTTAGCCGCACAGTGAGCAGAAGCTTTGTAGTTTCGGCTGCTGCTCAGATTCAAGCCGAAGTTTTAACTCTGGAGAAAGATTTACCTGAAACAAAACCGCGCCTAGGAAGAGCAAATTTCCCCAAGGATTTTGTCTTCGGCGCTGCTACTGCGGCTTATCAGGTCAAAGTTGCCTTCTTTTTTAGGGGTTAACAGTAAATGTTTAAGCTCTGTTTAATTAAGAAGAAGAAAAAGATGATAAACTTAACTTCAAATTCAAAACATTATAATATGTTATTACTAACAATATCGTGTTGATTTAGGCTCCGTTTGGCATGGTGGTGACGGTCGTGAACATGAGGGTTAAATTGTCATTCGCTAACGTCCGTCTAAGAAACTTCATTCACTTTTATGTTTAAACGGATGAAAGTTTTTTAGGTGGTCGTTAGCGAACGACGGTTTAACCCATCTGTTTAAGACTTAGGCTCGGGGAGTTTGGACAAAAAAGTTACCGTCGTGGAAAATGAAAAGAGAAAACTAGTTAATTAGAGCATGAAAGTGAACGAAGTTCCTTGGGCGAGGGATAACAATTAACCACTGTGTTCACCATTGCAAACGGAGACTTTTGCTTTGTTTGGCGCGGAGGTGGCGGTGGCGGTGAGGAACGCGGCGGTTACGCCCGACCTCACCTAAATAACTTCTTTTACTTTTATGTTCAAAACTAATTTTCTGATATAAATAGTTGAAGTCTCGTACGTATAATTGAATCTAGCGTTCAATAACGGCGAGATTTCACCCGCACTGTTCTCTCATACGCTACCCATACGTAAATTATATGAGAGAACCGTACGTGCGGGTGAAGTCTCTTCAATTATATGAGAGAACCGCCAGCAAAATCTAGAAAAAGAAAAACAAAAATATATGTATGCGTATGTGTATATATGTATATATATATATGTATTTACGACTTAGGCTCGGTGAGTTTGGACAAAAGCGTTAGCGCCGTAGAAAGTGAAAAGAAAACTAGTTTGGAGCATAAAAGTGAACGGAGTTTCTTGGGTGAGGTGAGATGTTTACGAAAGACGGTTCATAATTAACCACTGTGTTCACCGTGCCAAACGGAGACTTTTGCTTTGTTTGGCGCGGCGGTGACGGTCAGGAACGCGGCGGTTACGCCCGACCTCACCTAAATAGCTTCATTCACTTTTATGTTCAAAACTAATTTTCTTTTCTGATAACCATTGTCATACATGGCCTCGGCAAACTGAGCCTTAGTCTGATATAAATAGTTGATCATCGTTTTACGTACGGGTAGCGTGCCAGAGAACCGTGCAAGTGAAGTCTCATATAATTGTACCTAGCGTTCAATAACGACGAGATTTCACCCGCACGGTTCTCTCATACGCTACCCGTACGTAAATTATATGAGAGAACTGTGGGTGAAGTCTCTTCAATTATATGAGAGAACCGCCAACAAAATCTAGAAAAAAAAAACAAAAAGCGACCATCAGGCTGGCGGATATTGTTTTTTTAATAATTAGATCTTAAAATATTTTTAAAAAATTCTCACTTAATATTCTATAAAAGTATGTATAAAAACAATAAAAATATGTATATAACAGTACATTTTGTAATATATATATATATGTATGTACATATATAATATGTATGTATGTATGTACGTACATATATATATATATATATGTATGTATGTATGTATGTATGTACATATATATATATATATATATATATGTATATATGTATGTATGTACATATATATGTATGTTTATGTATGTATATAATTTTTGTGAATCTTTCAAACCTATAAATTGAAAAAGAGGAGGGTATATTGAGTTAAGTAAACTAATATTAGAGAATTACAGCAGTATAAAATATTGATTTTCACAATATCAGTGATGTAATTCCATATTATCTGTTTTTTTTAATATAAGGCGCATAGCCCGTGCTCACTGCTCTCGGGCTTCGCCCGTGCTTATCAGGCCTGTCGATGCTCGCAGTCCCCAAAACACAGCGTGACCATGTTAATTACTTCATGTGTCGTTCGATCACTTATTATGCTTGGGGAATGCAGCTAGCGGCGATAATTTTGTCAATCACGGGCGATACTCATGCACTCTAGAGCAGCGAGCACAAGCGAAACTCAGCAAATCTTCTCGTATTTCCAAACAATCAAACAAAACTCAACACCGCCTTACAAACACATGAAGATAAGTTAATTAATTGTTCGCCCATACTTCTAAGTACATAAGATTATCATAAACGTGGATGCGGACGAAGCCCACGCACCCGAGAACAAAGAATAAAATATGATTCTAGTCGGATTGAGTTGACTTAAATTGAGTCAAATCATTTATAGCCGATTTGGATTTTACTTAATATTCATGAGATTTTCCAGAGACTTTTAAGTTTCGAATAATATGTTAAATCATTTATTAGCTTTGTATCGACTCAGGAAAACGGTTCTTGGCTGCGGTTAACATATATCAGGTTAGTGGGTCGTGAATACACATTTCAGGGCCCGTTGTCATAGTGCTTTAAGATATGTGACAGTGACTTGATAATGAAGTTTAATGATGTGATGTGACAAGGAATCCGCATAATTAATACCAAATTCATTCATAACCAACAAATCTGTGTACACTGCATCACTCCGAAGCGATGATCAATACTCATAATATTGTTAAGTGCGTGCTCTCAACGCTGAGGGAAAGTGTGTGAGGGGGAGGATAAAGTGCAAAAATCCAACGGTGGAGATGTGAATCAGTGCAATGCACACATCTCAAAGCACATATTAGTAGAGAAATGTGAGAATGCCACTCTAATTACTTAAATTAAATAGTAAGTATAGATAAATATATCTGTAGTCACTGTCTGATATCCTTTTCCTTTTTTAATGCAACCGAATTAAAAGTTATATTAAATAATTTAATTAAGAGGTAAAAATTTATTTATAATAATTATTATTTTTAATATATTTTAGCATAACTAGTAGATAATTTTAATTATAGTTGCACTTTGTTTAATAACTTATTATTATTACTTTCAATCAGAGTATTAATTATTCTAAAAAGTGAAGCTAAAGTTCTAAACTTTATTTAATATAACAATAACTCAAATTTCTAATACAATTCAAATATATTTGTATTCAAATATATTTAATATAACTATAACTATATATATATATTCTATTTTTTTTGTAGAGGATAAGTCTCATATAATTGAATCTAGCGAGCTAAAAAATTTAATCAATTAATGAAATTTAACAAAGAGTTTATATAACACTCAATACATTTTTGAATAAACTTTTTCCTATTTGTATTTATAATTAATAAAATTTAATACATTTAGTAGTTTATATTTAATTGAAGAAAGAAGTATTAATTAATTAATTAGCTTTATAGTTTATTGTTTTTACATCAACATTCTTTGTTTTCATTTAATTTTATTGTTTTGTTAAAAAGACAAGGCTAATAATTCGTTTAAAAAGTATAAAATATGATGTGTATACTAATTCAAAATTACGATTAAAATTTGAAAAAAAATTATTACATATAATTTATTTTTATTAATGATTTATTTCCAATAAATGATATGTACTGTATATATGCATGTGTTAATACATTTTTTTTAAATTTTATTTCAGGTAGAAGGAGCTGCAAATCAAGGGGGTAGAGGACCAAGCATTTGGGACACCTTCACCCATAAATTCCCAGGTCATTTTGAATCTTAAAGCTCTTTTATTATTATTATTATTATTATTATTATTATTATTATTATTATTATTATTATTATTATTATTATTATTATTATTATTATTATTATTTATATCTTTCTTGAATACTACACTTAAAAGTTAGTTAATTTATTTATTTATCATTATCCCTTTTTTCTATTATATTTTGTATTTGGCGAGACGAAAAAATTACGAGAATAATGAATGAAATCTTTACACGACTACTTGTATTAAATAAACATATCATTTTGAGCACTCTTTTATTTTTCAATTCTATTCCTATTAATTTTTTTTTTGCATAATTATATCTTTTCCTTATAATTATATTTATATAATATATAATACAGTTACAAAAAATATGAATTTATAATAAATTAAATTAAACATATCATTTTGAGTGCTTGACTTGACGTTCTGCGACTCGAGCTCATTTTTCGTCTCTAATGGTGGCGGAGGCGGCTCGGTTGGCGCTGGAGTTTTGTTGGCCATCTATGTGGGTTGAGGGGGATTGCGCTGCTCTTATCCGACATTTGTGGGCTGGTGGGGCGCCCTTTTCGATGGATAGACCTATTATTTCTGATACTTTGACGTGTCGAGTTTATCTTCTCCGGGCGTTTGACTAATCGGGCGGCGCATGCATTCTATTGCGTCGATTTCTTTTCATTCACCCTCCACTTTGCCTACTCATGTTTTGAATTTGCTCTCTTCGGATTATGCTAATGAGTGAATGAATGTCTTTGCTTTTGCTTCAAAAAAACATTTCATCATCAATCTTTATTATTTAATTTTCAGAGAAAATCGCTGATAAAAGTAACGGAGATGTAGCCGCGGACTCCTACCACCGTTACAAGGTACGAAATATTTATGTTTTAACGATAAAAGCAATAATTTTTTTGTGCATAGTCACCCTTATGAATATGGAGTTGTGGGTAAATTCTTCATTTATGTGTGCAGGAGGATGTGCAATTGCTGAAGGAGTTGGGCATGGATGCCTATAGATTCTCCATTTCTTGGTCGAGAATTTTGCCAAGTAATGTTTTTAAAACTTATTCCAAGCGAAATAGAACATTCCATTTACATCTTAAGTTTGAAAAATTAGAGATTGCACCCCTATTATTATTGAAATTACAAAAACCTCCGTTGAATGTTACAAAACATAACATTTACCTCCCCTGAAGTTCACATTTCATAACATGCATGCACAAAAATACCCCCTAAAAGTACATTTTCAGGGGAGGTAAATGTTATCTGTAATTATGCTAACTTTCAGGGGGAAGTTTTGGTAATTATTCGTTATAGTTTTAATTAAATATCTTTGCAGATGGACGGGGTAAAATCAACGAGGAAGGAGTTCGTTACTATAACAACTTGATCAATGAGCTGATATCAAATGGTGAAGTGTTGTTGTTATACAAAATTATGAATGAAGTTCATTATTTCTTATTTTACTGAACTAATAATGGAATTCCATTCGGATACTCCGCAGGAATTGAGCCTTATGTTACAATCTTCCATTGGGATCTACCGCAAGCATTAGACGACGAGTATGGAGGTTTTCTCGGTGACAAGATTCTGTAAGTTTGGAATCTCATTCTATCTTTTTTTTGGTCTTTAACATTCCTTATTCTAACATTTCATATTTCTTATAAAATTGACAGGGAGGACTATAAAAACTATGCAGATATATGTTTCAAAACATTTGGAGATAGAGTGAAGCATTGGATCACTATGAACGAGCCGTTAATGTTCACCACACTTGGATACGGATTGGGGATGCACGCACCGGGACATTGTACTGACGGATTGGATATTCAAGGAGCTTTTAAACTTAACTGTCCAGTTGGAGGAGATTCTCTAAAAGAACCGTACATTGTTTCTCATAATATTCTTAGAGCGCATTCTGAAGCAGTACACCTTTACAGAGAAAAATATAAGGTAAAAACCTCAAGTTATGTATTTAATTTAAGATTTCATAATAGGGGCATTTATCGCGGGACCTCCCCTCTAAGTTTACAAAATTACATATTGCACCCCTCTTATTATTGAAATTACAAAAACCTCCCCTCAATGTTACAAAACATAACATTTACCACATATGAAGTTCACATTTCATAACATTCATGCACAAAAATATCCCATTCAGAGTACATTTTCAGGGGGGGGGGGTGTGCATGGATGTTATGAAATGTGAACTTCAGGGGAGCTAGGGGAGATTTTTGTAATTTCAATAATAAGAGGGATGCAATCTGTAATTATGCTATCTTCCAGGGGAAGTGTAGGTAATTATTCGCTTCATAATATTTTCTTTTGTATCTATTTCTCTCTGAATTGAAGTTATATGGATGGATGGTAAGTAAATTTTAATTTTAAAATTACTTTGTAGGCTAAACAACATGGACAAATTGGAATTACACTAGTGTCGCACTGGATGGAGCCCATTGATGATAGCCCTCTAAATAAAGAGGCTCAAGAAAGAGCTTTGCAGTTCAATTTGGGATGGTAGGAGGATTATGCGCTTGATTAGAAATTTCATTAATTGAAGATCTAACTTTTGAATTAAGTTCAACATGCTTGTAATTTTCTTATTGAACTAACAATATCAGGTTTATGGATCCATTAAAGTTTGGAGAGTATCCATTGTGGATGAGAGCATTGGTGAAAGAAAGACTCCCCTTCTTTACTCCCCAAGAGGCGGAAAAACTCAAGAATTCGTATGATTTTATTGGTCTAAACTACTACACCGCGAGATATGCACGAAGTCAAACATTACCAAAGGATTTCAAGCCAACTTCATATTTGGACGATCTACGCGCTGATGTTTTAAGTAAGATATATACAATTAGCTTCGTAATAATTACGCCATTGTGTAGATTATCTTGCATAGCCTCAAGCTCTTGTTTATGTTTGTTAATACAGCCGAAGATAATGATGGCATCCCAATTGAGCATGCAGAGGTAATTAACAAATTAGTTGGAACGCACGCACACGCGTGTGCGCGCGCGCGCACACACACACACACACACTCTTAAGAGTACTGATTATCTTTACAAAATGTTTTGACCTTCCACTTTATTTTGCAGCCCGGAAGTTGGATTAACGTTCACCCTAGAGGAATGAGAGAGCTTCTTCTCTACATAAAGAATAGATATGATAATCCTCCTATATATATCACTGAGAACGGTAATTAGTTGGTTCTATTGATCCATTATTATTGCAATGCAATGTTGCAAAGTTATCTTTAAATGAATCATTTGGTGAACATTAAATTGAACATAACAGATGCACACATAGTTCATTTTTATAAGCTTACAATAATAAGAAAAGTTTTAAATCATGACAGGTGTTATGGAAAAAGACAAGAAAGACTTGTCGCTAAACGACGCTCTTAATGACACACATCGAGCAGAATATCTTGCGCTTCACCTTCATGAACTTAAAGAAGCTGCAAGGTGAGCTATAATGAAATAGCATCGTATAATACTTCACATCGTATTTATGATTTTCCATTTAAACTCTACTTATTGTTAACATTATATTACTAAAAATGCAGGAATGGAGTGAATGTGAAAGGATACTTTACATGGTCATTGTTAGATAACTTTGAATGGCAGGATGGGTACACTTCTAGGTTGGGGCTTCACTACATAGACTATTATGGTGCTCATAAAGGGCATTTGAAAGAACATGAGGAGGCATCCGGCCATTCACCTGCGAATCTTCGTAGGATCCCGAAGCAATCTGTGGTCTGGTTTAAGAGATTCCTGGGTAACAATTGACGACCACTTTTCCAATGATTTTCGTACTTTGTAGCGTGAAATAATCGCTTTGTCATGAGTGGTATCTTTCCTTTTCTTCTGCAGTCTTGTTATGAACTTATAAATAAGGAGAATCTGGTTCTATGTTTGGAGTCAGATTTTACCGTTTGATAATAAGGAGAATCTGAATCTATGTTTGGAGTCAAATTTTACCATTTGGTTTAAGCAAGGTTCCAAATCATATAGTTTGTTTTTTTGGTTGACATCAATGCTATACATATAGTCATTCCTTTCAACCAAAAAGCTATCACATAAAATATGCATTTGGGAGCATGTTTATAATGGAATTATCATCGTCAAGTTCAGTCCACCAAGGAGTAATCATATTTTTATCTCGCACATTACCGTATCTTTATGTTTTAAATTGTGCACGTTATATTTTATCTCACTTGTATTATGGCCTAGGTGAGGGGCTCTTAAACTATGTTGACCCCCCTAAATGATGTTTATAATGGAATTATCATCGTCAAGTTCAGTCCACCAAGGAGTAATCATATTTTTATCTCGCACGTTACCGTATCTTTATGTTTTAAATTGTGCACGTTATATTTTATCTCACTTGTATTATGGCCTAGGTGAGGGGCTTTTAAACTATGTTGACCCCCATACATGAGATGGGTTAGGACTCTTTAAAAGTAACATATTTTTCCTAAATTATTTTCTCTATCTTCTCTTTTCTTTCCCCTCTCTTTCTCTCTTCCCTCTTTTCCCCGGCTCCTCTTTTCTTCCTTATGTAACCCGCAGGTCACGCAAGAAACAGCGCCGCTCCGCCGACCTAAGCTCGCACCGCCCGCTTCTCATGGTTCCTCCTCCGACCAACTCCTCTGCCACCATATCCCCTCCGAGATTCAAGAAGGTGGACTCAAATCCCTTAAGGGACTTCTCCCTTGTCCGCCCTATCACTCGATCTCAAGCAGGGGCGCACAATAACTTGGTATCAGAGACACTCCTCAAGGACGATGACTCGACCAACTCCGCCACCATATCCCCTCCTAGATTCAAGAAGGGGGACTCAAAATCCCTTAAGGGACTTCTCCCTTGTCCGCCCTATCAATCGATCTCAAGCAGGGGCGCACAAAAACTTGGTATCAGAGACACTCCTCAAGGACGATGACTCCACAACATCCCCCACCTCTATCGACCACGGCACGGGCGTCACTCGCCCAACCCACAGATGGAGGCCACACGTGTCGCGTGCGTCTCCGCGCTCTCTGCATGGGGCCGATTGCCTTCTAGCTAGTCCCCACACAGTCGCTGCTTGCTATCCCAGGATCTCGCCTCTACCCCGCCCTTCACTATAGTCATGTATAACTATGGAAGATGGCGGCATGACCATGACACATCTAATGGAAATGTTCCAGTCAATGGTGGCACTCTGCAAGCCTGGATCGACTCTATATGTAGATACATGTCATAACCTACAGTGTCCTATGTATAATCAGATAGAAGTCTTAGCAGTCTTATTTCAGTTTTAGTGAGTCGAGTAGAGTATATTTTATGCACATTGTAGTTTGGATGTACTTTTGTAATAGTTATTGTATGGTTGTACGCGTCTGTTGTATTCAGTGTTATAAAACTATGCAATCAAGATTTTAATGAAATGAAATTTATTATTTTGTACATTTGTGTTTGTATATACTCATAGACACTGTGTTGCACTCAAAGAAAAAAAATCTCCTGATGTTTATTGTTTGTTGTGGCGATCTGTGGGTTGTGACATCATCTAGCCCCCATCACGCATGTATGACTCCTCTAATGATGCATGTTGGAACATAGTTCAACCCTATTACTGATTTGGGCTTGGATGTCTATTTCTAGGTATAGGATTTGTTTTGACCCATCATGTATAGTATAAGGATCATATGCAAAGTCTAGAAGAGATTTGAAGATTAGCTAAGTCAAGGTGTTCGACGAACTTCGAACACGTTCGACGAATTCAAGAATCCGTTCGACGAACTTGGTTCGACGAACTTCAAAGTTCTGTTCGACGAAAGTTTCTTCTTGTTCGACGAACTTCCCAGTTTAAGTTCGACGAACTTTCCCTCAGGTCGACGAACTTCTTCAGAGTTTCTATATTCAGTGACCTCTTCTATTCAGAGTATTATTTTGGAGTTATCCTCGGGATTTCTTATGAAGGCTGACAGCTGTTCTTATTATAATATCAGTCAGTTATTGCAGTATTTTCTATCAAAGTTTTTATGACCGTTGCTGCATTAATTAAGGTCTGCGTGCAGATTATTCTATAAGGCAGATTACAAGTTTCAAGGAATTTAATATATTGGTATTCCTTTTCTGTCAGAGGCAAATCTTTCCTTTTTGTCTCATTCCTTTCCAGCCCTGTTTGAAATTTGAAAGAGGATCAACTCTCTCCCGTCCAAAGATTATCATTGCTATTTATTCTAGAGAAAGACACAGATACAGAGAATAATCTTTTGCTACTCAGTTTTCATTCCTCTCAAGAACTCTCTCTGATTTTCTCTGAAGTCTTCATCTTCTCCAGACACATACTCTTAATCTCTAGGAATCATCTGCATCAATTCCTTCTAGAGAACTTTTGCTGGAGATACTCTGAAGATCAAGAAGACCTACACCCTGAGCAGATTTTCTCTCCTGTTTTTCTTACTCTTATTCACAGGGGGAGATCTGACAATCATTCAACAATCCACTAGTCTTCTCTGTTGTTAGAGAAAAGAGAAGACACCATCATCTTTATATACTTTTATTTTATAACTGTGTACAGGGTTATAACTCCCTTCAAAAGTTGATTTTTGGTTTTGAGCACCTGATCAAAAGCTCTGTGGTGGTTTTGAGCACCTGATCAAAAGCTCTGTGGTGAAGGCTCACCTGATCAAAAAAAGCCTTAGTGGATTTCCTACCAGGGTGGTAGAAGAGTAGATGTACCCAAGTTGATTGGGGAACTACTATAGATCCTTGTGTCTTCTGTGTTTGCCTTTATTATTTGTGCTGTGCTGTGTGTGCTGTGTTTTAGTTTATGTTTATATCTGTGCTGCACTCACTTACACATATACTTAAATAACTCAAATTGTTTTCTACAGATTTCTTTAAGCTAAGTAAAATTATTTGAAAATACTCTATTCACCCCCCCTCTAGAGTAATCTTGATCTATCCCCACTTTCAATTGGTATCAGAGGTAGGTTGGTTGTTAAAGGCTAACACCTGGACCAACAGATCTGATAGATCTAGACTACTTTAAAAGTTTTTTTTTGTTTATTAGAGCCATGACACAGAACAAAGAATATTCAAGCACAAGACCTCCTATGTGCAATCTGAACAAGTTTGCACTATGGCAAGCAAGGATCAAACTTTACATGAATTCTATTGATGAGGAAATTTTTAATTCTATTTTGACAGGACCTCCAACTGCATCAACCTCAACAACAACAGACACAACTGCTGTCCCTCCTCCAGAATGGACAGAAACACAAAAGAAATAGAAAACTGCTGATGCAAAGGCCATGAATATCTTGGCACAAACCATGCCTGATGACATATTTCAGAAGGTGGTTGACTGCACCTCTGCCAAAGAAATTTGGGACTCCCTCACAAGAATGGTGGCAGGATCAGCAGATGAGAGAAAGGACAGAAGATCACATTTGATCTCCCAGTACGAGAATTTCAAAAAGGGAGAATCAGAGACTGTTGCAGAGATGTACAACAGACTCAGCATCATCATCAATGAGCTGAGAACCCTGGAGAAAGTGATCACAGTCACTGAAATTAATGACAAGATCCTGATGTGCTTCCCCAGCACATGGGACACAAGAATCTGGCCAATTAAAGATGCCAGAGGACTAAGTGAGATTACAACTGAGAATCTCCTTGGGAAGCTCAAATCTTATGAGCAGCTGATAAAGAGCAGAGAAGCAGAAGCCTCTCCATCTTCATCCTCAAAGAAAGAGAAGAGCATTGCCTTTCAGGCAACAGAGGAAGAAGACAAGATTGGTGATCAGGAGATGCTGAGTCTCTTAGCAAAGAGATTTTACAAGATGGCAAGGAAGGACTTTAGAAGAAAGTCCAACAGGCACAATGAAAAGCCAAGGTATGATAAAACTCCATCTAAAGAAATAATATGCTTTGGTTGCAGGAAGCCTGGACACATCCTCACTGAGTGTCCAGAAGCTCACAAGAAAAGTAGGAGAAAAGAGCAGGAACACTCCAGCAAACACTCATCAAAAGGCCACAAGAAAAGAGAAAAAGGCTTTATTGCTGAAACCTGGAGTGACACTGAATCTGAGTCATCCTCCAGTTCCAGAGATGAGGAGAAGGAAGCAGAAGACAAGGAATTCTGCATGATGGCAATCGATGCCTCCTCATAAAATGACAACTCAGATGATGAATCTGAAGCTAATGGGGATGAGGTAATTTCTAGTTTTGATTTTCATTCAGAACAGTTTAAAGATGACTTTAAACAGTTGTGTAAAGATATGATTAGATCAGAGAAAGAAATTATTTCTCTGAGAGACAAGTTAGCTAAGATGGATGGAATATCCACTGAAAACATTAAGCTCAAAAATGAGCTGAGGATTTCCAGGGAACAAGTGAGTTCTCTAGAAACACAGCTAACTGAGGCCAAGCAGCTAGAGAATTCTCTAAATTGGAGAAGTCTCAAGCTGATGGATATCACAAGAATAGTGAATGCCAGGCTGAATGGCAAACTGGGCTTGGGGGCATCATCTAATCAACCTCTTCTTTTGAAGAAGAATATGTTATCTACCCCAGTAAAATTTGTATCTGCAAAAGGGAAAGAAGCAATACAAGACACAGGAAAAATTCCTGAAACAAATATTGCTCAAGCAAGTTCGTCGAACTGCGATCGACGAAACCAACAGGTTTTGTCGAACACAGATCGACGAAAACCAAGGCCTGAATCTAAGCAGAAAACCTGCTGCAGACAGGGCTCGACGAATGCCACATCTTTCGTCGAACCAGGTCGACGAACACAACAAAGTTCGTCGAATGCCAATTTTACTAAGGACAGACAACATACATCCTCTTCTAAACTGAAGAATTCCTTTAGTGATTGGATTATCCCTCCTAGAAGATATCACCCTCTAGGTTATCATAGTCAACCTGTTGTCTCATATATTTCTGCATTTCAAGGTTACAAGAAGCAACCCAAGGTAACCTGGGTTAAGAACACCTAACCCTCCTTATATTGCAGAAAAAGAACTATCCTACCACAGAGGAACAGTGGTACTTGGACAGTGGATGCTCAAGACATATGAATGGAACAAGAGCCAAATTAATCAACTATAAGGCAAAGCTTGGACCAAGAGTGATTTTTGGAGATTCCAATTGGGGACAAACAGAAGGCTATGGATCAGTCCAGATTGGGACAATCACATTCAAAAAGGTATCCTATGTAAGTGGACTCAAACATAACCTCATCAGCATAGGTCAACTATGTGATGAAGGATATTAAGTATGCTTCAACCAATCTAGATGCATTATCTTTTCTGAAAATAATATTGTTATTTTAGGAAATAGACAAGGTAATGCTTATTTAGTAGATTTTAATTCAGCCAAACCTAAGATCTGCTTGTTTAACCAAGTCAATAAAAATACTGATTTGTGGCATAGGAGACTAGGTCATGTGAACCATAGGACCCTAGCCAAGTTATCAAAGGGCAACCTTGTCAGGGGACTACCTTCTGGATCATACAAGAAGGAAAGCCTTTGCAGGGCATGTCAATTGGGAAAGCAGACTAAGAGCAGCTTTAAGTCACTATCTAAGAGTGATTCTTGTTGGATCGGTCGGCGCCCTTAGAGGGGGGGGGGGGGGTGAATAAGAGTTTTCAAAAACTTTAGATTATATTTAAAAACTTTGAATTATTGCAAGATTAATACAATGTGAAATCAAGTAAAACAATAAAGAGAGACAAGCTTTATTAATGTTAAATAAGTTTTACAAAACTTAATCTTAATGACGCTAGAGATCGGGGGCGAATAATAAAAAAGCTCTTTTTGTTTTCTATCCCGACTCGCTTCCCCACGAACCGGTGGCCCTAGCCTTATCCTCCCCGGATTCGGCCTCAAGCCTCTCTAGCCAATCCTTCCCCGGATGTGGCCTCGAGCACCCCCTAGAACTAACCTAGATCTAGTCGCCAACACGAGGCGAATTTCAGCCCTAAGTCTACCCCAGACCTAGTCGCCAACACGAGGCGATTTCACTACCGTTTACAATGAAGAAAGAGAAATAAAATAACAAAACCTCCCTTAAGATGAACTTATGAAGTCGGAGATGAAGATCCGCTGTAGAATCAGCGTTTGTTGAAGCGGACTTCGTCTGGATTCGGCGTGATGGAATTCTCCTTCAGAAATTGGCAGAGCTTCGCTGGGACCTGAAATTTCGGCTAAGACAAGCCTCTAGAATTCTAGTACTCTCTCTCTGAGGTGTATGCAATAAGTGTCTGAAAACAAGAGGAGAGGGGGTCCTTTTATAGCCCAAGCGCTACCGCCGGCGCTACCGCTACCGCCGGCGCTATCCCTGATTAAGAAACATTTTGCGCGGTAGGATCTTCAATCCGCGGCAACATTTTGCTCTATTCCTCTTATGCGCCATGCTACCGCCAGCGCTATCCGCTACCGCCTGGCGTTAGCTCTTTCTAAAAACACAGCCAGAATCGTGCTAATCATCGCTAGCGCCGGCGCTAGTGAGTCTTTTCGAATTTTGGCCTCAATTTTGGGGGCAGTCATCATGAGTACTCCTTGAGTTATATGGACTATGTAAACCTGCACACTTGAACACACAAGATCAAATACACATAGGATTTGTTATTCTCAAACCTAGGAGATGCGGAAGACCATGTTCCAACAAACTCCCCCTTTTGATAATAACAAATCCATTAATGATAAATCAAAGCATTAATAAATAAGCATGATGAAACTCTACTTGTGTGTGTGTGAGAGTGATGACTTAGGATAATTATTGATTTTAGCATTTAGAATTGCTCCCCCTAAATACATGCTCCCCCTTAGTGAGTGCTCCCCTAATATGTAAGCTATCATCCGAATTTGTCATGTTGGGTTTATCATGTTAGTTCTCCCCCTTTGTTATTAGCAAAAGTGGGTAGGGAAACAAAGTACCAAAGAATTTGGAAATAGAAGAGAAGGCATGATCGAGCTTTTTAAGTAAATGATAAGGAGGTTTAGAATTGTTTTTCATTGAAATAGATCAGAGTTATAAGAATTACAAAATTTTCAGAGTTTTTAGCATAAAAGATTTTTATGTTTGAAGTAACCAATAAAAAGTGTTCCAAGGAAATCTATCACTTAATGAAGGATATGAATTTTGAATAATAAGTGATGATGCAAAGAGTACAAGATATTAAGTAAGCTTGGAAAGCGCAAGGTAAAACACTTATATGGTTAAGATGCGGATGACTTATAGCAATACAAAAATATTAAATAGTAATGATACTCCAAAAAAAATATGAGTGAAAGATCACAAAAATGATGTTTTTGTAAATCATTTTGCAGTTTTAAATTTTATAATAACCAAGCATGAAATAATGTTTTTAAAAAGAGATTACCACAATGTTACTTTAATTCATAATTTCAAAAACATACAAAACATTGTAGAACACATGCTAGGTTATCTAGTGCATTTCATAAATAAAAAGTAATATAGAATTAGCATTAGGATCCAATATTCATGAGAAGAAGTGTTATGGAAGATAATGATGTGCACATAAGTGTATGTTTGAGGAGAGTAAACAAATGTTTTAATCAAAAATACAAGTAATATGTAAAGTAAGAAGCACAATAAAACACAAATAAGATTACTTCCACACACTTTAATGCACAAAAAAAATGTACAACTACCATGGTGCTTTGCACACACAATGCTCATCAAGACTTATCAGGGTGCAAAGTAGTGCTTGGGGATCACATATTTTATTTTGAATTTTGAGACTAGTGATCCGGTGTACTTAAGAGAAAGTGGTTTTTCTTATTTTTGAAAGAAAGATTTGATTTGCACAAGACACTTTATTATTCTTTCCAAGGTGCTCAACCTCACAATGCTCATTAAGACTTATCAGGAGGTTCAAGTAGTGCTTGGTGGAGTTATCTTTGTCATTTATTTTATAATTTGGTTTTGTACAAAGTTCTCCGAATACACTTGTTTTGCAAATCAATAGAATTTATGAAAAACATAACCACTTTCCTTAATTTTTAAGAGTGCAAAATAAGGAGTGTAGGTAAGATACTTGTGCAATTTTAATTTATTTGTACTAATACAAAACATACACAAGCATTCTTAGATTAAAGACATATGTAGACAATGCCAAAAAAAAGTGATTGAATAAATATCATTATCAAACATAAAGCATTTCTCATACTTAGAGGCATGCTGAGCTTGATCCTACACAACTTTTAAACTATAATTGATGCACATTTGAATAGATATATCAAAGCATGAAGGAAGACTATGTCCAAAGTAGTTTGAAAAGATAAATTATAACATTGTAGAATTTCGAAATAATAGATTAAATCATGCTTGAAAAAATCATACAGTGTTTTTTTTTGATAGTTTTAAAGTTGTATATTTTTGTATTTGATTTTAGCAAATAAAAGCATATTTTTGTAATTTTTGCTTTTGTAATTTTTATATTTGATTTTTGCATAAAGATGAACTTTAAACAAAGGAAACAACACAAGCGAAAAAATAAAAACATATTTTTTTGTAATTTGGTTTTTGTAGTTTTGTATGTGATTTTTCAAAAAATAAAGAAACACAGAAGTACAAAACTAAGTAGAAAATATAAATTAATATATTTTTAGAAATTTTTCGATATTCAAAAAATACAGAAAATAGAACATGGACGCTAGCGCCTGTGGTAGCGCTAGCGCGTGAGACAGTGAACGATTTTTAAGGATTTTGGAAATTTTAATTTTGGTTCTTGATTAAGTGTCCCAATAGTAGTTCCATGCTGAATTTGCAGATTTTTAGGAGATGTTTTGGATGGTTAAAAATGAAGAAAATTGTATTTGTGAGCATGTTTTAACTCGAAAGATCTAGGACACCTAACTCAAGTCGTAATAATCGAAATCTTGCATCGGGAAGGGTTTAGTAAATATGTCAGCAAGTTGAGAGTCCGTCCCAATGAAGCTTACTTTTACATTTTCTTTCTTAATGTGATCCCTAATGAAATGATGGCGAACGTCGATGTGTTTGGATCTAGAGTGGTGTACGGGGTTATATGTGAGGTCTATTGCACTCTTGTTGTCACATTTAAGATCTATGTTTTTAAGATGAAATCCAAAGTCCTCTAGTGTTTGGCTCATCCATAACGCTTGTGCACAACAACTACCAAGTGCAATATATTCAGCCTCCGTGGTGGAGAGTGCAACCAAAGATTGTTTTCTACTAAACCAAGCAACTAAAGAGGGTCCCAAAAAGTGACACGTACCGCTAGTGCTTTTTCTATCTAGTGAGCACCCGACGTAGTCCGAATCGGAATAGTCGTGGAGTGTGAAAGAGTCATTATGTGGGTACCATAATCCTAGTTTAGATGACCCTATTAGATAACGGAAAATATGTTTTACCGCTTTTAAATGAGATTCTTTTGGATCGGCTTGAAAGCGAGCACATAAACATACGGCAAACATTATATCTGGTCTAGATGCACTTAAATAAAGAAGAGAACCTATCATTCCTCTATATAGTGTTTGATCAATAGAAATTCCAGATTCATCTTTTCCTAGTTTTAAAGAAGCACTCATAGGAGTAGAAGCTTGTTTAAGATTTTCAAATCCAAATCGTTTAAGCATATCGTGAACATATTTTGATTGACAAATAAAAATACCATCAGTTCTTTGTGAAATTTGAAAACCAAGAAAATATGATAGTTCTCCTACAAGACTCATTTCAAATTCATTTTTCATTATTAAGACTACTTCATTACACAACTCTTCATTAGTGGCTCCAAAAATGATGTCATCAACATATATTTGTAGAATAATTAATTCGTTATTTTTATGCTTAATGAAGAGTGTGTTGTCTGCACTTCCCATAACATAACCTTGCTCTAACAAAAACGATGTAAGACGATCATACCATGCACGGGGCGCTTGTTTTAAACCATAAAGCGCTTTTTCTAATTTGTAAACATGATTGGGAAATTTTTCATTTATGAAACCGGGGGGTTGTTCTACATAAACTTCTTCTTTAATAAACCCGTTTAAAAAGGCACTTTTAACATCCATTTGAAAAAAATTTATTCTTTTAAAACTCGCAAATGCCAAAATTATTCGTATAGATTCTAAGCGAGCTACGGGTGCAAAGGTTTCTTCAAAGTCTACCCCCTCGATTTGTGAATAGCCTTGAGCAACTAAGCGTGCTTTATTTCTTATAATCCTAGATTCACCATCTAGATTATTTTTAAAAATCCATTTTACGCCAATAATTGGATGATTAGATGGTCTTTCTACTTAATTCCAAACTTTATTTCTTTCAAATTGTCCTAACTCTTCATTCATTGCCAAGAACCAAAATTCGTCATTTAGAGCGGTGGAAACGTTCTTAGGTTCAATTTCAGACACAAAGCAAATATTTGAAAATGTTTCATGAAGAGAGGACCGAGTTCTTACCCCAGTAGAAGGTTCCCCAATGACTAGCTCCTTTGGATGATTTTTGGAGAAGTTTAGAATGCTTGGAGGTACATATTCATCTACTTCGGGCTTCTCCTCCTCTTCTTTGGACGGTTCTTCTTCGTCGTGCTCCAAGGATGGCAAAGGTTCATCATCGGTACCTGTAGGGAGCTTCTCTGCACAAGGAACAAACTCATCAAATCTGACATTAATTGATTCTTCAACTTTACTTGATCTTTTATTAAATATTCTATATGCTTTACTAGTTGAAGAATAACCAAGAAATATTCCTTCATCGCATTTTTCGTCAAATTTTCCTAAAGAATCTTTGGTATTAAGAATGAAGCATTTACATCTAAATACTTTAAAATACGATACGTTAGGTTTCTTTTGATAGTAGAGTTCATATGGTGTGATAGATAATGATGGGCGAAGCATAACTCTATTCATTACATAGCATGCAGTGCTTACGACTTCTGCCCAAAAATACTTAGGTAATTTATATTCAGATAGCATGGTGCGTGCAAGTTCTTGTATTGTCCTATTTTTCCGTTCTACAACACCGTTTTGTTGGGGTGTGCGTGGAGCAGAGAACTCATGCTTAATACCTAACATGTCACAAAAAGATTTAAAATTTTCATTTTCAAATTCACCTCCATGATCTGAGCGAATGCATTTTATTTTTAAATCTAATTCATTTTGAATGTGAGTACATAATTTTGAAAATTCGCAAAACGCATCAGATTTGGAGGAGAGAAATAAAGTCCAACAATATCTAGAATAGTCATCTATGAGAACATAAGTGTATAATCTACCACCAAGACTCGCAGTGTTAACGGGACCAAAAAGATCCATATGAATTAATTGCAGAGGTTTTGATGTAGAAATTACGTTTTTGCTTTTAAAAGATGACTTAGTAAATTTGCCTTTTTGGCATGGAGAGCATAATGAAGATAAATTTCCATTTAACTTAGGCAATCCTCTAATCAATTCTCTTTTTGCTAGTTTTAAGATAAGCTTTGTACTAGCGTGGCCTAAGCGTCTATGCCATAATTCTAATTCATCATTTTTCGTTATAAAACATTTTATAGAAGATTTAGAAAGATCATGAAATGATACTATGTAAACATTATGAATTCTAGGTGCAGTTAATAACACACCTTTTGTTTTAGGATTAACAATCTTGCAAAGACTAGTGGAAGATTCAAAAAGTACGTCTAAACCTTTATCACATAGTTGACTTATAGATATTAGGTTATGTTTTAATCCTTTCACATAAAGCACATTTGATATAAGAAAAGATGCGTTACCCACTGTACCAATTCCCATGATCCTTCCTTTACCGTTATCGCCAAACGTCACTATTCCTCCTTTCTTCTTTTCTAGGCTAAGGAATTTTGCTTTATTGCCCGTCATGTGTTTGGAGCAGCCTGAGTCCAAATACCACACGTCTTCTGTTTCCTTAGCCTTCCGGCAAATCTAAAAAGAGGATGAGAGTAAAGACCCAGATACCCAAGTGGTACCACCCATAGAGTAAGTGGATTTCTTAGGTACCCAGATTTGTTTTAATGATCGTTGATTTATTATATTCCTGCAAGAGCCAGACGTGTGTCCAAATTTAAGACAATTAGCACACGAAATAAAGGGGGTTGAGACCCTTTTCTGAGTTTGTACGTTGCCCTTGCTGGATGATGTTTGTACATTAGAAAAATCAGAAGAATTTTTAACATTAGAGCTGCCGCCGGCGTTAGTAGCTAGCGCCGGGCGGTAGTGTTCACTTTTATATCCGAGTCCAATTTTTCCAGACCCAAAGCATTGATTACCCAGAAGCATATCCAGGGATTTTTGACCAATCCCGAATTTGGTTATGGCTAAATTTAGATTTTGATTTTGTTTTTTAAGAGATGTATTTTCTTGAACAATCATAACACATTTGTTTTCAAATCCTTTTTTGTTCTTTTCAATTTGTAATATGGAAGTTTTCAATTTTCTCTCTAAGTCCCCCTTTTCTTTTGCAATGATTTTGTTTTGTGAAAGGGCATTAGAGAGAGAAACTTCAAGTTCCTTTATCATAAATAAAGAGTGCTCACATTCTTGACATGAAACTTTTCTTTTTTCAAGAGAGACTAATTTTTTTGTGAGCTTACGATTTTCTTTTATAATAGATTCATTTTCAAGATTTAATAAAACAAATTTATCATAAAGTTCTTCAAAAGTAGGAGGAGATACCTCAGTGTCGCTAAGAACACTGGTGTCGTCATCGTCGTTTTTGGCCATTAAGCACAAGTTTGCTTCCTCCTCGCTACTTGACTCAGAATCGTTTGACTCTTCAGAGGAAGAGTCATCCCAAGTAGCGGCCTTCAACACTTTCTTCTTTTCTTTTGCTTTCTTTTGTTCTTTCCGTTCCTTTTGGTATTTTGGGCACTGGCTCCGAATGTGCCCGGTTTTTCTGCAGTGATAGCATTCTGGAGCCGGCCTTTCTTCTTCGTCATCGCTTCCTTTTTCTTTCTTCGATGAAGAGGAGGATCCCTTTCGTCGAGTATCTTTTTGGAAGAACTTTCGGAATGTGTTCCTTCTCTCTGGATTTCTGATGAACCTCTTGAAATTCTTCATCAGGAGTCCTTCTTCATCATCATCATCCTCTTCGATGCACTCCTTCTTTGATGTCAGCGCCAACGCCTTTTTCTTCGGCTCCTTGTGGTATTCGTCATGTTGAATTTGTAGTTCTACCTCATGGATCTTTAGATTCCCAATGAGATTCTCGATCTGGAGCGTTCTTAAGTTGTGCGACTCCGAGATGGCCGTCACCTTCGGATTGAACCTTGGAGGTAAGGAACGAAGAATTTTCCTCACCAAGTCCCCGTCGGAGTAGGTCTTTCCAAGCGCCTTTGATGCGTTGACAATCTTTGTGAAGCGAGTGTACATCGAGTTGATGTCCTCTTCCGTGTCCATCCTGAATTATTCGTATTCAGATTCCAGTTGAAACATCTTGGCATCTTTCACCTGCGATGTACCTTCGTGAGTAACTTCCAATTGATTCCAAATATCATAAGCAGTTGTGCATGCAGAAATTCTATTAAACTCAGTCCTATTTAAAGCGCAATATAAAGCGTTCATTGCTTTAGCATTATTTTTACACCTTAGTTTATCGTTGTCATCCCATTTATCTTTAGGTTTTGCTAATGTCGCCTCTCCTACTACAGTTGTAGGCGGAGAGTACTGTACTTCTACCATGTTCCATACTTCTACATCCATGGTCATAAGAAAACACATCATTCGATTTTTCTAGTAGTTAAAATCTGACCCAGTAAAGAGAGGTGGTCGACTAACCCCTTGACCCTCAGGAAAAGCGAGATCATGAGACGCCATTGTTCCCGGTTGTTAAGCCGATTGGAACAAAACCCCTCTGATACCACTTGTTGGATCGGTCGGCGCCCTTAGAGGGGGGTGAATAAGGGTTTTCAAAAACTTTAGATTGTATTTAAAAACTTTGAATTATTGCAAGATTAATACAATGTGAAATCAAGTAAAACAATAAAGAGAGACAAGCTTTATTAATGTTAAATAAGTTTTACAAAACTTGATCTTAATGACGCTAGAGATCGGGGGCGAATAATAAAAAAGCTCTTTTTGTTTTCTATCCCGACTCGCTTCCCCACGAACCGGTGGCCCTAGCCTTATCCTCCCCGGATTCGGCCTCAAGCCGCTCTAGCCAATCCTTCCCCGGATGTGGCCTCGAGCACCCCCTAGAACTAGCCTAGATCTAGTCGCCAACACGAGGCGAATTTCAGCCCTAAGTCTACCCCAGACCTAGTCGCCAACAGGAGGCGATTTTACTACCGTTTACAATGAAGAAAGAGAAATAAAATAACAAAACCTCCCTTAAGATGAACTTCTGAAGTTGGAGATGAAGATCCGCTGTAGAATCAGCGTTTGTTGAAGCGGACTTCGTCTGGACTCGGCGTGATGGAATTCTCCTTCAGAAATTGGCAGAGCTTCGCTGGGACCTCAAATTTCGGCTAAGACAAGCCTCTGGAATTCTAGTACTCTCTCTCTGAGGTGTATGCAATAAGTGTCTGAAAACAAGAGGAGAGGGGGTCCTTTTATAGCCCAAGCGCTACCGCCGGCGCTACCGCTACCGCCGGTGCTATCCCTGATTAAGAAACATTTTGTGCGGCAGGATCTTCAATCCGCGGCAACATTTTGCTCTATGCCTCTTATGCGCCATGCTACCGCCAGCTCTATCCGCTACCGCCTGGCGTTAGCTCTTTCTAAAAACACAGCCGGAAGCGTGCTAATCATCGCTAGCGCCGGGCGCTATCGCTACCGCCGGCGCTAGTGAGTCTTTTCGAATTTTGGCCTCAATTTTGGGGGCAGTCATCATGAGTACTCCTTGAGTCATATGGACTATGTAAACCTTCACACTTGAACACACAAGATCAAATACACATAAGATTTGTTATTCTCAAACCTAGGAGATGCGGAAGACCATGTTCCAACAATTCTCCTAGGATTTTGTACTTGCTGCACTTAGATTTTTTTGGACCCCTTCCCATACACAGTTTGGGAGGTAATTCTTACACCTTAGTTATTGTTGATGACTTCTCTAGATTCAATTGGGTATTCTTTCTGAGAAGCAAGTCAGATAACTTCAAGGTTCTTACAGACTTTCTCAGGAGCATCAAGATTGAGTATTCTACTCAGATTGCATTGATCAGAAGTGATCATGGCACTGAGTTTGAATCTCTTCTGATGAGAGAATTCTATTAGAAGGAAGGTATCAGGCAATGCTTTTCAGCTCCTAGAACTCCTCAATAAAATGGGGTAGCTGAAAGGAAAAATAGAACACTGATTGAATCTGGAAGAACATTGCTTGCAGATGCTGTTTTTCCCCAATCCTTTTGGGCTGAGGCTGTCAGCACAGCAAACTATGTCCTAAACAGAAGTTTAATTCATAAACAAAAGGGCAAGACACCTTATGAACTGCTTAAAGGGAAGAAGCCTAGAGTAAATTACTTTAGGGCTTTTGGCTGTAAGTGCTTCATTCATAATAATGACAAGAAGCACCTAGGAAAATTTGAAGCAAAAGCTTCAGATGGCATTTTCCTTGGTTATTCAGTTAGTAGTAAAGCTTACAGAGTATTTAAAAAATCTTCTTTTAAAATAGAAGAATCTATTCATGTATCTTTTGATGAAACTAACTTGAGTTGCAAGGAGAGAAATATCTCTACCTCACAAGATGCACAGGTACCAATTCTCTGTGAGAAGTTAGATAATCTAACTCTACAGAAAGAGGATTTAATAAATCCTTCTCTATTACCTAATGAGGACAGTGAAGAAGAATGTCCTATTGCACCAACATTGGATACAACAAATATTCCTACAAATCTTGAGGCTGTTAATGCTGAAGTTCAGGAGGACATAGAAATTCCTCATAGAGAAAATGAACAAGCTCAAGGAGAAGTTATTTTCCCTACTGATTATGTCAACATAAGAGATCACCCTAGATCTCAAGTAATTGGTGACATCTCAATGGGTGTGCAAACAAGAAATCAACTAAATCAAAATAATTTGCACACCTGTTTCCTCTCTCAAATTGAACCTCAATCCATCAAAGATGCAGAGCAAGATCCCAACTGGATTACTTCTATGCAAGAGGAATTAAATCAATTTGAAAGGAACAAAGTATGAGAACTTGTTCCAAGACCCAAGAATCATCCAGTGATTGGCACTAAATGGGTATTCAGAAATAAATTGGATGCTCAAGGAGTCATAGTCAGAAATAAGGCAAGACTAGTGGCTCAAGGATACTGCCAAGAGGAAGGCATAGACTATGATAAGACTTTTGCACCTGTAGCAAGGCTGGAAGCAATTAGAATATTCCTAGCATTTGCTGCATACAAAAGATTCAAGGTATTTCAAATGGATGTTAAGAGTGCCTTTCTAAATGGAGATATCAAAGAAGAAGTATATGTGGAACAACCACCAGGTTTTATTTCTCCAACTCAACCCTCTTATGTTTTTAGATTACATAAAGCTTTGTATGGTCTCAAACAAGCTCCTAGAGCATGGTATGAGACCCTTACAAACTTTCTTTTGGAGAATAAGTTTTCTAGAGGCAAAGTAGATCAGACACTATTTTTTAGAAATCATAAATCTGAAACCCTATTGGTACAAATATATGTAGATGATATAATATTTGGTTCTACTGACTCTAAGTTATGCAAAAGATTTTCAAATCTAATGCATTCAAAATTTGAAATGAGCAGTATGGGAGAACTGTCTTACTTTCTTGGTTTGCAAGTTAAGCAAACAACAGAAGGCATCTTCATATCCCAATCTAAATATGCTAAAGAGCTTGTTAAAAGATTTGGGATGTCAGATGCCTCCCCCATGAAAACTCCCATGCCTTCAAATGCAGCTGTTGGCACTGATGAATCAGGAAAACCTGTTGATCAGAAAGTATATAGAGCCATTGTGGGGTCTCTTTATACTTAACAGCCAGTAGACCAGATATCATGTTTGCCACATGTATTAGTGCTAGATTTCAGGTAAATCCTAAAGACTCTCACTATATTTTATTAAAAAGGATTTTAAGATATATAAAGGGTTGTCCAGATCTAGGACTCTGGTATCCTACAGAATCAGGATTTGAGTTAACTGGATACTCAGATGCTGATTATGCTGGATGCAGAATTGATAGGAAAAGCACCTCAGGGACTTGTCAGTTCCTTGGAGATAAGCTTGTGTCCTGGTTTTGTAAGAAACAAACCTCCGTGTCTACATCAACTGCAGAAGCTGAATACATAGCAGCTGGCAGTTGCTGTTCACAAATTTTGTGGATACAGAACCAGCTCCTAGACTATGGTTACAATCAAAATAATTCCAAAATCTTTTGTGATAACACCAGTGCAATATCAATAGCACAAAATCCAGTACTCCACAGTAGAACTAAACATATTGAGATCAGACACCACTTTATCAGAGATAATGTGGAGAAGGGAAAAATATGTTTAGAGTTCATACCAACTGATTTGCAGAGAGCTGACATTTTCACCAAGCCTTTGGATGAAAAGAAACATCAATTCTTTATAAATCAGCTTGGAATGATAAATGGGGAGTCAATCTAATTGGCAAAGGTTTCTACCCAATAAAATTTTTCAATATATTAAGGTTCAGAAAATTAGTCGAATGCGCTCGACGAACGACATCTTTTTCGTCGAACGAGGTCGACGAACTGGTCAAGATTTCTTTCTAAAGTTCTGAAGAATTTTCGTCGAACTCGATCGACGAAGTCTCGATTTCGTCGAACCCGATCGACGATGTCTCTGACGTTCTATCTTCCTTATGAAAGAAGTTTTGAAAAGTTATTAGTCGAACGAGATCGACGAAATATTTCATTCGTCGAACGGGATTGACGAAAGACAGCTTTTTATTTCTCGCTAACACGTGTCATCTCGTCAAATCCGTTCCGCGCAAACCCTCGTTTTTGCCGAACCCTAATATTTAATCTCTATTCGTCTGGATTATGTATTTTGCGCTCTCAAACTCTTCGTCTCCCTCCAGTTCCCTTTGCACTTGATCGTTTTTCTTTCTTTGCAGGAACAATGTCGATCACTGCTGGAGTCCTCGCCTCAATAAAGTTCGATACGGGATTCGATATTGATCTGGAATCGTTTGCCCAGTCAGGAGAAGGCTTCACAGACATTCTGAATCTCTTTGAAGACCCGAAGTTGCGCAAGTTTATGACTTGCCGGCCCAAGATTCATATCAATGAGATAAAGGAATGGGCATTCACTTCTGAGATTCGAAATGGCACAGAAATTGCAGGAAAGAAATGAAGTTGTTCTGAGTGTTGCTGTTTTGTCTGAGATATTTTAATTTGAAAATGGAGATGATGATTTGGAACTCACTGAGGAAGAGTTCAATCTGATGCTGGACAGGATGGGGTACTCTGGGAGTAACCCTAAACATCTTCTGAAATGTGATTTTGCAGTGGAATACACCTTCCTGGCAGATGTTGTGGGAAAGGTTCTGATGGGGAAGAGCTCAGCACATGACTACATAAACAGGCAGCAATTTCTAGTCATGAGTGCTTTGATTGAGAAGAGGCACATCAACTGGGGTCCGACTCTGTTTGATTCCATCAAAAAAAAGTGACCTCAAGGAATGTAGGCTATGGAAGGATTCTGGGAATCTTCCTTCAGGCCAAGTGTCCAGCCCTCTCAGTTTCTATTGTTGTTGGCATTAATGCCTCAAAGAAACTGACTCCCCTTCTTTTCAAGAAGTGGTATAGGACATTCCAGAAGAAATCAGCTCCAGTAGGCTCCAACAGTTCAAGCTTCTGAGGACACCAGGGCTGTAATAGCCACCCCCCACCCCAGATTCCCCCTCCTCTCTCACAGACTCTTCAACATTCTGAAGAACCTGCCTCCTCTTCTCTTCCTCCTTCACCTCCAGAAAACCTCTCCACTCTATCTCCACCTTCACCTCCTCAAAATTCTCCTCCTCCTTCACAAGACACTTCCATTCCAGACTTTTCTCAGGATGAAATCCCATCAGATTTCACTCCTCCTCCTCCTCCATCCACTTCTTGGGCTCATACCACATCTTCCATCCCTTCTTCTTCTTCTCACCCAACTCCAGATGTACTGGTTGTGGATGTCTCACAAATAGCCACCCAGGTGTTTGGTCACATAACTTCTAAATTATAGGAGCTTATTGATCAAAGTCTGGCCCCAGTGCATTCTAAGCTTGATCTTATTCTCTCTCAACTTGCTTCTCTCTCCTCTTCCTCTTTCCCTTCATCTGGGGGCCCAGACTCTAGTTTCCCAGAGTCTAGGCAGGGGGAGATGTTCCAGGATGAAGCTCTAGAGGCAGAAGTTCCTGAAGAGCAAGGGTCAGACCTAGCTGATGTCAGCACAGTCTTGGTCTCCCTGGCTCAAAGCACAGAAGGTGCTCCTCCTCCTCCTCCTCCAGAAGTTCCTCCCAACAGCTCTTTCAAATCCACCCCTCTAGTGGATCAGATTCTGTAGCTTACCATTCAGTCCCTATGCTCAGACCCATCTTCCAAAGAATCAGCTGAAGACCTCTCCAAGGCCATTGTCTGCTATTCCCCAGACTTGGAAGCCAGGCATGGAGATTTGCTAGTGTCTCCAGTTCCAGAGCCAGTTATCTCTAAGGCAGATCAGGAACCTGCTGTTCCTGAACAGGCAGTTCTTGATGAACAGATGCCTGATGCCTCTGCCTCTGCCCCCTCCTCTTCTTATGAGCCTGTTGCTGCTGCTGTCAAGAATGTTGATGATGATTTAGAGAAAAGAAGGATTGAAGCATAAAAAGGAAATTGATGAAATGTATGAAAATGTGCCTTCATCTTCAAATTCTGATGATGATGACAGTGATGATAGTGATGCCAAAGTCAAATCCAAGAAAAGAAAAGCTCCATGCAAGAAGCTGCCAGCCCCTTCCAAAAAGCCTGATAAAAATGATATTCCCTATTATGTGCAGAAAAATCTCAAGCCTCATGAAATAACTCAACCTTGGATGCAATTCTCCAAGAATGAATTGAAGAGAAGGAAGCTTGAAAGAAGATACCAGAAGGATCACCCTGCTGTGTTCAAGAAACCCCCTCCTTCTCCACCTCCTCCAGGTGCAGGTTCTGCAGGAGGACTTTCTTCCACATCCAGGACATCTCAGTCTGCTGGCTCCAAGCCATCTGGTCAATCCTCTTCTTATTGGGAAGGAAGATCTTCAGGCTATCAGGTTTATGAAAGAAAGCATAGCCAATTATCAGAACAAGAAATCGAAGATAAGGAAGCTGAAGCAGATAGATTGTACAATATGGCAAGGTTTAGAGAGCATGTTGCTCTATCTCAGATGAAAGAGGCCAGAGAAAAAGGTATGGATACCTCTCATATTTCTACCATATCTCCCTATAGAGAACAGGAATTTCAACAGTACCAGGTGAAGAATATGTTCAACACTTCTGCCTACATGAGTCTCCACCCAGAGGCTGTTCTGCCAACTGTTTCCAAGAAGGTAACACTGGGTGATGAAGACTGCAAGCTAAGCAGAAGGCAATCTGAAGATACTAGCAGGAAAATAATCTTCAAGAAGCCATCTTCAGAGGACAGGAATCCTTAAAATTCTCTCTATGGTTAATTGACTCTTAATTATTCTGTGATGATATCTGCTTGTGACAATTGATTTATATCTGCTGAATTTCTTTTCTGTCAGATATTTTTCCTATAATTCTGTTATGCATATTTGTTTAGTTGATAAATGCTGTACATAGGATCCTAACCCAAATAGGGGGAGATTGTTGGAACATAGTTCAACCCTATTACTGATTTGGGCTAGGATGTCTATTTCTAGGTATAGGATTTGTTTTGACCCATCATGTATAGTATAAGGGTCATAGGCTAAGTCTAGAAGGGATTTGAAGATTAGCTAAGTCAAGGTGTTCGACGAACTTCGAACACGTTCGACGAATTTAAGAATCCGTTCGACGAACTTGGTTTGACGAACTTCAAAGTTCTGTTCGACGAAATTTTCTTCTTGTTCGACGAACTTCCCAGTTTAAGTTCGACGAACTTTCCCTCGGGTCGACGAACTTCTTCAGAGTTTCTATATTCAGTGACCTCTTCTATTCAGAGTATTATTTTGGAGTTATCCTCAGGATTTCTTATGAAGGCTGACAGCTGTTCTTATTATAATATCAGTCAGTTATTGCAGTATTTTCTATCAAAGTTTTTATGACCGTTGCTGCATTAATTAAGGGTTGCGTACAGATTATTCTATAAGGCAGATTGCAAGTTTCAAGGAATTTAATATATTGGTATTCCTTTTCTGTCAGAGGCAAATCTTTCCTTTTTGTCTCATTCCTTTCCAGCCCTGTTTGAAATTTGAAAGAGGATCAACTCTCTCCCGTCCAGAGATTATCATTGCTATTTATTCTAGAGAAAGACACAGATACAGAGAATAATCTTTTGCTACTCAGTTTTCATTCCTCTCAAGAACTCTCTCTGATTTTCTCTGAAGTCTTCATCTTCTCCAGACACCTACTCTTAATCTCTAGGAATCATCTGCATTAATTCCTTCTAGAGAACTTTTGCTGGAGATACTCTGAAGATCAAGAAAACCTACACCCTGAGCAGATTTTCTCTCCTGTTTTTCTTACTCTTATTCACAGGGGGAGATCTGACAATCATTCAACAATCCACTAGTCTTCTCTGTTGTTAGAGAAAAGAGAAGACACCATCATCTTTATATAATTTTATTTTATAACTGTGTACAAGGTTGTAACTCCCTTCAAAAGATGATTTTTGGTTTTGAGCACCTGATCAAAAGCTCTGTGGTGGTTTTGAGCACCTGATCAAAAGCTCTGTGGTGAAGGCTCACCTGATCAAAAAAAGCCTTAGTGGATTTCCTACCAGGGTGGTAGAAGAGTAGATGTACCCAAGTTGATTGGGGAACTACTATAGATCCTTGTGTCTTCTGTGTTTGCCTTTATTATTTGTGCTGTGCTGTGTGTGCTATGTTTTAGTTTATGTTTATATCTGTGCTGCACTCACTTACACATATACTTAAATAGCCCAAATTATTTTCTACAGATTTCTTTAAGCTAAGTAAAATTATTTTAAAATACTCTATTCACCCCCCCCCCCCCTCTAGAGTAATCTTGATCTATCCCCACTTTCAATGCACCCCCCCACAACGCCCACATCCACAAGCGCACTCTAGGTCTGAGGGGAGTGACATTCCTTGGTATGTTAAAGTGGATTTTCCCATTTTTGAAGGAAGTGAAGACCCCCTCGCGCTGCGAGCTCTTATTGACCAACCAAGTGAAACTATGGAAGGATTTACTTGCCATTGCCTCCTTCCACATCATGGGTCCAGCTCAACTTTGATTTACTCAACTTCAATAAGAGCGACCAATACTATAAAATTGACTTTTAATGTTGAAATTTTTCGTCACTAAATATTGGATCTTCAAGATTGTTGTAGGGAGGAGTCTGGATGTCTGGGGAGAGGGCTCATAAAAATATCCATAGAGTTGTTGCTTGATCATTCTCTCTTTTTTATTGAAATAGCGGAGAGGTCTCTTAAATAGAACTGTGAACTAGCACCAACAGTAAGTGTTAAGCCCCGCGTAATTGTAAGAGTTTCACTCGCAGTCGTCCAGAAATGGTAGCCGCGTTTCGTATTTTAGGCAACCAATACCACACCTCGATAGAGTTACCGTGCCCCATTAGCATAATATACGCTCTTGTCGTCAGATGGATCACATGCTCCTTTTGGCTCCTCAATCATCCTGGTGATCGCCGAGCTTGCCTTTTAGTTACCTCCGCACGATAGATGCTTTACAAATTAGCTCCGCTGCTCCCGCCAATATTTTTATTTGAATGTTGCATGCCATCCGTCCCATTGTCACAACCACTACTGTCAGCGGTTGATGCTACCGCCATGAGATAGGACATAATTTAGAGCACCATGTTCATTTTTGCGTTGCATTTAATTGTACACATTCAGTATGGTATTGTACTTGTATTTCCTACACATTATAAACACAAAACAAGCTTGATCAAATACATAATGAGATTTGTTATTCTCAAACCAAGAGATGTGGAATGCATGTTCCAACATAAACCTCAAAATATTATGATTACTGGTTATCTTAAATTAGTTAGTACTTTATTATAAAATATTCTACCTTATTAAAACAATTTTCCAAAGATAAACTTAGTAAGATAACAAGAGAGAGTAGAAGTACATTACGTAAAGAGCGAACCTCTAGAGAATTATAAATATGAATCTTGATATAATAAAAACTCATATACTCAATGATATGTGCGCTTGCCTAAAAGCACGTAAAATTTACCGCTAATTTGTATCTGAAAGGTGCATGTCAAGTTTTTGCCGCCGTTAACAGGGAATCAATGAAATTTAATTTTAACCGGATTCTTTCCTTACCAATTGAAAATCTATTTTATCTTGTTAATCTTATACATTAGTATGTTTCTTTGCATATTTGCTTTAAACCCATAAGTACCAAAAATAGTTGCTTTCTGTTTTATTAGTTTTAAAAAATTTATTCTCAAGTTCTCTTTTACCACTTTCAGATTTTATTATATCAATTCCTTTTCTTAGAAAGCGCTATCTTTAATCCATCAGGTGATCGCCCATGGATTTTGGACAAGTAGATCCAGAGTCGGAGTGTTCGCTGAAGAAAAGGTTGTGCATGCTGAAGGAAAGGGAAGTGGTATTGAATCTCTTAAATATTAACGACACCTAACATTCTAACATTATGGCAGATACAGACGAAGAAAATGGTGAACATGCATGGACTATGTCTGAATATGCTTGATCAACTATTGAGAGCATTGGATCTAGTATTGTTTGTACAACATTAGTCACTAATAATTTCAAACTCAAACCAAGTATCATTCATATGGTACAATAGTGTTTGCAATTTGACGAGCTGCGAGACTAATGTTGAAGTCAGGAAAATCCCGACTTCAAATATTCAGATCAATGTAGTCGAAGGTTACTAGTCCAGCGATCCAACTTGACAGCATGACGGGCAAAGACAAAGGGGCTAAAGGAGCAATAACAGGACCCCAGGTGCTGCAGCAAGGAGGTCCCACCATATACCCAGAAGCTCTGAAGAGACTTCCTCTCCATAACCAAAAATGGTCGAGCAGGGTATGAGGAAGGCACCAACTTGGCGAGTATCAAAGGTGATGACCAAGATCTCACGATCTAAGTCTCCGAATATGAGTTCCAAAAGCTTAGCTAAATGTGCAATTTCTGGTGCCCCTGAGGTCCTATTTATAGGGAAAATCAAGCGGGGGGGGGGGGGGGGGGGGGGGGGGGGGGGGGGGGTCTTATTTATAGCCTAGCCCAGCTTGACGACAATGAGACATTGAGGGGATCTCGCCTGGCTTCAGCGAGCATCTCCTATGGTCACACACCTAGCAAGTATGAGGGTATGCTCGTACATGCTCGCAAATACTCACCCAGGCCTCCTACTGCTCCTATTGGCTGAGTAGTCTTGATCTTTGACTTCTGGCTTTTCCTTTGACCTTTGACTTTGACTTCTGCCTACATGGCTTTGAGTGGGTCCTACCCTCAATGAATATGGGTTGTACACAATTCTCGCTCTTTGTGGGCAACGAAGGAGCTCAGAAAGAAACATCCAACCCGTATTCGGTGAGGCGCTCCTAGCGAGTACCTGACCAACTCGGCATTAATCTGCCTGACTCTTGAACTCTACTGAAAGTGCGCAGTGACTCCTCTAAGTATTATCTGGAGGGGGTGAATAGAGTTTTAAAACTTTTCTATTAAATGTGCACAAAACAATAATAATTATAACTATTATGCATTCAGAATTCCAACCAGAATAAACACAGAATAATAAAATAAATATGGAACAACACAGAAAATTCACAGCACAGATGAGACAAGATCTATAGTGGTTCCCCAAATTATGGGTACTCCAATCTTCTACCACCTTGGTAGGAATACACTATCCATTGTTGGGTCCAGCGTTCTTTCACTTGACCCGTATCGCCTTTCCTACTTTCTTAAAAAAAAGTAGCGCCCTTTCATGAGTCCGGGATTTTGGGATATTTGGTTGCGCTTGATCCCACAAGTGGTATCAGAGGAGGTTGCGGGTTCGAGGCCGGGGGGGGGGGGGGGGGGGGGGGGGGGCGCTGATTAAATCCTGAAATTTCTCTACCTGTGCGGGTCCCGACGGGTCAGGCGACCGCGGCCATGTGAAAAGCCACCTCTGAGCCATGTGGTGCGCCACCTCTGAGCCATGTGGAGCACCTCTGAGCCGGCGGGTCGTGCTGGACACTGGGGGGGGGGATTGTTGGGTCCAACGTTCCTTCACTTGACCCGTAGCGCCTTTCCTACTTCCTTAAAGAAAATGTAGCGCCCTTCCCATGAGTCCGAGCTTTTGGGATATTTGGTTGCGCTTGATCCTACATCCAGTGCCTGAGTTTTTGATAAGGAGACTCTTAGAACCAAGATCTGAGTCTTTTGTTAAGGAGACTCTTAGAACCAATGCTAGATCTTTTGATAAAGAGATCTTGAACCAAAACTAGATCTTTTGATAAGGAGATCTTGAACCATAACTAGATATTTTGTTAAGGAGATCTTGAACCACTGAATCCTTTGAAAAGGGATTCTTAGGACTATTTACTCAGTTTTTTAGAAAGTAGAGAGTAGAGTAAAGAAAGAAGAAGAAGATGAAGAGGGATCTTCTGTGATGAATCCTCTTGTAGCAGTCAATGAGGATTATTGGCACTTGGTGTTTTCTAGATCTTCTTTCAGTGAATGAATCCTTGCTTGAGAGATATGTAAGGATTGTGATAGCCCTGATCCAGTTGATGATATCTGTATGTTCTGTATGCTTCTTTCAGAGAGAGAGAGAGAGAGAGAGAGAGAGAGAGGAAGAAGAAGAAGTCTTCTATGTCTGTACAGAGATATGTCATATATCCTTCTATTGGAGAGAAAGTTAGAGAAGAAGAATAATAATTGTTGTTCACTTTCTCTTTCTTTTGAATTATGTATACTTATTCTTCTATCGAATAGAGATGAACGACTTTACTCTTCTGATGTTTCTCTAGTTGGAATGTCCAAGAGGTAGTATTACTTTCTTTCTATTTGTGTTGACAGCCCGTCAAACTCCTTTTGAATAACTTCCAAATATATCACTATTGAATCACTGAAGTTCCTCTTTCCCTTCTTGTTCGTTAATGACCCGTTAGAATTCAAATAACTTCCATTTATAACTTCTGAATAAACATCTGAATCGTTTCCATGAAGTTTTCCAATCTGTGTCTGCATTCGATGTTGTGTCGAATAACTTTGCCTTCTTTTCGACGCACATTTGAGTTCTATTAGAAGCAGCTTCGAACTAAACTCTATAGTCGATGTTGCGTCGATTCCTTATCGATGTATTCGTCAAGATGAAGACTTAAACATTGAACTTTGACTTCTGCATCGAATATAATTCAAAGTTGCGTCGACTTCAAATGTTTCTTTGACTGACTCTTCCTTCTGCGTCGAATGCATTTAGACGTTGCGTCGACTTCCATTATTGCATCGAATCCCAGTCTAAGTTATCTTTACTTCTATTCGATGTTACTTTGACTTGCAGTCGAAGCTGTGTCGACTTCATTTCGATGTAGAATTAACTCAACTGAATTTTGCACTCTTTCTGGCTGGATTTTGACACTATAATAAGAGTGAGACATCCTATGACATCTAATGCCTATTTTACCCTCACTATATATCATGGGTAATGAGTCCTAGATGATGAAATCACTTTTGTATAATTTGTAAGATAAATTTAGAGGATTATTTTCCCAACAATCTCACCCTATTTAATTATCTTAACAAATTTTTTAAGATATTTCAATCATATTGAACAATAAAGCAGAGTACATAAAAGCATATTATAACAGAATGATAACATAATCTAAAATGATATGAAACCTTTTGATTAATAGATATAATTGTCATCAGAATTATATCTGAGATAATGATATCATAATTGTTCATTTTCTTCTCACCTAGATGTTTCTGATTTTTGGGAGAAGTCTTTCTTCTCCTTGAGAAGACCTGTGTTGGCACATTTCTTGGTGGAAATATGAGAGGATCCTCCTCCTCCTCACCAGCTTTGTCATCATCTTTGTGAAGCTCCCCCTGAAGTGATGCAGCATCTTCAACAATATGGACAGCTTCTTAAGCAATTATAGTGACATCCTTTATGATCTGTTCATTAGCTGAAAGGAGACCCCCTGGGTTGATGCAGGAATTTCCCTTAGATTTGTGCAGGAATTTCCTGATCTGTAGCAATCTCCTCCTCTTGAACAACCTCCCGCTCTTAAGCAGGCATTTCCTTCTCTTGAACAGTTTCCCCTTCTTGAGCAGACACTTCCTCCTCTAGAAAATTCTCCCCCTTCTGAACCTTGCTGACAAGGAAGGTTAAGAAAGATCTTGTGATCTGTGAGGAGGACATCAATGTATTGATTTCCTGGATTGATTCCTCTGATTCTTTTAGTTCAGTCTCCATCTGAGAGTATTTCCTTTGAAATTTCCTTGATTGAGTCTGTAGTAGGTCAGAAAAAGTCCTAGTGGCCAGACCCACAACTTTAGAGATTGCTTGATCAATATCAAAATGAGGAATAGTATGAGAGGTAGAAAGTGTATCAATGGGAGGTGTTGATATGTCAATTTGAGGAGTTGATTGAGAATGATCTTGTGCTAAGAGAGCAGAAAGGATGACTGTGCGATTATCTTCTGGGTTTGTAGTAGATTGTGGTTGTTATAGAGGGGTGATCTGTGTTAGATGTTCACCTGTTGTATCTGGTATGATTGTATCATGTTCTTGAGCTGGATGTTCAGCTATGGTATCTGGTATGATTGTTTCCCGATCTTGAGCAGCTGGAGATAAAGGAGGAGAGGGTGGAACTTGACCAGGCTTCAGAATCTGTCTAGTCCATTTGGAGAAGATCCCTATGTTTATTCCTTTTCCAGGAGGAATGGGCACTCCTTTGGATCTGCACACCACTGGATAATGGTGATATAGGACTTGACTCATGATTCTCATGTATGTATTTTCCTTATGGGCATACTTGTGACCAATCAGTTTGAGTAGGCACCTCCCCCAGTGGATTCTCTTGTTAAGAACCAATACTCCCATGATCTGCAGTTGCTGTTTAGGAATTGCATCATGAGCAGAAATTTTACATAGTAGGACCTTGCCTACTATGTTAGCCAAGAACCAATATTCCTCTGAAAAATCATTCGTCTTTAGGTTGATTGCTTTGTCTTTGTTGAAATTCATAATTTGTAGTTCTTGCCGGGTTTCTGCCTCCGTTAGTTCAGATAAGTCATAACCTGCTGGTAGATCAAAGGTGAGACTCAACATCTTCTTAATGATGTGGATATTATGGTCAGAAATTCTTCCTTGGAGAGACCCATCCTCTCCAATATGAATGTCGTCTTTCAATTCGGCCAATTCAACATCATATATCTTTCCTCTTGTCGAAATCAATTTCGCGAGTCCTATAGTTTGAAATTAATTCAAGATTTCCTTGAAGTTTTCTGCCGCTGCAATGAACGAGTCGATGTCAACATCGAATCCTGAGATCAGTTTTGGAGGAGCCATTGATTCTTATAGCAGTACCTGCAAAAGCAAACTAGAAAGTGCGAAAGAAATGAGAACAAGAATGCAAGAAAGCACGAGAGCAAGAGAGAGAAAATTTGAAAGCGTAAGATGATCTAACGTCTGAGTTGTTTAAAAGAAGATGATTCGTTGTAGCTTAGTATTTTAATCGAAGCAACGCCAAATGGAAATAGATTTAGTGCGCCAAAATAAGCTGATGTAGCTTCTAGAAGCAAATACTACACGCGCTCGGCATGTCGATGTTGCATCGAGTGGTAATTGACATGACTTCGAATTCATGTTTCAACTATTAAGTTGACGCATGCGTCGATATGAATTCGACGCTGCATTGAGTGCTATTTGAATTAACTATCCATGACAGCTCTCAAAGCTGGCGTCGAGTAGAAATCAATAGTGCGTTGAATTCTATTCGATGCATCCCTGAATTTACATTTGCATTTCTTCAAGAATTTTTTACTGTTTTTCCCAGCAATAGTTTTTATTGAAAATAGTATTTATAAGATAATATGTGTGAATTAGAAAGTGTCATCAAGGGGTTTAAAGAAGAGGTCACCCACTTTGATTATTTGTAGTTCCACATTGAAGATTTAATTTTTCCTTTCCCTACATTATCTCTTAGGAAGGGACCCTAAGTTGTCATGCACATGAAACTCAAACATTAGAGGGCACCCAGTTTACCTTGGGCCATTTGGTTTTACCATTATAAGGTGATATGAAAGAATAGAGTGGTCTTTCATTATACCCTTTTGGATGGCAGAAAATAGGTCTATCAAACCAAGATTTGTTATCTTGGTACTTGAAATTTGCATAGAATTTATCTTGGTATAATAAATCAGTAGAATATGATTTTTCTTTTGATTTTAGCTTTTTGAGTGTTGTTTATTGATTTTTCTGAATGATTTTTGCCTGGAGTTATCTTCTCATTATTAAGATTCACCCTATTAAATATAATAATTTTATCAAGATGGTTATCTTGTTGTTTACACACTTGACTGTTTTCATTTATTTGATATTCACTAGGTCTAACAAATATTATTGGATTTTTCCAAGCTGGTTTGCTAGAGGTTGTTGTCCTAGTTGATGAATCAGCTCCTAGGCTAAGATATCTAGATCTCATAGAGTGATATCCTTTAGCTTTTGACTCCTCCCATTGAGTGAGTCCTCAAAGACTTTTGCCTTTGTAAGCTCTTCATTTAGAGTTGAATTTTCATTAGTTAATTCATTTATTTCTATTTCCTTTTTGTATATCTGATTTCTTAATTCATAGTTAACAAAGTACATGTTATCTTTCATAAGATCTTCTAATTATTCTCTAACTGTTTTAAGTTCTTTTTGACTTTTAAGATAGTCCTGGCAAAATTCTTTAAAGCAAATTTTAAAATCTTCTGAAGAAAAGTCAAAGTCATCAAATAAGGATACCTGGTCTTCTTCAGTTGAATCTTCCAAAGCCATTAGACAGGCTTCTTCAGCAGCACATTCTTCATCACTGTCAGATGAAGAGCTCGACTAAGATTCTGAGTCACTCTAGGTTTCAGCTATGAAACATCTTCCCTTCTTCTTGTCCATCTTTCTGAAGGACTTCTTCTTGTGCTACTTCCTGCTGCTTTTGTCCTTTTGCTCTTCAGGACATTCAATGTCAATCTGCCCTGGTTTTCTGCATGCAAAGCAGATTATTTCCTGCTTTGGAGTTTTATCATACCTTGGTTTGTTTGAGATCCTTTCCTTCCTTCTTGATTCTTCAGTCTTGACCATATTCTAAATCTTCTGGCCAAAAGATTGAACATCTTCTTCTTCAGAAATGGAAGGCTCTCCTTCAGTTGCCTTCAATGCTATAGTCCTTTCTTTTGGAGTTGAGACTTTCTCCTTTGCTTCAATCTCAGCTCTGCTTTTCAGTTGCAGCTAATGGTACTTGAGCTTGCCAAGTAAGGCATATGTAGAGATTTCTCTGTGCCATCTGGACTCTCTAATGGCCCAGATCCTTGAGTACCAAGTGCTTGGGAAGCATATGAGAAGCTTATCATTGATCTCAGTTAGTGAGATCTCTTTGTCCAGACCCTTGAGCTCATTGATGATTATGCTGAATCTTTCATACATTTCAGCCACATTCTCTTCATCTTTCTTTTGGAAGTTCTCATATTGGGATATGAGAAGGGACTTCACATCCATTCTTTCATCTGAGCTACCTTCAACTAGTATGGACAATGAATCCCATAATTCCTTTGCTGATTGACATTCAGCTACTTTCTGGAATATGTCATCTGACATAGTTGACACCATGAGGTTCATAGCCTTTGCATCACATGCTTTCAATTTCTTTTCTGCTTATGTCCATTCAGCTCTGGAGACTAGTTCTTTTGTCACAGTCCCACTTGCATCTTTTATGTATGTGATTGGAGGACCTGACAAGATAACATCAAAGATGTCCTCATCAATAAAATTCATATACAGCTTTATTATAGCCTTATAGAGTGTAAACTTATTTAGATTATACACTGGTGGTCATGTGGATGCATAGTCCTTAGAACTCATTTTCTTAAAATAATTTTAGAATATAAAAATTTGAGTGAGAGGATCTTTTGATCAATGTGTTAACCTTTTTATGATCAACCTCCCTCTGATACCAATTGAAAGTGCACAATGACTTCTTTGAGTATTCTCTAGGGAGGATGAATAAAGTTTTAAAATATTTTTATTAAATGTGCACCAAACAATAATAAGTCTAACTACTATGCATTTAGAATTTAAACCAGAATAAATTAAACACAGAATAATAAAAATAAATATCGGACATCACAAAAAATTCACAGCAAAGATGAGACAAGATTTATAGTAGTTCCCCAAAATATGAGTACTCCACTCTTCTACCACCTTGGTAGGAATACACTATCCAGTGCCTGAGTCTTTTGATAAGGAGACTCTTAGAACCACGATATGAGTCTTTTGTTAAGGAGACTCTTAGAACCGACGTTAGATCTTTTGATAAGGAGATCTTGAACCAAAACTAGATATTTTGATAAGGAGATCTTAAACCAGAACTAGATCTTTGGTTAAGAAGATCTTGAACCACTGAATCCCATGAAGAGGGATTCTTATGACTCTTTACTCAGTTTTACAGAAAGTAGAAAGTAGAGTAAAGAAAGAAGAAGAAGATGAAGATGGTTCTTCTGTGATGAATCCTCTTGCAGCAGTCAATGAGGACTATTGACACTTAGTGCTTTCTGGATCTTCTTTCAGTGAATGAATCCTTGCTTGAGAGAGATGCAAGGATTTTGATAGCCCTATTAAAAATCTAATCACCGATACCATGTGAAAAATTAGCTCTGATATCATGTGCAAATTTCATTAGAAGCGGTAATAAGGCGTAAGAACACTTCAATCATAACCAAGCTAAGCAACCAACAACAATAGAAGGACAAAAAAATCTGGTATTAATCAATCTTCTTTACAATGTGAAATATACATGGCGATACATGATTTATCAGAACATCATATGCAGAAGAAACATAAAACAAACAATGAGTTGGCGGACATAAAGGCTGTGATCGCCAGAGACCGCTAAGATAGTCAGACTACACGTCAACTACTGAGACCGCGCGAACATCACAGGTCATCAAGCTGCTATCTGACAGACCGCCACCTCAGACCGCACAAACTACTGACTTATTGCTATACTAAGAAACAACCTATCCGCACTTCCTGATCGATTGACCGCAAGGTCGCATAATCACAGAAGCTGCCCGCGAACAGAAAAGAGGAACTGCACAAGCTGTCTCCAAACTGCAACTCCTGATCTCCTGACCGCAAAGGTCGCTTGACCGCTGAGCTTGTCGCGAATAGTAGAAGAACGACAACTCAGTTTGCCAGAGGCGAACTAGTTATTCAAAACTGGGAAAAGCCAAGGAAGGAGACCGTTGGTGAGACCACACCACATGCGAACACAACAAATGGTTAACCAACTTCCAGACTACACTGCCAGAAATCTTTAGAACGGCAAATGCAAAACCCGAGCTTAGTTCTTACAGTTCTCTTATTTTCTTCTTTTGAAAAGACGTGCCCTGCATCTCTATTTAGAGGCAGACAGATGAATGTCGTCACCGCCCCAGAGAGGTGCAATAACCGCCCATCGAGATCGCGAATCAGGCCGCGACAACCAGACCGCAAACGATCAAAGATCCCTCCAGCACCTTCTCACAAACGAAGTGATGCTCGATCTCGATGTGCTTGGTCCGTGCGTGACAATCTAGATTATTAACTAGTTTAAGGGCACTCTCATTGTCACCACTTAGAAGAGTAGGACCTCGCACCTCCTCATGGATGTCCCCCACTAACCTCCTAAGCCAGATGGCTTCCTGAGCTGCCAAGGCCTAAGCCTTGTATTTCACTTCCGTAGTGGAGACTGACACCGGATCCTACTTCTTGTTGCACCACGAGATAGCTGTAGAGCAGTCATAATGACATGCCCAGAAATTGACTTTCGATCATCTGTATCTCCTCCATAATCAACATCTGTGTAACCATGCAGACTGAAGCTCGAGTCCCTGCATTAAAAGAGACACATATCAGAGGTGGACTTTACATACTTCAGAATACTCCTTGCCTCCATCAGATGAGGTTTTCGCGGTTCTGCCATATACCGACTCACTCGGCCCACAACATAAGCAATATCCGGCCTCGTAATCGTCAGATATGTAAGACTTCCAACCAAATCCTGGAACAAAAAGGGATCAGAAAGAACCCTTCCCTCATCCCGTCGAAGCTTCAAACCAACCTCCAGTGGAGTAGAGCTACTCTTCCTCTCTCCCACGCCGAATCGCTTAACGATCCGTTCAGCATAGCCCTTATGGGAAATGAGCACACCGCTCTCTTTCCTCTCCACCTCAAGTCCAAGGAAATGGTGGAGCTCACCCAGATCCTTCATCTCGAATCTAATAGCTAGCTCAGCCCGGAGCCTAGCTATCTCCTCTTCAGAGTTTCTCGTAACGATCATATCGTCTATGTACAACAACACCAAGACCTAAGGCTCCCTGGAATTCTTTACGAACAAGCTCAAATTAGAATCAGAAGAAAAATAACTGCAGAATTGGAGATATTCTACAATCTTCCCATACCACGCCCAAGGCGCCAGCTTCAAGCCATAAAGAGCCTTCTTGAGCTTGCAGACAAGTCCTGGATGAACTTCAGAAATTTAGCCAGGTGGCTGCACCATAAAGAATATCTTTGTCAATCTCTTCGTAAAGGAAAGCATTTTTCACGTCGAGTTGCCAAATCTTCCATCCTTGATAAGCTGCCAACGCAATCACTACCCGCACCGAAGTCATCTTGGCAACTAGACTAAACGTTTCTTCATAGTCTTCTCTGTACTATTGTGAGAATCCTCGAGCTACAAGGCGAGCCTTGTACCGCTCAATGTTGCCATCAACCTTCTTCTTCAGTTTGTAAACCCACTTACATGTCACAGGAGTTGTGTCATCAACCTTGGGCATAAGATCCCTGGTCTCATTCTTCTTGAGGGCAGCCATCTCCTCATCCATGGCATCTTCCCACTCCTTGACTCCCGTGGCATTTTCAAAACATGACGTCCCTCGCTCATCTAGGGGGACTACAAAGAACCAAGAGACGAAGCTCACCAAATTCCCCCTTGCATACCGAGCTGGTGGAATAATAGTCCGCTTGGACATCCACAGAGCTTTACCCTGATCCACCACTTCTGCTGCATCTTCTGAACTAGCTCTTCTTCCAGGCACACTTGAAGCATCGCTCCCCTGCTTCCAGAACCAGAAGCACTTATCCCAGAGCTAGAAACAACAGGAGCACCTGGTGACACAGGCAACTCCACCAGAAGTTATTTAACAACTTCTCCTTGCCCTCCATCTGACCTGCTCTCTTGTAGCTCCACATATGACTTATTCTGGTATGACGTTAGCTCGTCGAATACCATATCCCTTGAGACAACAAACCTTCGTGTCTCTGGATCCATGCATCTCCAACCCTTCTTCCGGTCATCATAACTGACGAACACTAGCTTCATTGCTTTCACATCTAGCTTTGTTCTAAGAGCATCAAGAACATGCACGTAGCAGGTAGATCCGAACACTCAAAAGTGTTCCACACTAGGCTTCTCCTTAAACATCAACTCATGTGGAGTCTTCCTGTTGATAGGACTAAGAGGCATTCGATTGATGACGTATGTTGCACAAGACATTCCCTCAGCCCAGAAGGACCTAGGAATGCTTTTAGCATGAAACCAACACTTGTATGTCTCCATCAGATAACAGATCTTTCGCTCTGCAAATTCGTTTTGTTGTGGAGTATGTGGATAAGAAATATCCCTCTGGATTCCATGCTTTCTGCAAAAGTTGATGAACTCACTTGAGGTGAACTCCCCTCCATTGTCAGTTCTCAACTTCTTGATCCGCAGACCAAGCCAGCCTTCAACAAGCTCCTTGAACTCCACGAAATTCCCGAACATCTCAGACTTCCCCTTCACAAAATATACCCAGGTATATCTAGTGAAGTCATCAATCAAGACCATCATATACTTGCTACCTCCAAGACTGGCAGTTGTGGTGGGTCCAAACAGATCACAATGAATACACTCCAATTGAGCTTTACATCTGGTCTGTGACTTGTCAAATGGAAGACGATGAGCCTTACCAAACTGACATCATGCACAAACATGACCATCACCTAAGGATGAAAGACTAGGCAGGCCATTCACCAGGCCTCTTGCCGCCATAACTTTCAGCTTATCCTTACCAACATGCCCAAGCCTCTCGTGCCAGATAGCAACGCTGTCATTAATCATCATCTTATCAACATAGGAGCTTGTTGATAAAACAAACAAGTCCTTCACCCTCCTTCTAACATGAGTGATGTCAGCCTTTAAGGTTGACACATTTAAGAGAAACTTCACTTCTGTTGGGCTGAACAGAATGTGATACCCAACATCTACAACATTGGTTATGGAGAAGAGGTTCTTCTTCATACCCGACACATGATACACACTCCTCAAGGTGAGTGGACCTCAATCACTGCCCAAAGAAACAACACCCTCCTTCTCGACTGTATGAATAGTATTATCAACAGTAATAATAACATCATTACCTGAGTATGCCTACAGAGAAGAGAACTTCGACTCATCCCCGATGAGGTGATGACCACACCCTGAGTATATAATCCAATCATCTTGATAGTTTATGGAAGCCAAAGCACAAACACAAGTGCCCGTCATGAAGGCACCTCCACCCCAATTACCTTCAATACTGGAATCTACCTCTCCTTTTCCTGCAGCATGCCCTAGTTGAAGATTAACTATGCAGTCCTTTTTGAAATGACCAAGCTTGTTACACCTGTAGCACCTTGGCCCTTCCTTCTTCTTCCCATCATGATTAGGAGCATAACTCCTCTCCTACTAATATGAAGTCGAAGGACCATTGCTAGCAAGCGACTTCTTCTTCTTGTCCCATCTCTTCTTCGTACCAGAATAAAGAACCTCACTCTCTCCCCCAGAGATAGATATCACAGCCATCTGCAAAGATGGTTGATTGTCCCAGCCTTGCACAAAAGTAACAAAGGACACATACTCCCTCTGCAATTCGCGAATTATTTGCCACTTCAGCTTCACTTCTGAGATAGGATCTTCAGGGTCAAATGCCGATATCTCAACACATAGGTTCTTCATATTCAGAAAGAAGAATGAAATGGACAATTCACCTTAAGTTGCTTTTGCCAACTCATTCTAAATAATTGTAGCTCAGGGATGATATCTCGCTTAAGAATGAACTCTACCTTAGCATTTGTTTTCTTCCAAGCCTTCACCTGCTCACCATTCCCTTCAACATCTACTACTGGTTGTCTTGCTTCTCCACCGCCTACCTCCCATAAGTCCTCGCGAAGAAGATAACTCTCCATGCAAGAATTCCACTTCTTGATGTTAGTCTGCGTGACGAGCTCAATACCAAGACCTCTTGCGTATCCTCCTTCCATTGTTATACCACTGGTTAACTTGAACTTCCAGAAATCCAAGCAAGATACTGTGGTTGATCACTACTCAAACCTTCTGTCCCTCTGATACCATGTTAAAAATCTAATCACTGATACCATATGAAAATTTAGCTCTGATATCATGTGCAAAGTTTGATAGAAATGGGAATAAGGCGCAAGAACACTTCAGTCATAACCAAGCTAAGCAACCAGCAACAATAGAAGGACAAGAAAATCTGGTATTAATCAATCTTCTTTACAATGCGAGACATACATGGCGAGACATAATTAATCAGAACACTAGATGGAGATGAAACAGAAAGACTGTGAGCGTCAGAGACCGCTAAAACAGTCAAACTGCACGACAACAACTTAGACCGCGCGAACAACATAGGTCGTCAACTTGCTATCTGCCAGACCGCCACCTCAGACCACACAAACTGCTGACTTATTACTCTGCTGAGAAACAACCTATCCGCACATCCTGATCGCCTGACCGCAAGGTCGCATAATCACATAAGCTGCTCGCGAACAGAAAAGAGGAACTGCACAAGTTGTCGCCTAACCACAACTCCTGATCGCCTGACCATAAAGGTCGCCAGACCATTGAGCTTGTCGCGAACAGTAGAAGAACTACAACTCAGTTCACCGGAGGCGAACTAGTTATTCAAAATTGGGGAAAGCTAAGGAAGGAGACCGCTGGTGAGACTGCACCACTTGCGAACACAACAAACGGTTAACCAACTTCTAGACCGCGTTGTCAGAAATCCTAAGACCAGCAAAGGCAAAACCCGAGCTTAGTTCTTATAGTTCTCTTATTTTCTTCTTTTGAAAAGATGGGCCCTTCACCTCTATTTATAGGCAGACAGACAGATGTTGTCACCGCCCCAGAGAGGTACAATATCCGCTCATCTAGATCGCGAATCAGACCGCGAACACCATAGCGAGCTCGCTCGCGCGGACACGGCGGTCACAACAATCAGACCACGACAAAGCAGATCTCGTGGTCACCAACATGAAAAACTCCTTGAGCCCAACTAGATGGACCTCGACAGATTGCCAGAGAGAGCCTGCGTAGACCACACGGTCTCTGCAGTCTCTGCGGTCTGACCTCCTCAGACCACCCAGACCACTTCTACTTCCACTTCAAAAACTCAACAATCCCTAATCTAGTTGATGATATCTGTATGTACTATATGCTTCTTTTAGAGAGAGAGAGAGATGAAGAAGAAGAAGCCTTCTTTGTCTATACAGAGATCTGTCGTATATCCTTCTGTTGGAGAGAAAGTTAGAGAAGAAGAATAATAATTGTTGTTCACTTTCTCTTTCTTTTGAATTATGTATACTTATTCTTCTATCGAATAGAGATTCATGACTTTCCTCTTCTGATATTTCTCTAGTTGGAATGTCCAAGAGATAGTATTACTTTCTTTCTATTTGTGTTGACCTGTCAAACTCCTTTTGAATAACTTCCAAATATATCACTATTGAATCTCTGAAGTTCTTCTTTCCTTTCTTGTTCGTGAACGACTCGTTAGAATTCAAATAACATTCTTTTATAACTTCTGAATAAACATCTGAATTGTTTCCATGAAGTTTTCCAATTCTGTGTTTGTATTCGACGTTGCATCGAATAACTTTGTCTTCTTATCAACGCACCTCTGAGTTCTATTAGAAGTAGCTTCGAATTCTTCCTCAGCTTTGAACTGAACTCTGTAGTTGACGTTGCGTCGATTCCTTATCGATGTATCCGTCGAGATGAAGACATAAACATTGAACTCTGACTTCTGCATCAAATATAATTCGAAGTTGCGTCAACTTCAAATGTTGCTTTGACTGACTCTGCTTTCTGCGTCGAATACAATTTGATGTTGCATAGACTTCCATTATTGCATCGACTCCCAGTCTGAGTTATCTTTACTTCTATTCAAAGTTACTTCGTCATGCAGTCGAAGTTGCGTCGACATCTTTTCGACGCAGAATTAACTCAACTGAATTTTACACTCTTTCTGACTGGATTTTGACACTATAATAAGAGTGATACATCCTAGGACATCTAATGACCTTTTTACCCTCACTATGCATCATGGGTAATGAATCCTAGATGATGAAATCACTTTTACATAAATTGTAAGTTAAATCCATAGGATATTTTTCCCAACATCTATAAATAGAGGGGGGGGGGGGGGGGGGGGGGGGGGCTCTTTCATTGGACAACTTTTCTGAACTCGCACGAGATGTCGCTCACTGACGAGGAAGAATTTCAAGTAAACATGGACAAGCTGACGTGTTTGTTGGGTCCACATATTCAAAAGCGTCCTTGCGATTGAGACGACGTTGATGAGTTCCTTACACCGATGAAGAAGAAGAAGATCGTGAAGAAGAACCATCAACCAGCTCTAGTGAATGTATCTACCTCTGCCATCGATCAACAAGGAATCCTCACGGGCACCCAAAGCATACTCGATGAATTGGGCCTTGACGATGACGCGGAGCAACCTGATCCCAAGATTTCTCGCCTCCCTGCATAACAGGTCGCCTCTGGGGAGGACCTTATAGGGTCCCAGAGCCAGTCACAGCCAGAACTCGTCTCATGACGAGGTTTAGACTTTATACTCGCTTGTTAGATTGTCGCCAACTTTGCTTTGCTCGCACTGATGATCTCCTTTCTATTTGCAGTCCTGCCGACTACTGAAGCTCCTAGCGAACATCTGGCAATACCTCCTCTGCGATCAGCTCCTGTGATCACCCTTGAATCTCGTTCGAGGTCACGAGTTGGTCAACCTGTGCAGATCAACTTAGGCGAACAGAGAATGACTTCTGGGAAGTAGGTTCCTCCTATTAACGATCAGAGACCACATGCAAAGAGGATCTCGCAATCTGGGGGGAGCAAGGCGCCTCCGCCTCCTGCGGGCGATCAAGGAGTCAATCATGCGAGCAATCTTCCCCTTGCTTCCGAGAACCTTGCAGACAGCTCCTACGAATACCTCATAGTTACCCACGAGTAATCTTCCTCCCCTGCCTCCTTTTCCACCATTATCTAATGCTCTGGCCGACATTGTCCCTTCGTCGACATCCACCCCATTGATCCCTCCTACGGGATCATCGCGACGCGGGGAGATCAGGAGCTCCTCGTTCTTCTTTGCGCCTAGATGGCGATGGAGACCATTGGATGGTCGCGATAAGGGGCAAGTGGCCGACATTACCAACTGTGCTGGAATGTTACCACTGCATTCTGCTCCCATAGATAGGGTTCAGCATGGCGATCCTCGTCAGTCCGATGAGATTTCACTTATCGCAGCCCTTCTCATCGCTGGGGTCGCTCTCCTCACCATGACCGATCTCACAGTCTTCACCACGAGACGAGGATTGATACTCCTTGGCCTGGTAATTTGTCGTTTCGATAAAGTTGCTACTTCTTTTTGCTGGAATTCTCGCCAACAGAATGACAATCTTCTATTTTTGGCAGGTCTCTCTTCTACCCCCGGGGGGAACGCTAATCGACGTCATCGAGCTTCCGTCCAGTGAGTATCAGGAAAAGAATGTTCGCGCCTATATGGAGATGGATGCCAAGTTCGACCAGTTGGGCATCTTCGAGCCTCATCGCCGCATCTTTGTGCTGGGATGCGAGTAGAGAAGATGGAGAAGCTCGGAGAGCAGCTAGCTAGCGCGAAATCTCGCTTTTATCTTCTCAACGAGATGGAGAGGCGAATGTCGATGACGGAACATTGCCAACAGCCTCATCACGACGAACTAGTTGGCATATGCGTGAGCATGGGTTCGATGGGAAGGCTGGCGAGAATGGAGGACCAAATACGTAAGGGCGAATACGCAATGTTGGTGGATGTCAAGCATTTCAAGTACACGATATGGGGTGGGTCGGGCAATATCGTCAGCCCCCCGATCATCACGCGAATCTTCCTAGGCCTTAGGATTTTTTTTTTCATTTTTCTTCTTTGAATGATCACATTTGGCGACTTTGTAAACCGGGACTTTGATTTAAATTTGTAATATTATTTGACGGGCATTTGATCTCGCCTTTGATTTATTATCTTGTTTGCAGCGATGATGCTTCTATTTTCTCTTCTTCAGTTTGTTGTGAGTATAGATGCTAGGTCATCGCGCAGACTTTGGCGAGCTTTTAAATGCTTTCATGTAGGTTCTCGCGAGCTGGGGTCGGCGACTTTCTGCGCATAATGTTGTAGCGGTGACTTTACAAGATATTCGACATACCTTTTTTAGTCGCGACGTGCTGACCGATACCCCCTTGCCTCCGCCTATAAATAGGGTGGGTGGGTACATATTTATTACTCTATCAGCGATTTGTCTCTTCTTCCCGCGAGTACCTTCATCTTCCTTCCTTCTTGACGTCGGTACTTGTTTTTTCTTCCCCAACTCCTTCTTTTCATGCTCATCTTTGATGATTGACGACGCAGCTGCTCGGCGAATCAGTCATGCGAGGAACTATGCTACGACGACGTTCAAGAAGTCGGACAACGAGTAGAAAGACCGGAATGACTTCAAAGGGAGGTTCCTGCCTAAAGAATACTCGGCAAGGCTTCCCCACCAAGGAGAGCGTCTAAACACCTTCTTGGGGGGCGAGATTGTCTTTCCAATCCGCCACTTTGAGGTCGGCATGCGACTTCCCTTGTGGTCAGAGTATTGTCAGATACTCCGTTATTATGGGATTGTCCCTTCCCAGATCAATCCGAACGGGGTGGAGATGATCATCGACTTCCTCTGCTTCCTGCGATCAGAGAAGATATCCTTCAATCTTTCGGTCTTTAGTAGGATCTTCTCCTTCTGGGCGACTAACAAAGGAGTCTCCTATATTTGCAACCATACCTGCACTCTAGTCAGTACGACGAATAAGAATCACCATTGGGGCGAGTGGATAATCGTCGTTGGCGGCGACTTTGAAGAAATTCCTCGCCAATCCTAATAGTAGCCCGATGTCGCCTTCATCCCGCCTTTGCTGGAGGGACCAAGGGAGCAACTTTTCAATGCCTTTCGAGGTCGGCAGTTTAATGTCATCTTCTGGAGAGAACGCGTCAATGAGCTATCGTGGAATTTCCCGGGTGAAGGTAACTTGTTGAGCGAGCATCTCTTTTACTCGCACACTGTGGCGTTCTTCTCATCTAGCGACTAATCATTGTCTTCTCTCCCTCACATCCTTCTGCGCGAGCCTCTCCTTGTGGCGAAAGAGACGTCCCCTTCTCAGGAGGGTACGATGATTCCGCCGCACGATAATGAGGAGTCGCCGGAATCCCCGATCTACTTGTCGCTACTCTTGAATGATTTGATGGAGACCGACGTGAAGGGAGGTTCCTCGCGGAAGAGGAAACACAAAGGAAAGGGCAAGACCAGTGTCCAGGAGCCCGTGAGAAAGAAGAAACAAATCGCGAGCAGGGACCTTGGCGCTCCTCGGAGGTTGGCGAGCCTCATCTCCATCCCAACTTCGGGGAAGGTGTCATAGCGAGGATGCCTATGGTCGCCCACTGGTGACGTGGGATGAGCGCGAGCATGTGGTGACTCTTAGAACCAAACTGCCCACCTGGTCAGAGGATTGGGAGGATAAAGGTGAGGCGTAGGATGTCACCTTCGCCATCTATGGTCGCGCAGATGTTGAGTCGCTTCAGGATGTCACGTCCGAGTATATCGCACACCAGACCTCGCGCTCGCTCTTGCGGTCTGCGGAGCTCAGCCATCAGATGGCGAGAAGCTTGCTTGCAGCTGAAGCGAGGATCAAGGAGCTGAGCCAGTCCATCCTCACTTTTGGGCTGAAAGCAGCCAAATGCATGGTTTTTGATGTAACAACGACTTGATTGAAGTATTTCCACCTTGTCATTTCTCGCTATTCGCCGACAATTGGACTGACAACTATCTCTCTTACTCGCAGGATACTGCGATTGAAACAGAGAAAAAGATGTCCAAGGTGGAATAGGAGCTGGGGGACACCAGGGCTGCTTTGGAGGTCACCCAAATGAGGGTCGCCGAGTTGGAAACTCGTCCGGCCGAGCAACAACCATCAACGGTAGGCCCTTCCAAAGAAGAAAAGAAGATTCAGATTTATGGCGACAAGATGCCGAGCATTTGTCGCGGCATCGCGCGAGCAACTAGGAATGTCATCTTGAGCAAGTTGAAGGTTGCAGGCTACTTAGCGCCGGAGGCTACTAGCTTGATGGTGATGGATCTCATTCCTGGGCTGCTTGCCGAGGAATCCCATTATCCTGATCGCATCCCGTCTTCTGGATCTGATGATGCCGAGGACTAATACGATGAGGATGAGGATGTCAATGAAGAGGAGGACGTCGACGTCGATGACGATGAAGACGAAGCTACCGATGATGAAGAATCCCTCGACGAGAATGATGGAGACGATTATGTCTAGTTGACGAGATCTTTTTGATCAACCTGCACGACTTATATAGATTTTTGACAGTGTAATACCCGCTAATATGAAAGAAGAATTCTTTTTGCTCGCTTTCTTCTTTTATATTCTTCTGCTTTGTGAAATTCGGTAGGCTCTTATGCTTGAACACGATGAGTGTCCGCTAGGCTCATAGGTTCAAAGTGAGTTCGAATGATCATCGAAACGACATATGTGACTTGGAAGGATGCTCGTTGTAATCGCCGAATGTACCATACTCGCATACATATGCTCACACCTGCATGCTCATAATAATATACTCATCTATATGAGTACTCACCTTCTTCAAGAATTACAGATACTTAGATTAGGGGTGACAATCGGGGGGTCTTGTAGGACGCACATTCTCGAGGCTTCTACTCCACTTGATGAGAAGCTTGAGAGAATATGAAGACCAATAAGTAGGGAATGACAGTCGGGGGGTCTTAGGGGACACATAATCCTGAGGCCTCCATCCTACTTCACTATGAGATGCTGAGAGGATCGGCAAGTAGGGAATGACAGTTTGGGGGTCCTAGGGGGCACACAATCCTGAGGCTTCCATCCTACTTTGATGTGAGATGCTGAGTGGACCGACAAGTAAGGATGATAGTCTGGGGTCCTAGGGGACACACAATCCTGATGCCTCCATCCTACTTTGCCGTGAGATGCTGAGAGGACCGTCAAATAGAGAATGACATTCGGGATGTCCTAGGGGACTCACAATCCTGAGGCCTCCATCCTACTTCACTGTGAGATGCTGAGAGGACCGACAAGTAGAGAATGGTAGTCGGGGGGGTCCTAGGGGACACACAATACCGAGGCCTCCATCAAACTTCGATGTGAGATGTTGAGAGTACCGACAAGTTGGGAATGATAGTCAGGGGTCCTAGGGGACACAGAATCCCGAGGCCTTCATCCGACTTTGCTGTGAGATGCTGAATGGGCCGACAAGTAAGGAATGACAGTCAGGGTCCTAGGGGACACACAATCCTGAAGCCTCCATCCTACTTCGCTGTGAGATGTTGAGAGGACCGACAAGTAGGGAACGACAATCGGGGGGGGGGGGGTCCTGGGGTATACACAATCCCGAGGCCTCCATTCTACTTTGTTGTGAGACGTTGAGAGGACCGTCAAGTAGGGAATGACAGTCGGGGTGTCCTATGGGACACACAATCCAGCACTACTAGAAAAATGAGTATTAGCTACACTTTTTTTGCCAGGGTTCAAAAACTGTGGCTAATACTCTAGTATTAGCCATGAATTCAAAACTGTGACTAATAGTTAGGTTTTAGCCACGACTGCAAAAAAGCGTGTCTAATACTTAAGTATTAGCTATGAAAAACAACAGTCGTGGCTAATATTAAGGATTAGTCACGGCAATCTTCTATTTTTTGCGAAACCGTCCGAGAGCGCGCTTGTTTTCTATTTCCCCCTTCATATTCAGCGAGCTCCTTCATCTATCCCCTCTTCTCTCCAGCCATAAGGGCACGAGCTGCACGATGCCCTAAGAGGAGGACTTTTTCCTGTGGCTAGACCATGACAAAAGCTCTTTAGCCATGGTTTTGGACTTTTTGCCAGGGCAATTTGCCCTGGCCAAAAGTCTATTTTCTTGTAGTGTCGAGGCCTCCATCCTACTTCGCTGTGAGATACTGAGAGAATCAGCACGTAGGGAATGACAGTTGGGGGGTCCTATGGGACACACAATCTCGAGGCCTCCATCCTACTTTGTTGTGAGATGCTGAGAGGACTGGCAAGTAGGGAATGACAGTCGGGGAGTCTTAGGGGACACACAATCATGATGACTCCATCCTACTTTGGGTTCTCTCTTTGTGAGAGGTCTTTGTACTGCCACTCAATGATTATAGAGGGTTAATCACACCGACTCATTATGATTTGGAATAAATGATACTAAGCTCGACTTTATAGCGAGCTTCTAGCACTTTTAAGCTAGCGACTCCTTTATACAAGGGTCCCTCTTGTTGGAATATTGTTTTCCGCATCCCTTTGATTTGAGAATAACAAATCCTACTTGTATTTGATCTTGTTTGCCATTGTGTTTTTAGCATGCAGGTTTGAACAGATATGACACTAGGATGCTGCATTATTGGTCTGGACCTGCTCACAAACTGAAAAGAGGGATGTGGTCTAACGCCAGGCATTAGCTCTTAACGTTGGGCGTTGACTCCCATTCCAATCATGATGATTACGGCAAGGAGGGAAGCATCCGTGATTAGAGGAGCACTTTAGGAATGATTTGACCTAACGCCAGCGTTAGCCTCAACGCCAGTATTAGGGTTGCCTAAAATGAATGTTTCCTAAAGTGTAGAATCTCCTTCCCGTTTTGAAGATCCGAGCCATCAACAAAATTCTATACTGGGTCAACATCAGGCGTTACCCTTAACGCCGACGTTAGCTTCCAGTCCTATAAATAGGTGGATTTCGTCTTCTTCAACACCAATGCTAAGGGGCCCTATTCCAGCACTCTGAATTATTTGTGAGGGCCGTATTTCCAGACCATAATGGATCTCCCCCTAAATTTCAAAAGGGGGCTTGGATCAACACGCTAACTCAATGCGAAGAATGCACGCTTGGATTTCAACGATCTTCAGCGATTCTTCGTCGTCTCCTTTAGATTACATCATAGGGAGTTTTTATATTTGTCTTTTATATTTATCATTATAATTGGTTTGTGAATTCAACTCGTGTTGGCGACTAGGACTGGGTAGGACTTAGGGAGGAATTCGCCTTGTGTTGGCGACTGGGTCTAGGGAGTAAATCTAGGGGTGCTCGAGGCCTTTCTGGGGATAGAAGGGCTATAGCGGCTTGAGGCCGTATCTGGGGAGAGATCGGCTAAAGGCAACCGATTCTTAGTGAGAAGAGTCGGTATATAAAACGAAAAGAGTATTTCATATTTTGCCTTCGATTTCTAGCATCATAGAAATCTCATTTTGTAATCAAATATTATATATGATAATCATGTCTTTTCTTATTTGTTTTAATTGATTTACTACTCTTTACTTTTGACTCACTCTCATTCAAACAAAATATTAAAATTATTCTATAAAAAATTAAAGTTTTCTAAAACCCTTATTCACCCCCCTCTAAGGGCGCCTCAAGATCCAACAAGTGGTATTAGAGCGGGGTTATTCCAAATCGGCTTAACATCCAGGAATAATGGCGTCTCTTGATCATGATCTCACTTCTACTAGTGGGGAAAATTTTAATATAAATGAAAAAGTATTATCACCACCTTTATTGATGGGCAAAAATTATAAAGGATGGAAAATATTAATGAAAAATTTTCTTAAAGCTTTAGATGAAGAAGTTTGGAATATTACTATTGAAAAGCCACCCAACGCACTAACTAGAAACGAAATTGTTTTAAATGCAAAATCTATAAATAGTCTATTTTATGCGTTAGATCAAAATATTTTCAAACGTATTTATAATTTACCCACCGCATATGAAATTTGGAATTTTCTTGAAAGAACTTATGATTCTCCTCCTGTAGGAATGGAACAAACACAAGACTTGGAGAACATACAAGCTTGCACGGATGTTCAAGAAAGCTCCTTTCATGATGGATCAATGGAGTGCACATCAAGAGGAGGAGAAGAAGAAATATTATCTTTAGAAGAGGAGTGCCAAAAAGATGTCAAAGGAACTATTTGTTCAAATCTTGCCTCTTCCGATAGCAATGTAAGGAAATCAAAGTCTTCTCTTTTTGTGACAAATTCCATTTACACATTACATATGCTACAATTTGCTAAATGTAAAATGAAGAAATTGAAAATTGCTAATAAGAAATTACACTTAGAAAATAAAAGTTTAAAAACAAAAGTTAAAGTAGAATCAAATTCTGATTTATCTAGTTATACCCATGTCTCTTCAATTAAAAATATAAAACCTTATTTTGATTATAATGATACTAAAGAAACATTCAAGGAACTTAAAAAGTAATTTATTTTTGTAAAAGAACATGATGAAAAATTATCTTTAGAAAATTCATCTTTGAAAAGTGATTGTGCTATGTGCCAAAATTATAAAATTGAAATCAAGGAGATGGACGAAACATTTGAGGAATTTTGAAATAACTACCAAACTCATATTGACTCTATTGTTTCCACTCTTAAAAATAGCACAATAGCTTATAATAAAGCTAGGTATAATCTTATGATCAAGAATGATGAATTAAAATAAAAAATCAACTTGCTTATGAAAATTATGAAGCAAACAAGTTGGATATGAATATCTTAAATAAGCCTAATAATGGGAGTAAGAAACACAAAGTTTTTGTAAATCAAAAACCAAATCACCATTATTTACAAAATCATGTTTCTCCCAACTTGAAATTAGAATTACACAAATTTCCTATAAACAATACTTTCAATAATCATTACAAATATAATCTTCAAAATAAAGATAATCATAATGGAAATTTGATGTATAAGAATAACATTTAAACAAGGTTTGAATGGAGGCCCAAAGCTAAAAATGAAATATTAACTTCACATGAAAGGTCCCATTCATCACTATCTCCCCACAAACCAACACGTTATATTTGGGTACCCAAAGGAACCACCACACTTGCTCTCCTTTGGATACCTAAAACTCTTATTCATTAGGTACCATCATATGCATGAAGTAGAATCTTTCAAAAATAAAATATACAAATTTCTACTTCATGATATGCTTCATTGTCTTTTTATTTTTATTTTTGTTTTCTTCTTTTTTAAGTTATCATGTCATGGTCACCTTATATATTATTGGAAATATGATTTTATCTCTTAAAAGCTTAATAAGTTTATAAAATCAAATTGATCAAAATTCAAAGTCATATTTTATTATGGATACCTATCTATCTTTCTTATATTCATTTCCTATAAATATCTTATATTATCCATATAAATCGAATTCAAAATTTGCTATGAGATATTTATCTAGATTTATGAAATCATGAACTTCACTTTTTCTCTTTCGAAAATTTTGAGTCTATAAATTTTAAATAGTTTTGGGTAGCAACCAATAACACTTAAATATCTTGAGAAAGGGAGATTTGGGATGTCACCCTATCATATTTCCTAGTACCGGTGCGAACCCCTCATAGGGTAGACCTCGGGAAGTCCAGGATCCACTCTAAATTGCTAAGTCCAACCAATGTCTAGCAAAGATCAAATTGATTATAGACCCATGCGTACTCTTGCAATGACCGAAAAAGAAAACTATCATTATCTTGCACTTTCAAAAAAATAATATAACCCTTTGGTAACTTTTTCTAAAAATAAATAAAATATGCGAGATTTCGACCCAAACTTCAAACGATCATAACTTTTCATCCGCTTGTCAGAATTTCTCCCACAGTAGCTTTTCGGAACGAGGTTGAAAAGCTCTATGCAATGGCAAACCAACTTCACTTGTTTGAGTTCATTTCCACCCTCAAAATTGTCAAAATTCAACTCCGTTTAAAAGTTATCTCCGTTTTTTTCTTTTTCGGCAATTTTTATGTCTACGGTTTTATGTCACATGCTCCTGTGTCCCCTTCCAACAAATTATATGCTTGTAATCTTTACATAACATTGCACATTGTTACCATAACTGTTCATTCTAGCATTGCCACTTACTATAAGTAGAAATCAATGTCTATGCTAGTTATATCATGTCATGTTATGCTAAAACAAAGTAGAATAGTAAAATTTGAAAAGGATGAATATTCAAAAATCAAAGATCAAAGAGAACCAAAAATAAAACTTTCAAAAATATTTTCAAAAATCAAAGAGAAAATTTATAAAACCTTTAAAAAATAACCAAAAATATTTTCTCTTTATATTCATTATTCGCCTTACAATTTTTCTCTATAATATTTTGAAAAGGATGAATATGAATTGGTTTACACACATCACCTACATAATTATGAATAATTAATTATGAGTACCTAAATTTCTATGTGATAAAAAAATGATCATAAGATCTTTTAAATTCAAACATTAAATACAACTACAAAAGATCTTATTGCTTTCAACGTATAGTTTATGATCATGATATGAACCTATTATGTTTTGCACGTATCTCATTTATATGTAGACCATAGAATAAACTTATATCACCAAGGAAAAATCAATTAGAATCATCACTTTATTCTACATCTAAAATTGAAATGCTATTGTTGATCACATGCAACAGTATATCGATTATTCTTATGACATAATATTGACTCATCATACTAACAATGTCACTTAATGAATATTATTAGTTATCATGCTAATCTCATGCATTTTTAGTTATCATAGGTTTGCCAACTAGATAACTTTGAATCTAATATCATGCATTATTAAGTGATATAAAAATAAGAAAAATGGAAGTTAAAATTCATAATAACTATGTGACTTTAAAACCAACCATAATTAGAAATCTATCTCGCATAAAAGCCATAGTTTATAAATTGATTCCATAGGACAAAATGCTTAGGATGTCCATGACCATTCACCCACATTATGGGTCTCATAATAGCGAGGGTGTAGGATTGTATGCATTAGAAGACCTAACCTCTAAGTCATGTCTTATCCTTAACCGGGAAGGGTTCTAGTGGGACCTTGCGAGGCACTGGGGGAAATAGTGCTAGGTTGAGCGTTCTCTAGTGTGTGCATATGGGATTAACACCCCAACCTATGACATGTGTGCATATCCTCATGCCAATCCATCACTTAGTACGGGGCTAGTGTGTAGGCATATGGTTAGGGTATTATAATCTAGGACATACCTATATCATATTTTGCATGCACTCTTTATGATTATATTATTCACGCATTCTTGAGTTGATTGAACATACTTCTCTTGTGTTTTGCATATTTTATCATTTTTGAGCTTTAATAGTATTGTAATGCACAAATATTTGAAAACCAAATAAAAATATAAAAGTCATTTATTTTAACAAATAAAATATGCTTAAATAGCCTTCTAATCATCTCTAAATTTTCTGAAATTTCTACACAAAGAAGGTCTATATATATACTCCCTATTCTAAAGAATTTTTTTTTTCAAAAATCTCAAAAATAGTGTACTGTTTGGGCGTTAAGAAGTTAACGCCCAGCGTTAGCATCTTTGGCCAAATTGTAATTCTGATTTTTCTGTAAATATTATGGTATTTTTATCATGCATTTTCTCTGTTTGTTTTCTCAGATTTGGATTTGTTTCTTTTCTTCCAAAATACAAAAAAAATCAAATAATTCAAAATGATCAAAAATATGTTATTTGTTATTTGTTTTGCTTTAAATATTTACAAAATTATGGTTTGACTATGAAAGTGCAATTGAGTATCAGTTGAAGGTGATTAATATAATCAACCTAAACCTCTGATACCAATTGAAAGTGAGTTTAGTTCTTAAATTAAAAACTCTTTTTGGGTTATTTCAAAATAATGATATATATAAATATGTGTAGTGCTGAGTGAGTAATAAAAGCAAACATAAAGAAACACAGCAACACAGCACAACAAAATATACACATCACAGATGACACAAAAAAATATAGTAGTTCCCCACTAAACCTGGGTACATCTACTCTTCTACCACACTTGGTAGGAATCCACTACAGGTTGTTGGTCAGGTGCCCTGCCACCAAGGGAGTTTTGATCAGGTGTCCACACACCAAGTGAGCTTTTGATCAGGTGCTCTAACCCAACTACAGGTTTTTGATAAGGTGCCCTGCCACCAATGGCTGTAACTTTTGAAGGGAGTTATAACCCTTTATACAGGTAAAAGAAAACATAAAATATATTGTTCTTCTCTTTCTAAGAAGACTCTAGAGATCCAGATGGGTTGTTGAGAATGGATCTTGATGATGATGTTGAAGAGCTCCCCCTGATTTGATTAGTGTTGATGTTCAGGTGAGGAAGCTTCTTCTTTTGGATGTTGTAATTCCTTTCTTCTTCTGCAGTTAAGATCCCTGAGCAAATGATCTTGATTGGTGTCTCAGGATGAATATGTTCTGCAAAGAAGAGTTAGCAAAAAGAAGATAAATAATATTTGTTCTTATTAAGAACTCTGTAGATCTGCTTCTTCTTTTTGCTTTCCTGTTTGAATATAATCTGGAGAACCTTTTCTCTTATGTTGAGGCCTTCACTCTATTCCTTCTCTCTCTCTGTCTCTGTTTCTTCTATCGAGAAGAGGAAGAGATAAAGTCTCTCCTTATTAACTTGACTCCTCGAGAAGGTAAATTTGTCGTCTTTGTCTTTTCTGCCAATGGCTATAATATTTAATGCTGCAACGACTATATTGTTAATTTATAAAGGCAGCAATATATAGCAATATATAAATAGAAATGATTAAAATATTGCTGAGGATATTAGACGAGCTGAGAAAGGAGAAATATAATTTCGTCGAGCTCAGCTTCAAGTTCGTTGATCTGATTATTTAATTCATCGTTCTGAGCTTCTGCTGAATATTCGTCGAACACAGATTTGAGATCGTCGAACGCAGCTTTTCATCGACCGCTGAGACGCTGGGTTTTGTCGACCACTGAGACAGGATCGTCGACCGCTGAGATAGCTGTTCTTCGTCGAGCACAGAATGAATATAATTCGTCTACCGCAGAGTGCCGTTCGTCGAATGCAGATAGCCGTTTATTGAACCCAGAGAACATGTCTAATTTATATATATATATATTATTTTCTCCTGTCTCCTATCTTAATGGGATTTGATCTAAGCTATACAAGATGTGTTATGACCATAAAGATGGATCCTAACTCAAATCAAAACTAAGGTTCCAACAGACTATAAGACTTCCCAAGAGCAAACTTCTTAGTCGTTTTGTTTCAAATGGTCAAAATTTATTTAGGCATACACTTAAAGATTTTCTTCAATGTCTAATTTTAATTTTAAATTTCCTAAACATTGTTTTATCTTGTCATGCCTTGACCTTAATCTATTTCTGTGCAATGAAATAGTCTATGGAAAATTGTGTATGATTGCCTAGCATGCCTCTAACTATGAGTAATGTTTTATGTTAATCAATGATTCATTCACTCAGTATTTTGGTAATCTACATGTGCTCATAATCTTAGTCGTGCATGATTGTGTAGTGTAATAGTTTTAACATATTAAGTTGTATGTCTAACTTACCTACACCATCTTTCAAACAATAAATTTCTTGCACACATAGAAGTGTTATTTCAAAATTGTAAGGGTTTGCAACAACAAGTGAATTCGGAGACCTTTGGCCCAAGCTTTAAGAAAAATTAAAATCAATGGACAAAGATAACTCCATCATACACTACTCACCCTCCTGATAAGTCTTAATGAGCATTATGAGGTTGAGAACCTTGGCAAGAATTGTAAAGTATCTCGTGCAAACACATTCTTTTTATCACTTCTATTTGTACACCGGATCACTAAAAATAAAATAAAAATTATAAAAATGCTTATGTGATCCCCCAAGCAATACTTCGCTCCCTGATAAGTCTTAATGAGCATTGTGTGGGAGAAGCACCTTGGTAGTTGTACTCTTTTTTATGTGCTTCGATATTTTATTCTAAAATTGATGTGTGAAAGTAATTATAAGATTACAATCTTAATATTGTTGTTACTATTTCATTACATATGTCACGTTTTGATTATTTCACTTGTATACTTTTATCAAAACACCTTATGCGCACATCATTGTTTTTTATAAAGCTTCTACTCATGAGAATTGGATCCTAATGCAAAATTACATAATTCTCTAAAAACTTAAGTAAAAGCACTAGATTGCAATGCATGATTTCTACAATGTTTTTTTACTTGAAATACGAATTGGTTACATTGTAGCTATTATCTTTTTGAATATGTTAAATCATGCTTGCCTATTAGTTATGAAAATTTTCAAAGTTAAATGCTCAAATATGCAAAGTCTAGTGTCAAACCAAATCAACAAAAAAATTCTTTTCAAAAGTATCAAATAACTCTGTTTTATCTTTCCGCATTTCTAATTTGATCATGTATTTCTTTTACCATGCTTACTTCTAAGGTTTTTCTTCCCTTGTGCTTGTCAAACTATATTGCATTTCTTCCAACAAGTTTCATAAAAATTTCACTTTGAAAAGCAAGTGGTAGAATTCCTTTGGTAAAATAAAAAATGGAATGTTGTTCGTTCACGCTTATCATATGTTTTTCCGTTGTGCTACTCTCTCCCTCAGCTCGATCATGATTTACATTATGTCTACACAAAACCCTTAATCCTCTCTTAGTTATGACCCAACTTTTGTCTTCTCCATTCTAGTTTTTGTTTCACTCCACCCTTTTTGCTAATAACAAATGGGGGAGAATAAAAGGATAAATCATAATAATTAAAGGAGTAGGATTCACTAGATTAAGGGGGAGCATGAATCTAGTCTATGGGAGCATACACTAAGGGGGAGCACTTATGTAGGGGGGCATAATTTAACAATCTATAATTCTTATTATTTTCTCAATATTGCTTAGTGTCATATATCCTTCTAAAAACACATCTCTCTTATATATGAATCTGATTTATCTCTATTGGATTTGTTATTATCAGAAGAGGGAGATTGTTGGAACATTATTTTCCGCATCCCTTTGATTTGAGAATAACAAATCCTACTTGTATTTGATTTGTTTGCCATTGTGTTTTTAGCATGCAGGTTTGAACAGATATGACACTAGGATACTGTATTATTGGTCTGGACCTGCTCACAAACTGAAAAGAGGGATGTGGTCTAACGACATGTGTTAGCTCTTAATGCTGGGCGTTGACTCCCGTTCCCATCATGATGATTACGACAAGGAGTGTTGGGAAAATGACCCTCAATGTTCCCTTGATTTGAAGAAGCTTCACACTCAATGCTAAGTGCAAGTTGCATTTGATAAACCTCATTCTGTTTGATGACCATGCAGGATTAGGTCATACCATGGTGTGATGGATGTTCAGTAGGTTTACTGTCAAAACCGCTGAGACAAGCTCTCAGTCTCAGCTGAACCGCTGAGACAAGGGCAGGAGCCGCTGAGAAGGTTTCTGGGCCTGCTGAGCTGCAGATAGAAGAAAACCGCTGAGACGACTGTCTGTCTCAGCGGATCTGCTGGGACGGGACAGAAGTAGCCGCTGAGATAGTAGGACATCTTAACCCAACCGCTGAGACAGATTCAAAATGATCTGGCGAGTTCTGCTTTTGGCCCAAGCTGCAAAAAAGCTTCTAAGGGTCCACCAATCACTCCCATACTTGTCAGAAGGACAGCTAAGAGCCGTTGAAGATCATTGGAGTATAAAAAGAATAAGTTAGGGCTTTATAAAACACTTCCTAAATTTTACTCTCCAGCACACAAAAGAAGAACAAGATTACTGTTCTATTGTCGGCAGCCAAGAAGCTTTCACTTTCTGATTACCTGAGGCTGCAAGGAGAAAAGAGATTGCTCCTGTTGTTCAGCTTAAGATAGAGCAAGCTGATCTAGTCCATCATCTGAAGGAAAGGATCAAGAAGAATCAGGTTGGGGAATTCCTACTCCTCCCTGGTTCAAAACTGCAACAGCAGTTGTTCAGAAGCAGAAGACCACCTCTTTTATCTTCTGATTGTAATCCCATCTTATCACTTCTGTAGGAACTTAATTGTTCTGAGTTTGTAGGGCATCTTTTCCTGAGGGTGTTGGGCTGTTTGGCCTGAGCTGTAGAGCTGAGAGGCCAACTTGAGTGTAGGAACATTGTGTGATCTGAGGTAGGGCTGTTGAGCCTGAGGTAGGGTTGTTGTGCTTGAGGTAGGGTTTGGGAAAACCTGAGAGATCCTGAGGGATCTGTGTTGTAGGATCTTGGAGCTGAGTTTGGAGAAGTTGTCCTTATCTAACTCATTATTAGAAAGGTGAAGAGGGAAAGAGGACTACTCAAGACACCCTGTCTTGAGGAACCTCTATAAATCTTTGTGTGTTTTCTATGCTTGATATTTTACTACCCTAAAATCAGAAAATAGTTAGCCTAAAATAAAAGAAACCTATTCACCCCCCTCTATGTAACTAAGACTATATCCTAAATAAACTATCAAGTGGTATCAGAGCGAGGTTGGTCAAGAAGGACATAACTGTCTGACCAAATCCTATACAGGAATAGTCTTATCTCAATCCAATGGCATCTACTGGATTGCAGAAGGAGATGGGATCCCTGAAGTTGCCCATATGCAACAAAGAAAACTTTGGCATATGGAAGCAAATGGTTAGATTGTTCATGGAAGCATCTGACCCAAGGATTTACATCACAGTAAAACAAGGGCCTTTCACCTTTCAAACTACCTCCTCCATAGATCCAACAAGGAGAGTGTCCAAGGCCTTCAATGACTTGACCAAGGATGAACTTGCACTGTTTATTATGGATAAAAGAGCACAAAACATAATTATTAATGCAATTGATGACTCTACATTTCAGAACTTGGTGCACTGCACAACTGCCAAGGAAATGTGGGATTCATTAGTAGTATATATGGAAGGAACAACTGAGGTGAGGGATGATAGAAAGTCACTCCTCAATCAAGAATATGAAGCCTGCAGGCAGCTGAGCCAGGAGAGCATTTCCATGTGCTATGAAAGGTTCTTTAGGATAGTAAATGAACTAAGAACCTATGAGAGAGTGTTCACTGATTATGAGCTGAATGATAAGTTCCTTAGATCTCTAACTAGGGATTGGGACACAAAAATTTGTGCAATCAGGGAAGTGGCAAGGCTTGGTGAGACTCCTACTCATACACTATTTGGAAAGCTGCTCTCTTATGAGATGCAGATATCTGCAAGAAAGGAAGAGGACACCTCAACAAGGGCTCATGCAAGGGAGAAATCTGTGGCTCTCAAGGCTGACAGCTCCAAGAAAAGCAAGGGCAGGATGGTGTCTCCTCCAAGGAGGATTACTGAATCTGAGAAATATGAAATCAGCACCTCAGATAGCTCTTCCTCTGATGAAGAGTTTGCTGCCTTCTCAAGGCATTTCAAGAAGATGATGAGGAGAAAGCAGTGGAAGAACAATCCCACCTCCTCCTCACACTCCAAGAAAGACTACAGCAAATCTGAAAGGAAGCACCTAGAGGGTGACAGGTATGATTCTAAATCTGGTAAACATGTTTCAAATAACATCATTTGCTATTGCTGCAGTAAGCCTGGACATTTCATAGCTGACTGTCCAGTCAAAAGAAAGGAAAAGGGTGATAAGAAGCGTCACCACCAAAAGGATAGGAAGGGTGAAAAATCCTTCCTTGCAAAGAAAGGAAAAAGCTGGAGTGAGTCTGAATCCTCATCCTCAGATTCACATGCTGAAGAAGAAGCCTATATTGGGTTGTTTGTAACAAGAAAGGAAGATGATTATCCTGTTGCCAGAATTGGAATCAGAGCCCCTCTATTACATTCAGATAGTGATTTAGAGCAGGATGAAGAGGACAATGTTCAGCTAGGCCTCATGACCATCATTAATGAGGAGGACAGTCAAAACATCTCTGAAAATGAACAGGTATTAATTCACTCCATCTCCTCTTCTGATTATGAGACTGACCCAGAATCTGGAGCACATTCATCAATTGGTGGAAGTGATTCAGAAACTGAGGAAGATGTCAATCAATTGATTGACAGATATGGTGCTCTCTTGGAAGCTCTGAAAAAGAGCAAAAAGCTGGTCAAGAGGCAAGACCAAGAGATTGCTTCCCTTAAGATGGAAAAACAAGAGTGCACTGAATCATCTACCAAGATGGGTCAGATGTATAGAGAAATTAGCCATCTGAAGGGGATAACAATTGTCCATTTGAGCACCATATCCCATAAGAACAAGGTCATCAAGGACCTTGAGGTGAAGCTTCTGAGAGAGAAGAGCCTGGTGGCTCAATTCTCCAAGCCCAAATCCGTGTTCCCTATTATTGACACCTTCTCCTCTCAAACCAATAGGAGAGGACTAGGATACAACAAATTGGAAGTAGGAGAAGGGAGTGGAGAAAAGAGCAGGGGTAAGGCTAAGCCTCAAACCACCTTTCAAAAGGTGTTACTTCCCTCCAACAGGTATGACCATGAAAGCATGTATGGTCACTGGAAGAATGGAAGTACCTATAGGAAGGAAAACACTCCTTACCATAGTGGAAGAAAGGGAATGGGATTGAGTGCTATGAAGGCTTCCCATGAAGAAATTCAAATGGCCCAACCTGGACCTTTTGTATTTGGTACTTCAGCCCCTTCATTCAAGAATAAGGAAGCAAGCTCTTCTAAATTTAATTCAGCTAAGAACATGACTGCTATCAAATCAGTAGACAAGTCTAGTTGCTCAGTGTCTAATGCCATCTAATCTTGCCTTGCCCAAAAGCCACAACAAGCTGATGCCATTAAAATAAAGACTACTAAGACTGTCCATAGATTGACTTTCAGCCAAATCCTTGCTGAAAGAAATAAGAGAAATGTTGTTGTCTCCCCTCCTGAACATATGCACAGTGCTGCACTCCCCTCAAGAAATGTTCAGAAGAGGAGATACAACATTCATGAATGTTGGTGCTGTGGTAAAGTGGGACACTTTTCCATAGACTGTTAGCACAATCCCAATGTGCCATGTGCAAAGATAAGTCTTCCTACAAAGGGTGCAGCTAGTGTGAGGTCATTTCATCATGCTAACAATGACCTAGGACCCAACATTGTTTGGGCTCCTAAGGGTAACTAAACTCCTTCTTGCAGGTTTGTTCAAGTACCAGCCTCAACCAAATTTGGTACTTGGACAGTGGGTGCTCAAGGCACATGACAGGAACAAGAAATCTTCTACAGGGCTACAAGGCTGTGAAGAATGGACCCAAAGTTATCTTTGGGGGATCTGAAAGAGGAATCACCAAGGGATATGGTATGATCTCCAATGGCATAGTATTAATCACAAGGGTAGCTTATGTTGAAGGGTTACAACACAACCTAGTAAGCATAAGTCAATTATGTGATCTAGGCTATGTCATTGAATTCCACAATGACAAGTGCTTGATCAAAAAGTCTAATGACTTAGAGACCATTCTCTCAGGCACTAGGAGTGGGAATGTTTATTTCTTAGACTTTATATGCAGTAATTATCTTACATCTGTATGTCTAGTAGCTAATGAGAATGAGTCTCTTTGTGTTCAATGACACAAGAGACTTGCTCACATTAACTACAAGACAATGTATAGACTATTCTCTAAAAACCTTATTAAAAGTGGTCCCTGTCATGCTTGCCAAATGGGTAAGCAAATAAGGGCCACCTTTAAAAGTATTGGCTCCAAAGACACTGAAAAATGTCTTTATCTCTTGCATATGGATTTGCTTGGTCCTTTTGCCAATTCAGAGCCTAGGAGGGAAGTTGTATACTTTGGTGATTGTTGATCATCACTCAAAATATACATGGGTATTCTTCCTTAAGAAGAAGTCTGATATTTTGAATGTCTTTATAAATCATGTCAAAGCAATTCAGAATGACTTACAATGTGCTGTGGTCAGGACTAGGACTGACCATGGCACAAAATTTCAATCTGAAGCCATGACAAGGTTCTGTCAAGAATATGGTATCACCCAAGAGTTCTCCTCCCCAAGGACTCCACAACAAAATGGTGTGGCTGAGAGGAGGAATAGGACCTTGATAGAAGCTGGGAGAACATTGCTTAGTGACTCCTCACTCCCATAATACTTCTGGGCTAAGACAGTCAATACTGCATGTTATGTTCTCAATAGAGCTTCCATCAATAAGGTTCATGGAATAACCCCCTATGAGATTCTGAAAGGCAAACAACCTATAATTTCATATTTTAGAATCTTTGGCTCCAAATGTTACATTTTAAACAATGGAAAATCTCAATTAACAAAGTTTACAAAGAAATGCAATGTGGGGGGTTCTTGTTGGCTATAGCTCACAAAGTAGAGGGTATAGAGTGTATAACAAGAAAACTCATGTTGTAGAGGAGTCTATGCATGTAGTATTTGATGAGACCAGCCTAATATATAAGGGTTGGTCTAGCTCATCTATTTTGACAGGAAATGAGAAGGATATGGAAAAGATGTCTGTGCAAGACACACCCAGTAGTAGCAAGGCATATACAGATATAGCGATCCCTGAAGAGGAAGAGGTCCAAGGTGCTGAAGACAATGTTGAACCAACAGAAATGTTATAGTAAGCTGAGGACAGATTGTCTCCAGCTGTAAGGCACCTAAGAGATCATCCAAGAAAACAAATTATTGGAGACCAGAACCAAGGTGTACTGACCAGAAGTAGGGCTCATAATGAGGCCCTATTCTTGAGCTTCTTATCACATATGGAGCCCAATAAGTTTGAAGAAGCCAACCAAGATATCTTTTGGATTCAAGCAATGCAAGAAGAACTTCTATAATTCAAGAGATGCATGGTATGGAAGTTGGTGCCAAAACCTCAAGGACATAATATTATTGGCACCAAATGGATTTACAGAAACACGTTAGATGAGAATGGCACAATCATAAAGAACAAGGCAAGGTTGGTAGCCAAGGGCTATAAACAGGAAGAAGGGATAGACTTTGATCAAACCTTTTCACCTGTTGCAAGGTTAGATGCAATTAGGCTATTCCTTGCCTATGCTGCCCACAAGGGGTTCAAAGTGTATCAAATGGATGTCAAATTAGCCTTCTTTAATGGTGACTTGAAGGAAGAGGTATATGTTGAACAACCATCAGGTTTTGTGCATCCAACCCTCTCTAATCATGTATATTTACTTAGGAAAGCTCTTTATGGTTTAAAGCAAGGCCCCAGGGCTTGGTATGAGACTTTGTCTAGCTTTCTCATCAAGAACAAATTCTTGAGGGGAAAGATAGATAGTATATTGTTTCTTAGGGAAACAAAGGGCAAGTGTCTTCTAGTCCAAATATATGTTGATGACATAATATTTGGGTCTACTGATGACAACCTCTGCAAAAGGTTTTCCAATCTAATGCAGGGAGAGTTTGAGATGAGCAGTATGGGAGAGCTCAAGTACTTTTTAGGCCTCCAAGTGAAACAGTCTGATGAGGGTATATTCATCTCTCAGACCAAGTACACTAGTGAGCTTATCAAGATGTTTGGGATGGAATTTGCTTCCACCATGAAAACTCCCATGGGGTCCAACATTTCCCTGGACAAGGATGAGAAGGGCAAGGCCTTTGATGAATCCATGTACAGGTGCATCATTGGATTCCTATTATATTTAACTGCTAGTAGACCAGATATTATGTATGCTACATGTGTGTGTGCTAGGTGCCAGGCATGTCCTAAGGAATCTTACTACTCAGCTGCAAAGAGGATCTTGAGATACCTTAAAGGCAGCCTACATCATGGCCTTTGGTACCCTAAGAACAATAATTTTGAACTAACTGGATTTTCAGATGCAGATTTTGCAGGGTGCAAAGAAGATAGGAAAAGCACAAGTGGCACTTGTCAATTCCTAGGAAGAAGGTTGATATTTTGGAGCAGCAAAAAGCAGACAAGTGTGGCAATATCCACTGCTGAGTCTGAATACATTGCTGCAGGAAGTTGTTGTGCACAACTATTGTGGATTCAACACCAGTTAGAGGACTACAACCTCAAGGTAAGTGAGTCTCCCCTTTATTGTGACTCATCAAGTGTTATCTCTATTGCTAAGAATCATGTCTCTTGTAGCAGGACTAAGCACATAGAGATAAGATAACATTTTATAAGAGAACATGTTGAATGTAAAGATATCTGCCTTGAATTTGTCCCCACTGACAATCAAGTTGCTGATATCTTTACAAAGCCATTGGATGAGGCCAAGTTTAATGCCTTCAAAATTGAACTAGGAATGTTAAATGTTGAATAGTGTAAAATATTTCTCGATTTCATTCATATATGATATAATGCATGTCTTGTTGTAACTTAAAGTGTTGTCACACCAACTCTATTAGTGACATTATTAGGCCTTCAAACAATCATATATCAAATGAATTTATGGTTAGGTGGTAAGATTAGCTAAAACAGAACAGTCTGTTTCAGCTGAGCCGCTGAGACAGCTGGGAAAAGTTTCAGCTGAGCCACTGAGATGGCTAAATCTGTCCCAGCGGCTGACAGTGCTCTGTCCCAGCGGCTAGGTCGCCGTCTCAGCGGTTCCGCTGAGACAGGTTGATTTCATTATACTTTGTCTAAATGCAACCCTAAATTGACCCATTTCCACTTACAATAATAAGAGAAATTAAATCTAATTATTAGGGTTAATTATACCAAAATTAGGTTATATAAATAGTCTATCTTGGTTAGTGAAAGGTTCACGACCCTTCTTTCCTAGCCGCCGGGATAAATCACCTTCTCTTCCGTCCCAGTGCATTCCTCTACCATAGCAATGGCTTCCAAAAGTTCTAAAGATCTTCTTGAAGGATATGAGATAGTCAGGAATGGCTTTGCCCATGCTCCTGAAGAAATCAAGGGAGTGATTCAACTCCTTGAAGACCAAGGACTGGAATTCCTTCTCTGTGAACCAAGTACCATTCTCAGAACTGAAGTTCTGGAATGGTTTAACCATGCCAAATTATCCTCCTCCAAGTCATCCATCAAATCAAAAATAGGAGAAGAGAGGATAAAAGTCACCCCTGCCAAGATAGAAAAAGCCCTTCATCTTCCTTCCTGCAGCTCAAGTGAGGAGGAAGAAATCTCTGAGAAGGACAAGAAGAAAGCATTAAAATGGAAAGAATATAATGATGCCAAGATTGGATCATTAAAAAGGAAATTCTTCAACCAGAGGGGGAAGCAATTAACATATATTGTGGGAAAAGCCTTACTTTGCAAACCTGGATCCCATGACACAATCTCATAATATATTTTTGACCTCATGACCAGGATCATACTGAAAAGAAAAACATCTTGGGGAGCAGTGATTTTCCAAAGGATCAAGGAATGTTTGCAGTCACCCAATTTGGGTAGAATCCTGTCCCTGTTGTACAACCCCGTATTCGTCGAGTGGGTCCTCAGGTCCAAAGGGGGTCAAGAGGCTAGATCCGTGTCTGGCAGAGCACTCGCCGAGGCCAGAAGAGGTAGGAGAGCCTCCAGGCGAGTGCGAGTCCCATTTGCAAGGCACTCGCCCGTTCATAGGAGTGAGTGCGCGGAGGATCGGGCGAGTTGGGGCAGAATCCCACTTGCCGAGCAGGCCAGGGGATTAGGCGAGTGCTGCCTACATGGACCACTCGCTCGGCAGAATCGAGTATGCGAGAATCCTGGCGAATGGAGCCTTCATAGACCACTCGCCCTGAAGGCTTTAGGGGGAAATTACAAAGATACCCTTTGTGGGCTGCCAATAGCCCTTCAGAACAGCGGAGTTAGGCTGTTAGCAGACCAATTTGGGGTGTGATTAATAAAACCAAAAGGCGGACTCATGCTATTTGCAGTCCAGACTAGAGAATCTATAAATAGACCTTAAGGGCACCTTGGAGGAGAGCAGATATTTTTGAGCTCTCTCCTCCAGGCTAGTTTTGGAGTTGGCTGCTGGTGCCCTCCAAGGTGCCTAGTTGAGCATTGGTTTGGGAGGGAAAGCTCTCTAAGACCTTCCGGGTGTGTGGCGGGACCTCCTCGCTACAGCCTTGGGTCTGTTCTAGATTTTCCATCCACAGTCAAGAGAGTTTAGTGAGGGAGAAGTAGGCACAGGCTACACCCCCATGTGGGTCCGAACTCAGAGACCGGTTGACGGTTTCAACATTTTTGGTGCGGTGAGCGTGGACTGTAGCCAGTGTAAGAAAATCTCAAGCTGAGCTTGATGTCGGGAGATGGGAGAGATAGTTCCGACCCAGGTCACTCGCAGTCGCCGACAGCAATGGAGTGGCTGGAGATGTTCGAGAATTTCTGGCGGGAGGTCATGCATACCTTGCAGATAGCACTCGCTGGGAGAGGTGAGTGCGAGACGCCTGTGGTTCTGGTGATTCCGACCCAGTAGATTGGTGAGAACGCTCCGGGCCAGTGGCATGGGAAGGAGGTAGCGGCGGAAGCGTGCGCACAAGATATCCTCGGGCGGCAACTGTTCAGCTGCCTGGCGAGTGCATAGGTGTGCGAGCTGACTCCGCACGAGAGGACCACTCGCCGAGCAGGGGAAGGGAGCCCCTTCTGTGAGATGATCCTCTCGGCCCCGGTTCCAGAAAGGTTTAGAGGGCCGGAGATGTCCTACTATACCGGCAAAGATGACCCCGTCCTGCACCAGCAGTGGTTCGAGGACATGGTCTCGATCCTTCTAATGTCAGATGCCTTCCAGTGTCGGCTCTTCGCCACCACTCTGAAGGAGAAGGCGAGGGACTGGTTCCACCAGCTCCCCGTGGGCTCCATCTATGCCTTCGAGGACTTGCGTAGGAGATTCAGGCTGCGTTTTACGACGTCCAAGAAAAGGAAGAAGGTTGCGGAGGTGCTTTTCAAGATTAAGCAAGGACCTAGGGAGTCGTTGGCCCATTACGTGGACAGGTTCCAAGAAGAGGTCCTACAAGTCCAGGAGGTGCCAGGGTTTACCCTCCAGCTAGCCTTCATAGTGGGGCTTCGGGAGGGGTTCTTCAAAATGGACCTGAAGCGAAGGCCCCTCTATCCTTTGAGGAGCTGATGAAGCTGGCGGCGGAAGAGATCGAGGGAGAGGCCACCAACCCCAAGTTTGCAAAGAGGTTGGCAAGGTTGAGCGAGCCAGAGGTGAGGCAGCAGGAGGGAAGAAGAAGGGATGAACCCATAGGTTAGGGGTTTCAGGGGTAGCAGCGAGATTGGGGGTATCAGGAGCCCAATAACCGGCTGGCTTGGAGGCCCTAGGAGGGACCGGCGAGAGGTCAGGAAAGAGATCGCCAGCAAAGGGGTGAGGGGAGGGCCAATCATCCAGGATGAAGGCAAGGTCCCAGACCACCTTACCCCCTCGAGAGCAAGCCATGGCGGTAGGCCGGGGAAGAGGAGGAAGAGGAGGAAGAGGAGAAAGAGGAGGAAGGGGGCAGGGTGGCGTTACCCTATTGTGACTTCCATCAGGAGGAAGGTCACGCGACGGCCACCTGCCCGGAGTTTCTAGAGATGAGGGGAAGAGGTCAGCAGTAGCAACAACCAGTAAGGATTGAAGAAGTGCTACCCGGAGAGGAAGAAGATAGATGCGAAGACAGGACGGACGTAGGAGCCAGGGGATGGACCGAAGTGATACATGGTGGGGTGGGAATAGAAGCGACTCGCAAGAGAAACTTCCAGGCGATGTTCAGGAGGAGCGTCGCGTCGACCTCCCAAACCCCACCCCCTTCGGAGAAGCTCACCTTCTCATCAAAGGATATGCCAGACTTTGAAGACCCATTTTGTGACGCCTTGGTGATCCATACGGCGATCGAAAACTTCACGGTCTCCCGAATCCTGGTTGACAATGGGAGCTTGATGAATGTGATATTCAAGAAAGCCTTTGACGCATTGGAGGTGGAAGCGAAGAGGGTGCAGGCCTCAGATGGACCCTTGTTTGGGTTTTTAGGGGAGAGGAAAGAGGTCGAGGGAGGAGTCGGCCTCCAGGTGACGTTGGGAGGGATCCCCAGGAACTGTCGGTTCGTCATCTTTGACGCTCCAAGCAGCTACAATGCCATATTTGGACACCCTCTCATCAACACCTTCCAGTGCGTTCCCTCGTCCTTCCATCAATGCTTGAAGTTCCGCAGTGGAGGAGTCCAGGTCCAGATCTGGGGGATGCGAAGGTGGCGAGGCAGTGTTATGTGACTGCCGTCAACACCATCTCCTGGATGGTGGAGGCTGAGAGGATGGACAGAGAGATGAAGGGGCCGGTGGGGCCAGGAGGATAAAGGAAGGAGGGAGAAGGAGAAGGAGAGAGCAACATCCGAGGAGAGGAGAGGGAAGTGGCTCTGAAGGAGCGAGTCGAGCCTATGGAGGAGGAGGCTGCGGTGGAAGAGGAGACTCTTCCCGAAGGAAGGGAGGCAAGGGTCAGATGAGAGGAGCCAGCCCATCTTGAGGTGGCTGAGGAAGTGGTCGAGTTGGAGGTCACCACCCAGGAGGGGAGAGTGGAGAAGGTGCGGATCAGCGGGGGCCTTGGACCGGAGGACAGAAAGAGGATGCTGGAGTGCATCTAGAGGAGCGTGAACATCTTTGCATGGAGCGCAGCGGACATGTCGGGCATCGATGCAGACGTAGCTTGCCACCGACTCAACCTCGAGCCGAGGGCTCGCTCCATCAGGCAAAAGAGGAGAGCCATCGCCGACAAGCTGGAGGGGCTGATCCGCGAGGAGGTGGAGAAGCTCCTCAAAGCAGGTTTTGTATCAGAGATCTAGTATCCAGGTTGGGTCTCCAATGTCATCATGGTAAAAAAGGGAGATGGCCGCTGGCGTATGTGTATCGATTTTTCTCTATTAAACAAAGTCTGCCCTAAGGATTGTTATCCTTTGCCTCGAATCGACGCGCTGGTTGACCCAACCGTCGATTTTTCTATAATGTCTTTCTTAGATGCTTTTTCAGGTTATCATCGGATTAGGATGCATCCTCGAGACGTCAAAGACGTCTCCTTCATCACAAGAGAAGGGTGCTATAACTATAAGATGATGTCATTAAGACTGAAGAACGCAGGGGCGACATACCAAAGAATGATGGACCGGGTCTTCCAGGAGCAAAAAGGAAGAAACTTGGAGGTTTACGTAGATGACCTCATGGTGAAAAGTAAGAGCGTGAGCTCTCACCTCTATGACCTCGAGGAGACCTTCACCACTCTGCGCAAGTACAAGATGCGGCTGAACCCCCTGAAGTGCGTATTTGGGGCCAGCAAGGGGAAGTTTCTGGGTCACCTTCTTACCCCAGCAGGGGTGAAACCTAACCCGGACAAAGTTAAAGCCATAAGGAGTTGGGATCACCACGAAATACTAAGGAAGTCCAGCGCCTGACGGGAAAGCTTGCGGGTTGAGTTGGTTTCTCTCTTGGGCTGGGGAGAAATGCTCCCCTTTCTTCAAAGTGCTATGAGGCAATCAGAAGTTCGAATGGACGAAAGAATGTGAGGAGGCCTTCCAGGCCCTGAAGAGGTAGCTCACCAAGGCTCCGCTGCTCCAAGGTCTTAAGGAGGGAGAGGACCTATCCTTATATCTTGGAGTCGGGGATGAAGTCGTGAACTCCGTCTTGGTCCGGGAAGAGGGCAAGAAGCAGCTGCCCATTTACTATGTAAGCAGAAGATCCACCCCATCCAGGATACTTCAAAGAGAGGATGAGCAGTCACGACTCGGATGGAGTGAGCTTAGAAATAAGGCCATAGATTTCGCGCTGATACCACCAAAGTGAAAGCTAGCTTCTCGAGGATGGAATACTGCATGCATCTCCGCTTTCTTTAGCACCCGACTCACATAGTAGAGCTGCCTTTTTCCTTCTTTTCTAACAAACACTGAACTCACCGCCTCTGCTCCTACTCCTGGTATAGGAGTAGGTCTTTGACTTCCTTCGGTCCTTGGATGAGAGGTGTTTGGTTAACTGTTGTTTGAGCTTCTCGAAGGCATCCTTGCACTTCTCGGTCCACTCAAACTCCTGGCTGATTCGAAGCATTTTGAATAATGGAGAGCACTTCTCTCTTGCCTTTGACAGGAAGCAGCTAAGGCCCTCCAACCTTCCAGTCAGCCTCTGGACTTCCTTGGTGCTCTTCGGGGTTGTCATCTCTAGGATAGCCTTAACCTTGTTAGGGTTTGGCTCCACTCCTTCTAGGGTGAAAAGATACCCCAAGAACTTTCCTTTTCCTGTCCCAAATATGCACTTCGCGGGATTGAGCCTCATCTTGAACATTCAAAGAATTGCGAAGATCTCCACTAGATCGATGACATGCTCATGCATGCTCTTGCTCTTGATCAATAGGTCATCCATATACACATCCAGGTTCCTCCCTTTTGCTCTTTGAAGATTTGATCCATCATTCGCTGGTAGGTAGCCCCCGCATTCTTCAACCAGAAGGGCAACATCTTGTAGTTATAGCATCCATCACTAGTGATGAAGGAGACATCATGACAATCGGGAGAATGCATTTGGATCTGGTGTTATCCTGAAAAGGCATCAAGGAAGCTCATCACAGAAAAGGTGACAGCCAAATCAACCAGCGCGTTGATTCGAGGCAAGGGATAATAATTTTTCAGGCAAGCTTTATTTAGAAGGAAAAAATCTACACACATTCTCCAGCTCCCCCAACCTTCTTCACTATTACAATATTTGAGACCCAAAACTATGACTGCAAACAACAACAGCAAGTGTACCGCGTCGAAAGTAGTATAGGTTTATAAAAACCATGGTCGTATTAGACTCGGGGTGGTTGAGTAACTGCGCATGCATGGAGGTGGTCAGAGAATCTTCATGGTCTTGGAGGAGGTGCCTGGAAGCTGCTTTGACGGCGTGGAGATGGCCGGCGGCTTGCATGGATGAGGCTCGGGTTGGAGATATATATACATATATATATATAAACATATATATATATATATATATAAACGTATATATAAAAAGCATATATATATATAAACATATATATATATATATAACATATATATATATATTATATATAAACATATATATATATATAAACATATATATATAAACATATATATATATAAACATATATATATAAACATATATATATATATATAAACATATATATATAAACATAAACATATGTATATATATGTAGAGATGTATGACAACTTGCGAGTCATGGATGCGACAGCGGGACTTCACACATGAATCCCCCTCATGCCTGCCGAATCCCTACAAATATAGAGAAAATATTAGTTATAACGTACAATATTATTTTTACGAAAATTTATAAAAACAACGAACAAAATGCGATAATTTATTTAAATATCTAATAAGATATTAGCCTAAAATGATGACAAAAATATCAGTCATCAAACACCTCCATACTTAGAGCTTTTGCTATTCTAGAGCAAAAGAGTGAGGAAAAAATTACAAGATATCGATATTATTTCTAAATAACTAAAATTTCGTTAAACCAAGAGTAAGTTAAAAGTAAATTCTAGGAATTCAAGAATTAAGTCATAAGTTATGGTGATAATTTAAAAAGAGAAATCTGCTTAGCTATATACTTCTCAAGATGACTATTTAGCAAACGAAATCATAGAAATTTTCAAACAAAATTAGATTGAAATTATAAACACTCTAACATAAAAGAAACTTAAGGAAAATACACCTACCAAAATATTGCTCTCTTAATAATTTAGTTCAGGACTAGAAACAATGAAATTGGCTAGGGATGGGTTTAAACGAAATGGCAAAATGAAGAGATACTAAAATAAAGGTGATGAATTTTATCCTCTCACCTTATTTGAATACGAAATTGTATATGTTTAGGAAAATAATGAATCTTATCCTCTTATTTTCCATGCCATATAATCTTTTAAAATTTCTCTTCAAATAAAAACCCAAAATGTATATGTTTAAAAGTAATGAATTTTATCCTCTTACTTTATGACATATAATCTTTTAAATGATTTTGGGTGCATATGTTTAGGAAATAATGAATTTTATCCTCTTATTTCCATGACATATGATCTTTTTTCTACACATTTTTTTAATTTGCCAACAAAGGGTAAGGGTAAAGAAATACTTCTAGTTTATAAATTAAACTATTTTGAGAGCAACTTTTTAGTGGAATGAAATTTCCTAAGATCTTAAAGTTAAAATTGAATATAATAGAAATCTAGAGATGTTTAGCCAATTTACCGCAAAGTGAAGCTATTTAAAATTAAACGGAGAAGTAGTGCTAAATAAATTCTCTAATTGAATTAAAAACATAAAGTGTTTCTTAAAACTAAATTACTTCAAATTTAAATTTAACAAATTCTGATAAAACAAAAAATTAGCTAAATTAAAAATGTAAGAATACTTATAATCAAACCTCAAACTAAATTTCTAGAACAATAAAAACAACAAGGCTAGACATATTTATTATTATTATTATTATTATTATTATTTATATAATATTTCTTGGACTTCCCGAGGGCTACCCGGTGAAGGGTTCGCAAGGTACTAGGAGTTGTGATGGGAGTTCAAGCCCAAAGCGCCCTTTCCAAGAAATTAGACTTTAATTTTTTTTCTTTTTCAAATAAAAAAAACAGCAAATGCAAGGCTACACCTTCATACTTAAAATTAAAATTGTCCCCAATGTTTAAAACTAAGTATGAAGAACACTTGAAAGAAAATAAACTTCAAAAGAAAAATACATTAAATTAAAGATAAGCAAGGGGTGCCTCCCAATAGCGCTTTCTTTTTCCCGTCTTTAAGCTAGACGGTTAGTGTTAGGAAAAAGGAAAATTAAAAGAGAAGTGGACAAGCAACTCCCCAAATTCACGCGTAGGTGAATGTTCTGGCGTCAGTCGCACGGCTACTCCTCCGCTTAACGTGTGATTCTCCGTTTGTCTTTGATCTTGAAAATGCAAATCCAAATCACTTATGCATATACCTGCGGTGATTTGGATTTATACAGATGAGCGGCAAATGGATCGTCGATTATTTGGGGTAGCAACGGCTCATCTTCAACCTGAAAATTGTTAGTGTATAAAGAATCACAAATAAACGATTCAGAAAAATTTTCGCAAGGAGGAGGTGCTTGCGAAAATATAAAATTAAGCTTTGGTTATTCCTTTTCTAAAATTAAATTTTCTTTAGAAAAATCTAGTGGATTACCAAGTGGAATAAGATTTTTGGACACTAATATTTCATGAATTTCCGGTTGAATTAAAATAGAAGAGATTTGCGAAAATTCATGATAAAGAAAAGGAGATCCGGGTGAAGTAGGGGAAGAAACTTGTTCTTCTTCTAGTTCATCCGGGGTGCCCAAAACATTAAGAATTTTTTGGTAAGAGAATTTTTCTTCATCTTTGGTAAAATAAGTTATGGGATTACATGGAAACACATGTTCCTCCATAACTAAATTATCAAAAGATGGAGAAAAAGCATTAGACGAAATAATATTCTCCTCTAAATTTTGGGGGGAAGTATCAAATTGAATCGGTGGAGATTTCCCAAAATTAAAGAAAGAAAATTGCGTCGTATAAGAAGAAGAATAAAAATTCGGATCTAAAGATTTTTCTTCATCGCTCTGAGAGTTATCCGGGTGACCTTGCCACCAAGAATAATCTACTTCGGGGCTAGAAGAAAAATTTTAGAAGCTGAAAAATTATTCTCGTGAAAATTAGGAAAAACACTAGATGAAATAATATTTTCCTTTAAATTTTGGGGGGAAGTATCTATTTGGATCTGCGGAATTTCCCCAAATTTAGAGAACGAAAATTGTGGTGTGCAAGAAGAAAAACAAAAATTGGGATCTAAAGATTTATCTTCATCGCTCCGAAAACTATCCTGGTGAGCTTGCCACGAGGAATAATCTACTTCTGAGCTAGAAGAACAATTATTAAATGCCGAAAAATTATTCTTATTAAAATTAGAAAAATTATTTTCATCAAAGTTTGAAAAATTATTTTCATTAAAAGATGAAAAATTATGATCATAATTATTATCAAAATTAATTGCATAATATTGAGGATAATTATTTTCATAATAATTATTTTGAGAATATGAATGTAAATAACATTCCTCACTTTGATGAGGCGCACCACAATAATAACAACTAAACTGGCGCCTTCGTGTGGCTTGTAAGAGTTCAATTTGATTTTGAAGCACGGTAATTTTAACGACCGCTTCTACTAATTTCATAATAAGAATAAAAAAAAGGAAACAACTTTCACTTAAATGAATGGAATTTTAAAAATATTTTTATTATGTATATTTTTTTTTCAAAAAGCGGGTTAAATTAGTCCCGGACTTCCCAAGGTCAACCTGGTGATGGGCTCGCAAGGTACTAGAGGCTGTGATGGGAATTCAAGTCCAAAGCATCCTTTCCAGGAATTTAGATTACGCCTTTTAAGAAAAAAAAATTTAAAAGAAAGGGGGTGAGAAGAAAGAGAACGATAAAATTAATAACTATTTCTTTTTCAAATTATCGACCAAGGTCCCCGGCAACGGCGCCAAAAACTTGATGCGCAAAACTATGACTGCAAACAATAACAGCAAGTGTACCGCGTCGAAAGTAGTATAGGTTTATAAAAACCAAGGTCGTATTAGACTCGGGGTGGTTGAGTAACTGCGCATGCATAGAGGTGGCCGGAGCATCTTCATGGTCTTGGAGGAGGTGGCCGAAGCTGCTTTGACAGAGTGGAGATGGCCGGCGGCTTGCATGGAGGAGGCTCGGGTTGGAGATATATATATATATAAACATATATATATATATATATATAAACATATATATATATAAACGTATATATATAAAAACAAATATATATATATATAAACGTATATATAAAAACATATATATATATATAAACATATATATAAAAAAAACATATATATTATTATATATAAACATATATATATACATATATATATAAACATCTATATATAAACATATATATATATATAAACATATATATATAAACATATATATATAAACATATATATATATATAAACATAAACATATGTATATATATATATATATATATATATATATATATATATATATGTAGAGATGTATGACAACTTGCGAGTCATGGACGCGACAGCGGGACTTTGCACATGAATCCCCCTCATGGCAGAATCCCTACAAATATAGAGAAAATATTAGTTATAACGTACAATATTATTTTTACGAAAATTTATAAAAACAACGAACAAAATGCGATAATTTATTTAAATATCTAATAAGATATTAGCCTAAAATGATGACTAAAATATCAGTCATTAAAGCTCATCACAGAAAAGTTGACAGCCAAATCAACCAGCGCGTTGATTCGAGGCAAGGGATAACAATTTTTCAGACAAGCTTTATTTAGAAGGAAAAAATCTACACACATTCTCCAGCTCCACCAACCTTCTTCACTATTACAATATTTGAGACCCAGCCTGGATACTGGATCTCTGACACAAAGCCTGCCTCAAGCAGCTTTCTCACTTCCTCTCTAATGGGCTCAGCCAACGTAGTGGCACTTGCCCTCTTATTTTGTCGGATGGGCTTGACCGCGGGGTCTAGATTGAGGCGGTGACAGACAACCTCTGCGTCAATTCCAGACATCTCTGCGATGCTCCAGGAGAAGGTATCGACAATCTTTTGTAAGCATGTTGCCAACTCTATCTTCTTGTCGGTCTTCAGGGATCCTCTGATCTTTAGTAACTCGGGCTCTCTGCTTTCCTAGAGTACTTCTATCTCTTCCACTTTTTTCGCGGCTTCCTGCCTTGCCATGACTTCTAGAACCTTCTCCATCTCCTCTACATCCTCCATCTAACTGATGGTGCTGACTGCATTGAGATAGCACTCGCGGGCAACACTTGGATCGCTCCTGATCCTCACTTGTACATCCCCTTGGTAGTATTTCAAACATTGATGGTAGGAGGATGGGACGACCTTGAAGAAGTTGATGAGAGGCCCAAAAATCACATTATAGCAGCTCGGGGAATCGATGATGATGAGCCGACACTTGATTGAGATGCCACCGAGAGTTATCAACAAATCTGCTCCTCCCTCCACCTCTTTCTTCTCTCCCGAGAAGCCAAAGAGGGGACCATCTGAAGCCACCGCCCTTCCTACTTCGACTCCCAATACGCCGAACGTCTTTTTGAAGATGATGTTTACTGAGCTCCCATTGTCTACCAGGATTCGGTCGATGGTGAATTCATCCACAATTGTCTGGATCACGAGGGAATCATGGATAAGATTCTCATTCCCCAACATGTCCTCCTTCAAGAAAGTGATCTCTTCCAATGGGGGTGTGGCCTGCGAGGTCGACATGACACTCTTGCGATAGATTTGATGAAGACTACCCTTGCGGGAAGCTCCTAGCCTGGCTCCCTCGTGGATCACTCCTACTCCTACTCCTCCTCCTTGGACAACTCCTCCTCCACCAACTTGGTCTACTTGGTCTTCGTTCCTTATTCAGGAGGGGGCTAAGAATGCCACCGGCCTGATAGGAGCTTCTCGCCTCTGCTGCTCCCCTCCTCTTTCTATGGCATTTAGCCTTCTCCTGGCTTCCCAGAAGTCTGGGCAAGCCTTTATCACATGCCCATCTACTTAATGCATATGACATTAGAGGGGAATCTACTCGGCCTGAGGCCTCCTCGATGGTTCCTTCGGACTTGCTTGTTACCATGCCATACAATGGCCATCGCTTCCTCGCGTCCTATTTCCTGACGCCTCTCTGGCTAGTTGAAGTTTCTTTTCTTCGGGGAGAACCTCCTTCTCGGACCTTGATGTTGGGGACTTCGTGTCAGCCTCCATGGTGGCCTGTTGATAGGAACATGGAATCTTGTCTCTTCCTCTCGATGCTCTGGGGCCACAAAGGACCTTCTCACATCCTGCCGCCTCAGCTCCTCCCTCCTGGGCTCTTCCCTTCTTCTAGTCTCCTCACGCCTTATTCTTCATGCACATTCCCTTGCTGCCTTTGAGTCTCTTCATTCTTCCTTCACACTGGAACCTTCTCCTCTTCATCCTCTTCCTCCCTGGTCAGCTTGGTGAGCTTAGTCAGGAAGCCGCAATTCGAGGCCTCTCCCTGAACGAACTTATTGGCCCTTTTAATAAGCTCTTCATAAGTCATGGGGGATCTCTGTTGATCTACAACTTGAAGAGGCCCTCCCTTAGGCCGAACATCAGGGATAACTATAAGGTGAATCCACCCACCTTCTCGATGACTATAATCTCCTCCTGGAAGCGGTCGATGTAGTTTCCCAACGTCTCACTCACCCCTTACACTAGATAGAAGAGGGTCGTTGCCTCCTTCCTCTTCTTTGTCGTGGAGAATCGCATCGTCACTCCCCGACGCAGGTCCTCGAAGTAAAAGGAACCTCCTGCCAGCTGATGGAACCAATCTCTGTCCTTTCCCCAAAAGGTGATGGAGAAGAGCCTGCACTTGAAGGCATCCAACATGGTCTGAATGGAGACAACATCTTCAAACCACTGGAGGTGGCGGACGGGATCATCCCTCTTACAGTAGTAACTTAAAACGGGTTCTTTGAACCCCTCCGGAACTTGAGCAGAAAGGACCTTATCATTGAATGGGCTCCTCCCACCTTGCTGGCGATGATCCTCGGCTTGGCGAGAAACCCAACCATACTCGCCACCTGGGCGAGTATCTAGGAATCTCGTCGGATTCTATGCATCCCAGAATCAAATTTCCCGCGAGCTCGCTGGGTAGACCTGCGACTGCCTTTGTTTCTCCGACTCTTCTTCCACGTGCTCCTTCCCTGCTCACCTAGAGGGACCACCATCCTCTGACGGAGTCACGTGATGAGGTGAGGTCATCGTGACCTCTGCGTGAGGAAGCAACATTGCTCGCAAGGTTCCCTTTATTCGCTGTGTGAACTCTTCGAAATTTGACCTTGTCACAAACTCGTCTCCTTCTGCCAAGTTGTCGTCTATCCATTCATGCTCGCCAACTTCCACCATCTCGCATTCTTGCTAGATTTTCCTCCTCTGGCTACGATCCACGCTGACCGCACTAAAGTGTTGAAGCTAGGAAAATTCCGACTCCAAATATTTGGATTAATGCAGCCGATGGTTACTAGTCCAACGATCCAACTTGACAGCTTGCCGGGCAAAAACCAAGGGGCTAAAGGAGAACCAATAGGACCCTAGGTGCAGGGAGGTCCCACTATATACCCAGAAGCTCAGAAGAGACATCCCCTCCACAACCAAAAATGGTCGAGCAGGGTACGAGGAAGGCACCAACTTGGCGAGTATCAAAAGTGATGACCAAGGGGGATGATCAAGATCTCACGGTCTAAGTCTCCTAAAATGGGTTCTGAAAGCTCAGCCAAATGTGCAATTCCTGGTACCCTTGGGGTCCTATTTATAGGGAAAACGAAAGGTGGGTCTTATTTATAGCCCATCCCTGCTCGATGACTTTGCGACATTGAGGGGATCTCGCCTGGATTCGGCGAGCATCTCCTATGGTCGCACACCTGGCGAGTATGAGGGGATGCCCACACATACTCTCACAGGCCTTCTATTGCTCTTGTTGGCTGAGTTGTCTTGATCTTTGACTTCTGGCTTCTCCTTTGACCTTTGATTTTGACTTCTGCCTACGTGAATTTGAGTGCGTCCTACCCTCGATGAATATGGGTTGTACAACTAAGATCCCAATAGTCACATCTCAAATTTTCTTGAAATTTGCGCCACTTTCAAAATAAATGGTGCCACCGACGATGTCATACGCCTTCGTTTATTTCCTTTCTCCTTGAGAAACAAGGTCAAACAATGGTTGTGTTCTCTCCCTAAATGATCAATCACCACTTGGGATCAAATGATGGAGAAGTTTTATTGAAATGTTTCCCTCCTACAAAGACCGTTAAATTAAGAAATGACATATCTTCTTACTGCCAATTAGAATCTGAATCGTTATATGATGCTTGGGAAAGATTTATGGATTTTCTTAGACAATGTCCTCACCATGCTTTACCACTTTGACTTTAGATACAAATTTTTTATAATGGTCTCAATCTTGGGACCAAACAAATGATCGATTCCGCCATAGGAGGAACATTGAATAATAAGACACCGGAGGCCGCCCAATAGTTGATTAAAAATATGGCTATCAATAATTATTAATGGACCACTGTCAGGACTAAGCCAGGAAAACAAGCAAGTGTTTATAATGTTGATGTAATGACATCCCTCGCACTTCAAGTCAAAAAATTGACAAAGAAGATAGATAGTCTTTCACGACCATCACAACAAGTCCATGCACTTTAGTAATATTCCAAGGGATGCTCTCCCGAGCAAGACCCTCAAACACTTTCCATGTTTAACCATCATAAAGTAGAGTACCTTGCGTACGTGGGTAATAATAATAACAACCCTAGAACATCGCATCACCCGCAGAACAACCCATATTCATCAACTTATAACCACAGGTGGCGTAATCATCCTAATTTTTCCTAGAGCACTCCATATAAAACTCAAAGACCGTCGAATAATAATACATCAGGTAATACTCAGGAACATAGGAGGCTAATCATGGAAGAATTAGTTGTGAAGTTCACAACAAATTTTGATAAAAGAATCCTAACACTAGAGGGCTCTCTGCGCAATCAAGAAGGTTCCATACCGAATCTTGAGCAACAAATCAGACAATTTGTTAAGGTGATTTCTGAGAGATTACATGGAGTTTTACCTGGAAAAATAGAGGTAAATCCAAAGGAACATATTAATGCTATATTTTTGAGAAGTGAAAAAACTCTCCCAAGAAATACCAAAAGTTTAGAAAAGAAATTTACCCAATCTACTTCAAAGGATAATCTTAATGTAACACCATACATGAGTGCTCCATGTATCCCTTACCCTAAGAGTACAAAGCGAGAAAATAATGAGAAAAATTTTAAGGCGTTTTTGGAGATGATTAGAAAGGTGAATATTAAAGTTCCATTACTTGATACTTTAACTCAAATGCCGAGCTACACTAGAGTTTTGAAAGTAATACTATCTTGGAAGAGAATTTGGAAGAATTTGTCACTATAATGTCACAGAAGAATACAAAGCGATATTTCAAAATAATATTCCTCTGAAGCTTAAGGATCCGGGGAGTTTTATACTTCCTTGCATTATTTCACATCTCACACTAAACACACTAGGTGATTATGGTGTGTCAATCAATATGATGTCCCACTCTATTTTTCAAAGCCTAGGGATTAACTACCTAAAATCCACAAATATTTCACTTCAAGTTGTTAATAAATCAATTCACTATCCTTTTAGCATAATTGAAAATATATTAGTCAAGTTAGGGACTTTCATTTTCCCACTTGATTTTGTGGTGCTAAAAATTGAAGATAATCTGGAGTCACCACTCATTTTTGATAGGCCATTCTTAGCCACCAGAAGGGCTATTATAAACATGGATGAAGGTAATCTTACATTGCTAGTTAGGGACGCGTCAATTATACTTAAGAAAGACAAGACAAATACCATTTCCGACCCAAGGTTATCATTAGTAATTCAAGAGCCTTCAAGTTTGGGAGTTGTTTAGGATCTTAGTTGGGTCGAAGGATCTTTAAGGATTGATGGCACAGGAGGAGAATACATTTTAGAGGAGTTAAATGAAGAAGAGAATTATGTTGAAGTAGGAGGAAACTGGTATAAGTGTAAGAGAAAACTTTTGTTCGTTGGCAAGACAGGTCAAGCGGGAGTGCCGCTTGAAAAATGATTTTCTTCAGTTATCGTTTTATGTTGTTCATTTGAGGTGTGAATCTCAAATGAACTATTTTGTTTTTGTGTTGTTTGTTTTGTTCGTGATTTGCGTATTTTCCTTTTTCCTTTGCATTTTTGTTTTTCTAACAAATGCAGGAACACATGATGAAGAACAAAACTCTTTGTACATTGATATTTCCAAACAATGATCACAACCAAGGTTACATGGTGCAAAGATCAAAGAGAGCGTGAATTGAATAATTTTGTTACTTTTCCCAACTTTATTAATCACTCGTGTCATATAAATCTTTTTTATGGGGGGAAAGAGACATTATTTTATTTCTTTAAAATTGACCTTTTTCATGGATTAATTTTTTTTAAAAGAAAAACTTTTTCTCGAATGGTTCAACATTCAAAAGTACTACTTTATATCAACTTGAGTATTTGATAATTTTGGGGGTAATTAAAAAAAGGTATGTAAATTATTTTGAAACGAAACTCCTATTGTGAATGTCATTATCTTATGAGGAATGAAATAGAATTCTAACTGTGTAACTTTAAAAGAAATTGAAAATGGCTTCGTTAAAAAAATGAGATTTAATGAAAGTTTTCAATTTCTTGTGTTTACACTTTAAAATTGATCATCCAATAGTACAATTGATCCAAAAGTCAAGTAATAGATTGTGGTTTTGAAATTAATGTGTGCAATTACATTACTTAAAACTAGGACAATTCATTTGCAAAACTTGATTTATTTTGGACTCACTTATTTTGGAAATGATCTAGGACACAGTTGAATTTAGTTTGAGCTTTTAGGCCTAACATACATATTTACACCACTAGTAACCTCTTTTGTGCTTACTAATTTTTTCCTTTTTGCAACTCCACAAAACTATCAAGGCCTATTTTCTTGCATTCCAATATCATTACTAAAAGAGATGTCTTCTAAATATATCTACATATATAGAAGGACAGAAAAAAAAAATTTATATGATTCATTTCTATGTGAAAGTGATGAGAATACTATTGGAGGTCCTATAATTCACTTCTATGTGGGGTGATGGGGATAATACTAAAAGAGAAAGATATGCGAATTAAAATTAAAAATATTTATATATATCTTACTAAAGAAAAAAATATATATAAGTGCAAAGGAGTTGAAAATAAAGAAAAATTCACTCCACTAAAAAATAAGTGTGTGGGTGTAAATTTATATTGAGTTGGGAATATGATCCTTTCTTGAGAACAAAGCTCAAACAAAGGTTTATTAATGGTGAAGTTTGATACTATGCTTAATTCCTACCTTTCATTACCTAAACCCCATTACAACCAAAGGTAAGTCCTATGTGATCCAATATAGGGAGTTAAGATTAACTCAGTGGAGAGATGTAATAATCTAAGTTTTGGTTTTGTAAAAACTTTCATTAAGAAAAAAAATTGTAAAATCCAAACTTTTATTAATGGATCTAGCTTATCACTATTTGTTTGATCTTCTTCAAAATTAAAAAGTTTGAAAATTTGAATCATTTTTCATCTATCACTTTTTAGCACAAGAACCTTTTTCGGAATTATATTTTTACTTTTGTATTTTTTATTTCACTTTATTTGACAAGACACTTACATAAGAATAAATGAAGAATATTTACATTCTAGTCTTCGTTTTGCTCTAGAATAGCAAAACTGAAGTGTGGGGTTGTATGATAAACATATTGTAACACCCCAGGTTTCGCTGAGCGCGGAGGCTGGAATGCCTAAGGCTAGTTCAGGTTTTCTGTATCTGAGAGCTAGCGCCGGCGTTAAGTGTTAACGCGGGCGTTAGCTGCTACGTCGGGTAAAGCACCTATTGCGAGGGAGTTTGTCGAGGAGAGTTCGGAACCGTCGGGTCGTTGAGTTGGCTTCGTCGAAGGGGACTTTGTCGAGGAGCTAACGCAGGCGTTAGCGCTAACGCCGGAGTTCGTCGAAGGGAGTTCGACGAAGGGAGTTCGTCGAAGGGAGTTCGATGAAGAGCTAACACCGGAGTTCGATGAAGGGAGTTCGTCGAAGGGAGTTCGACGAAGAGCTAACATCGGAGTTTTACGAAGGGAGTTTGTCGAAGGGAGTTCGACGAAGAGCTAACACCGGAGTTCGACGAAGGGAGTTCGGTGAAGGGAGTTCGACGAAGAGCTAACACCGGAGTTCGACGAAGGGAGTTCGTCGAAGGGAGTTCGACGAAGAGCTAACACCGGAGTTCGACGAAGGGAGTTCGACGAACAGCTAACGCGGGCATTAGCTGACGGAACCTGTTCCGTATGTAGCATTTCCTAGATGCCCGATCTGTTTGAATCTTGATCCTACGGTCTAGATAAGTGTGTCCTAAGGTTTTATTTAGGGCAGAGAAGTTCTATTCTCTTCTCGTTAAGTCCTTTGAGCTTTTGGAGGATCAGAAGAGAGGTAGGGTTTGGAGGAAGAAGAAGGCTAGACCCGCCATTGTTGGAGCACCAGAGCTCCGTTCGCCGATCCAAGACCAGATCCGCGGAGAGGATTAGAAGGCGCTTCTTTCTATCCGTGACTTTCAACCGATCCATGGCGAGGAAGAGACCTCTTAGGGTAACGACATCTCTCCTCCCGGTTTTAGGATGCGTGCATGGCATCTATGCTTTGTTGAAATTGTTGAAGTGGAAGTGAAGGAGGCTTTTGGACCTGGGCGGTCTGGGAGGAGGTCGGGCGGTCTGACGTGACCGCACGACCTGGCGGTCTGCATCTGCGGTCTGGCTGATCTAAGCCTAGCTGCGGTCTCCCGGGTTGACCGCTGGTCTTGTCCAAAGTCTACTGAAGGAGCCGCGCGGTCTGTGCGTGACCGCGTGGCGTGCTGTCCTCTTCAAGGTTGTGGCGATCTGGTGTGACCGCACAGTTTGATCCAGGTTCTCTCTGGAATGCGGTTTGGTAGCTGACCGGGCTTTCTGGGGGTATTCGCGGACTAAGGGTCTTAGTCGCGCGGTCTCAGTTCGCGGTCTCAGGAGGAGATTGGTATGCGAGCTGATTGCTGTTCGCGGTCTCAGAAGGAGATCGGCATGCGGATAGGAGTTCGCGATCTGATGGCGAACTGACTGTGTTCGCGGTCTCGTGCGAACACAGGTGGTGAATAGCTTCGGGCGGTCTGGTGAGCTCTTTGTGGAGTCGCGGTCTGCTGTGAGAGTGGCGGTCTCTCATGGCGACATTGAAGCTGGCGGGTTCACCAAAAATGAAGCAGAAGTAATGTTGCTGATCGCGCAGTGTGACCGGCTAGGTCGCGCGGTCTGAGGGGTGGTGATCCTATCTCTAGGGTGGTGACCAGATCAGGTCTCACGCCTATAAATAGGAGCCACTGTTGCAGCAAACAAGGACACACCAAGTGTAAGCTGAGTTCGCTCTTGTTCTTGCGGTCTGGTTATTTCTGACCGGGCGGTCTCTGATTGAACTTTTATTGTGCAGCTTCTGCGGATAGTGTGGGCAGCAGTGATCACCTCTTCCTCTGAAAGTGTTCGGGCGGTCTGCGGCTTGGAGTTGTGGTGCTGGAGTTTGGGAGAATTAGGAGGTCGGAAGAAGGGAGCGGTCTGTGCAGCGGTCTGGTGGTGTTCTGTGGTCGGCAGAGAGTTGCGGTCTTGCAACTGGCAGAGATCGCAGGGGAGGTCGCGCGGTTTGGGCGGTCTCCAGTTATCCTTAGTTTTTTGTATTTCTCTTTGGAGTTTTGTGCTGACGAAATCATGTCTCGTCAAGCATGTCTCGCCCAGTAATTGAAGTTTGCTATCAATAAAGATCGTTTGTTTGCCTAAGATTGTTTTTGGTTGTTTTGGCTTGTATCTATAGTTGTTATTCCTGCTTGCTCTCACAAGATCCGAGAAATTTTCACATGGTATCAGAGGTAGGTTGGAGTGGATAGAGCAGTGAATAACTTAGAGTAGCCATCGCCTTTGTGAAGAAGGAACCAGAGGAAGAACAATGGAAGGTGGATTTGCAAGAGGTCTTGGGATTGAGATGCTTACATCGGCTAACTTTAAGAAGTGGAAGTCGTGTATGCAGAGCTATCTTCTAGGGAAGGACCTCTGGGAGGTTGTTGGAGGAGATGCGACAGAAGAGGTGAAGGCAACAGAAGCGGGTGACAATGGTCCGGCCGTGAGGGCGTGGAGAAAGACCAATGCTAAGGCCGAGTTCACTTTGAAGCGTGCCATTTCACCTGATCTATTTGATCTCATTTTAGGGTGTGGATCAGCTGCCGAGATCTGGAGAGCCCTGGATGGGATGTTTAACAAGAAGAATGTAGCGAGGCTGCAGTTCTTGGAGAATGAGCTGGCAAGGTCGGCTCAGGGCGATCTTTCTATCTCCACTTTCTTTCTGAAGATGAAGAACCTCTGCGCTGAGATATCAGCACTGGATCCTGATGAGCCAATTTCTGAGGTGAAGCTGAAGAGGCACATCATCCGCGGCTTGCGGAAGGAATATGTGGCCTTTGTGACGTCGGTGCAGGGTTGGGCTAATCAGCTGTCTCTGATAGAGCTGGAGAATCTGCTAGCGTCGCAGGAAAGTCTGGCAAGGCAGATGGCGGGGGTGTCCGTGTCTGGGGGAGATGGCGAGGTTCTCTTCTCAGGGAAGAAGAAGAAGTGGGATAAGAAGAAGAAGACCGCTGGAGGCTATGGGCCTTCAACTTCTGGACAGCAGGAGAGGGGCTATCCTCCTAAGGCTGAGGAGAAGAAGAAGAAGGATGGTTTCAAATGCTACAAATGCGGGAAGGTTGGGCACTTCAAGAAGGACTGCAGGCTGAATACTCAGCCAGGGCATGCTGCTGAGAAGGAGGAAGCACTGATCAGGCAGGTTGATGGAGGATGGGGAGGAGCCTTCTCGGCTTCTATTGGAGCCTCGGTTCCTATCAACTATCAGGAGGACTGGATCGTGGACTCGGGGTATGGTCATCACCTCACCGGAGATGGGTCAAAGCTTTCTTCAGCGGAGCCCTACACAGGTAATAATGTTATCATTACTGCAGATAATACTGTGCATGCAGTCGAGAAGGTGGGGGTTGTTTCCTTGGGCAGTGATAGAGGGCCATTAACCTTGAAGAGTGTCTATCATGCGCCCGTTATGAGGAAAAACCTCTTCTCCGTGACCAATGCTGTTGACGCTGGGTATCACGTTCTGTTCGGCCCAACAGAAGTGAAATTTCTACGTAATGTAGAGGTCGTGAAGGCCGAGGTCGTACATGTCGGGAGGAGAGCGAAAGACTTGTTCGTTTTATCGACAAGTTCTTATGTCGACAAGATGAAGACGAATGATGGTGTCGTGATATGGCATGAGAGGTTGGGGCACGTTGGGATGGATAAGCTGAAAGTTATGGCGGTGAGAGGTCTGGTCAAGGGCCTGCCAAATCTATCTTCCTACGGTGAAGGTCATGTTTGCGAGGGATGTCAGTTCGGCAAGTCTCATCGACTGTCGTTTGATAAGTCGCAGACAAGGTGTAGTGTGCCGTTGGAGTGCATCCACGGTGACTTGATGGGACCAACTGCTACCCCAAGTCTCGGAGGCAGTAGGTATATGCTGGTGTTGATCGATGATTACACCAGATATGTCTGGGTTTATTTTCTGAAGGAGAAGGCGGAGGCGTTTGCCAAGTTTGTGGAGTTCAAGGAGCTCGTGGAGGGTCGGCTGAATCTGCGGATCAAGAAGCTGAGGACGGACAACGGAGGGGAGTTCACCTCTGCTGAGTTCTCTAGTTTTTGCAGGAAGGCAGGCATCCGGAGGGAGCTCACTTGTGCTCATACTCCACAACAGAACGGAGTTGCAGAGCGGAATATCTGTCATCTGACGGAAAACCTGCAAGTGTTGGCTGCATGCCAAGAGTATCCCAAAGTCCTTCTGGGCGGAGGGAATGTCTTGTGCTGCTTATGTCATCAACAGGATGCCTCTGAGCCCCATCAACATGTTGACCCCGCATGAGATGATGTTCAAGGAGAAGCTAAGCGTGGCACACCTTCGGGTGTTTGGATCCACCTGCTATGTGCATGTTCCAGATGCGCTTCGTACGAAGCTAGATGCGAAAGCAAGGAAGCTAGTCTTCGTGGGATACGATGAGCGCAAAAAGGGATGGAAGTGCATGGACCCGGAGAAGCGGAGGTTTGTCGTATCTCGCGATGTCGTGTTCGATGAGGTGACATCTTACAAGGGGTCTTCTAATGTGGAGCTACCAGAGAGCAGGGTGGAGGTGCCGGAAAAAGCTGTGGAGGATCTTCAGATGGAGCTACCTGTGTCACCAGGTGGTCCATCAGTTTCTAGTTCTAAGACGGAGGCTTCTGGTTCAAGGAGCAGGGGGAGCGGTGCTCCTAGCACGTCTGGAAGGGGAGCTAGAGAATAAGCAGCTGGAGACAATGCGGTTCAGGGGAATGAGCTGAGGAGGCCGAAGCGAGCAATCACCGCCCCTGATCGCTATACAGGAGGAAGTACAGTGAGCTTTGTCTCATGTTTCTTCGCTGGTCCCTTGGATGAGAGGGAGCCGTCGAGCTTTGAGAAGGCCAGAGGCGTGAAGGAGTGGGATATTGCGATGCAAGAGGAGATGGAAGCTCTTGAGAAAAATGAGACCTGGTCTCTAGTGCCCAAGCCAAAGGGCACCACTCCGGTGACATGCAAGTGGGTCTACAAGCTCAAGAAGAAGGCTGACGGCAGTATCGAGCGGTACAAGGCTCGCCTTGTGGCTCGGGGGTTCTCGCAGCAATACGGTGAGGACTATGAGGAGACATTCAGTCCGGTGGCAAAAATGACTTCAGTTCGGTTTATCATTGCCTTGGCGTCGTTCAATGGATGGAAGATTTGGCAGCTCGACGTCAAGAACGCCTTCTTGTACGGCGAGATCGACAAGGATATCTTCATGGTCCAGCCACCAGGTTTTGTGTCTGAGGATTTTCCAGAGCATGTCTGCAAGCTGAAGAAGGCCCTGTATGGGTTGAAGCAAGCGCCGAGGGCGTGGTACGGGAAGATCGCAGAATATCTCCTATTCTGTGGGTTTTGTGCTTCAGACTCGAACTCAAGCTTGTTCGTCAAGAAGAGCGGGGAGCTTCAAGTTATCGTGCTGCTTTACGTCGACGATATGATCGTGACGGGGAACTCGAAGGAGGAAGTAGCTCAGCTTCCGGCCGAGCTGGCTATCAGGTTCGAGATGAAGGACTTAGGTGAGCTTCACCATTTCCTTGGACTCGAGGTGCAGAGGAAGGAAAGTGGAGTGCTGGTGTCCCAGGCTGGATATGCGGAGCGAATCGTGGAGCGATTCGGCATTAAGGAAGGGAAGTGCATCTCTACACCTCTGGAGAAGGCTATGAAGCTTCGGAAGGATGAGGGGAGGATTATGCAGGATCCGTTGGTGTTCCGAGCTCTGGTTTGGAGCTTGATCTATCTGACGATCACGAGGCCGGATATTGCATATGCAGTAGGCAGAGAGAGTCGGTATATGGCGGAGCCACGGGTACCTCATCTGCTAGCGGCCAAGAATATTCTGAAGTATGTCAAGGCGACCTCGAACATGGGTCTCTAATACAGAGGGATGCGGGCTTCGAAGTGCATGGATATATGGATGCTGACTACGGGGGAGATTCGGATGATCGGAAATCGACATCTGGATTCGTCTTCATGGCGGGTCCTACGGCTATATCATGGTGCAGCAAGAAGCAGGATTCCGTATCGGTCTCCACCACAGAAGCGGAATACAAGGCTTCGGCCTTGGCAGCTCAGGAAGCCATCTAGCTTAGGAGGTTGGTGGGAGACGTCCACAAGGAGGTTCGGGAGCCGACTCTGCTACGCGGTGACAACGAGAGTGCTCTCAAACTGGTAACCAATCCAGTTTGTCACGCGAGGACCAAGCATATCGAGATCGAGCACCACTTCATACGGGAGAAGGTGCTGGAGGGATCTCTCTCGGTCGGGCATGTGCGAAGTGCAGACAATGTCGCAAACATCTTCACAAAGGCGCTGGCAAAGGGGCCGTTCACACGGCTAAGGGAGCTACTTGGGCTGGTTTCCACTTCCCACTTCAAGGGGGAGTGTTGAAATTGTTGAAGTAGAAGTGAAGGAGGCTTTTGGACCTGGGCGGTCTAGGAGGAGGTCGGGCGGTCTGACGTGACTGCACGACCTAGCGGTCTGCATCTGCGGTCTGGCTGATCTAAGCCTAGCTGCGGTCTCCCGGGTTCACTTCTGGTCTTGTCCAAAGTCTGCTGAAGGAGCCGCGCGGTCTGTGCGTGACCGCGTGGCGTGCTGTCCTCTTCAAGGCTGTGGCGGTCTGGTGTGACCGCACAGTTTGATCCAGGTTCTCTCCGGAATGCGGTCTGGTAGCTGACCGGGCTTTCTGGGGGTATTCGCGGACTAAGGGTCTTAGTCGCGCGGTCTCAGTTCGCGGTCTCAGGAGGAGATTGGTATGCGAGCTGATTGATGTTCGCGGTCTCAGAAGGAGATCGGCATGCGGATAGGAGTTCGCGATCTGATGGCGAACTGACTGTGTTCGCGATCTCGTGCGAACACAGATGGTGAATAGCTTCGGGCGGTCTAGCGAGTTCTTTGTGGAGTCGCGGTCTGCTGTGAGAGTGGCGGTCTCTCATGGCGACATTGAAGTTGTCGGGTTCACCAAAAATGAAGCAGAAGTAATGTTGCTGATCGCGCAGTGTGACCGGCTAGGTCGCGCGGTCTGGGGGGTGGTGATCCTATCTCTAGGGTGGTGACCAGATCAGGTCTCACGCCTATAAATAGGAGCCACTGTTGCAGCAAACAAGGACACACCAAGTGTAAGCTGAGTTCGCTCTTGTTCTTGAGGTCTGGTTATTTCTGACCGGGCGGTCTCTGATTGAACTTTTATTGTGCAGCTTCTGCGGATAGTGTGGGCAGCAGCGATCACCTCTTCCTCTGAAAGTGTTCGGGCGGTCTGCGGCTTGGAGTTGTGGTGCTGGAGTTCGGGAGAATCAGGAGGTCAGAAGAAGGGAGCGGTCTGTGCAGCGGTCTGGTGGTGTTTTGTGGTCAGCAGAGAGTTGCGGTCTTGCAACTGGCAGAGATCGCAGGGGAGGTCACGCGGTTTGGGCGGTCTCCAGTTATCCTCAGTTTTTTGTATTTCTCTTTGGAGTTTTGTGCTGACGAAATCATGTCTCGTCAAGCATGTCTCGCCCTGTAATTGAAGTTTGCTATCAATAAAGATCGTTTGTTTGCCTAAGATTGTTTCTGGTTGTTTTGGCTTGTATCTCTAGTTGTTATTCCTGCTTGCTCTCACAAGATCCGAGAAATTTTCACATGCTTTTACCTTCCCTTTTCTGAAATTTTATGGCACCGGATCTCTCAAATGAGAGGGGTTTGGGTCGCCCTGGTTCAAGAAGAACCATCGGGTTGATTGAGTCCATCCCCGACATGATTTTGCACTAGAGATCCACTCTGATAGTGGATTAGGCATTTTGGGTGAAGCCGAAATCATGACCGATGGTACGATTCGGTGATGTTGCTTAACGTGCATTTTAGGGATTTTGCTAGAAATCCGATGACGGTGAAAACGTCGTACATGTTGCCCTTACGTTTTGTGTGAGAATGAACGTTGGTTTGGAAAGGGTAATTTTTATGTGTATGTGAAGGTGTGACTTTGTCTTTGTGGTCGGCTGGCAAGCCCGTGAATGCTTGCATTCATGTGGGGAGAGTGTCCCAGCAAGACAAGTCCCCTTTTGGGCTAACTGATGAGAACATGTATGATGATGCGCCCGTTGGCAAGATGAGACATGTAAGGGGTGAGGTCTCATTGGAGTTCTTGGCTTTTGGCTTAGTGATTGTGGCGAGAACAAGTATGTTGATGCGCCCGTTGGCAAGATGAGACATGTAAGGGGTGAGGTCTCAGTGGAGTTCTTGGCCTTGGGCTTGTACGCCTGTGGGGGAATGATAAGTACCCTTGGTTTGTTATGAAATGTTGATGTGTGTTGTTATGTTAGAAGCATACACGCCATAGGGTGCCTTGGGTGAAACCCAGGTTTGCATACATGCTGCATTGCTAGATCCCCTTATTTTTATTGCTCAACATAGAAACATGGATGATGATTGTGACACCCATGCCTATCGTGTTTATGTTAATACTGTTTATTACATTTGCATACGAAGTGCTGACTTGCATGGTGATGTAGTTCCCCTGGGTCCGCTAGGATGGCCGGGAGGAGGGGTGTTGTTACACGGTTGTTGGTCAGCCAAAGCTGAACCTCATTATACCATTCTTTGTGATTTGGATGCAGGGTAAGGATCGCAGGCTGGACCTAGCTCGCCGGCCAGAAAGGCCTAAGCTTCATGAAGTGCATTGTTCATGCTTTCTTGTTTGACTATGATGTCTTTCCCTGTTCCGGCTTGCATGCTGAGGTAGCTTAGGATTGTGATGATCTGTTGGACATTTCTATGCCCTTTTTGTTTTGACTTGAGTATGAGTTTTGTAAGGCATTAGGGCCGTAGTACTCTTATGTAGATGTGGACAACTTATGTGGTTTATTTAATGTTTCCGCGGTGTTGGTTCTGAGTTTTGAGATGGTTAGATCTATATCACTTTTTAATACTAAAGCTGTGGCGATTATATGTTGTGGGGTCCCGGCCAGACCTATATTATATAGTCATTGGAGGGGAGGGGTTACAATTTGGTATCAGAGCTAGGTTTGCGTTCTTGTTGAAGTTTAGCGTGTTCGGATCGTGTTAAGAGGTTGTCCACATAGGAGTACCTTGCGGGACCATGAGTATCCTTGCGTTCGAGTCTTGCGAATAGAGTCTGATTCGTTTTTCCTTGCTTATGCTAGGATGGTGGCGACGATGCGGGGACGTCGAGTCGTCAAGAGGAGCCGTCGGCAAGCAGTGCAATGGCCCCAGTCCTGGTGAATATGGGTGTGTCCCCGGAAGACTTTTGTCGTATGCTAGCAGAGGCAATGGTGGCGGCTCAAGCTGCGGCAATGCCACAGATTGCGACGCCTGTTGTGCAGGCTGCGACTCCTATTACTCCGGTCACTGTTACGTCGGAGGTGGGAGTAAGGTAGGTAGAGTCGTTAGCCGAGAGAGCGGTTGGGCAAGGAGATCGTCAGATGAAGTACTATCTGAGTTTCAATCCTCCGACGTTCAAAGGAGTTGGCACTCCGACGGACACCGAGGATTGGTTGGCGAGAATTTAGGAACTCCTGAAAGCGGTAGAGACCCCAGAAGACAAGTAGTCCTAGTTCGCAGCATTTAGTTTAGAAGGCGACGCCAAGCTGTGGTGGGTGAATCATAGCGGTCGCCATTTCCCTGGACGTGCCCCATCCATGGAAGAGTTCAGGAATGCCTTCCTGAAACGATATATCCCCTCTTCGACGAGGTTAGCCCTTCAGCGGCAGTTCTTGCACTTGGTGCAGCGCGAGAAGACGGTAGATGAGTACTTGCAGAAGTTTACTCGGTTGGGTCGTTACGCGGGAATGACCATGGCAGACGATGAGGAGAGGGATAATATCTTCTATCAGGGTCTGAGAGAGAATTTAAGGCAACCTCTGATATCCTTAATGAATGTGGGGTTCAATGAGTTAGTTGAAGCTGCTTGAACTTTGGAGAACGATATGGAGCGAACCCAGCACCGCAAGGGCTTGGCGACAAAGCAGGGAGAAATTAAGTCATCTCAGTCTCAGGGGAAGTCTGAGAAAAGTTGGTGGAAGAAAAAGCCCCGTCCTTTTAGGACTAGCGAGAGGAGCGGTGTGGCTTCTGGAGAGTTCCGTTCCAAGGGGCCAGTGACATGCTACAAGTGTGGCAAAGTGGTCCACATAGCTTGGTTCTATTTTGAGAGTGGAGTTGAGCCAGAGCAGAGGCAGGAGCAGTCAGTGCGTTCCGGTCCTAGTGTTGGGGAGAAAGGGAAGGCGGCGGAGTCCAGTGCTTCCCATTTCCCTCTTGTGCAGCCTAGAGCATACAACCTCGGGCAGCAGGAAGCGATTCGTCAACCTGACGTGGTGACAGGTACGAAGTTCAGAGTTTCGTTTAATAATTTTAACTTGTTTGCGACGTTTCATATTCGTTATATGCGAGTTAGGTTTCGTGCTAGTTTCTGTCTATCCCTCTAGAGTGTTGTTCGACACAGGAGCATCACACTCTTTTCTCCCGGAAAGCTTTATCCGAAGGATCGGTGTTGAGATTGTCGAGGCAGAGGAGGAGCTTAGTGTGCGCACGTCGAATGGGTCTTTCATGACCACTAGAAGGAAAGGATGCATTGTGATGAGGATTTGTGAGTGTGATTTTGAGTTGGTAGTAGCAATTCTACCACTAGACGAATTTGACATCATCCTGGGGATGGACTGGCTTGCAGAGAAATGAGCTAGTATTGACTGCCTGTTGAAGGTGGTGACCTTAAGGAGTGAAGGAAGAGCGGAGGTCAAGTTCGAGGGCCTATGCGGAGTGGCATGCTCCCTGATTTCTGCCGTGCAAATGGTGTGTGCGGGGAATCAAGGAGGTGAGGCATTTTTCGCTTTGTTGGAGACTCACTCCACAAAGTTGGTGATCGGATAAGTGCCAGTGGTGGAGGAATTCGAGGATGTGTTCCCTGAGGAGCTTCTGGGAGCGCCTCCTCAGCGTGAAATTGACTTTTCGATTGAGTTGGTGTCGGATGCGAGGCCGGTTTCGCGTCCTCCGTTTAGGATGACAACGAGGCGTAGTTGCAAGAGTTGCTTGAGCAGGGGTACATTAGGCCCAACTCCTCACCTTGGAGTGCGCCGGTGTTGTTCGTTAAGAAGTAGGATGGTAGTATGCGGCTGTGCATAGACTATCGCGAGTTGAATAAGTTGATCATCAAGAATAAGTTCCCAATTCCGCAAATCGATTATTTTTTCGATCAGCTGGTGGGGTCGATGGTGTACTCCAAGTTGGACTTGAAGTTGGGTTACTATCAGTTAAGGATTCAAGAAGAGGATATTCCCAAGACGGCGTTTGGGACGAGATATGGACATTTTGAGTTCTCGGTGATGTCGTTCGGTTTGATGAACGCGCCATCAGTGTTCATGGATTTAATGAACCGAGTGTTTCAACAATACCTGGATTCGTTCGTGGTGGTGTTCATTAACGACATCTTTGTGTATTCGAAGTCAAAGGCGGAGCATGGGTCTCATCTGAGAATAGTGTTGCAAACATTGAGGGAGAACCAGCTTTATGTGAAGTTCTCAAAGTGCGAGTTCTGGATCGGGAAAGTGGCTTTCTTGGGCCACGTGATTAGTGGAGATGGGGTGGCAGTGGATCCTGCAAAGATTGAAGCCATTAGAGATTGGCCTGTACTGAGAACCGTGGCGGAAGTCCGGAGTTTCCTTGGACTAGCAGGTTATTACAGAAGGTTCATTGAGAACTTTTCGCGAATGGCTCTGCCCCTCACCACTCTTACCCGAAAGGACCAGAAGTTTGAGTGGACGTCAGAGTGTGCCCGTGCGTTCAAGACCTTGAAGGAAAGATTGATGTCTACTCCAATCCTAAGTCTTCCTAGTGGGACTGAGGGATTCCAAATTTTCAGCGATGCGTCAGGGTGCGGTTTGGGTTGCGTGCTTGTGCAGCATGGCAATGTGATAGATTATGGGTCGATGCAGCTAAAGCCTCATGAGAGAAATTACCCCATATACAACATGGAGTTGGCGGCGGTGTTTTTTGCGTTGAAGTTATGGTGGCACTACGTGTATGGTGCGAAGGTTGAAATCTTCACGGACCACAAGAGCTTGAGGTATCTTTTGGATCAGAAGGATCTTAATATGAGGCAGCGTAGGTGGGTCGAGTTCCTTGGGGACTATGATGTAGCGATTCAGTATACGCCAGGCAAGGCCAATGTGGTGGTTGACGCCTTGAGTAGGAAGTACTCTGGGTAAGGAAATTGGATTGAAGTGCACGACGAGCGTTTGGTGCGAGAGTTTGACTCTCTTGGCATTGTGTGTGTGGCTAAGGGTGAGTCCAGCGCAGCTCGGCTAAACTGGATCGAGATGCAGTGTGATCTAGTAGATCGAATTTGAGAGGCAACCAGTGCAGACGGAGAGTGTCAGCAATTGGCATTGGAAGCTCAGCAAAGCGAAGGCAGTGCATTGGAGAAGGTCAGTGGACTTTTAAAGAGAAACGGAAGGGTGTTTGTCTCTCATTTTGGCAAGCTCCGTGAGGACTTGATGTTTGAGGCTCACTTCACGAAGTACTCCATTCATCCAGGAAGTACGAAGATGCACTTGGATTTAAAGAAATCCTTTTGGTGGCCTGGGATGAAGCGGGATGTAGCTTTGTATGTAAGTCGGTGTCAGACGTGCGCCTTAGTGAAGGCGGAATGCCAAAGGCCGGGTGGATTCTTGAAACCTATTCCGATCCCCGAGTGGAAATTCGACGACATCTCCATGGATTTTGTGCATGGTTTACCTCGATTGCGGCAAGGTAACGATGCGATTTGGGTGATTGTGGATCGCCTGACCAAGGTAGCCGACTTCATTCCAAATCGGAATGATGATTGCGTGGAGAAGCTCGTGGAGCTTTATATCCAAAACATTATGCGGTTGCACGGAATTCCAAAGAGCATCGTTAGTGATCGCGATGGACGATTTACGTCCAAGGACTGGAGGTTAGTGCAGTGAAGTTTGGGCACAAAAATAAAGTTTAGTACTGTGTTCCATCCGCAGACCGATGGCCAAACGGAGAGAATGGATTGTACGGTGGAGGATATGTTGAGAATGTGTGCTCTCGATTTCAGTAAAAGTTGGGAAGACCACCTCTTCATGGTGGAGTTTGCCTACAACAATAGTTTCCAGGCGAGTATCAAAATGGCTCCATACGAGGCTTTGTATGGAAGGCGGTGTCGAACGCTGATGTCTTGGATAGAGGCGGGAGACACCCAGTTGCTAGGAAAAAGAAGTGGTGGCAGACGCTTGTGAGTTGGTGTGAACGATCCAGAAGCGCATGAAGGTTGCTCAGGATCGGCATGCAAAGTATTTTAATGCACGCCACAGAAATATGGAGTTTGCGATGTGCGACATGGTCTACTTAAAGATCAAGCCGTTCAAAGGCATTTCGGGAATTAGACGACTCAAGAAATTGAGTCCGAGATATTTGGGTCCGTTTAAGGTTACAAAGCGCATAGGCGAAGCGGCCTATTGGTTGTTGTTGTACGTAGAGCTAAGAGGATTACATGATGTATTTCATGTTTCGGTCCTGAGGAAATCATTGGTGGAGCTGGAGGATGTGGTTGAGTCTTCGACGGTTCCAGTAACCGAAGATTTGAGGACGATAGTTCGTCCGATTTGTGTGGAGGATTCTGAAGTCCGGCGGTTACGGAACAAAGAGGTCAAGCTGGTGAAAGTGCGTTGGGATAATTGCGGACGAGACGAGTTCTCGTGGGAGCGAGAGCAAACAATGCGAGATAACTTTTTGGAACTGTTCGTTTCAGGTATGTGTGTTAGTTGTGCTTTCGTTAAATGTTTTAAATTTCGAGGACGAAATTCTTTTAAGGGGGGTGGATTTGTAACACCCCGGGTTTTGCTGAGCGCGGAGGCTGGAATGTCTAAGGCTAGTACAAGTTTTCTGTATCTGGGAGCTAGCGTCGACGTTAGGTGTTAACGTGGGCGTTAGCTGCCCCATCGGGTAAAGCACCTATTGCGATGGAGTTCGTCGAAGAGAGTTCAAAACCGTCGGGTCGTTGAGTTAGCTTCGTCGAAGGGGACTTAGTCGAGGAGCTAACGCGAGTGTTAGCACTAACGCCGGAGTTCGTCGAAGGGAGTTCGACGAAGGGAGTTCGACGAAGGGAGTTCGTCGAAGGGAGATCGACGAAGAGCTAACACCGGAGTTCGACGAACGGAGTTCGTCGAAGGGAGTTCGACGAAGAGCTAACACCGGAGTTTGATGAAGGGAGTTCGTCGAAGGTAGTTCGACGAAGAGCTAACACCAGAGTTCGACGAAGGGAGTTCGACGAAGAGCTAACACCAGAGTTCGACGAAGGGAGTTTGACGAATAGCTAACACCGGAGTTCGACGAAGGGAGTTCGTCGAAGGGAGTTTGACGAAGAGCTAACGCGGGCATTAGCTGACGGAACCTATTCCGTAAGTAGCATTTCCTAGACGTCCAATCAGTTTGAATCTTGATCCTACAGTCTAGATAAGTGCGTCCTAAGGTTTTATTTAGGGCATAGAAGTTCTATTCTCTTCTCGTTAAGTCCTTTGTGCTTTTGGAGGCTTAGAAGAGAGGTAGGGTTTGGAGGAAGAAGAAGGCTAGATCCTCCATTGTTGGAGCACCAGAGCTCCGTTCGCCGATCCGAGACCAGATCCGTGGAGAGGACTAGAAGGCGCTTCTTTCTATATGTGCCTTTCAACCCATCCATAGCGAGGAAGAGAACTCTTAGGGTAACGACATCTCTCCTCCCGGTTTTAGGATGCGTGCATGGCATCTATGCTTTTATCTTCTCTTTTCTGAAATTTTATGGCACCGAGTCTCTCAAATGAGAGGGGTTTGGGTCATCTTGGTTCAAGAAGAAGCATCGGGTTGATTGAGTATGTCCCCGACATGATTTTGCACTAGAGATCCGTTCCGTTAGTGGATTAGGCATTTTGGGTGAAGTCAAAATCGTGATCGGTGGTCTGATTCGGTGATGTTGCTTAACGTGCATTTTAGAGATTTTACTAGAAATCTGATGACGGCGAAAACGTCGTATGTGTCGCCCTTACATTTCGTGTGAGAATGAACGTTGGTTTGGAAAGGGTAATTTTTATGTGTATGTGAAGGTGTGACTTTGTCTTTGTGGTCGGCTGGCTAACCCGTGAATGCTTGCATTCATGTGGGGAGAGTGTCCCGGCAAGACAAGTCCCCTTTTGGGCTTACTGATGAGAACATGTATGATGATGCGCCCGTTGGCAAGATGAGACATGTAAGGGGTGAGGTCTCATTGGAGTTCTTGGCTTTTGGCTTAGTGATTGTGGCAAGAACAAGTATGTTGATGCGCCCATTGGCAAGATGAGCCATGTAAGGGGTGAGGTCTCAGTGGAGTTCTTGGCCTTGGGCTTGTACGCCCGTGGGGTAATGATAAGTACCCTTGGTTTGTTATGAAATGTTGATGTGTGTTGTTATGTTAGAAGCATACACACCATAAGGTTCCTTGGGTGAAACCCAGGTTTGCATACATACTGCATTGCTAGATCCCCTTACTTTTATTGCTCAACATAGAAACGTGGATGATGATTGTGACACTCATGCCTGTCATGTTTATGTTAATATAGTTTATTACATTTGCATACGAAGTGCTGACTTGCATGGTGATGTAGTTCCTCGGGGTCAGCTAGGACGGCCGGGAGGAGGGGTGTTGTTACACCGTTGTTGGTCAACCAAAGCTGACCCTCGTTATACCATTATTTGTGATTTGGATGCAGGGCAAGAATCGCAGGCTAGACCTAGCTCACCGGCCAGAAAGGCCTAAGCTTCATGAAGTGCACTATTCATGCTTTCTTGTTTGACTATGATGTCTTTCAATGTTCCGGCTTGCATGTCGAAGTAGCTTAGGATTGTGATGATCTGTTGGACATTTCTATGCCATGTTTGTTTTGACTTGAGTATGAGTTTTGTAAGGCCTTAGGGCCGTAGTACTCTTATGTAGATGTGGACAACTTCTGTGGTTTATTTAATGTTTCCGCTGTGTTGGTTCTGTGTTTTGAGATGGTTAGATCTATATCATTTTTTAATACTAAAGATGTAGCGATTATATGATGTGGGGTCCCGGCCGGACCTATATTATATAGTCATTGTAGGGGAGGTGTTACACATATAATTATAGTAAATTTATATTATTTTTCATCACCACTTTTCATTATTAAAATACACTTTTCATGTGCAATTGACTTATTTTCTCATTTTCAGTACTATGGAGCGAGAATCAGGTGTCGAGATAGTAGAAGAAAGTAATCAACATGAAAAATCCTTGAAGAAGACATAATTTCACTTTTTGGAAAATGAACCGTGACACACGACCCGTGACACATGCCCGTGTGTTTGCTTGTGTGGCAGTTGAAAGACAGTTCTATGGAGGTTTTCTGACAAAATGGCCTCACAATTGAGGAACTCGCCTAGATGCATATGCCTGTGTGCACTACTCGTGCGCGTAACTGATTGTTGGATAAGGATGGGGACACACTTGGAGACACAATGGATTAGGCATATGCTCGGAGGCACACATTCATGTGCACAGACCATATGTTGTTATAACTTCAGGAGATGGACCAAGGACGCATCTGAAGGCTAGAGCCGCGATGATTAGGGCACATGATTGAGGCACACGACTGTGTGCCCCTGACCGTATGTGCCTTATTTTGCCGAATCTATAATTAGATAGAGGAAGACAAGGACTGGGGAGTCGAAGGTAGAAGGGATTAAAAGAGTGTACAACCCCATATTTGTTGAGTGGACTCGACGAGCCATTAAGCAGTTGGCGCAAGACGGGACCCGGGCAAGTCATGGGGTCGAGTGGGGCAAATCATCTTGCACTCATCCCCTGCTTAGGGCGAGTGGTGAGTCCCAGCCTCACCAAGTACTCGCAACCCCCATGCAACTCACTTCACTTAGGCGAGCAGGCCTAGAATAGACTGGGCTAGCCCATTTAAGTTATGGCCTATTTTTCTAGTAGATCCCATTCGGGTATGCACTTAGCCATTCCAAACAACGAGATTCTGCTGTTGGTAGACCAATTTGGTCTATGTTTAGTAAAACCAAAAGGTGGGATTCAACTATCCGCAGATCATTTTCAGAAAACTATAAATAAACCCCCAAGGGCACCTTTGGAGAGGATGAGTCTTTTTGGCTTTCTTCCTCTTTAGGTTGTTTCTGGTTGGGGAGATCTCCAACACTCAATTTGTCATGATTTTCAGGTTGATAGTCTGGTGCTCTCCAATGCCCTCCAGGGTGCCCGGCTCAGCATTGGCTTGGGAGGGGAAGTTCTTTTTGATCATTTGGGTTTATGGAGGGACCTCCTCGCTGTAGCTCGTGGGGTCTGTTTCTAGTTTCCCACCTTCGTGAGTGAGGCTCTTTGCTCTGAGTGCCTAGCCTTGTGTTCTAACTCAGGAGAAGTAAAAGCAAGCTACATCAATCTGAACTCCTCTTGAACTATGGTTTCCGGGTTCAACAAAGAGAGTCTTGAACAGAGGTAGAGAGAGCCTTTGTAAAGGTAATCTTGTATTTGAGAGGGTGTGTGACTGCACTCCTCGAAAAAGGAAGGAAGTCTAAGGGAGGAGGTTAAAGAGGCAAGTACTTATGTTTAGTTCATTTTCCTCTTAAAATCTCCCTAGTCAAATAACTCGCTTCTCCTATCCCTTTGAATCAGTATTTCATCTTGTAATTGTTACAATATCTATGGTTTCTTTTATTGATTTGAGAAGTATTTTATTATTATCATTAATGTTTAGACCAATCTTCTTTTATACTGTATTTCAACGCTCGATGAATTATTGTTAGCACAAGTTCATCATGATTTATGATATCCGTGATCTCCATATGATTTTGGTTAGTAGCTGGATAAAGTCAAGCCTAGTATAAAGAGAGACGATTGCTCCCTGAAAGAATAGGGAACCATAACACTTCCATCTAGGTGTGTGCAAACCCTTGTGCTGGGATTTAAAGAACGATAAGGCCCAGTGAGAGTTCAAAAATTACCTAAAATTGCTCAAGCTCGCAATGGCGCCCAACCCCCTCATGATCCTGGTAAGAAGAGAGCATGGATATCCCATTTGTGTATTTCATATTTTGAATTCAGTGACCTAGTTTAGAGTCTCTTTTCAAAATATGAAAATATGCATAGCTTTCTGGTGGGTTTAAATACTAGTTGCTCAAGCTCGCTATGGTGCCCAACCACCTAAAGATTAAGAAAGATCTCACAAGGTCTGAAAAGGTACATAGGATGGTCAGTGGAAGGTCGGGTGGAAGACGAGAGACTCCTCATACAAACATAGTAATGACGGCAGAGGCTTGCAAGGAGGATGGTGTGGTAGCGAGGTAGAGGAAGTAGGATGACATAGAAATCCATGGAGAGATGGAGGAAGATTATTTAGAAGTAGGGGAAAGGATATTCTACTTTTATTGCCTCCTTAGATAATTGACATCGAAAAATTAAAGTGTTCAAGAATCAGCGATCGTTCTCGCATCGGTGAATTATACCAACGCAAAAACAAACTCTTCTTCCTACCAAAAATCAAATTTCTATGTGAAATGAGGGAGATGGAGAAAGAGCCAAAGGGACTCCTGACATCCTCAATCGGAAAAGAGATATGGGTGCTCTTTGTTGCCCTAGCTTGATTTATTTGTAAAATGGGGTCGACAATGCACCCAATTAAGGGGTCATGAATGACCTCATTTTCCAAAGAATCAAGCATGTTATTAGATTCGGGAATAAAATTTAAAACAAAATAAGAAGAAGTACTTACAGAGGGAGTGTTCTTGGAATCACTCCCATCAAGCCCAATGCACTGATCACTATCAGCATACTGCTCCTCATAGCATACGGTTGATAAACAGCTCGATGGTCCATTGGTGATGATTTGGACCTCCTGCTCCTGTGTAGAGATAGAGCACTCCTCATAAAGGGATATGTCTTCCTCAGCACTACAACATACCATTACAAGCTCATCTAACTCCTCCTACAAGGAAACAACTTCCGTAGTATTAAAAAGTACAGGTGTAAAAGAATCAACAAAAATAGGAGGAACAATATGAACAAATTTAGAGAAATTATATAAACTATCCTCCATAGTTTAATTAAAAAAAATGTAACGAAGTACCAGAGGAAGAAATAAGCAACTCCAAGTCATCATCTGGATCAACATTAGTGCAAATCGAGGGATATGCAGGACTTCCTATAAGATATGGGGGAATTGAATATGACTCATCAGGACTTGATGGAGTGGGAAAATGAGAGGAGGATAGCGTAGATATGATATTGGGTCCATCATCCTCCTCCATTTTTTTCTTTGATTTGAGTGCAGTCCTTCAATGTGTGATCCAGACTCTAACAAAATATGCATAGCTTTCTGGTGGGTTTAGGCTTCGAGGAAACCAAACCTATTAGAGAAGGTGATGCCCACAATGGAGGTGCATAGGTACAATAAGTGGGTTCTCTATAAGAAGAATCATACGATGTTGATTCCGCAAAGGGAGAGCCACGCGAATTAGATCTAAGATTTCTTTTCGGACAAAGATAACTATAATGCCTAATTGATCCACACCATCGACATGGATCAAATTTAAACATCATAGTGAAGAAATGGATTCAACAAAAATTCATTCGATTCAATACACACGTAAAATAAAATTCTATTGCAAGATTGTAGGTGAAATTAAAGTAGAGAAGAAAAAGAAGAAATTGAAAATAAAAATAAGAAATGCTTTGATTAGCCTAGGTATACTATTTCCTAGACCTTCTGACTAATCCCACCGCGCTCCCCAGCAATGCCGCCAAAAACTTGACCACTACTAAACTACAGACGGTCGTTATCTTGGCAAAATAACATCGGCAGTGCATCAATCAAACTAATATAAAATGGAGTATTTCCACCGAGTATCGAATCACGTGAAGCACGGGTGAAGATATTAGGACTTTCTATACCTTGTTCTATCTAAATGAATGATTAATTGTAAATTATCTATGTTATTCCTATAGTGCAACTTAAACCTAAACTAAGCAATTAACATATTCAATATTCACAAACAATAGGAAGATTTCATCCAAACACCAAATTATGAGAATAAGGCAATTAGAAATGAAATCGAATAGAGATTATTCAATACAAATATAATTTGATCATAATTCTCAATGCATTGAAGAATTACAACCATAAAAATGTAGAGCACATAAGTAGGAAATAAGATGAGTGGCAAGGATAGCACCACAAATACAAAGTGAATGAGGAGACTATTCCTTTGAATGGGAAGATCCAATGGACTGTCACTCCGACTCTCCAAGTAAACCTTTGACTGTCATCCAGGGTAGAGGAAGGAGTTGTCACCTCCGACTAATTGACTAGTCTTCTCCTCAAGTTGTCTGAATCCTCACGTTATTGTCACCGATCCTCTAGAAACCTTTTCCCTTTCTTAGATTCTCTCCATGAAGCTATAGTTGGAGGTGGATGACGGATTCTCTCTCAGAAAATCGTGTGGGAGAAGCTTGGCGGCGTGAAAATTGCTCTAAAAATGGTGAACTCCTAGCAAATGACCTAAAATAGCATATATATACAGTAAAAATGACTGCACACGACCTGTGCAGTGTTATGTATGTGGGAATGCACACCAAATTTGTAGGCATGGGAAGACGACCAGGAGATGAGCGTGCATGGGCAAAAAAACTTGAATTTAAAGCTAAGAGCGCGCATGGGAAATGAATAGGCTGCACACGGGCATACATGAAGAAAATGCACGCCCAGTAACAAAACACTCAAAATTAGCACGTGCCCTAATTAATAAATTATTTGGTCACATATTCTTCATTAAGTTCAACATGTGCCCTATTTAGTAATAATTCAAATATTAGGAAAATTAAGTCCAAATATTATAATTTCTCCATAGGTGATATATTTCATCATAACATATGCATGATCAAAATCTCATTGACTTTCATCAAGTATCTTGGGAGAAATCCTCAAAATACCCTTTCTTGACATATACACTAGATTTTCCATACTTAAACAAATCACGCATGTGGAATATATCCACATGCCCTAAGCCAAATGATCCTAACATTTTAACAGGGATATTTGATGACCTAAATCACCATCTACCAAAGATTTGGGTCATTTTGAAATGATCTAACCATAGATCTAGCACGTACATCATAAATCAAATATTTTCTTGGATTAAAGAAAAATATATTCCAAAACTTTTGTTTTTTGGGTAGGGGGTGTATCTAGGTATGACTCGTACATGGCCAAAATTTCAGCCCCATTGGATAAGCCTAATGATTTGAATCTCTGTTTTAGTGTCTAGGGAACCCTTCACTAAAATAGAGATTCTGGGGGTTGTAGGTAACCACTTGGGATGTTCAACCCCAATATGGAAAGGTCTTTCCAAGATCTATAATATTGGTATTCAGCACTTAATCTGGATTAGGCTCTAAGTGGGTCAAATTTCAAGTTGAAGGGGGTTTCCCTAAATGTGACAGTTCATTAAATTGAACTATAGTTTAATTAATCATTAAAATCACATCTAGGGCAAAGAAAATGAATGGGATCCATTCATCTTCAACCTCCAGCCTTTCCCTATCTAAGTGGAGTAAGAATTCAAAGAGTTTTCACATTGATCGAAATGGCCATTAATGGCAATGCAATGTTTAGTCTCCCCCACCTCTAATTAAATCCTTCATTAGCTTCATATGCAGGAGAGCAGTTGAAATCGAGTTTTAGATTGTTACATTTGGTGGAGAATCGGGAAATCGACAAGGGATATTGGAGCTTGAAGTCGGCCATGTCACCAAGAAGGAATACCCGTTGCCAAACCCCAAATCGGATTGGATTCCCCTCCTCTCCTCTCATGCTAGCTTTCTAGATCAATTAGGAATGGAATCAGGCTCAAAAGAGTAAGATCCACCATGATCAAAATCGGAATTTGAACCAATTTTCCCCTCTTAGAACCCCTATTCTCGCATTTTCCAGCGGCCAAACCATCGACAATCGTCGTCCACCACCTCAACATAGGTGGTTGTGGTGGTGGCCGGCCATATGGAGGAGGTGATGGCCGGGACATGGGCTTTGAAATTGGTCCAGGCATATTCATTCTCAGTCTTGTGACAATTAATCAATTTACACATGAAGTACATAATTCTTATGTACAAATAATCCAAATAATTTTCCAGTGGTTCAACATATCATGAAAGATGATTTTCCAGAAAATCAAATATTTCCTAAATTTTTTTGGCCATAATTCATATTTAATAAATATGTGATAATTAATCAATTTACTCATAAGATACATAAATCTGATGTCCAAATAATCCAAATAATTTTCCAGTAGTTCAACATGTCATGAAAGATGACTTTCCAGAGAATCAAATATTTCCTAATTTTATTTGGTCATAATTTATATTTAACAAATATGTGACAATTAATCAATTTACACATGAAGTACATAAGTTTGATGCCCAAATATTCCAAATAAATTTTTTATAGGTTTGTCATGATTCAAAATAGTGTTTATCGGAGATTTGGAAATTTTCCAATAATAATATATTCACAAATATTCATAATTGTCTACGTGTGACAAATCAATATTTAAATATGAACTACATGAAATATACTTCCCAAAATATCTAATTAAATTTCCATAGATTTACCATACACTAAAATGTGTCTAGCCAAAAAAATTGGAATTTTCAAAAATAATTTGATTAGGTATTCATCATGTTTAAATAAATGAGACAATACCAAATAATGATAATTTGCAGGGAAAAATAATATTATAAAATTTCCAATGAATAATAGAGGTGTGTTTTGACCTAACCAACCATATGCTAGAGATTTGGATTTTTCATAGATCTAGCTCATACATCATAAATTAAATATATTCTAGAACTATAGAAAAATATGTTCCAAAAATTATGATTTTTGTACAGGGGTGTATCTAGGTATGAATCATACATGGCCAAAATTTCAGCCCCATTGGATAAGCCTAATGATGGGAATCTCCATTTTAGTGTCTTGGGCACCTTTAGAACACCCTTCACTAAAATGGAGATTCTGGGTGTTGTGGGGAACCCCTTGGGATGTTCAACCCCAATCTAGAATTATTTTAGATGTATTGGCCATGTAGTTTTGATAGTTACATCACACAAGACATGAATAAGACAATTTGAACAATATTGGTTTGTGTTTAGAAAAAATATGATTTATTGATTTGACCAGTGAAATCATTTTAGAAAAATGAAAGATTTATGATAGAACATTAAGGTGATCATGTTGCATCTCTGGATTTATCTGGGAGCATATAGATTAGAATATTTGAGGTTTACACTATTTACTTGATTAAGAGAGTTAGAAATGAGCTGCGTATAACAAGACGTAGGCTAGTGAGTAAACCTTGAAGATGAACCTAGGACATGGTCATAAATGGGTTAGTGATATTTTGGGAGTATGATGGACTTTTGAATTGAGTCCTAGGTCGATTAGCCAAGTGGTGATGAGTGATAAAATACATAGACAATAAGGGGAGTAGTTCGTAATTAGAGTCCAAGGGATAGATTAACTCTCCCCTACAAGTGTTATAAGTCTATCTTAGGATAATAAAAGTAACAATGAGAGAGGGCCTTAAGTATGGGTACAAGATTAAATATGTAAGATCCCCCTCCTCCTTACCGGAGAGTTCTCAGATCTTATGCCCAAAATCGCCGTCTTACGGTAACCCTAACTCGCGGGTTAGCTGTCACCGCTCAACGCTGATGCTGCCGGCTAGTTTGATCATATCACATGCCAATATTGAAAGAAAGAAGTACTATCAATATGACAAGTCCGCAACCACAGACATATATATATAATGCAGATAGTCCACAATGAGAACAAAATGAAGAGAGCAAGGGCTTAAGCCCGATACAAATCCAAAAGTAAATAGCAATACACTCTCTCAAACTACACAATGCAGAAGCTAGTCAAAATACTCTCAGCAACCTATCGCCCTGAGGTAGTAGTGATGTGCGGCATCTGCTCCTCAGGGTCTACCGTCCCGTCCTGCCTGACGTAATGCGGCTCCCTCTCCTCGATCTCATGGTTTTACGACCACATCCGACCGTTAGTCAAAAAACTAAGACAATTTTGTCCTCGCCTCCCTCCATGATTCCTAGGTACCGAGCGGGAGGACGAAGCAAAGGACATCAAGGGGTAAAAGAAAAGGCAGGTGACTTGGATGATACTAGCAGTATATATGATGAAATGAGCAGTATGTATAACAACAATATGTAGAGGTGAGCAGTAAATAGTAAATGCGGCGCAAGTAAAAGTAATAAGTAAACTTTTACGATATCATCTAGAGTACCTTAACTTATATGAATGCATATACAATCTTATATGTTAAGGTTTCCGGATTTGTAACTTATCATATAAAAGAGATCATACTAATTTATATGATAAGGATCTGCAAGTTTATATGCATATAGTATGTATGTATGTATGTAATGTTATTTTATGCTATGTTCATACAATGCAACTCACTCACACGACTCTGCATGCACAGATCTTTTGTTCCCTCTTTTCAGAGGTAGGAAGCCTCTCAGGTACTTATGTCATGGCAACGGAAATAGTGGATCGGGCACTCCACTTCTAGGTTGGTATATACACTACCAGAAAGTGCACAGTGTAACCTATGAGTATTCTCCAGAGGGGGTGAATAGAGATTTAAAAACTTTACCCTAAATATGCACACATAATAATAAAACTATTCCAATAACTATGCAATCACCACAACCAGCACAGAATAATATAAACAAAGAAACTGAAAAACAGTAAGCAGTAAAAGGGATAGCACAAAAAACAAACTTAGAAGACACATAATTTTTATAGTGGTTCCCCAAAATATGGGTAGTACACTCTTCTACCACCTAGTAGGATTGCACTATCTAGTGTCTGAGTCTTTTGATAAGGAGACTCTCAGAACCAGCAATGAATCTTTTGATAAGGAGACTCTTAAAACCACACACTGAGTCTTTTGACAAGAAGACACTTAGAACCACTGAGTCTTTTGATAAGGAGACTCTTAGAACCAACTGAATCCTTTAAAGAGGGATTCTTATGACTCTTTATCATTTATAGAATTGAAAAGGAGAAAGAAAGAAGAAGAAGAAGAAGAAGAAGATAAGGATTCTGCTGTATAAATCCTTCTACAACTATCACACAGAATGTTGTCTACTGATGTTCTTGAGGATATATATATGATTAACCCTTGCTTATGGTAGAGAAGAATACAAGGGTTATGAGCTTGTGATCCTCTGTGATCTTTATACTCAAGTTTGCTTGCTGCTGAAAGATGTGAAGATGAAGCAGCAGCTTTGTTTTGTATTCCTGTACAGATGTGTCCTTCTTTTCTTTTCTTTTCAGAGAGAAAGCTTCAGGGAGAGGAAGAAGAAGACTGAAGGTGCTAATTATTATGTTCTTCTTCTCTATGTGTATACTTATTCTTTGTTGAATTAGTATTTCTTTCTATTTATGTTTCCCAACCCGTCAATCTATTTTGAGTAACTTCCAAGAATGTATTTGTTGTCCATCTGGGTATTTCATTCCATTCTTGGCAATAACTGAGTCGTTAGAAGACAGACTATAGCCTTGGATACCTTCTGGAAAAGCATCTGAAAGGAGAGCAGAAAACCTTCCTTTTATGTCTGTATATGACGTAGCGTCGAATTCATTTTCCCTCTATTCGGCGCACCTCTGTGTTCTTATCGAAGCAACATCGAAATCCTTCTTAGCACTGGCTGAACTCAGATGTCGACGTTGCGTTGAATACCAATCGACATATCCATCGAGTTGTTGACTTGGACTTTGAACTTGAACTTTTGCGTCGACTTCAAATCGAAGTTTCATCGACTTCTGAAATTGCTTTGACAGATTCTTCTTCTGCGTCGAATTCAAATCGAAGTTGTGTCGACTTCTTATATAGCTTTGACAAGCTCTATCTTCTGTGTCGAGACCATTTTGATGTTGCGTCGACTTCAACTATACTTTGACTTCTGTCTGAGTTACTTCTACTTGTATTCGAAGTTGCTTGGACTTCTATTCGAAGTTGCGTCGACTTCTATTCGACGCAAGTTTAACTCAATTGAATTTTGTGCTTATTTTGGACAAGTCTTGACACTCTATAGTGAATGTGATATCCTATGACATCTAATGACCAGATTACCCTCTCTATGTAGCAAGGATAATATATCCTAGATTATGAAATCACTTTAAGATAATTTGTTTAGAAAAATCACAATAGTATTTTTCCCAATAATCTCCCCTTATTTATCTTAACAAATTTTACAAATAATGTAGTGATTTCAGTTGAATAAAAGCACAATACAAACAACTATACAATAACAAAATGTCATGATAAACTGAGAACTTCTGATTAATATAAATAGATGTTTATCATAGTTTGTTACCCAAGAAACAATCTACTTTTTTCCTTTGAGAAAAGTAGATAACGCCTCATAGATCTTCCTGAATTTTCTTTCCACATATTTGAAATTTGCTGGAGTGGCCTTCTCTGGATTCTTCTAAATTCTTTCATGTCCCTTGAAAAGCTTTTCTAGATCTGATTCTCCTTCAGGATAGACATCTCTGAGCTCGAGTCCCAGACTAAAGACCTTAGCAGTCATCAAGTTAATTTCTTCCAGATCTAGTTCTTCTGCATCAGGGTCTTGTACAATGAATGTTGATTGTGGATTATTAGAAGTTGGAACTATCTTGAATACAAACTTCCTTTGCTTTTGGAGTGGATGCTCTATTTCATCCTGATCACATCCAAGACCTCCTTTGTGAAATTGCCCATTATTTTCAGTAAGTTTTGCTTGAGGATATGCTGCACTATACTTTGTAGAATCAAAGAGTGTGCTTGGGATTTGGATAGTGTCCTTTAGTTGTTCCCTTTCTACAACATCCTTGCCCTTCCTTAGCCTTTCAATAAACAACCTTCTCTTTTCTTCTAGCTCTCTTTGAGATGCTTCAAACTCATATTGATCTCTTTCTCTGATTTCACCTAGGGCTTTATCAAGCTTTGGATCAGTGAATACTTTCGTTCTATTTTCAGGGATTTCAACCTTCTCATAAGTTTTGTAGTAAGATTTGTCTTTTTTGAATTGTTTTCTTTGTTCTTTTGTATACCTTTCCCATATAGGTATATCTCTTGAATAACCCCTTCCTCTGTATTCTCTTCCCCTTCCTCTGTAATTCCTTCCATGTCCCCTTCCTCTGAATGGAGTTCTTCCTCTGAAGGCAGGTGCTGGGACAATTGGAGTGGATGCTGGAGTAGGAGCAGGAGGGAGTTGAGCTGGTGGTGGAGAGGATGGAGCAAATTCAGGGACCTGAGCATCAGGCTTGACTGGAGTAGATGTTGTTGTTGATTCTTTAGAGTAAGGCCTGAAGTCAGGTGTTTCAGGGAGAGGAGACTCAGTCCATTCTTTGTACTCCTGCAGACTCGTCAGGTAGTTATTATCATCTGAGAATAGATCACTCTCCCCCTATTTTGATGGCTCCCTTTGATTGAAGGCAGGATTCTTGGAGGAGAGAGTGATGCAAGTTGTAGAAGAAGCTTGGATGAGATGGCTGGCTCTCCTTCTAACACATAGGGAGAGGGGAGATTTGCTGTATATACTGAATCTGGAGGGGGCCTGCTGGCACACTTCTCCCCCTGCTTTATATCATTGAGAAAGGATATAAAAACATCAGCAGGCAATACTGACAACCTTACTTTTGTATCAATTGCCTTTATTTGAGCAGTTAGGTCTTGTAACCTTATGTGTTGAGCACACAGCCTTTGATAGCAATTCTATGAATAGAGATTTAAAAATTTTACCCTAAATATACACACGCAATAATAAACTATCCCAACAACTATGCAATCAGCACAACCAGCACAAAATAAAATAAACAAAGGAACTAAAAAAACTGTAAGCAGTAAAAGGGACAGCACAGAAAATAAAACTCAGAAGACACGGAATTTTTATAGTTGTTCCCCAAAATGTGGGTAGTCCACTCTTCTACCACCTAGTAGGATGGCTCTCTCTAGTGCCTGAGTCTTTTGATAAGGAGACTCTCAGAACTAACACTGAGTCTTTTGATAACGAGACTCTTAGAACCACACACTGAGTCTTTTGACAAGAAGACTCTTAGAACCACTGAGTCTTTTGATAAGGAGACTCTTAGAACCAACTGCATCCTTTAAAAAAGGATTCTTAGGAATCTTTTTTGGTTACAGTAAGTGAAATGAGAGAAGAAGAAGAGAAAGAAAGAGTGGGATTATTCTGATTGAATCCTTCTTCAGCTATCACACAGGATGCTGTCAATGTTCTTCAGGATCTGTTTTTGATTAACTCTTGCTTGAGATAGAGATGAAAGCTAGAGTTGTTTTTCTTGTAATCCTGATAATCAATGTACACTTGATGGCTTCTTCTGTAAGAGAGAAGAAGAAGCAGTAGTTGTGTTGTATTTCCTGTACAGAGATGTTCTCTTCTTTTCTGTGTATGGACTTGAGGAAGAAGAAGAATAATGAATAATGTTAATCGATTGTGTTTGTCTTCCTTCCTTTGTGTAAGTATTCTCTGTCGAATAATGTTGTTTAATTATTTCCTCTTCTATTCTATCCTCAAGGAATATACATTGGACAATATGTATTTCTTTGTATTTCTGTTTCCCGACCCGTCAATCTGATTTGAATATCATCCAAGAATGTCTTTGTTGTCTATCTGGAGTACTTCATTCCATTCTTGGCAATAGACGAGCCGTTATACTTTGAATTATATCCTTGGATATCTTCTGAAAAGGATTAAAAAGGACAGGAGAAAACATTCCATTTATGTTTGTATTCGACGTAGCGTCAAATTCATCTTCTCTTCTAGTCGATGCACCTCTGAGTTCTTATCGAAGCAGCTTCGAAATCCTTCTTAGCTCTGGTTGTACTCAGATGTTGACGTTGCGTCGAATACCTATCAACATATTTGTGGAGTTGTATACTTGGACTTTGAACTTGAACTTCTGTGTTGACTTCAAATCAAAATTGCGTCGACTTATGATATTTCTTTGATAGATTCTTCTTCTGCGTCGAATTCAAATCGAAGTTTCGTCAACTTCTGATATTGATTTGACAAGCTGTCTTCTGCGTCAAGACCATTTCGATGTTGTGTCGACATCAACTATATTTCGACTTCAGTCTGAGTTACTTCTTCTTGTATTCAAAGTTGCTTCGACTTCTAGTCGAAGTTGCGTCGACTTCTATTCGACGCAAGTTTAACTCAACTGAATTTTGTGCTTATTTTGGACAGGTCTTGACACTCTAGAGTGAATGTGATATCCTAGGACATCTAATGACCAGATTACCCTCTCTATACAACATGGGTAATATATCTTAGATTATGAAATCACTTTAAGATAAGTTGTTTAGATAAATCATAGGTGTTGAAACCAGAAAACTGGCTTCGACGTTCGCCACGGGTATGCAGCTGACCCTTACTTGATTTGAGCTAGAACACATAACTAGTCGCTGAGAGTCGAAGGGACTTGCATCGATGAAGAATTGAACCTTGAAACAGACCCCTTGAGCTGCAGCGAGGAGGTCCCAACGCACACCCGGAAGATCAGAGAGAGCTTCCCCTTCCAAGCCAATGCTGAGCCTGGGCACCCTGGAGAACACTAAGAAACACCTGCATGTCCACTAGTCAGACAGAGGGTAGGAGTGATAGCTCACAAATAACATGTGAGGGAGAGAAAATTTGAACCCCTCCCAAGGTGCCCATGGGGGTCTATTTATAGACTTCCTAAAAAATGGCCTGCGGATAGCCAAAATGGTCTACCAATAGCCGACTTTCGTTGTCTGAAAAATATGAACCGCGATACACTCCAACTTTTCCCCTGGCGCTGGGCAAGTGAACCGAGTTCCACTCGTCCCCCTTGCACTGGGCGAGTGGATGGGCACCAGACGAGTTGACCGAAGTCCACTCGCGCACTCGCCCCCCTTGAGCGTCAAGCGAGTGGACGAGAGTCCACTCGTCCACTAGATGGACGAGTGGATGGGAGTCCATTCGCCCACTAGCCGGGCGAGTGGATGGAAGTCCACTCGCCCATTAGCCTGGCGAGTGGACTCCATCCACTCCCCCGTGGGCACCGGGCAAGTAGACAGGAGTCCACTCACCCACTTGTCGGGCGAGTGGACTCCATACACTCTCCCCCTTGGGCATCCCGTCCACTCGCCCACTAGCCGGGCTAGTGGACTCCATCCACTGGCCCCCTTGGGCGCTGGGCGAGTGGACGAGAGTCCACTCGCCCACTAGCCGGGTGAGTGGACTCCATCCACCTGCTCCCTTGGCGTCGGGCGCCCGCTTTAAGCCGGGCGAGTGGACCGAAATCCACTCGCCCGCTTCGGCATTAAGGGGTGGGCGCATGGGCCAGTTGGTCTTTCCGCCATCTTTACTTCAAATTCCACTTTCCCCTCTTTTCTTATGGCTAATGCTTGGAAATACTAATTTGTCCACATCCAGAGGGGTTCGCTCGACAAATATGGGGGTTGTACACAATACCCGCTCTTTCCGAGCTTGTCCCAAGCTCGGAAAGAAAGTCCAACCCGCTTATTTGGCGAGCAAGTCAGACTTTTTTGGGAGTATTCGAGTGGGTCCCGCTAGTCGGCTAAAAAACCCCGGAGGGAGAGGGTAGGCTTCAACTCAAAAAACCTTCCATCCCCCTAATAATCTAGTCGAGATGCATCGTACCCAAGATATTCGTGCTCATCTCAAATCCCTCTCCGGGAAGAGTCGAGGCGACCTGGCAGAGCTCAGGGCTATCGTTCAGGAATGTTCGCTTCCCTCTTCAGCACAAGTGGAGAAGTCATTGCCAAAAAGGCACCGGCTTGAGCCAGTAGGCGAGGTGGCGTCTTCATCTACACAAATGTATGAATTCATCATGCACCTGGGGACCTCGGACATGGTGTCGTTCAATCACTTTTTCTTTCTTTATTAGCAACTTTTTAACTTAGTCGTGATTTTCAATGCGATCAGCTGGGCGAGGAAGATAGGTCTCGCGAGAAGGCTAGGCTGGAGAGTGTGGGCGCTCCGATAAGTCCCATTGTACACTCCCTCATCCCCGGCAAGTAGCTTCACATGCGCTTAGTAATCACGATTGCACCCGTATTAACGACTCCCTTGCTTACTCTTTTGTTTTTACAGTACCTCCGTTCTCAGTCGTAGAGGATGCCTGGCAGGGAGGGACGTCAGCTCATGATCCTTCCCAGGAACTTGCCACTACCAGCATGACAGTGGACTCAGTTCCACCCGTACGTGAGCCGGACAAGCGGCACAGTCCTGGGGGACCTCCTCCGAGAGTTGGTGTGGGTAAATCTCTGGTCCTTCCTCCTGCCGGCACCTATGGCGCGCTGCTAGAGCACTTCTCGGGACAACGACGCAAGCACGAACCTTCTCATCATGTAAAAGAAGTGAGGACCCCGCGAGGTGAGTCTACTACAAAAAACCCAAGCGCGTTAGATGTATAAAGAGCTTCTTAATCCTGCAGGACCAGATAAGGCCTCGACCGGTAGGTTGGTCGGGATAGATGGGGCCGTTCTCCCCCCCCCCCCCCCCCCTCTCCTTCAGCGATAGACGAGCTCGTCGGGGATCCGTCTAGTATTTCCGAGCTGAGGGACCATCGGGTCGACATAATTCGGAGGCAGGGACGCCTTCTCCATGAGCTCCAAGAGGGGCGAGGGTTCGTTGAGCTGAACCCCCTCGCCTGCATCCACGCGCTGGAGCAGCGGATGCAAGCGTTGGAAGCGGACTTTGCCCTGCTCGTAGAGGAGGTTCGACTTTCTTCTGGAGGCGTGGTAGAATCGATAGAGGACCACCTGCGCCGAGTGGATGCTAACATGCACGCTGCAAACATTGAGATCGCCTCGACTCGTGAGTGTGTCGTCTTCCTGCGCGGGCTGAAAGTTCAGACTTGAGGCTGAGGCTTTTGGAAATGGACCCAACTCTAAGCGAGGCCTGCAAAATTCCTCATGCTTGACACTTTTAGCTTATCTTCCTGCAATGTCATGTAATAAAACAACCATGCATTACTAATCGACTCGCTCTGCGCGGTCAGAATTATCTCCCCCTCTCCCTTTACTTTCCGTTTTAAGCGATGTAGCTTGCGTGCGATATATTTGTATTGCCTAACAGGGTTGCCAACAGAATGCAGATATGAGAGTTAAGACGTTGAGTGGGAGAGTCAAAACGGGAGTGAGTGGGGAGTGGGAGAGGGTGAGTAGAAAAGAGTGGGGAAGGGTGAGTGGAGAGGGGCGAGTGGGTTGCACCTGTTTGCACAGCCTCCCACTTGCCTTCCACTCACATGGGCCCATTTTCTACTATAAATACCCCTCCCCCCTCTCATGACTTCTTACTTCATTGACTTCCTTGCTCGCCTCACCTTCTCTGTTTTTCACTTCCACTCTCCTTCGCCTTCCTTTACTATTTGAGATGGCTCCTAGCCATTCGTCTCCTGGTAGGAATGGGTGGGAGCAATGCGCGATGAACTTCTCTGAACAACTCTTCCCCGTTGGGAGGGTGTCAGAGGAGGAGTTCCTTGCGTTTAAGAACTCTTATCGCCCCAAAGGACTTGTAGCTCATCGCCCAGCAGAGGGCGAGACTATCAATGCCTTCTATGACGATTGGCTTGCATTCCCACTTTCCCATTTTGAGGTTGGACTCTGTCTCCCTCTTTGGCCTGAGGTGAAACAATTCCTTAGGGATTTCAGAATTGTCCTGGCGCAACTCAACTCGAATGGGGTATCCATGCTAACCGCCTTCGCTTGCTATCTGCGTGACGAGGGGATTGAGTTTAGCCTAACAGTTTTTCAGAAGGTGTTCATCTTTCGGGAAACCGCCGATGGAGTGTGCTTTCTTACCGGTGCGCATGTAAAGGTGAGCGAGAACTCAAACAAGGTTCCTCATTGGAACGATAAGTTCATTTTTGTTCAGCGCGATCTCGGAAGGATCCCCTACTCGCCTATTCAGAGGCCTAAGAAGATATGCAAGGCACCTCGCATGGATGGTGAGGCAGACGAGTTGTATGAATACCTTGTTGGTGTGAGTTTTGAAGTTGAATATTTACGCAGGAACATTACCCGACTTGCCCATGTGTCGCCGGGGACAGTTGCTTTCTCCTTCCCCTAGTTTTTCCTTTTTTTAAACTACCCTTTTTTACTCGGGCTTAAGCCTCTCTTTCTCTTTCTTCTCACTTTTACAGGTGAGCGGATTCTACCCCGACATCCTCCACACGCGAGTGGGAACGCTTCCTCCTCTACTCGTCGACTCGCTCAGATGGCCGCGACTGTTTGTTCCTCCCCCTGGAGACTCCTGCACCGAGACAACGAAAAGAGAAGGGGTTGGTGGTGGAGCTGGACTCACCTCCCCCTCCGCCAAAGGATCCAAAGATGCGCCGAGGGAGAGTCGTTTGCATGGGAGGTTCTCGATGCACAACGAGGGAGACAGGAGGACCCAGCGAATCGGACGCGTTGACTAGCCATCCCAACTTCAAAATGGGGGGCAATGTCAAGGACTGACTCGGCGAGACCGTTCTATACTGGGACAAGACGATGAACTGGGTCTCGCTATCATCCCTTCAACCCTCTTGGGTCGAGGGTGAGTCGACCAACAATGCCGCGTATAATCTTACTTATGGTTTATATGGCAGGCAGTATGCGGCTGCCTTCAAAGAGACCTTTATGCGTGACCTCGCAGGCACAGCTCCGCACGACCGAACTCTCTCACATGACCGCTCGCCGAGGCCTTAAGCTGTTGGAAAAAACTCCTTAGATTTAACTTAACAAATTATCTAAAGTGATTTTATCTCTTAGATTTTAATTACCCATTGAATAGTGAGGGTAATAATGTCATTAGATGTCTTAGGATATCTCACTCAACTTAGGGAGACAAGACCAGCTAAAGACAAGCAAAATTTGGGTTAAGTTAACAATTGCGTCGAATAGAAATCGACGCAACATCAAATTCATGTCGACGCAACTTAGACTAGAAGTCCAAGCAACGTTGAATACAGTCTGAAAAGGAAACCTTTTCAGCTATCATTTTGGAACTCTCTCTCTCAAGGCCCACAATACTGAAGACCGTTCTACAACGGCTCATTTAATGCCTAGAATAGAAAGGAGCAATAAAGAAGACAACAAAAACTTTCTTGGAAAGGATCAAGACAGTTGGCAGACGGGTCGAGAACAAATGAGGAAAGGAAGAGAAATTGTTCAGGCCAATACCTTTTCAACACACTCTTAAAGTGGAAATAAATTCAAATTAAAGGATGGACAATAAATAAGAAGATTAGAGAGAAGAAATTAGAGAATTGAACACATATTCGGTATTCTGTCGATTAAGGTTCTTCTCCTTCTTCCTCCCGAACCCTAAAAGACTGTGAACAACAAGAACTCTCTCTCTCTCTCTCAGTACAGTGAAAAATAGAAGGCTGCTCTTCATCAAATATCATACAGCAGCCAGATTTCAATAGAAGAATGAGATAGGATCTGAAGCTCATAACCTCTGCATATCATCTCTATCAAAAGCAGGGGTTCATTTTTATCAGATCCAGAAAAGAGAAAACTGAAGCAGAAGGCTTCATCAGAATTCTGATAGTAGAACTCTTCTCACCACTTCTTCCTTCTTTCCATTACCTTTTTCTCAACTGTAAAAGAGTTTTAAGAATCCCTCTTCTAAAGGATTCAGTGGTTCAAGATCTCCTTATCAAAAGATCTGTGGTTCAAGATCTCCTTATCAAAAGATCCTTATCAAAAGATCTTTGGTTCTAAGAGTCTCCTTATCAAAAGACTCAGGCACAGGTGGTGCATTCCTACCAGGTGGTAGAGGAGAGGAGTTCCCATATTTTGGGGAACCTCTATAAAATTTCTTGTGTCTGTGTTGTGCTTTTCTGTGCTGCCCCATTTACTTTCTCAGCATTTACTTTTAGCAATATTTATTTCATTTATTCTGCATGTGGTTTTGGTTTGAGTGCATAACACCTTAGTAAGTTTTATTGTCTGTACAGTTAAGATAGAAAAATTCTTTAAATCTCTATTCATTCCCCCTCTAGAGGATTCTCAGAGGCACACTGTGCACTTTCATTTGGTATCAGAGGGTGGTTGATTATTAAAAGGTTAACACCTTGATCAAAAAGACCTCCTACTCTTATTTCTTTACAACAAAAATATTTTTATAAAGAAAATGAGTTCTAAGGATTATGCCTCAAGACCTTCAGTGTGTAACTTGAATAAGTTTACACTCTGGAAGGCCAGAATAAAATTAGATATGAACTCTATTGATGAGGAAATCTTCAATGTCATCCTGACATGTCCCCCATCCTCAGTAAGGAAGGATGCTAGTGGGAAAGTCATACAAACCTCAGTCCCCAATGAAGAGTGGACTGATGCTGAGAAGAAGGTCAAGGCATGTGATTCCAAGGCCATGAACATCTTGGTCTCAACTATGTCAGATGACATATTCCAAAAAGTTACTGAGTGCAACTCTGCCAAGGAAATATGGGAATCTCTCTCCAGATTAGTTGAAGGCGGCTCTGATGAGAGAAAAGACAAAAAGTCACTTCTCATATCCCAATATGAAAACTTCAAGAAAAAGGCTGATGAAAGGATTACAGAAATGTATGACAGATTCAGCCTCATCATCAATGAGCTGAGAGGGCCTAACAAAGAAATCTCTCTTATAGAGATTAACGACAAGCTCCTCATGTGCTTTCCAAGCACATGGGACTCTAGAATCTGGGCTATTAGAGATTCTAGATGCCTCAGAGAGATCACAACAGATGCTCTGCTGGGAAAGCTCAAATCCTACGAGCTTCTACTGAAGAGCAGGGCTGAGTCAGAAGCCCAGGAAAGAATATCAACTCATAAGGAAAGGACTATTGCATTAAAGACTGCTGAAGTAGAGTCCTCAACCACTAAAGAAGAAATGTTCAACCTCTTGGCCAAAATATTTAAGAGGTGGGCCAGGACAGAGGACTCCAGCAAGCCAGGGAATGATAAAACTCCTAAACAGGAGATTATTTGTTTTTCATGTAGAAAACCAGGACACATCTCCACTGAATGTCCTGAGGAAGAAAATAACAAGAACATCAAGCAGAGAAAAGAGAACAAGAAGAAATCCTTCAGGAGGAAGGATAAGAAAGGAGGAAAAAGTTTCATAGCTGAAACTTGGAGTGATTCAGACTCTGAATCAAGATCCTCTTCATCTGATGATGATGAAGAAGGTGGACCAGAAGAAACCTGCCAAATGGCCATGGAAGACTCCTCTGCTGAGAATGAGGTAACAGTCTTTGATGACCTTGATTTTTCATCAAAAGGTTTTAAGGATTGTTTTAAAGAATTCTGTCAATATTTTATTAACAACCAAAAGGAACTTAAAACAATCAGATCAGAACTAGAAGAACTTAAGAGAGATAATCAGTACTCAGTTAACTATGATCTGAGAAATAAGTTATATGAAAAAGAAAAAGAATTACATATACTAGATAATGAAAATTCAAACCTAAAGAAAGAAATTACAAAGGCTAAAGCCTTTGAGGACTCCCTCAATGGAAGGAGTCAAAAGATTAAAGATATCTCACAAAATCTCTTCAAGAGATTTAATCATCCTGATCAGGAATCACCACCATCCACTAGCACTCAAATCCCTAGCAAACATGCTTGGGAAAATCCTGTAGCATCATTTAGGTCTAGACCTAATAATATTCTAGAATCAAGTGAAGATCATAATGATAACAACCCTAATAAAGTCACCATATTTAATAGGGCAAACATTAGTGATCAACCAGGAATCTTAGGCAAACATCCCTTAGAAAAATTAAATAAAAGTCTTAACAAAAAGAATTATACGTCGAGTAGAACTCGACGCAATTTTAAGAATGGGTCGAATATAACTCGACGGAATCCAACATATGCGTCGACATCATTTCGAAGCTACTATGTGGGTGCGTCGAATTGCACTCAACGCGACCAATACCAAGCTTCGAATGACAATCGATGGGACTGTGTAGGCATGTCGAATTACATTCGACGCAACTCTAAAAATGCGTCGACTTCTTCTCGACGTATGTTTCCTGCTCAAAGTCACCAAACATCTAAACCTCTCTTTACCTCTATTCCTAGATGTTTTTGTTGTTCTAAATTAGGACATATTGCCAAACTTTGCTAGCATAATAATACAGCACTTCTTCACCTAAGGGAGTATACTGAAAGACCTTGTCATTCTTTCATTACTTCATATGATGATAAAAGAAAGAGACCCCAGCATGTGAGGGTCTATACTAATGGTTGATTTCATGTGCAAAAGGGAGATTGTCCAACCACAAACCAGCAGTGGTATATAGACAGTGGATGCTCCATGCATATGACTGGAGCAAAAGAACTGCTGGAGAATTTCAAGGCCAGGGAAGGGCCTAAGGTAATCCTTGGGAATTCCCACTCTAGTCAAACCAAAGGATATGGTTTGCTCAGTATTGGGGAAGTCTCCTTTTCTAAGGTAGCTTATGTTGAAGGACTTCAACATAATCTGATTAGCATTAGCCGGCTGTGTGATGGGGAATACAAAGTTGTATTCACCAAGTCCTTGTGTAATATAGTTAGCACTAGAATTGACCAAGTGTATTAACTGGTCTTAGGAAGGGTAAGGTCTATGTTGTAGACTTTGAGTACACAAAGTCTGAGATCTGCTTATTCAACTCCCAGTTAGAGAACAGTGAGTTGTGGCATAGGAGACTTAGTCACCTTAATCTTAAGACAATTGCCAAACTTTCCAAGCTCAACCTAGTGAGGGGCTTACCAACTGGTGAGTTCAATAAAAATCATCCCTGTAGAGCCTGCCAACTAGGAAAGCAGATCAAGGAATCATTCAAACCAATTGGTAAGAATGATTCACCCAGAATCCTATTCCTGTTGCACATGGACCTATTTGGTCCTATCTCCGCTCAGAGCTTAGCAGGTAAGTCTTATACTTTAGTCATTGTTGATGATTTATCTAGATTCAGCTGGGTGTTCTTTCTAAAAGCTAAGTTTGACACCTTCAAGATCCTCTCAAGATTCATTAGAAGATTCAATCTGAATTCAACACCCAGGTTGTTGTGATCAGAAGTGATTATGGCACTGAGTTTGAAAATTAGTTAATGTGTAGATTCTGTGAGGATGAAATGATAAGACAAAGCTTTTCGGCCCCTAGAACCCCCCAACAAAATGGGGTGGCTGACTGAAAGGAAAATCGAACCCTAGTTGAATCAGGAAGGACATTATTGGCTGAATCCAACTTGCCTAAGTACTTTTGGGCTGAGGCAGTAAATACTGCCAACTATGTTCTGAATAGGAGTCTCATTCACAAGACTAAATTAAAGACTCCCTATGAGTTATTGAAGAGAATGGCACCTATAGTCACTTACTTTAGGATTTTTGGGTATGCTTGCTTTATCCTCAACAATGGAAAAAGTCATCTTGTCAAATTTGACAAGAAGGCTGATGATGGGATATTCTTGGAATATTCTTCATCAAGCAAGGCCTATTGGTGCTATAATAAGAGCTCTCTTAAAATTGAGGAGTCTGTGCATGTTGTTTTTGATGAAACTAATATGGTTCATAAGGGGAAGGAAACTTCCACCAGCACTATTTTGCAGGAAGAAGATCAGCTTGCAAAACAAGTTGAAAGGGTAACCATAATGGACCATTCATCAGTGTGTCAAGACAACGGAAAACAGAAGATTGACACTGACTCAGATGAAGATTCTGCAGTAGGTGTAGAGGAATCACATCACCTGAGCTGCCAGCAACAGAGATTATTCTAGTGAATGAGGATGAAGTCCCCACTATCACTGAGCAAGTGATTCCTCAGGAAGAAGAGAGTCTCCTAGATAACTCAACTAGATCAAGGATGACCCCAAAGAATTATCCTCCAACACATGTTATAGGAGACTTGATAGTGGGAGTCAAGACAAGGAGACAGCTTACAAATGAAGCATTGCTACAATGTTTCTTGTCTCAGTATGAACCCAAGAAGTTTGAAGAAGTAGACAGTGATCCTCACTGGATATCTGCTATGCAAGAAGAACTGACTCAGTTTGAGAGGAACAAGGTTTGGACATTGGTTGAAAGACCAAAGAATTACCCTGTCATTGACACCAAATGGGTATTCAAGAACAAAATGGACTCAACAGGAGCCATCATCAGAAATAAGGCCAAACTTGTGGCCCAAGGATACATGCAAGAGGAAGGTATTGTATTTAACCAGACATTTGCCCCAGTAGCAAGGCTGGAGGTCATCATAATGTTTCTGGCATATGCTGCCCACATGAAGATCAAAGTCTATCAGATGGATGTAAAGAGTGCATTCCTCAATGAAACTCTTCAAGAGGAAGTATATGTGGAGCAGCCCCCAGGTTTTGTCGATCCTACTTTTCCCTCTTTTGTGTATAGATTAGATAAAGGACTATATGGTCTCAAGCAAGCTCCAAGAGCTTAGTATGAGATCATATCCACTTTTCTTCTGGAACACTCTTTTGAAAGAGGGAAAGTGGATAAAACACTCTTCACCAGAGCACATAATAATCATTTATTACTAGTCCAAATATATGTAGATGATATTATATTCGTGTCAATAGATCAATCTCTCTGCAAAAGGTTTGCTTCCCTAATGCAGTCAAGATTTGAAATGAGTAGCATGGGGGAATTATCCTATTTCATTGGTCTTCAAGGAAGACAAAATGCAGATGGCATTTTCATATCCCAATCCAAGTATACCAGAGAGATCATCAAGAGGTTTGGGATGGAAAATGCCTTTGTTATGAAAACCCCCATGGCTACCAATGCTATTTTGGATAGAGATGAAAAAGGTAAGTCCTTTGATCAGAAGACTTATAGAGCGGCCATTGGCTCCCTTCTCTACTTAACAGCTAGTAGACCTGATATAATGTTTTTTACCTGTATATGTGCTAGGTTTCTGGTTGACCCAAAGGAATCACACAACAGTTCTGTAAAAAGAATACTCAGGTATCTAAAGGGAGCACCTAAACTTGGCTTGTGGTATCCAGCTGAATCTGGATTTGAATTAATTGGTTATTCAGATGCAGATTATGCTAGATGCAGGCTGGATAGAAAAAGCACTTCAGGAACATATCAGTTCCTGGGTGCTAGACTGATTTCATGGTTTAGCAAGAAGAAAACCACAGTCTCCACTTCTACATCTGAAGCTGAGTACATAGCAGCAGGAAGCTGCTGCTCACAAATATTGTGGATGCAAAATCAGTTGTTGGACTACAACGTTTCCCTTAATAATTCCACAATATATTGTGATAGCTCTAGTGCTATTTCAATAGCTCCCAATCATGTTCTTCACTGCAGAACTAAGCACATAGAGATAAGGCACCGCTTTCTCAAAGATAATGTAGAGAAAGGTAAGATCAACCTTCATTACATATCTATTGACACTCAAAGGGCTGACAACTTCACTAAGCCACTTGATGAAAGTAAGCACAAGTTATTCATCAATGCACTAGGAATGCTTGATGGAGCATTATAGATTACACTTTCAATTATTATGCATCATGATCTAATTTCAATAGAAAGTTATTGCTGAGAAAAATAGTAAAGATTTCGAAGAAAAGCAAACTATTTAATCAGAGCTACGTCGAATTCAAATCGACGTACCGTAGACTTCTACTCGACGTTAGCTTTGAGAGCATTATGGGACAGCTTAGTCGAATAGCACTCGACGTAACGTTGAATACATATTGACGCTTACGTCAACATCATAATTGATGCCTATATTTCAGAGCCACGTCGACTTGACAAAATGCGCGCCCAGGACATATTTTGCCGCGCTGAGTTCAGACTTCTTGTCAATGTTGCTTCGAATATAACCCTAAGTTGCGATGATTCATCTATTCAAAGCAACTTAGGCCTTCAACTTTATTGTGCTCTTCGAATTTTCTCCCTATTGCTCTCCCTATCTTTCCCTTCTATGTCTCTCTCTCTGTTTCGTGCAGGTACTCGCAGGACAGCAATGGCGTCTCCCCAAAACATTGTCGATGTGATTGATCAAGCCATGGAGAACCTTCTCTTACACTTCAATTCCCTCTTTCTTGACTTCTCTAAAGTATGTTACAGGAAGATCAGTGCTCAACATCGAAGGATGCAGTCTCTCAATGTTGAAATCCAGGACCTAGATGACAGAGTAAGGTCTGAGAGTATCCCTGCTGGTGCTTTATATCCTTATTCAATGATATACAGCAAGGGGAGAAATACGTCAGCAGGTCTCCTCAAGGATGTGTGTACAAATTTCTCCATGACTCAGTGTACACCACAACATTGACTCTCTCCTTTGTTTCTGAAGGGGAGCCAGCCATCACATCTAGGCTGCAGCTTAAAGTTCAACAACTCAGTGGGAGTCAACCCCTCCAAGGATCCTGCCTTCAACATAGGGGGAGTCCTCAATTCAGGGGGAGATTTCCCTATTCTCAGATGATCAGGCCTATCTCAAGACCCTGCAAGAATTCCAGGTGGACACTGAAATATCCAATCCTGATGCACTTGCATTCAGGGTGCCTTCTGAGGATTCTACAATAGCACCTCTCTCCAGTCAAGGTGGCTGATCAGGATCTTGCTTCATCTGATCTATCTCCAACTCAGCTTCTAGCCCTAGAACAACCTCCATCTCCACCTGCTTCAATTCAAACAGCTAAACCAATTCTTCCAAAACCTTTCTTCAGAGGAAGACCTCCATATAGAGGTAGAGGAATAGGAAGAGAGGGAAGAGGAAAGATGTCAATTTGGGAAATGTATTCAAAAGAGCAAAGGAAGGAATACAAGAAAAATAAATCTTATTACAAAAAACATGAGAAGGTTGAAATTCCAGAGAATACAATGAAAACATACTATGATCCAAAGCTTTACAAAACTTTGGAGAAGATTGGAGAAAGAGAAAGATATGAATATGAAATAGCTCAAAAGGAAATTGAAGAAAAGAGAAGAAGCTTCATTGACATTTTGCAGAGGGGAAAAGAGATAGTTGAACAAGAAGAATTAGAAAAAGCAATTCCAATCAAAACCACTCTGTTTGATCCCACCGAGTATACTGCAAGGAACCCACAAGCCAAAATGTTAGAGGGAGTAGGGCAACTCCACAGAGGGGGCATTGGGTGCAATCCAGAGGATGTAGTGCAGCCTTCCCTGAAGAGAAAGACAGGAGATCAGATGCCTGTGAAGAAGAAAAAGATTATGTTCAAGTCTGGTTCAACCTCTGGTAAACCACAATCAACCTTTGTGGTACCAAATCCAGATGAAGACTCTAAGTCAGAGGAGCTAGACTTGGATGTCATAAACTTGTTGACAGTAAAAGTTATTGGTCTGGGTTTCACATTAAAAGATGTTCACCCTGAAACAGAAAGTGACCTAGAGAAGTTGTTGAAGGGTCATGAAAGAATACAAAAGAATCCAAAGAGGGCCACTCCTGCAAACTTCAAGTATGAGGAAAGAAAGTTCAGAAAGGTCTATGAGGACTTATCTACTTTTCTTAAAGGAAGGAAGTAGATCTTTTTCTTTGGGTAAACTCTGATAAACTTCTATTGATAATTAATCAGATGCCTTTCTATTTACTAGTTCAGTTTATCATTCTTTTATTGTCTATATTGTCTTGTTTGTATTTCTATTTACATAAAAGGAATGTGTTAAATCACCTTAAACAATCTGTAAAATTTGGTAAGATAAATAGGGGGAGATTATTGGGAAAACTCCTTAGATTTAACTTAACAAATTTTCTAAAGTGATTTTATCTCTTAGGTTTTAATTACCCATTGTATAGTGAGGGTAATATGGTCATTAGATGTCTTAGGATATCTCACGCAACTTAGGGTGACAAGACCAGATCAAGACAAGCAGAATTTGGGTTAAGTTAATAATTGCGTCGAATAGAAATCGACGCAACATCGAATTCATGTCGATGCAACTTAGACTAGAAGTCCAAGCAACTCAACTCTCTGTCGAAGTAGATCAAGTCGACGCTACGTAGAAAGGATGTAAATGTAGAGGAAATGGACATATCGAAGTATCACTAGAAGTCGACGCAACTTTGACTTCAACTCAACGCAGAAGAAAGAATCTGTAGAAGTCATCTGAAGTCGACGCAACGTCGGCTACAATTCGACGAAGATGATGAAGTTCAGAGCCAAGCCTTCCACTTGACGGTTACGTCGATAAGTAATCAATGCAACATCGACAGCAGAGTTCAATCAGAGCAAGAATGAATTTGAAGGTGCTTTTATAAGAACTTGAAGGTGCGTCGATAAGAGAGAAAGAGAAATCGACGTAATGTCGAATACAGTCTGAAAAGGAAACTTTTTCAGCTGTCATTTTGGAACTCTCTCTTAAGGCCCACAATACTGAAGGCCGTTCTACAACGGCTCATTTATTTCCTAGAATAGAAAGGAGCAATAAAGAAGACAACAAAAGCTTTCTTGGAAAGGATAAAGACAGTTGGCAGACAGGTCGAGAACAAATGAGGAAAGGAAGAGAAATTGTCCAGGCCAATACCTTTTCAGCACACTCTTAAAGAGGAAACAAAATCAAATTAAAGGATGGACAATAAATAAGAAGATTAGAGAGAAGAAATTAGAGAATTGAACACATATTCGGTATTCTGTCGATTAGGGTTCTTCTCCTTCTTCCTCCCGAACCCTAAAAGACTGTGAACAACAAGAACTCTCTCTCTCTCTCTCTCTCTCTCTCTCTCTCTCAATACAGTGAAAAACAGAAGGCTGCTCTTCATCAAATATCATACACCAGCCAGATTTCAATAGAAGAAAGAGATAGGATCTGAAGCTCATAACCTCTGCATATCATCTCTATCAAAAGCAGTGGTTCATCTTTAGCAGTTCCAGAAAAGAGAAAACTGAAGCAGAAGGCTTCATCTGACTTTTGATAGCCGAATTCTTCTCACCACTTCTTCCTTCTTTCCTTCACCTTTTTCTCAACTATAAAAGAGTTTTAAGAATCCCTCTTCCAAAGGATTCAATGGTTCAAGATCTCCTTATCAAAAGATCTGTGGTTCAAGATCTCCTTATCAAAAGATCTTTGCTTCTAAGAGTCTCCTTATCAAAAGACTGAGACACAGGTGGTGCATTCCTACCAGGTGGTAAAAGAGATAAGTACCCACATTTTGGGTAACCTCTATAAGATTCCTTGTGTCTGTGTTGTGCTTTTTGCTGTCTCATTTACTTTCTCAGCATTTACTTTCAGTAATCTTTATTTCATTTATTCTGCATGTGGTTTTGGTTTGAGTGCATAACACCTTAGTAAGTTTTATTGTCTGTACAGTTAAGATAAAAAAATTTTGTAAATCTCTATTCACCCCCCCCCCCCCCCTCTAGAGGATTCTCAGAGGCACATTGTGGACTTTCATAAGCTCTTGAGGCAGTTTTCACAGGTTGACACGATGAGGCAGGATGTTGCGGATAGAGCTGCTACGCGCCTTGAGATGACCGAGAGGCTCCTCGAGCAGTCATCAAGGAGCCTAGTTTGCACTCTCCCGAATGAAGATGCAGTCTTTTCCTTGATGCTTATCATCGCTCTAATAATTTCTTTACCGCAGGGCCAGACACTGTTAACTCGCTTAGGAGGCGAGTCAAAGCGTTGGAACATGAGGTGGAGAGTCTAAAGGCTCAGCTCGCTGAGGCCCGTGCAAGGAGTCGAGTAGGAGGACAGGGTGAGTCTTCGCGGACGACAGAGCTTCTCCATTTCACCACTGCCGAGGTCAAAGTTGCCCGCAAGAAGATTGTGGTAAAGACTGTTGAAATCGTGGTCAACTTTCTTCACGAGGCTGATGCCTTTCGGGATGAGTGGAGTGAAGTTACCGTCGACATGCTACTTCCGGAGTACTTCCCCTCCACCTCACACCTCGACTCGCCTTCCTCCGACCATGGTTACTCACCCGCAGCCTGAGAGTCGAAGAGACCTATCCCTGCTTAGTTAGTTGTCCTCCCTTTTGTATGGGCGTGTCCCTCTTTATTTTTCTTTATGCATGGATCAGTGGAGGTGAAGCACCCAACCCTGTAATCTTTTCTACTTTATAGAGAATTTTCTTTTATTAACCTTCATGTTTGTATACCATTTTTTATTGTTCGAATGAGTTCTCTTGCCCGACCGGCGTTAACGAGCCCGGTCAGCTGTCTCTTTTTGGGACCTTAACTAAAAAATAAAGTTCCTGCCTCTCGAGTGAGTGCATCAGTCCTGCCGGCATCAAAGAGCCCGGTCGGCGGCTCTTCTCGGGGCCTTAACCAAAAAACAACTTTCCTGTCTCTCGAGTGAGTTCTCCAGCCCTGTCGGCTTCAACGAGCCCGGTCAGCGGTCTCTTCTTGGGGCCTTAACCAAAAACAACTCCCTTGCCTCTCGAGTGAGTTCTCCAGCCCTGTCGGCATTAATGAGCCCGATCAGCGGTTCATCTCGGGGCCTTAACCAAAAACAACTTTCCTACCTCTTGAGTGAGTTCTCCAGCCCTGCTGGCATCAAGGAGACCAGTCAGTGGCTCTTCTCAGGGCCTTAACCATAAACAACTTTCCTGCCTGTCGAGTGAGTTCTCCAGCCCTGCCGGCATTAACGAGCCCGGTCAGCGGTCTCTTATCGGGGCCTTAACCAAAAACAACTTCCTTGCCTCTCGAGTGAGTTCTCCAGACCTGCCGACATCAATGAGCCCGGTCAGCGGTCTCTTCTCGGGTCCTTAACCAAAATCAACTTTCCTACCTCTTGAGTGAGTTCCCCAGCCTGTCGACATCAAGGAGCCCGGTCAGCGGCTCTTATCAGAGCCTTGACCAAAAACAACTTTCCTCCCTCTTGAGTGAGTTCTCCAGCCCTGTCGGCATCAAGGAGCCCGGTCAGCGGCTCTTTTCGGGGCCTTAACCATAAACAACTTTCCTACCTCTCGAGTGAGTTCTCCAGCCTTGTCGGCATCAAGGAGCCCAGTCAGCGGCTCTTCTCGGGGCCTTAACCAAAAACAACTTTCCTACCTCTCGAGTGAGTTCTCCAGCCCTTCCAGCATCAAGGAGCCCGGTCAGCGGCTCTTTTCGGGGCCTTAACCAAAAACAACTTTCCTGCCTCTTGAGTGAGTTCTCCAGCCCTACCGACATCAATGAGCCCGTTCTACGGTCTCTTATCGGGTCCTTAACCAAAAATAACTTCCTTGCCTCTCAAGTGAGTTCTCCAGCCCTTCCGGCATCAACGAGCCAGGTCAGTGGTCTCTTCTCGGGGCCTTAACCAAAAACCACTTTCCTGCCTCTCGAGTGATTTCTCCAGCCCTGTCGGCATCAAGGAGCTTGATCAACCGATCTTCTCGGGGCATTAACCAAAAAGAACTTTCCTGCCTCTCGAGTGAGTTCTCCATCCCTGCCGGCATCAAGGAGCCTGGTCATTGGCTCTTCTCGGGGCCTTAACCAAGAACAACTTTCCTGCCTCTCGAGTGAGTTCTCCAGCCCTGCCGGCATCAATGAGCCCGGTCGGTGGTCTTTTCTCGGGGCCTTAACCAAAAACAACTTCCTTGGCTCTCGAGTGAGTTCTCCAGCCCTGTCAGCATCAATGAGCTCGGTCAGCGGTCTCTTCTCGGGGCCTTAACCAAAATATTTCTATTCTACCTAGCGGGAAGCTTCCAGTGCACCGCGCCCTATCTTAACCTGGCAGAAACAAAATTCATCTGTGAGAGATAATTTATTGAGATAAGACGTTCATTGTTTACTACAGATACATTGACGAGGGACATAAATACAACGCTCCAAGCAAAGATGTCCATGCTCCGCTGGATATACTCCCGGACCTTCTCCTGGTCCTCCTTGCTCATCCTTCAACTGACCAGCACTTTCTCGGGCCTCCCGCCCTCGCCGATGACTTCTTCATCCTTCATCTCCTCTGCTACCCCCAACCTGGCCAGACTCTCTATCACCTTATCCACCTCCTCTGCTTTCTCCTTCCAAGAGTTAGTGTTAACTGTCGTGATGTAGCACTAGAGGGCCACCGTGGAGTCTCCCCGGACCCAGATTTGCAGTCCTCCTATGTTATATTTCAAGCATTGATGGTAGGAGGAGGGTACGCATTTGAAAGAGCTGATGAGGGGATGCCCGAAGATCGCGATGTAGCTGTTTGGTGCATCCACAATGATGAACCGACAATTTTTTGACGTTCCCCCTAAGGTGACTAGGAGCTCCACTCCTCCCTCGACTTCCTTCCTCTCCCCCGAAAAAACAAAAAGCGGCCTGTCCGACGCGACCACCCTTCTTACTTCCACCTTCATCTCATCAAAGGTCTTATTGAAAACCACATTTACCGAACTCCCGTTATCTACCAGGATTCAGGAGACCGTGAAATTCTCCACCACGGCCTCGATCATAAGCGCGTCGCAGAAAGGATCCTCGTACGCCGGCATATCCTTTGAAGAAAATGTGATCTTCTCTCCTGGGGGCGGGGTTTGGGAGGTTGAAGCGACGCTTCATCGGTAGATGGCATGGAGGCTCCCCTTGCGGGTGGCCTTGATCACGACCCCTCCGTGAATCACCCCGATTCTTCCCAGTGCCCCCAAGTCCACCATATCCTCGCACCTATCTTCCTCTTCTCTTCCTTCTCTCCCATCTCCTAGAAGCAGTTGCACTCCCCCTGCAGGTGCCCTTCCCTCTTCCTTGACTTCCAAGAATTTAGGACAGGTGGTCGTCGGGTGACCTGCCACCTGATGGAAGTCACAGAAAGGTAACTCCCTTCTTTCTCTTCTCACTCCACCTCCGTCGTTACCAACGCGGTTCCTTCCTCCTCTTCTTCCCTGGCCAACTGACATCGCGTGTTGGGGCTGAGGCTGAGGCTGCATCGGCCTCTGGCCTGGATGCCATCCCGGAGGGTTAACATGCCTTTGCCCCCCTTGGAAATTTCATCCTCCCTGAAAGTAACCTCTTCCTTGGACTTATGGGGGTCCCCCTGCTGGCCTCCATGCCGGCCGGTTGGACGGTGGTTGGAACCTCCATCCCAGTTCCTATACCACGGGAGGTCCTTGGAAACCTTGTCTCCTTGGTTCCTCCCTCTTTTTTGGCTCCGACAGCTGAGCCTCTCCCGACTTCCATTCGCCTTCCGTCCACTTGGTCATCTTGGCCACGAATTCCTAGTTTGTCGCCTCTACCTTGATCTCACGCCCTACTCATTCCATCAACTCCTCGTCAGACAGAGGAGGGTCTCGGGCCAAGCTCATGCAAAATAACCCTTGTCGCAACCCAATGGTAAGTGCAAGCTGTAAAGTATGCTCAGGCACCTCATTGATGAGAAGGACCTCCTCTTGGAATCGATCCACATAACTTCCCAAGGACTCCCCTGCCCTTTGCTTGATCTTAAAAAGGGCCTCCGCCCCTTTCCATCTCTTCTTCGACGTAGAGAAACTTAACAGAAAACATCGCCTCAAATCTTCGAAGCCATAGATGGACCCCGACACGAGCTAATGAAACCAGTTCCTTGCCTTTCCTCCCAAGGTGTTAGAGAACAGTCTGCACTTAAAGGCGTCGGTCATTTGCCTTATGAACATGGTGTCCTCAAACCACTGGAGGTGCTGGAGAGGGTCATCTTTTCCCGTGTAGTGGGACATAGATGGCTCCGTGAACCCTGATAGAATAGGGGCAGACAGGAACAGCTTGCAGAAGGGGTTCCACTTTCCTACTTGGCGAATTGACAACACTCGCCCAGCCTCTTTGCTAGGATGCTGAGCACTTGTCGGGCTAGGGAACAACACCCGCGCGTGGAGGGCGATCCTCTTCCCCCTGCACTTCCTTGCCAAGTCTTCCAGTTGGTGTTGTCTCACCCAGAGTAGGCAAGGCGAGAATAGGAACCGGTGGAGTTGAGAACTCGCCCGTTGGGGGTGAGCGCAAAGCGCAGAGTCTCCAGGATTGACTTTCTGAACTCGTCGAAATTGCTCTTTTTCATGTACTTGCTGGGAGGGGGTGAGTTCCCCGGCTCTTCACTTCCAGTCATGGGACTTACTCAAGCCTTTTTGAACCAGCTGCTTCTACGCTCACCACACCAGAATGTTGAAACCAGAAAACTGGCTTCGACGTTCACAACGGGTATGCAGCTGACCTTTACTTGATCTGTGCTAGAACACGTGACTAGTCGCTGAGAGTCGAAGGGACTTACACCGAAGAAGACTTGAACCTTGAAACAGACCCCTTGAACTACAGCGAGGAGGTCCCACCGCACATCCAGAAGATCAGAGAGAGCTTCCCCTCCCAAGCCAATGCTGAGCCTGGGCACCCTGAAGAGCACAAAGGAACACCTGCCTGTCGACTAGTCGGACAGAGGGTAGGAGTGCTAGCTCACGAGTAACACGCGAGGGAGAGAAGATCTAAACCCCTCCCAAGGTGCCCATGGGGGTCTATTTATAGACTTCATAACAAAATGGTCTGCAGATAGCCAAAATGGTATACCAATAGCCGACTTCCGCTGTCTAAAAAATATGAACCGCGATACACTCCAACTTTTCCCTTGGCGCTGGGCGAGTGAACCGAGGTCCACTCGTCCCCCTTGCACTGGGCGAGTGGACGGACGTCAGACGAGTTGATCGAAGTCCACTCACGCACTCGCACCCCTTGAGCGCTGGGCGAGTAGATGGGAGTCCACTCGTCCACTAGCCGGATGAGTGGATGGGAGTCCATTCGCCCACTAGCCGGGCGAGTGGACGGGAGTCCACTCACCTACTAGTCGGGCGAGTGGACTCTATCCACTCCACCTGGGCACCGGGCGAGTGGACGGGAGTCCACTCACCCACTTGTCGGGCGAGTGGATGGGATTCCACTCGCTCACTAGCCGGGCGAGTGGACTCCATCCACTCGCCCCCTTGGGCACCAGACAAGTGGATGGTAGTCCACTTGCCCACTAGCTGGGAGAGTGGACTCCGTCCACTCACCCCCTTGGGCGCCGAGCGAGTGGACGGGAGTCCATTCGCCCACTATCGGGGTGAGTGAACTCCGTCCACTCCCCCCTTGGGCGCCGGGCGAGTGGATGGGAGTCCACTCGCCCACTAGCCGTGTGAGTGGACTCCATCCACCTGCTCCCTTGGCACCGGACGCCCCCTTTGCACAGGGAGAGTGGGCCGAAATCCACTTGCCCCCTTCGACATTAAGGGGTGGGCGTGTGGACCAGTTTGTCTACTTGCCATCTTTACTTCGAATTCCACTTTCCCCTCTGAAATTATGGCTAATGCTTGGAAATACTAATTTGTCCACATCTAGAGGGGTTCGGTCGACAAATATGGGAGTTGTATAACAAGGGTGTTTTTCCCAACAATCTCCCCCTATTTATCTAGAGTGGGTGAGCAGAGATTTAGGATACTTCCGCTGTGGAAACAGAAACAGTGGATTGGGCACTCCACTTCTAGGTGGGTATACACACTACCTGAAAGTGTACAGTGTAACCTCTAAGTATTCTCTAGAGGGTTGAATAGATATTTAAAAACTTTCCCCTAAATATGCAAACATAATAATAAAACTATTCAAATAACTATGCAATCACCACAACCAGCACAGAATAATATAAACAAAGAAACTGAAAAAAAAGTAAGCGATAAAAGGGACAACACAGAAAAGCAAACTTAGAAGACACATAATGTTTATAGTGGTTCCCCAAAATGTGGGTAGTCCACTCTTGATAAGGAGACTCTTAGAACCACACACTGAGTCTTTTGACAAGGAGACACTTAGAACCATTGAGTCTTTTGATAAGGAGACTCTTACAAACAACTGAACCTTGTAAAGAGGGATTCTTAGGACTCTTTATGAGTTATAGGATAGGAAATGAGAAAGAAGAAGAAGAAGAAGAAGAAGAAGAAGAAAAGGATTGTGTTGTATAAATCATTCTACAGCTATCACACAGAATGTCGTCTTCAATGTTCTTGAGGATCTGTATATGATGAACCCTTGCTTATGGTAGAGAAGAATGCAAGGGTTATGAGCTTGTGATCCTCTGTGATCTCTATACTCAAGTTTGCTTGCTGCTGTAAGATGTGAAGATGAAGCAACAACTTTGTTTTGTATTCTTGTATAGATGCGTTCTTCTTTTCTTTTCTTTTCAGAGAGAAAGGTTCAGGGAGAGGAAGAAGAAGACTGAAGGTGTTGATTGTTATGTTCTTCTTCTCTATGTGTATAATTTTTCTTTGTCGAATAGTATTTGAATTTCTTTCATCTTCTGTTCTGTCCTTAGAAAGGAATATCCTTTAGACAAAGGTATTTCTTTCTATTTATGTTTCCTGACCCGCCAATCTATTTTGAATAACTTCCAAGAATGTATTTGTTGTCCATCTGAGGTACTTCATTTCATTCTTGGCAATAAATGTGTCTTTAGAAGACAGACTATAGCCTTGGATACCTTCTGGAAAAGCATCTGAAAGGATAGCAGAAAACCTTTCTTTTCTGTCTGTATTCGACGTTGCGTCAAATTCATTTTCCCTCTATTCGACGCACATCTGAGTTCTTATCGAAGCAACTTCAAAATCATTCTTAGCTCTGGCTGAACTCAGATGTCGACGTTGTGTCGAATACCTATCGACGTATCCATCGAGTTGTTGACTTGGACTTCGAACTTGAACTTCTGCGTCGACTTCAAATCGAAGTTTTGCCAACTTCTGATATTGCTTTGATGGATTCTTCTTCTGCGTTGAATTCAAATCGAAGTTGCGTCAACTTCTAATATAGATTTTGTTGGAACATGGTCTTCCGCATCTCCTAGGTTTGAGAATAACAAATCCTATGTGTATTTGATCTTGTGTGTTTAAGTGTGCAGGAAATAATACCATATGACTTAAGGATAACATAAGAAGGTTGTGCCCAAGTTTGAAGCCAAAACTCCAACATGACCACTAACACCAATGGTAGTGGCTAGCGCAGGCGCTAGACTTGATTAGAATAATTATGGGAAGCAGTTATAGAAGGCGCTAGCGCAGGCGATAGCTTGATGCACAAGAGAAATGATGGAGCTTGCCTTGAAATGAAAGATTTGCACACACAGAATATTGCCTAATCCGAGATAACGCCGGCAGTAGTGGATAGCGCAGGAGGTAGCTCGATGCACAAGAGAAATCTCGGCCAGCTTTCCTTGGAATGAAGATTCTCACACGCAGAATATTTCCTAATTCAACCTAGAGCCGGCGATAGCGATGGCGCGGGCGCTAGCTTCAACTATATAAAAAGGACCCCTTAGCTCCGTCTTCATCATCCTCTCTCAACCCTAAATTCCAGAGCTTCGTGCCACAACATATAGAGGATGTTTTAGAGAGATACTCCCACAAATCCATGAAGGATTTAAGAGATCAGTGGAGAAGATTTCAACATGCTTCATCATCGTGATGAAAGACCGCATCGACTACGATCATACTCTGCGGGTCTTCGTCTACTTCTTTAAGAGATCCACATAGGGAGTTTTTACATTGTTGTTGTTTCATTTCTTTACTCTTTTGTACTCGTGCAATGAATTTGCCTCGTGTTAGCGAATAGGTCTGGGTAGGACTTTGGGCAGAAATTCGACTCGTGTTGGCGACTAGGTCCAGGGTGTAGATTTAGGGGGTGGTCGAGGCCGTATCCGGGGGAGGATTGGCTAGAGCGGCTTGAGGCCGTATTGGGGAGGATAGGCTAAAGCCACCTGTTCGTGGGGATACGAGTCGAGATAGAAAATAAAAGGACATTTTACTCTTCGCCTTCAATTTCCAGCGTCATAGAAATCTACTCTTGTAATCAATTTTATCAATAGTAATCATGTCTATTTTTGTGTAATGAAATTGGTTTGTTCTTCATTTCTCTAAATTATTTATTTCTTTCTCTTTCATTATAAAACAATTTAGATCTTTATTCAAACTCACTATTTCGATCTACTAAGTTTTCAAGTCTTATAAAAGATATTAAAAGTTTTTAAAACCCTTATTCACCCCACCCCCTCTAAGGGCGCCTACAAATCCAACAAGTAGTTTCAGATCTAGGTTTTTCCAAAATGGTTTAACACCCAGGAATAATGACACTTTATAGTCATGATCTCGCTTCTACTAGTGAGAGAAATATTTATATAGAGGGAAAATCTTTGGCACCACCTTTATTTGAAAGAAAAAAATTTAGAGGGTGGAAAATATTAATGGAAATTTTTTTTTAAGTCATTAGATATTAAAATATGGGATATTACCATTAGGAAGCCACCAAATGAGTTGAGTTGGGAAAAGTGTGTCTTAAATGCTAAATCAATGAATTGTCTATTTTGTGCAGTTAATCAAAATATTTCCAAACTCATTTATACTTTTCCTACTGCATATGAGATGTGAAATTTTCTTGAGATAACTTATGATTCTCCATCTACAGGTGTGGAACAAACGCAAGAATTGTAGAACATACAAGTGTGCATAGGTGTTCAAGAAAGCTCCTCTCATGATAGATCAATGGAGGGCACATCAAGTGGAAGAGAAGAAGAATTCTTATCTTTGGAAGAGGAGTGTCAAAAAGATGTCAAAGGAACTATATGTTCAAGTCTTGCATCTTCCGATAGCAATGCAAGGAAATCAAATTCTTTGCTTTTTATGACAAATTCCATTTCCACATTACATATGCAACAAATTGCTAAACGTAAAATTAAGAAATTGAAAATTGCTAATGAGAAATTACGTTTAGAAAATAAAAGGCTAAAAGCTAATATTAATGTAGAATCTAGTTGTGATGTGGCTTCTCCATCTTGCTCTTTAATTAAATTTTCAAAGTCTTGTTTTGATTGTAATGATATTTTCAAAGCATTGTGAGGTTGAGCACCTTGGAAAGAATAGTAAAGTGTCTTGTGCAAACCTTAGTTTTTTTACACCACTTATTCTTAAGTACACCGGATCACAAAAATATCAATATTGAAAATAAAGTGTGTGATCCCCCAAGCACTGCTTTGCACCCTGATAAGTCTTCAGGAGCATTGTGTGTGCGGAGCACATTGGTAGTTGTATATTTTTTTGATGTGCATTGAAGTGTGTGGAAGTAAAATTATTTGTGTTTTATTGTGCACTTTACTCTCCATATGTCTTGTATTTCTTGATTAAATTATTTGTTTACTTTCTTCAAAATACACTTATGTGCACATCATTATCTTCCATAACACTTCTTCTCATGAATATTGGATCATAATGCTAATTCTATACAACTCTTTATATATAAATGCACTAGATAATCTAGGATGCTCTCTACAATGTTTGGTATGTCTTGAATTTGTGAATTAAAATAACATTGTAGTAGACTCTTTTTTGATATCTTTCCTTCATGTTTGGTTACTTTATTGTAAACCTTAAAGATTTTAAAAGAAAGATGATTTACAAAAACATCTTCTTATTTTGGAATTTAACTCATATTTCTTCTTCTGAATCGTCATGAGTACAAAAATATGTTTCTTGTATTTCTATAAGTCTTCCGCAACATTACCATATAATTTTTTACCTTGCTTTTGCATGCTTATTTAAAGTCTTTTGGAGTGTATCATCACTTGAATCTCAAAATTCCTTTTTCTTCAACAAGTGGTAGACTTGCTTTGTAAAGTTTATAATTGGTTATTCTAACATGCATATTAATTTAATGCTAAAAACTCTGATCTTTTTGAAAATCTTTTTATGCTAAAACTCTTTATCCTTAAATTTCGTCTAAAAGCTCGATCATGCATTATCTTTTTATCAAAATCCTCGTTCTATGTCTTTTGCTTCCTTAACCCACTTTTGCTAATTACAAAAGGGGAAGAACGAACATGATAAATAATAAACGCTATCAAATGGGAAACTAACATGATTAATGATTAAAAAGATAACCTATATATAAGGGGAGCATTCACATAGGGGGAGCACTTCTAAATACCAAAATCAACAATTATCCTAAGTCATCACTCACACACACACAAGTAGGTTTCATCATGCTTTATGTATTAATGCTCTGATTTATCATTAATGGATTTGTTATTATTAAAAGGGGGAGTTTGTTGGAACATGGTCTTCCGCATATCCTAGGTTTGAGAATAACAAATCTTATGTGTATTTGATCTTGTGTGTTTAAGTGTGCAGGAAATAATGTCATATGACTTAAGGATAACATAAGAAGGTTGCGCCCAAGTTTGAAGTCAAAACTCCAACATGACCACTAGCACCGGTGGTAGTGGCTAGCGCAGGCGCTAGACTTGATTAGAGCAATTCTGGGAAGCAGTTATAGAAGGCGCTAGCGCAGACGATAACGGCTAGCGCAGGCGGTAGCGTCTAGCGCAGGCGGTAGCGTCTAGCGCAGGCGGTAGCTTGATGCACAAGAGGAATGTCGGATCTTGCCTTGAAATGAAAGATTCGCACACACAGAATATTGCCTAATCCGAGATAGCGTCGATTGTAGTGGATAGCGTAGGCGGTAGCTCGATGCACAAGAGGAATCTCGGCCAGCTTTCCTTGGAATGAAGATTCTCATACGCAGAATATTTCCTAATTTAACCTAGCGCATGCGCTAGCTCCAACTCTATAAAAGGACCCCTTGGCTCCGTCTTCATCATACTCTCTCAACCCTAAATTCTAGAGCTTTGTGCCACAACATATAGAGGAAGTTTCAGAGAGATACTCCCACAAATCCATGAAGGCTTTAGGAGATCAGTGGAGAAGATTTCAATAAGCTTCATCATCGTGACAAAAGACCGCATCGACTACGATCATACTTTGCGGGTCTTCGTCTAGTTCTTCAAGAGAACTACATAGGGAGTTTTTACAATATTGTTGTTTCATTTCTTTACTCTTTTGTACTCGTGTAGTGAATTCGCCTCGTGTTGGCAACTAGGTCTGGGTAGGACTTAGGGCAGAAATTTGCCTAGTGTTGGCGACTAGCTCTAGGGTGTAGATCTAGGGGGTGCTCGAGGCCGTATCTGGGGGAGGATTGGCTAGAGCGACTTGAGGTCGTATTCGGGGAGGATAGGCTAAAGCCTCCGGTTCGTGGGGATACGAGTTGGGATATAAAACAAAAGGACATTTTACTCTTCGCCTTTGATTTCTAGCGTCATAGAAATCTAGTTTTGTAATCAATTTTATCAATAGTAATCATGTCTATTTTTGTGTAATGAAATTGGTTTGTTCTTCATTTCTCTAAATTGTTTATTTCTTTCTCTTTCATTATAAAACAATTTAGATCTTTATTCAAACTCACTATTTCGATCTACTAAGTTTTCAAGTCTTATAAAATATATTAAAAGTTTTTAAAACTCGTATTCACCCCCCCCCCCCCCCCCCCCCACCTTCTAAGGGTGCCTACAGATCCAACAACTTTGACAAACTCTGTCTTCTGCATCGCGATCATTTTGACGTTGTGTCGACTTCAACTATACTTTAACTTTAGTCTGAGTTACTTCTACTTGTATTTGAAGTTGCTTTGACATCTAGTCGAAGTTGCGTCGACTTCTATTCAACGCAAGTTTAACTCAACTAAATTTTGTGCTTATTTTGGACAGGTCTTGACACTCTATAGTGAATGTGATATCATAGGACATCTAATGACCAGATTACCCTCTCTATACAACATGGGTAATATATCCTAGAATATGAAATCACTTTAAGATAATTTGTTTAGAAAAATCACAAGGGTGTTTTTCCCAACAATCTCCCCCTATTTATCTTAACAAATTTTACAAATAATGTAAGTGATTTCAGTTGAATAAAAGCACAATACAAACAAATATACAATAACAAAATGTCATGATAAATTGAGAACTTTTGATTAATATAAATAAATGTTTATCAGAGTTTGTTACCTAAGAAATAATCTACTTTCTTCCTTTGAGAAAAGTAGATATGGCCTCATAGACCTTCTTGAATTTTCTTTCCACATATTTGAAATTTGCTGGAGTGGCCATCTCTGGATTCTTCTGAATTCTTTCATGTCACTTGAAAAGATTTTCTAGATCTGATTCTCCTTCAGGATAGACATCTCTGAGCTTGAGTCCCAGACCAAAGACCTTAGCAGTCATCAAGTTGATTTCTTCTAGATCTAGTTCTTCTACATCAGGGTCTGGTACAATTAATGTTGATTGTGGATTATTAGAAGTTGGAACTGTCTTGAATACAATCTTCCTTTTCTTTTGTAGTGGCTGCTCTATTTCATCCTAATCACATCCAAGGCCTCCTTTGTGAAGTTTCCCTTTTATTTTCAGAAAGTTGCTTGAGGATATGTTGCAACATACTTTGTAGAATCAAATAGTGTACTTGGGATTTGGATTGTCACCTTCAGTTGTTCCTTTTCTACAACATTTTTGCCCTTCTTTAACCTTTCAATAAACAACCTTCTCTTTTCTTCTAGCTCTCTTTGAGATGCTTCAAACTCATATTGATCTCTTTCTCTGATTTCATCTAGGGTTTTATCAAGCTTTGAATCAGTGCATACTTTCATTCTATTTTCAGGGATTTCAACCTCATAAGTTTTGTTGTAAAATTTGTCTTTCTTGAATTATTTTCTTTGTTCTTTTGTATACCTTTCCCATATAGGTATATCTCTTGCATAACCCCTTCCTCTGTATTATCTTCCCCTTCCTCTATAATTCCTTACATGTCCCCTTCCTGAATGGAGGTCTTCCTCTGAAGACAGGTGCTGGGACAATTTGAGTGGGTGTTGGAGTAGGAGCAGGAGGGAGCTGAGCTGGTGGTGGAGAGGATGGAGAAAATTCAGGGACCTGAGCATCAAGCTTGACTGGAGGAGATGTTATTGTTGATTCTTTAGAGTAAGGCCTGAAGTCAGGTGTTTCAGGGAGAGGTGACTCAGTCCATTCTTTGTACTCCTGCAGACTCTTCAGGTAGTTATTATCATCTGAGAATAGATCACTCTCCCCCTATTTTGATGGCTCCCCCTGGATTGAAGGCAGGATTCTTGGAGGAGAGAGTGATGCAGGTTGTTGAAGAAGCTTGGACGAGATGGCTGCCTCTCCATCTGACACTTAGGAAGAGGGGAGATTTGTTGTATATACTGAATCTGGAGGGGGCCTGCTGGCACACTTCTCCCCTGTTTAATATCATTGAGAAAGGATACAAAAACATCAGCAGGCAATAATGACAACCTTACTTCTATATCAATTGCCATTATTTGAGCAGTTAGGTCTTGTAACCTTCTATGTTGAGCACACAGCCTTCGATATCAATCCTATGAATAGAGATTTAAAAACTTTACCCTAAATATGCACACACAATATTAAAATATCCCAACAACTATGCAATCAGCACAACCAACACAGAATAAAATAAACAAAGGAACTAGAAAAACAGTAAGCAGTAAAAGGGACAGCACGGAAAAGCAAACTCAGAAGACAAAAAAATTTTATAGTGGTTCCCCAAAATGTGGGTAGTTCACTCTTCTACCACCTAGTAGGATTGCACTATCTAGTGCCTGAGTCTTTTGATAAGGAGACTCTCAGATCCAGCACTGAGTCTTTTGATAACGAGACTCTTAGAACCACACACTGAGTCTAAGGAGAATCTTAGAACCACTGAGTCTTTTGATAAGGAGACTCTTAGAACAAACTGAATCCTTTAAAGAGGGGTTCTTAGGAATATTTTTCAGTTACAGTAAGTGAAATAAGAGAAGAAGAAGAGAAAGAAAGAGTGGGATTCTTCTGATTGAATCCTTCTTTAGCTATCACACAGGATTTTGTCAATGTTACGTTCTTCAGGATCTATTTTTGATTAACTCTTGCTTTAGATAGAGATGAAAGCAAGAGTTGTTTTTCTTGTGATCCTGATAATCTCTGTACACTTGATGGCTTCTGCTGTAAGAGAGAAGAAGAAGCAGTAGTTGTGTTGTATTTCTTGTACAGAGATGTTCTCTTCTTTTCTGTGTATTGACTTGAGGAAGAAGAATGAATGAATAATGTTAATTGATTGTGTTTGTCTTCCTTCCTTTGTGTAAGCATTCTCTGTCGAATAATGTCGTTTAATTGTTTCCTCTTCTACTCTATCCTCAGAAGGAATATACATTGAAAAATATGTATTTCTTTATATTCTTGTTTCTCGGCCCGTCAATCTGATTTGAATATCTTCCAAGAATATCTTTGTTGTCTATCTGGAGTACTTCATTCCATTCTTGGCAATAGACAAGCCGTTAGACTTTGAATTATATCATTAGATATCTTCTGAAAAGGATTAGAAAAGGATAGGAGAAAACATTCCATTTTTGCCTGTATTCGATGTAGCGTCAAATTCATCTTCTCTTCTAATTGATGCACCTCTGAGTTCTTATCGAAATAGCTTTGAAATTCTTCTTAGCTATGACTGTACTCAGATGTTGACGTTGCGTCGAATACCTATCGACGTATCCGTCGAGTTGTAGACTTGGACTTTGAACTTGAACTTCTGCGTCGACTTCAAATCGAAGTTGCGTTGACTTCTGATATTGCTTTGACAGATTCTTCTTCTGCATCGAATTCAAATTGAAGTTGCGCCGACTTCTGATATAGCTTTGACAAGCTCTGTCTTCTGTATCAAGACCATTTTGATGTTGCGTCGACTTCAACTATACTTCGACTTCAGTCTGAGTTACTTCTACTTGTTTTCGAAGTTGCTTTGACTTCTAGTCGAAGTTGCGTCGACTTCTATTCGATGCAAGTTTAACTCAACTGAATTTTGTGCTTATTTTGGACAGGTCTTGACACTCTAGAGTAAATGTGATACCCTAGGACATCTAATGACCAGATTACCCTCTCTATACAACATGGGTAATATATCATATATTATGCAATCACTTTAAGATAATTTGTTTAGATAAATCACAAGGGTGTTTTCCCAACAATCTCCTCTTATTTATCTTAACAAATTTTACAAATAATGTAAGTGATTTCAGTTGAATAAAAGCACAATACAAATAAATATACAAGAACAAAATGTCATGTTAAACTGAGAACTTCTGATTAATATAAATAGATGTTTATCAGAGTTTGTTACCCAAGAAATGATCTACTTTCTTCCTTTGAAAAAAGTAGATAAGGCCTCATAGACCTTCATGAATTTTCTTTCCACATATTTGAAATTTGATGGAGTGGCCTTCTCTGGATTCTTCTGAATTCCTTCATGTGCCTTGAAATGCTTTTCCAGATCTGTTTCTCCTTAAGGATAGACATCTTTGAGCTTGAGTCCCAGACCATAGACCTTAGCAGTCATCAAGTTGATTTCATTCAAATCTAGTTCTTCTGCATCAGGGTCTAGTATAATGAATGTTGATTGTGGATTATTAGAAGTTGGAACTGTCTTAAATACAGACTTCCTTTTCTTTTAGAGTGGCTGCTCTATTTCATCCTTATCACATCCAAGGCCTCCTTTATGAAGTTGCCCTTTATTTTCAAGAAGTTTTGCTTGAGGATATGTTGCAGCATACTTTGTAGAATCAAAGAGTGTGCTTAGGATTTGGATTGTCTCCTTTAGTTGTTCCTTTTCTACAGCATCCTTGCCCTTCTTTAGCCTTTCAATAAACAACCTTCTATTTTCTTCTAGCTCTCTTTGATATGCATCAAACTCATATTGATCTCTTTCTCTGATTTCATCTAGGGCTTTATCAAGCTTTGGATCAGTGTATACTTTCATTCTATTTTCAGGGATTTCAACCTTCTCATAAGTTTTGTAGTAAGATTTGTCATTCTTGAATTATTTTCTTTGTTCTTTTGTATACCTTTCCCATATAGGTATATCTCTTGCATAACTCTTCCTCTATATTCTCTTCCCCTTCCTCTGTAATTCCTTCTAAGCCCCCTTCCTCTAAATGGAGTTATTCCTCTGAAAGCAGGTGCTGAGACAATTGGAGTGGGTGCTGGAGTAGGAGAAGGAGGAAGTTTAGCTGGCGGTGGAGAGGATGGAGCAAATTCAGGGACTTGAGCATCAGGCTTTACTAGAGGAGATGTTGTTGTTGATTCTTTTGAGTAAGGCCTGAAGTCAGGTGTTTCAGGGAGAGGTGACTCAGTCCATTCTTTGTACTCCTACAAACTCTTCAGGTAGTCATTATTATTTGAGAATAGATCACTCTCCCCCTGTTTTGATGGCTCCCCTGGATTGATGGCATGATTCTTGGAGGAGAGAGTGATGCAGGTTGTACAAGAAGCATGGATGAGATGGCTGGCTCTCCTTCTAACACATAGGTAGATGGGAGATTTGTTGTATATACTAAATCTGGAGGGGGCCTGCTGGCACACTTCTCCCCCTTCTTTATATCATTGAGAAAGGATATAAAGACATTAGCAGGCAATACTGACAAATTTCTTTATCAATGGCCTTTATTTGAGCAGTTAGGTCTTGTAACATTATGTGTTGAGCACACAACCTTCGATATCAATCCTTTGAGAAATCAAGATAGAGAGAGCTGAACTGAGTCAACAGTGTCTCTAATGTTAGATTAACTGCATCCATAAGGTCGCTTTGATTTGAAGTAGAATCCATCGACTACCTGTGTGCACCTGTATGAAGAAAGAGAGAGAAAGAGAAGAGAAGTAGAGAGGAAAATGGAGGAGAGTTGTGGAGAGAGAAAATTCGAAAGCACAATAGAGTCTAATGATTGAGTTGCTTTGAGTAGATGAATCATTGTAACTTAGGGTTATATTCGATGCAATGTCGGTAAGAGGTGAATTCAGCGTGCCAAAACATGTCGAAGTGTCTTCTAAAAGTCATTTCTACGCGCGTTGTGAAAAGTCAACGGAACGTCGAATAGAAATCGACGTTGCTCTGAATATGGTCAACAATAATGATGTCGGCGTAAGCGTCGATAAGAATTTGACGCTGCATCGAGTGCTATTCAAATGAACTGTCCCAGTCATCTCTCGAAGCTAACGTCGAGTAGAAATCGACGGTACGTCGATTTGTATTCGACGCAGCTCTGAATAACTAGTTATATTTTTCTTAAAATTTTGCTGTTTTTCCCAACAATACCTTTCTATGAAAAATAAGTTTGAATACATAATAAATGTGTCCTAAAGAGCTCCATCAAGCATTCCCAGTGCAATAATGAAGAACTTGTGCTTACTTTCATCAAGTGTCTTAGTGAAGATGTTAGCCCTTTGAATATCAGTGGAGATGTATTGAAGATTTATCTTACCCTTCTCTACATTATCCTTGAGAAAGTGATGTCTTATCTCTATGTGTTTAGTTCGCCTATGGAGAACAGGATTAGAAGCTATAGAAATAATACTAGAGCTATCACGGAATATTGTGGAGTTGTCAAGGGAAAAGTTGTAGTCTAATAACTGATTTTGCATCCACAATATTTGTGAACAGTAGCTTCATGCAGCTATATACTCAGCTTCAGTTGTAGAAGTGGAGACTAAGGTTTGCTTCTTGCTAAACTAGGAGATCATTCTAGCTCCCAGGAATTGACAGGTTCCTGAGGTGCTTTTTCTATCAAGCATACATCCTGCATAGTCTGCATCTGAATAACCAACTAAGTCAAATCCAGATTCTGTAGGATACCATAAGCCAAGTTTAGGTGTACCCTTTAGATATCTGAATATCCTTTTCACAGAACTCATGTGGGATTCCTTAGGGTCAACCTGAAATCTAGCACATATACATATAACAAACATGATATCTGGCCTGCTTGCTGTCAGGTAGAGGAGAGAGCCAATGACTGCTTTGTAAGTCTTCTGATCAAAGGACTTACCCTTCTCATTTCTATCAAGAACAGTATCGGTAGCCATGGGGGTTTTCATTATAGAGGCATTCTCCATCACAAACCTTTTGATAAGCTCACTGGTGTATTTGCATTGAGATATGAAAATGCCATCTGTAGTTTGCTTTACTTGGAGACCAAGAAAGTATGATAGTTCCCCCATGCTACTCATCTGAAATCTAGACTGCATTAGGTCAGCAAACCTTTTGCATAGTTTTTGATCTACTGAGCCAAATATGATATCATCTACATATATTTGTACTAAGAGTAGTTGATTTTTATGTGCTCTAGTAAAAAGTGTTTTATCCACCTTCCCTCTTACAAAAGAATATTCTAAGAGAAAGGTGGATAAGGTCTCATACCAGGCTCTTGGAGCTTGCTTGAGACCATATAGTGTTTTATCTAATCTATAAACAAAAGAGGGGTAAGATAGATTGACAAAACCTGGGGGCTGCTCCACATATACTTCTTCCTGAAGAGTTCCATTTATGAATGCACTCTTCACATCCATCTAATAGACTTTTATCTTCATATGTGCTGCATAGGCAAGAAACATCCTGATTGCTTCTAACCTTGCCACTGGAGCATATGCCTGGTTGAAATCAATTCCCTCCTCTTGCCTATATCCTTGAGCAACCACCATGGCCTTGTTTCTGACAATGATTCCAGTTGAGTCCATTTTGTTCTTGTATACCCAATTGGTTTCAATTATTGGGTAATTTCTTGGTCTTTCAACCAGGGTCCAAACTTCGTTCCTTTCAAACTGAGCTAGTTCTTCTTGCATAGCAGCTATCAGTGAGGGTCAATGTCTGCCTCTTCAAACTTCTTTGGCTCATATTATGAGAGGAAGCATTGCAACATTGTCTCATTTGTTATTTGATTTCTTGTCTTCACTCCCACTGTCACATCTCCTATAACCTGAGTTGGAGGGTGATCCTTTAGGGTCATCCTGGTTCTTGTTGAACTGGTCAGTGGATTCACTTCCTCATGAACTTCCTCTTGCCCATTGAATGTGGGGGCATCATTTTCATTCACTAAAGGGATCTCCGTGTCTGGTAGAGTAGATACTCTAATGTCATCCTCACTGTACAGAGTCTTCATCTGAACCATTGCCAGCTTTTTATGTGTCTTTGTCCTGGAAATCTGATTGGTGATCCATGATGCTGAGCCTTTCCACTTAATCTGTTAGTTGGTCTTCTTCTTGCAACATAGTATTGGTGGAAGTTTCCTTCCCCTTGGAGAACATGTGAGTTTCATCAAATACAACATGCATTGACTCTTTAATTTTGAGAGAGCCCTTATTATAACACATATATGTCTTGCTTGATGAGGAATATCCTAATACTATCCCATCATCAGCCTTCTTGTCAAATTTGGCAAGATGGCTCTTCCCATTCTTAAGAATAAAGCAAGTATGCGCAAATATCCTAAAGTATGTGACTATAGGTGTCTTTCCCTTCAATAGCTCATAAGGAGTCTTCAACTTAGTTTTGTGGATGAGACTTCTATTCAGAACATTGTTGGTAGTAGTCACTGCCTCAGCCCAAAAGGACTTTGGCAGATTGGATTCAACCAATAATTTCCTTCCTGATTCAATTAGGGTTCTATTTTTTCCTTTCAGCCACCCCATTTTGTTGGGGGGGGGGGGGGGGTCTAGGTGTTGAAGCCAGGAAAATCCTAAGCTTCAAAATTCGGATCAATGCAGCCGGAGGTTACTTGCCCAATGGTCCAACGAGAAGACTTGGTTAGCTACGACAAGCGAAATAGAGGGATAACAAACACAACCCCAGGTGTTGCGGCAGGGAGGTCCCACCACGTACCCAGAAGCTCAAGAGAGTCTTCTCCTCCAAAACAACTAATGGCCGAGCTTGGTACTAGGAAGGCACTGGCTAGGGAGGATTCTCGCATATAAGGGGGGTGAAGCTCTGATTTTGGACAAGTGTCATTCCTGGTACCCTTGGGGGTCTATTTATAGACAAATCTTGAGGGAGAGGAAGCAGACGACTATCCCTGATCCCCTTGGAGATGTTTTTTTCAAAGGCATAGGCAGGCGAGTAGGTAAGGACCTCGGCCTTAACGGGCAAGTTGGTTGGTGTTAGTCAGCCACAAGAGAGAATGTCCAAGCCTACTGCCTTCTCGCTCGGCCGGGTAGTGAACTCCGGATGCACCTTTCCTCCTCGTCATGAGGTGAGCAAGTCCCTACTCGCACAAGCAAGTCTCCTGATCCTGCTGCTCCGTCTGATATTAATGTTGATTGTTGACTTTGACTTCTGCTTACGTGGCTCTTTGCGAGGCTGCGTTCAACGAACTCTGGAAGGCTGCGTTCGACGAACTCTGGAAGGCTGCGTTCGACGAACTCTGGAAGGCTGCGTTGGACGAACTCTGGAAGGCTGCGTTCGACGAACTCTGGAAGGCTGCGTTCGACAAACTCTGGAAGGTTGCGTTCGATGAACTCTGGAAGGCTGCGTTCGACGAACTCTGGAAGGCTGCGTTCGACGAACTCTGGAAGGCTGCGTTCGACGAACTCTGGAAGGCTGCATTCGACGAACTCAACTACTACTCCTGCTGGCTGACTTTGTCTTGGTGTCTCTAACTATTGACTTCTGTGTTGACCTTTTGACCTTGACTTCTGCCTACATGTCTTTGAGTGGGTCCTACCCTTGGAGAATATGGGTTGTACACAATCCCCGCTCTTTGCGAGCAACGTAGTTGGTCGGAAAGAATCACCCAACCCGTATTCTACGGGTTATTTCCGGCGGGATACTAGCTTACTCGGTAGGTAGAGAGGGGGGTCCCTAGAAATCTATAAATAGAGGGGGATGGTCCTTCCCTGGCACGCCACTTTTTCACATTCGACGAGATGTTGTCTACCGAGGAGGTAATTGCGAAGGACGAGCTATTGATGAAGCTGATGAAGAAAATCCTAAGCTTCAAAATTCGGATCAATGCAGCCGGAGGTTACTTCCCCAATGGTCCAACGAGAAGACTTGGTTAGCTACGACGAGCGAAATAGATGGATAACAAACACAACCCCAGGTGCTACGGCAGGGAGGTCCCACCACGTACCCAGAAGCTCAAGGGAGTCTTCTCCTTCAAAACCACGAATGGCCGAGCTTGGTACTAGGAAGGCACTGGCTAGGGAGGATTCTCGCCTATAAGGGGGGTGAAGCTCTGATTTTGGACAAGTGCCATTCCTGGTACCCCTGGGGGTCTATTTATAGACAAATCTTGAGGGAGAGGAAGCAGGCGACTATCCCTGATCCCCTTGGAGATGTTTTTGCAAAGGCATAGACAGGCGAGTAGGTGAGGACCTCGGCCTTAACGGGCGAGTTGGTTGGTGTTAGTCGGCCACAGGCGAGAATGTCCAAGCCTACTGCCTTCTCGCTCGGCCGGGTAGTGAACTCTGGATGCACCTTTCCTCCTCGTCATGAGGCGAGCAAGTCCCTACTCGCACGAGCAAGTCTCCTGATCCTGCTGCTCCGTCTGATATTAATGCTGAATATTGACTTTGACTTCTGCTTACGTGGCTCTTTGCGAGGTTGCGTTCGACGAACTCTGGAAGGCTGTGTTCGACGAACTCTGGAAGGCTGCGTTCGACAAACTCTGGAAGGCTGCGTTCGACGAACTCAACTACTACTCCTGCTGGCTGACTTTGTCTTGGTATCTTGAACTGTTGACTTCTGTGTTGACCTTTTGACCTTGACTTCTGCCTACGTGGCTTTGAGTGGGTCCTACCCTTGGAGAATATGGGTTGTACACTAGGAGTTGAAAAGCTTTGTCTTATTCCCTCATCCTCACAGAATCTATAAATTAACTGATTTTCAAACTCAGTACCATGATCACTTCTGATCATAGCAACCTGAGTATTGAATTCAGATTAAATCTGTCTAATGAATCTTGAGATGATCTTGAAGGTGTCCGACTTAGCTTTTAGAAAGAGCACCCAGCTGAATCTAGAAAAGTCATCTACAATGACTACTGTATAGGACTTGCCTATTAAGCTTTGAGTGGAGACAGGACCAAATAGGTCCATGTGCAACAGATATAATATTCTAGGGGAATCATTCTTACCAATTGGTTTGAATGATGACTTGGTCTGTTTTCCTAGTTGGCATGCTCTATAAGGATGGTCTTTCATAAACTTACTAATGGGTAAGCCTCTTACTAGGTTAAGCTTAGATAGCTTGGATATTGTCTTAAAATTCAGGTGACCAAGTCTCCTATGCCATAACTCATTATTTTCTAGGTGGGAATTAAACAGGCAGACCTCTAACTTGGCATACTTAAAACCTACTACATAGACCTTACCTTTTCTAATTCTAGTCAATACAATTTGGTTGGTTACAGAACTAACTATATGACATAGAGACTTAGTGAATACAACTTTGTATTCACCATCACATAGCTAACTTATACTAATTAGATTATGTTGAAGTCCTTCAACATAAGCTACCTTAGAGAAGGAAATTTCCCCAATCCTGAGCAAACCATCTCCTTTGGTTTGGCCAGAGTGGGAATTCCCAAAAATTGCCTTAGGCCCTTCCTTGGCCTTGTAGTTTTCCAGCAATTTTCTTGCTCCAGTCATATGCATGGAGCAACCACTGTCCAGATACCACTGCTGGTTTATGGTTGAATAGTCTCCTTTCTGCACATGAAATAAAATATTAGTACAGACCCTCACTTGATGGGGTCTCTTTCTTCAATCATCGTATGGAGTTATGAAAGGATAAGTTGGTCTTTCAGTATATCCCTTAAGGTGAAGAAGTGCTGGTTTATTATGCCTGCAATGTTTTGTTATGTGCCCCAAATTTTTGTACAGCAGAAACATCTAGGAATATAAGTAGAGATAGGTCTAAATGTTTGAAAATTTCTTGCTGGAAACATGCATCGAGAAGAAATTAACGCATCTTTAGAGTTGCGTCGAGTGTAATTCGACGTGTCTGCATAGTTACGTCGATAATAATTTGATGCAGAATATTAGTTGCATCGAATAGAATTGGACGCACCCTCATACTTGCTTCGAGTTGATGTCGAAGCATATGCAGAACTCCGTCGAGTTTCATTCTACGCATCTTTAAGACTGTGTCGAGTTCTAGTCGACGCATAATTCTTTTTATTAATATTTTTATAATTTTTATTTGGCTTTTCTATGGGGTGTTTACATTGAATCCCTATTTGATTAGTGGTATTTACCCTATTGAATACAGTGAGTTTATTAGGGTTATTATTTTATTCTTCACATGATTCTTAGTTTTTATTAGGTTGATTTATGCTAGATCTAATGAACATTATATGCTTTTCCCAGGCAGGTTTGCTAGGGATTGGTGTGCTGATGGATGGATCTGCTCCTAGACCAAGATGTTTGAATCTCATGGTGAGATTTTGTGTAATGTCCTTTAGCTTTTGACTCCTCCCATTGAGTGAGTCATCAAAGGCTTTTGCCTTTGTAAGCTCTTCTTTTAAATTAGAATTTTCATTAACTAATGTATCTTTTTCTTTCTCTTTCCTATACATCTAGTTTCTTAAGTCATATTTGACTGAATATAGATTGTCTTTCCTAAGATCTTCTAGTTCTTCTCTAAGTGTGTTAAGTTCTTTTTCGTTGTTAATATTATCTTGTCAAACATCTTAAAATTTTCTTTAAAGTCTTCTGAAGAGAAATCAAATTCATCAAATATAGTTACCTGACTATCTTTAGTAGAATCTTCCAAAGCCATTAAATAGGCTTCTTCAACTGCACTCTCTTCATCACTGTCAGATGAAGAGGATCTTGACTCAGACAATGAGTCACTCCAGGTTTCAGCAATGAAACCTTTTCCATTCTTCTCATCTTTCCTTCTGAAGGATTTCTTCTTGCTGCTTTTGTCCCTTTGCTCTTCAGGACATTCTGGTGCAATGTGCCCGGATTTTCTGCAAGAAAAACAAATTATTTCCTATTTGGGAGTTTTGTCAAACCTTGGTTTGCTTGAACTCCTCCCCTTATTTCTAGAGTCTTCTGTCTTGACCCATCTTTTGAACCTTCTGGCCAAGAGATTGAACATCTCTTCCTCAGAAGTAGAAGGCTCTCCTTCAGCAGCCTTCAGAGTAATTGTCCTTTCCTTAGTAGTTGAAATCTTCTCTTTAGCTTCTATCTCTGCTCTGCTCTTTAATAGGAGCTCATATGACTTGAGCTTGCCTAGTATAGCATCAATAAATATTTCTCTAACATCTGTACTCTCTGATAGCCTAGATTCTTGAGTCTCATGTGTTTAGGAAGCACAAAAGAAGCTTGTCATTAATTTCTGTCAGAGAAATTTCCTTGTCTAGTCCCTTCAGTTCATTTATGATGGTGTTGAACCTTTCATGCATCTCGACCACACTTTCCTCAGCCTTTTTCTGAAAGTTCTCAAATTGGGATATGAGAAGGGACTTTCTGTCCTTTCTTTCATCAGAGCTGCCCTCAACTAATCTGAAAAGGAATTCACAGATTTTGTTAGCAGAGTTGCAGTCAGCAACCTTCTGAAATATGTCATCAGACATGGTTGACACCAGAATATTCATGGCTTTGGCATCACATGTCTTCACCTTCTTTTCAGCATCAGCCCACTCTGATCTAGGGACAATTTCTTATGTCACTGTCCCACTGGCATCTTTTCTGACTAATTCTGGGGACCTGTAATAATGACATTGAAAATGTCTTCATCAATAGAGTTCATGTATAGCTTTATTCTATCCTTCCAGAGTGTAAATTTATTTAGGTTGCATTATTGGTCTGGACTTGCCCAAGTTTGAAGCCAAAATCACCAGGACGTTGCATTGGTGGTCTGGGCTTACCCACAAGCTAAAATGATGAAAGTGGTATAATGCCACGCATTAGGTCTTAACGCCGACGTTGACGCTCAACGATATTGACACTCAACGATATGGTCTGGACTTTCCCACAAGCTGAAATGATGAAAGTGGTCTAACATTGGGCGTTAAGGCTTAACGCCGACGTTGACACTCAATGTTATGGCATGCAGGGAAGCTGTCGTGATTGCAGGGGCATTTTAGGAATGATTTGACTTAACGCCAGCATTAGCCTCAACGCCAGCGTTAAGGTTTCCTAAAATGAATATTTCCAAAGATGTAGTATTTCCTTCATATTTTGAAGATCTGAGCCATCAAGTTCTTTCTATATTGGGTCAACGCCTGGCGTTAGCCTTAACGCCGGTGTTAGCTTCCAACCCTATAAAAAGGTGGCATTCGTTCTCTTCAACACACATCCTTGAGAGAGTTCTAGTGCCTAAATTCCAGAGCCTTATACTGCTGAGAATTGATCTCCCACCAAAAGTTCCGTGAGTTTCTAAAGGAGGATTTCTTCACGCCGCATCCGAACAACGATCGCTTCAACCACGCTTATACTACATCGTTCTTTCGTCTCCCACTTCAGAAGTTCTTTAGAGGGAGTTTTTCATAATGTTGTTATTCATTTTCATCTCTTTATTCTTGTAATCGTGTAGTAAATTCGTCTCGTGTTGGCGACTAGGTCTGGGTAGGACTTAAGGGAGGAATTTGCCTCGTATTGGCGACTAGATTTAGGTTTGGTCAAGGGGGTGCTCGAGGCCGTATCCTGGGGAGGATTGGCTAGAGCGGCTTGAAGCCGTATCCAGGGGAGGATAAGCTAAAGCCACCGGTTCATGGGGATACGAGTCAGGATAGAAAACGAAAAGACTTTTTACTATTCGTCTTCGATTTCTAGCGTCATAAGTAATCAAGTTTTGTAATCTTATATTTCAATTTAATAAAATCATGTCTCTATTTTATTTCACTTGATTTGTTTGGCTTTTCTCTATTTCGATCTCTTAACTATTCAAGTAATTGAAAATATAAAAAAAAAATTTAAAACCCTTATTCACTCCCCCCCCCCTCTAAGGGCGCCTACAAATCCAACAAGTGGTATCAGAGGAGGTTATTCCAAATTGGCTTAACAACCGAGAATAATGGCGTCTCATGATCTCGCTTCTATTAGTGGGGATAATTTTTATGAAGAAGGAAAATCTATTGCACCACCTTTATTTGAAAGAAGAAATTATAAAGCGTGGAAAAGTTTAATGGAATAGTTTATTAAAACTTTAGATATCGAAGCATGGAATATAGCAATAGTAAGACCGGCGGATTAATCAAATAAAAAAGAACGTCACCTAAATGCAAAGGCTTTGAATAGTATTTTTTGTGTTTTATCTCAAGATATTTTCAAATTGACATATTGTTTTTCTAGTGCATACAAAGTATAGAAATTTCTTGAAGAAATGTATGATCTTCCTCTCACAGGTATGGAACAAACGCAAGAAGTAGATAACATACAAGCTTGCACAGATGGTCAAGAAAGCTCCTCTCATGATGGATCAATGGAGTGCACATCAAATGGAAGAGAAGAAGAAATTTTATCTTTGGAAGAGGAGTGCCAAAAAGATGAAGATAACAAAGGAACTCTATGCTCAAATCTCACCGCATCCAAAAGCACTGTAAGGAAATCAAATTCCCTTATCTTTGGTTAAAAGATAATGTTAATTTAGATTCTAATTGTGATATGGCTTCTTCATCTTGCTCTCTAATCTCAAAGCCTTGTTTTGATTGTAATGTTATTAAAGAAAAATTCAAGGATTTTGAGAAAGAACTTTTAATTTCAAAAGAGCATAATGAAAATTTGATAAATGAAAATAATATTTTATCTAATAAACAAGAATCATTAAAACTATTTGTGCAAAAAATTCCAAGTAATAAAAAATCTTTTATTTTTAGTTTATCATCAAACATGTGTAAAACCTCTACTAGTATTTTAAAATATATTAAACATGTATCTAGTAGAATGTTTAATCATACAAGCATAATGAATTCTAACCCTCATTATGTATCTCCCAAATTAAATTCAAATCTGCAAAAAATCCTATGAAAATAGTTTCAAAAGTTATTATTATTTTAAACCTAGGTTTAATGAATATGGAAATTTGATGCATAATTATAACTCTAAACCTAAGTATGAGTGGAGACCCAAAATTAAAGATGAAATATTAACTCCACTTGAAAGGGTTCATTCGTTCTCATCTCCCCAAAAGTCATCTCGCTATATTTGGGTACCCAAAGGAACCTCCACACTTGGACCCCTTTGGATACCTAAAACTCTTATTCATTAGGTATCAACAAATGCATGAAGTAGAATCTTTTCAAAATGAAATATACAAATTTCTACTTCATGATATGCTTCAATGTCTTTTTGTTTTTTGTTTTTTTTTCTTATTTTTTTAAAGCTATCATGTCATGATCATCTTATATATTATTGGAAATATGATTTTGTCTCTTAAAGCTTAATAAGTTTATAAATCAAATTGATCAAAATTCAAAGTCATGTTTTATTTTGATGACCTATCTATCTTTCTTAAATTCATTGCCTATAAATATCTTATATTATCTATATAAATCTAATTCTAAATTTGTTATGAGATATTTATCTATATTAATGAAATCATGAACTTCAATTTTTCTCTTTCGGAAAATTTTGAGTCTATAAAGTTTAAATATTAAGTATGAGTAGCAACCAATAACACTTAAATATCTTGAGAAAGTGAGATTTGGGATGTCACCCCATCACATCTCCTAGTATCGGTACGAACCCTTCACAGGGTAGACCTCGGGAAGTCCATGATCCACTCTAAATTGCAAAGTCCAACTAAAGTCTAGCAAAGATCAAATTAATTATTAGACTCATGCGTACTTATGCAATAACCGAAAAAGAAAATTATCATTATTTTGCCCTTCAGAAAAGTATATATATTCATAATTTGTGATTAAAAATAAAATCATAAAAGTCATATTGAACGAATGTATTATCATACTAACATTGTATCCTAATGAATATTATTAGTTATCATTCTAATCTCATGCACTGTTAGTTGTTATATGTTTGTCAAGATATAAAAATAGAAAATTTGAAACTTAAAATTTATGATAACTATGAGGTTTTATATTATCATTCTAAAAATTCAAATAAAATCATAGTCTATAAATCATTCATAAACTTAGAGTGTTTTGTATGCTTATGATCATATACCAATATTGTATGTCTCACAATAGTGGGGGCATAGGATTGGATGCATTAGAGACCTAACCTCTAAGTCTTGTCTTGTCCTTAACCGGGGAAGGTTCTAGTGGGGCCTTGCGATGTACTGGGGGGGAGAATGCTAGGTTGAGAGTTCTCTAGTGTATGCATATGGGAGTAACACCCCAACCTACGGCATGTGTGCAGCTCCTCATGCTCATCCATCACTTAGTACGGGGCTAGGGTATAGACATATATTCTGGGTATTTTTATCTAGGAACATACATATTTTTATTTTATGCTTGAACATTATTTTTATATATTCACTAAAATCATGCATATTTGATTTGTTCAATCTTCTTTGTTTGCATATCCTATCATATTAAGCTTAAATGATTGTTCGATAATCCGTCACTCAAGTTGTGTAAAAATTAGAATTAAGTTTTTGGAGTTCATGGTCTAAAATTTTAAAATCCGCGACTTTTTGCAATTTCTTCTCGTTTTTTCACTTCATTAGACAGGTCTTACTTTGCACAAACATAATTGAGCAAAATTGGAATTGAAATCGAAGAAAATCCGGGGTAAACGATTAAAATAAGCACTCTCTGTGAGCTAACACAGGAGCTAGGACCTACCGTCGGCGCTAGCTCCATGTTTCAAAACTCAGTGCTTCAAATTTCTGAAAAATTTATAAAAATATGATCTTATAATTTTTCTACTTATTTCTATGTTTTCGACTATACAACCCGTATTCGTCGAGTGGGTCCCACAGGCCAACTGGCGAGACCTAGGCCAGTCGCCAGTCAGATCATTCGCCCCGGCTCAGACAGGTGAAAATACCCCCGGGTTAGTGGGGGGTAAGCTGCAGGAGAGAAGGAGTTGGGCGAGTGGTGCCCTCACAGACCACTCGCCCGGAAGCGTAGACATTCGCCCAGCTAAGCGGGTGCCCAGCAGGTGGTACCCTCATGGACCACTCGTCCAAAAGGCTTTCAGGGGGAAATGACCATAATACCCCTTGTGGGCTGCAAATAGCCCTTCGGAACAGCGGAGTTAGGCTATTAGCAGACCAATTTGGGGTGCGGTTAGTAAAACTAAAAGGCAGATTCATGTTATTTGTAGACCAGCCTAGAAAAATCTATAAATAGACCCTTAAGGGCACCTTGGAGGAGACCCTGATTCCTTGAGAGAGTCCTCTCCTCCAGGCTAGTTTTGGTTGGCAGTCCGTGTCCTCCAAGGTGCCCGGCTGAGCTTTGGTTTGGGAGGGGAAGCTCTCTAAGATCTTCCGGGTGTGTGGCGGGACCTCCTCGCTACAGCCTTGGGTCTATTCCAAGTTTCTCATCCACCGGTCGGAGGGTCTAGGGAGGGAGAAGTAAGCGTCGGCTACACCCCCCAGTGGGTCCGAACTCAGGAGACCAGTTGCTGGTTTCAACATTTTTGGTGCGGTGAGCGTGGACCGTAGCCGGTGAAGGAAAATCTCAAGCTAGGTTCGATGACAGGAGGTGGGGAAAATGGTTCAGACTCAGGCCACTCGCAGCCGCCAGCAACAGGGGAGTGGCTGGAGATGTTTGAGAAGTTCAAGCGAGAAGTCCTGCAGATAGTTCTCGCTGGGCGGAGCGAGTGCGAGACCCCAGCAGTCCCCGTGGTTCCGCCCCTGCAGATCGACGAGAACGCACAGGGGCAGCGGCTGGGGAAGGAGGTGCCAGCAGAAGGCAGTGCGCGAGATCTCCCCGGGCGGCAGCTGTTCAGCTGCCCGGCGAGTGCTGAGGTGTGTGAGCTGGCTCCGCGCGAGAGGACCATTCGCCGAGCAGGGGAAGGGAGCCCCTTTTGCGAGATGATCCTCTCGGCCCCAGTGCCAGAGGGGTTTCGAGGGCCGGAGATGTCCTACTACACCGGCAAGGAGGACCCAGTCGTACACCTGCAGTGGTTTGAGGACATGACCTCAATCCTTCCCATGTCGGATGCTTTTCAATGCTGACTCTTCGCAACCACCCTGAAGGAGAAAGCAAGGGACTAGTTCGACCAGCTTCCCACAGGTTCCATCTACGCGTTCGATGATTTGCGCTGGGGCTTCCGGCTGCGCTTCTCGACGTCGAAAAAGAGGAAGAAGGATGCGGAGGCTCTCTTCAAGATCAGGCAAAGGGAGGGGGAATCCCTGGCACATTACGTGGATAGGTTCCAGGAGGAGATACACCTTGTGCAGGAGGTGCCGGGATTCGCCCTCAAGATGGCGTTCATCGTAGGGTTGCGAGATGGGTTCTTCAAGATAGACCTGAAGAGAAGGCCTCCTTTCTCCTTTGAGGAGTTGATGGAGCGAGCAGCAGAGGAGATTGAAGGGGAGGCGGCCAACCCGGAATTCTACAAGAGGTTGGCGAAGATGAGCGAGCCCGAGGTGAGGCAGCAAGAAGGAAGAAGGCGAGAAGAACCCAGGGGTCAGGGGTTCGAAAGACCGCCTCGGAATTGGAGGAATCAAGAGCCCAACAACATGTTGGGCTGGAGGCACCAGGAAGGACCAGCGAGAGGTCAGGAAGGGGGGTATCAAGGAAGAGAGGCGGGAGGAATAAATCTGGGGTGGAGGCAAGGTCCCAGACCCCCTCACCCCCCAAGGGAGCAAGCTATGGCAGTAGGCCGAGGAAGAGGAGGTAGAGGAGCAAGAGGAGGGAGAGGAAGAGCAGGAAGAGGGGACAGGGTGGCGTTGCCCTATTGTGACTTTCACCAGGAAGAAGGTCACGCGACCGCCACCTGCCCAGAATTCTTGGAGATGAGAGGGAGAGGTCAACCACGGCGGCAGCAGACCAGGATCGAGGAAGTGCTCCCAGAGGCGGAAGAGGACCGATGCGAGGACAGGACGGATACAGGAGCCAGGGGGAATTGGGGTGATTCATGGTGGGGTTGGGATAGAAGCCTCTCGCAAAAGGAGCTTCCAGGCGATGTTCCGGAGAGACGTCGCATCAACTTCCCAGACCCCACCCCCCCCCCCCCCCCCCCCCACCCCCCCCCCCCCCCCACAGAGAAGCTCACCTTCTCCTCGGAAGACATGCCCGATTATGAGGACCCGTTCTGCGACGCCCTGGTGATCCAGACGGCGATAGAAAACTTCACGGTCTCCCGGATCCAGCTGGACAATGGGAGCTCGGTGAATGTTATCTTCAAGAAGGCTTTCGATGCGATGGAGGTGGAGAAGAAGAGGGTGCAGGCCTCTGATGGGCCGCTGTTTGGTTTCTCAGGAGAAAGGAAGGAGGTTGAGGGAGGTGTCGGCCTCCAGGTGACATTAGGAGGGGTCCCGAGGAACTGCCGGTTCGTCATCGTTGACGCTCCGAGCAGCTACAATGCCATATTTGGGCGCCCTCTCATCAGTGCCTTCCGATGTGTGCCCTCATCATACCACCAGTGCTTGAAGTTCCATAGCGGAGGAGTCCAGATTCGAATCCGGGGAGATGCAAAGGTGGCCAGGCAGTGCTATGTGACTGCCGTCAATACCATCTCTTGGATGGCGGAGGCTGAGAAGATGGATGAAGAGATGAGGAGGCCGGAGGGGCCAGAAGAAGGAGTGGAGAAGAGGGGAGAAGAGGAAGAGGGTAGTGCCCGAAGAAAGGAGAGGGAGGTAGCTCAGGAGGAGCAGGTCGAACCGATGGAGGAGGAAGGTGCGGCAGAGGAGAAGGCCAGGGTAGAGGGACGAGAAGAGAGGGGAAGATGGGAAGAGCCGGCCCGGCTTGAAGCGGCAGAGGAAGTAGTGGAGATGGAGGTTATCACCCAGGGAGGAAGGGTGGAGAAGGTGCGTGTCAGCGGGGGCCTCAGCCCGGAAGACAGGGTGAGGATGCTGGAGTGCATTCAGAAGAACGTGGACATCTTCGCATGGAGCGCGACAGACGTGCCCGGCATCGAAGCGGACGTGGCTTGCCATCGTCTCAACCTTGAGCCAGGAGCCCGGCCCATCCGACAGAAAAGGAGGGCCTTCACCGACAAACTCGAAGAACCAATCCGCGAGGAGGTGGCCAAGCTCCTTGAAGCAGGTTTTGTATCGGAGATCCAGTATCTAGGCTGGGTCTCCAATGTCGTCATGGTAAAAAAGGGCGATGGTCGCTGGCGTATGTGTATTGACTTTTTTTTATTAAACAAAGCCTGCCCTAAGGATTGTTATCCCCTGCCTCGGATCGACGCGCTGGTTGACTCAGCCATCGGTATTTCTGTGATGAATTTTTTGGATGCTTTTTCAGGTTATCACCAGATCAGGATGCACCCCCCGGATATCAAAGATGTCTCTTTCATCACCCGGGAGGGGTGCTACTGCTATAAGATGATGCCCTTTGGGCTGAAAAATGCAGGAGAAGCCTACCACAAGATGATGGACCGGGTTTTTAAGGAGCAAAGAGGAAGAAACTTGGAGGTTTACGTAGATGACCTCATGGTGAAGAGCAAGAGTGTGGGCATTCATCTCCGAGACCTCGAGGAAACCTTCGCCACCCTACGCAAGTACAAGATGCGCCTGAATCCCCTAAAGTGTGTGTTCGGGGCCAGCAAGGGGAAATTCCTGGGACACCTTCTCACCCCTTCGGGGGTAGAACCTAACCCGGACAAGGTCAAAGCCATCATGGAGTTGGGATCGCCTCGGAATGCCAAGGAGGTCTAGCGCTTGACGGGAAAACTCGCGGGGTTGAGCAGGTTTCTCTCCCGGGCCGGAGAGAAATGCTCCCCCTTCTTCAAAACGTTACGAGGCAACCAGAAATTTGAGTGGACAAAGGAATGCGAGGAGGCCTTACAGGCCTTGAAGGGTCAGCTCACCAAAGCTCCGCTACTCCAAGGTCCCAAGGAGGGGGAGGATCTATCCCTATATCTCGGAGTCGGGACTGAGGCTGTAAGCTCCGTCCTGGTCCGGGAAGAAGGCAAGAAGCAGCTGCCTATCTATTACGTGAGTAGGATCCTAAGGGAGGCGGAGCTCAGATACCCGATCTTAGAGAAGTTGGCCTTTGCTCTGGTTGTCGCAGCAAGGAAACTCAGGCCATACTTCCAGGCCCATTCAATTCAAGTAGTGACGGACCACCCTCTTTGCCAGATCTTCGAAGGAGTAGAGCATTCGGGGAGGCTAGCGAAGTGGTTGATAGAACTCAGCGAGTTCAATATCACCTTCGTCCCTCGGCTATCCATGAAGGCACAGGTGGTGGCGGATTTCATGGCAGATTTTGTGGCCGAGATGGAGGAGGGTCAGGCCCCTCGTCATGTTCCGTGGAAGCTGCTGGTTGACGGGGCCTCGGGTAAGAATTCTCTCAGAGGAGGGGTAGTGCTGGAGAGCCCTCACGGGGTGAAGATCGAGCAGACACTCGTTATACATTTCCCACTCACCAACAACCAGGCGGAGTATGAGGTAGTGATCGTCGGTTTGCGTCTGGCTCGGGAACTGGGAGTCCATGATGTGGAGGTTCTCACCGACTCAATGATAATAGCCTCTCAGATCAAGGGGGAGTTCGAGACGAGGGAACCTACACTCATAAGATACTTAGCCAAAGTGAGAAGCCTCATTGGAGCGTTCAAGACTTTCTCCATCAGGCACATCCCTCGGGAGGAGAGCGCCCAGGCGGATCGCTTGGCCAAGACCGGTCCCTGAACCGGAGGAACCCTAACAGATCTGTTCCGTCCTTCGATCGAGGAAGGGGAACTCATGGAAATAGAGCAGCGGCCCTCTTGGAAGGATCCCTTCGTTACCTTCCTTGCAACAGGGAAATTCCCGGAGGACGTTCCGGACCAAAGGCGCTTCCGGTACAAATCCGCCTACTACGTGCTCCATGAGGGGGATCTGTATCGGAAGACCCTCTCGGGCCTCTTGGCCCGGTGCATCTCGGAAGATGAAGTCCCGAGGATCTTGGAAGAAGTTCACTCCGGCGAGTGCGGCAGCCACTCGGGGAGCAAGATGTTGGAGGCAAGAATAATGAGGCAGGGATACTTTTGGCCAACCCTAAGCAAAGACGCGGCCACCTTCGCCAAGAAATGCCATAAGTGCCAGATGTTCGCCCCGCTTCAGCTCATGCCAGCTCAGAGGCTAAGGAGTATCACGGCACCCTGGCCATTTGCCATATGGGGGATGGATCTGGTAGGACCCATCCCCCAGGCTAGTGGGCAGAGGAGGTTTCTCTTAGTCATGATCGACTACTTTTCAAAGTGGTTGGAGGTCAAGGCGCTGGCTAAGGTCACCTCCCAGGTGGTCCGCAACTTCATATGGGGGGAGATCATCTGTCAGCATGGTCTTCCGCAGGCCATAGCCACGGACAACGGTTCGCAGTTCGCAAGCGAGGAGTTCATCAGTTTCTGCAGCCAGTTGGGGATAGACCTCAGGTTTGCATCCGTCCACCATCCCAAGAGCAACGGGCAGGTGGAGGCGGCAAACAAGATTATCGTGAACTTGCTCAAGAAGAAGGTGGAAAATCTTAAGGGCAATTGGGTGGAGCAGCTCCCCTCGGTCCTGTGGGCTTTAAGAACCACCCCCAACACTGCCACTGGAGAGACCCCTTTCAAGCTCTCTCACGGCTGCGAGGCCGTCATTCCCATAGAGTTCAAAGTCATGACGCCACGGGTAAAGGCCGCCACGAATGGAGAGGAAGATTGGAGAGCTGGGAATGAAGAGGAGTTGCGGTTCTCCCTCGACCTCATCAAAGAAGCCCGGGATCTAGCAGCCATTCGCCAAGAAGAGGTCAAGCGGCGGATGGCCAAGTACTTCGACAAGAACATCAGGATCAGGCAGTTCGTAAGGGGACCTAGTACTCAAGAAGGTTGACGCGGCCGGGAGGTCTGCCGTAGTGGGAAAGCTTAATCCCAACTGGGAAGGCCCCTATGTCGTGGAGGAAGCGCTAAAGTCTGGGGGGTATCGCCTTCAGAACGTGGAGGGCCAACTCCTCGGCCACACCTGGAGCGGTGACGATCTTAAACGTTTCTATCCCTGAAACTATGTAATAAAAATGCTTTGAAATAAGAATATTTTGTTTAACATGTGTTTGAGATCGATACTGCAACTTGTAGGAAAAACTCTGAAAGCTCCAAAGATGGCCCCGAGCGGACCCGCTGTCCAGGCTCTCATCTAGCTGGCAGGTCTGAAGGCTCACTCGGTGGCAGGTTCTATGTTGAAGGAAAAATGGCCCAGAGCGGACCCGCTGTCCAGGCTCTCATCTAGCTGGCAGGTCCGAAGGCTCACTCGGTGGCAGGTTCTATGTTGAAGGAAAAATGGCCCCGAGCGGACCCGCTGTCCAGGCTCTCATCTAGCTGGCAGGTCCGAAGGCTCACTCGGTGGCAGGTTCTATGTTGAAGGAAAAATGGCCCCGAGCAGACCCGCTGTCCAGGCTCTCATCTAGCTGACAGGTCCGAAGGCTCACTCGGTGGCAGGTTCTATGTTGAAGGAAAAATGGCCCCGAGCAGACCCGCTGTCCAGGCTCTCATCTAGCTGGCAGGTCCGAAGGCTCACTCGGTGGCAGGTTCTATGTTGAAGGAGCAATGGCCCCGAGCAGACCCGCTGTCCAGGCTCTCATCTAGCTGGCAGGTTCGAAGGCTCACTCGGTGGAAGGTTCTATGTTGAAGGAAAAATGGCCCCGAGCAGACCTGCTGTCCAGGCTCTCATCTAGCTGGCAGGTCCGAAGGCTCACTCGGTGGCAAGTTCTATGTTGAAGGAAAAATGGCCCCGAGCAGACCCGATGTCCAGGCTCTCATCTAGTTGACAGGTCCGAAGGCTCACTCGGTGGCAGGTTCTATGTTGAAGGAACAATGGCCCCGAGCAGACCCGCTGTCCAGACTCTCATCTAGCTGGCAGGTCTGAAGGCTCACTCGGTGGCAGGTTCTATGTTGAAGGAAAAATGGCCCCGAGCAGACCCGATGTCCAGGCTCTCATCTAGCTGGCAGGTCCGAAGGCTCACTCGGTGGTAGGTTCTATGTTGAAGGAAAAATGGCCCCGAGCAGACCCGTTGTCCAGGCTCTCATCTAGCTGGCAGGTCCGAAGGCTCACTCGGTGGCAGGTTCTATGTTGAAGGAAAATGGCCCCGAGCAGACCCGCTGTCTAGGCTCTCATCTAGCTGACAGGTCCGAAGGCTCACTCGGTGGCAGGTTCTAAATTCTCAAGGAGTGACCTCAAGAGCACTCGCATAGACCACGCGCCGGAACGGTGATTTCACCTCGCTTTCATAACTACCTAAACGCAGCCCCATGATGCGCGAATGGTCCAAAGGCTCACTCGGTAGCGGGAAGTCGAAAGGAGCGATGCATCCTAGGTCGTCAACGAGCAGCGGCGAATGGTCAAGATAGTTACACTACGGCCTAGCGTCCTAATGAGCCTAGCGAGATATAGCGGCGAATGAGAAAAAATTAAGATAGCACAAAAATTGTAATCAATATATATCTTTCAAGGGGACTCGCCCAGTTCATGATTACATCCAAAAATGAAGAATAAAAAGAAAACAAAAAATATATACAAAGGGCCCATCTCATGGATCGGCAGGCTTCTCTCCAGAAGATCCATCGCTTTCGTTCGAATCTGGTAGGAGGGCATCTTCTCGCGGCTCATCGTCCTCATCTTCCGGGAAGGGGATCGGAATGTAGAGCTCGGGGACGACCTGTCGGGCAGAGAGGCATTCGGCCTCCTCCTTCAGGTACCCAGCCTGCCACAGCACCTGCAGCGCGTGCTTCACAGCGCTTTGAGCATTCTCCTGCATCAGCTGCTCTAGCTCATAGTGGGGATAAAAGTGCCCCCTGCTTCCTGAGGCGAGTGCCAAGGCATCGGCTTCTCGCGCCTGCTGGACCTCGGCCTTAGCCAGCCGGACTTCCTCCTCAAGATTGCCCACTCGCGCGCGAAGCATCTCGGCGATCATAGCGTCCTGAGAAAACAAAGGTGGTGAGAAGGAAGTGCGGCAATCATCAACGGTCATTCACGGGGAGGAGGGAGGAGGGAAATATACCTCTCTGACGGGACGGCTGACGAGAAGGGCTTCCGCAGCTGCCAACTTTGTCTTGAGTTCCTGCGCCTCGGCCGAAACAAGGGCCCTGGTCTCCTCGACCTCGGCCAGACTCCGCGACAGACTGATGCTCCGGCGCGAAGACATATGCGCAAGCTCAAGGGCCCGCAGCAGGGCTCGAGCAGTCTCGTGGGAGAGAACCTGAGTCTTCTCGGCATCGAAGACTTCGGCATCGTCGCGGCCATAGAGGGCATACGCCATGGCGTAGGCCTCGCCGGTAGCGACATCGCTCTCTATCCAAGTCGAATGGAGGGTGGAGAGCGAGACTCGGTTATTGTTTCTGTCCCACTTCACTAGAGGAGCCCCCGAGGGATCCACGTACTTCTCGCCATTTGCGAAGTTCCGGTGGTCCCTGGGCAGCGGAGGCGGCGGCAGCGACGATCTCGCCTGGATCCCAGTCCCGTCTGGCACACCCGACCCCAAGGTTTGGGCCGACGCATCTGTCCCCTGGGTTAGGGCCAGCGCGCCCGTCCCCAGGGTTTGGGTCAGAGCACTCGCCCCTCGGGTCTCGTCCAAGATCCCCTTCCCCTTGGCGGAAGGACTTTTCGGCTTCTTGGAAGAAGAGGAAGTGAGCGCCCCGGGTTTTCGTTTCCGGCCGCTAGGTTTGGAGGAGGAAGGTTCCTCCCGGCAGGCATCCGCGACCGCCTGTGCAAAGGACACAGAAACCCCAGGAGGTCGCGGCGGGTGAAGGGGGAAATTACGCACACCTGCATAAGAACGCGAAAGATTTAGCGAATGATTTAGCGAATGACGTAAGAACCGCCAAGCCGAAATGAATGCAGAAGGTCTCGAAAACTTACCCTCACCCTGCGGAATGGGCGGGAGCGAGTTGACATTTCGCCGAAGATGGACGAGGTCCATCCCGTGCTGAAGGATGTATTGATGCAGCTTGGCCTCGTGCCCCCCTAAGGTCGGGGGACGAAAGGTCGACTCCTCCTCCTGCACCGGGGCGAGAAGGGTATTCCCAAGGCTCCCGCCGACGAAGATGAAGCGGCGGACCCAGTCGTGGTTCTTGTTCGGGAGACCGTACTGTTTGAGAGGGTTTTGACCCGAGTAGAAGGAGATGCCGTGTGAGCAGCGGAAGGTGTACAGTTTGCGGAAGACGGGTAGCGAGAACTCGATCCCCTCTTCTCGTAGGTAGCATGAGTACCCAACCAGCATGGCGATAGAGTTGGGATTGAGCTGGCCGGGCACGACCCCGTAGTACCGGAAAGTCTGGCGGAGTTCCGGCCAGATGGGAAGGCGAAACCCCACCTCGAAGTGCTCTAGCGGGATCGCGAGAGCACATGGCGAGATGGAGTTTAGGCGCTCCTCCGGCTCGGGCTTTCGCGCCTCGAATGCCGGCGGAACGTAGTCAGCAACCGCGCTCAAGAAGGCCTCCTCGGAGAGGTCGCAGGAGTCGAAGACATGATTGACGAAGGCGCTGGCACACCTGGCCCTACCATCAGCGTCGCCACCCATTTAGCGAATGCTGGAGAAGACGGGAGCAGTAGAGAAGAGAGAAGCGCGAGTGCTAGCGCGAGGAGAGAGAGGGAGCGGATGGCAAGGTAATTAATATGGTGGTTGGACGACCTATTTATAGAAGAACTAAAAGACGCTTGGGCTTTCGAGGCAGCGGGTGTGCGGATAGCAATCGTGCCTTCCCGACGCCTCCAAACCCGGGCCGATCCCTCTCAACCATTAATGGCGAATGCCCAGTGGCTATCCGCTCGACGACCACGCGAAAGAGTTACGAAAGCATTCGGCAATATCATATCATTCGGCATGCTCAAGCAAGTTGCGAGAAATATAAACGAAAATAGAAAAAAAAGCACTCGCCAAGCACAGAATGTAAAATTATTACAGGCATAAATAGATTCCAGTATCCTCAGCACCATAAATAGAATAAAGGGAAAAATACAAAGGAGGCGAATGAAGACCAGACTAGCGCTCCTCCCAGTACCACCGACCATGCCCTCGCGGCCCAGCCTCCGGAGGCATTCAGGGACGATAATACGCGAGCATGGAGGTGATCTCGTGAGACGCCGGCTGAAGCTGATCCCAGGCTCGCGCAGCGTGCCTCCCGGGAGAAAGCTCCCCCCCCCCCTTTCACCTCCCAGATGCTCCACCGCCGCGAGAAGGCGCGAATAGTCCTTCCGAAGGTCCTTCAGCTCGCGCGTGACCTCCAGCCGCACATCATCCACCTGGCCGGCGATGTTCCGTTGGATATGGATGAGCTTCCCCAAGACCTCCGTGACTCGCTCCTTTAGGGTCGCATGATCTGAGGAGTCGCCGAGGAAGTAAGAGAGATACCCGGGAGAGGGGAGGGGCGAGAGCATTCCGTCTTCCCCCTCGTGGTAGGTTCCAAAGGGAGAGGCTTCCCGATAGCCTGCGAGATCATAGACTGGTCAGTCACGTTAAACAAAGCGGATGCGCTAAATGCAGCAGAGGTCGCTAACCTAGTGAGGGGTCCCCATGACCGGAGGGACGAGACGAATGGGGGTGCGTTTTAAACAAACCGGAGGGAGGCAGGACCTTTCCCTTTCTAGGACGGTAGGGCTGTGAAGAAGGAGCTAGAGCATCCGCAGGATCATCCGCTCGGTCCTGTTGACCGGGTCCTTTCTCGGGAGACACCCTCAGCTCATCCGCAAGCACGAAAGGAATCGGTCGAGCAGGGGAGCTCGGAGGAATGAAGTCCTGCGGCGAAAGGATGGGGACGAGAGCTACGAAAAACAATGGTCAGTGATGAGCAGTATGAAGGATGAATCAAGAGGGTTCACAACTTACCGGACTGCAATGTGGACTCGCCCGGAGGGGGGGAGGAGCAAGGTCCAGGTCTGGAGGAGGCCTCTCGTTCGCGAGAGGTGGCACCGCGGCACTGCTCGAGACTGCCCCGTGGCCGGCCTCAGGCACCAAAATCCCCTGCAAACGGCCAGAGCGAACGCAGGATAGGGGACAGGAACCAAACAGAAAGACAGGAGGAATCCTCATACCTGCATCCCGGGTCCGGAGGATTCCTCGCCGAAAGAGTTTTCGCCGGAGGGGTATTCGCCGGAGGAGTTTTCGCCGGAGGGATATTCGCCGGGGGAGTATTCGTCGGAGACTCCGAAGCGGTCTCGCCTCTTTGACGATTCAGCCGAATCGCCTTGGCTCGACGCGAGACGTAGGGGGCACTCGGATCCCGTTTAGACATAAGTCAGGGAGCAAATTTGGCAGCCTTGGGGGCGGTTACACTTTGGGCCGCAGCCAGGCGCTCGATCATCTCCTGCGAGAGGGGTCTCGCGGAAGGTTTGTGGGAAGACATTGATATCGGCGAAAGACCAAGGGAGAGAAGAAGCTCCGAATTGAGGAATGAAAGCGTTCCAGGAAAATCTGACATGAAGAGATATATATAGGGCAACGGTGGGACCCACAGAATCTTATGGGACCAGTCAGCCAGCACTCACCGAATACTGGGTTGGACTGTTCCTTCCGAGCGCAGGAACCGCTCGCAAAGAGCGGGGATTGTGTACAACCCGTATTCGTCGAGTGGGTCCCACAGGCCAACTGGCGAGACCTAGGCCAGTCGCCAGTCAGATCATTCGCCCCGACTCAGACAGGTGAAAATACCCCCGGGTTAGTGGGGGGTAAGCTGTAGGAGAGAAGGAGTTGGGCGAGTGGTGCCCTAACGGACCACTCGCCTGGAAGCGTGGACATTCGCCCAGCTAAGAGGGTGCCCAGCGGGTGGTACCCTCACGGACCACTCGCCCAAAAGGCTTTGAGGGGGAAATGACCATAATACCCCTTGTGGGATGCAAATAGCCCTTCGGAACAGCGGAGTTAGGCTATTACCAGATCAATTTGGTGTGCGGTTAGTAAAACTAAAAGGCGGATTCATGTTATTTGCAGACCAGCCTAGAAAAATCTATAAATAGACCCTTAAGGGCACCTTGGAGGAGACCCCGATTCCTTGAGAGAGTCCTCTCCTCCAGGCTAGTTTTGGTTGGCAGTCCGTGTCCTCCAAGGTGCCCGGCTGAGCTTTGGTTTGGGAGGGGAAGCTCTCTAAGATCTTCCGGGTGTGTGGCGGGACCTCCTCGCTACAGCCTTGGGTCTATTCCAAGTTTCTCATCCACCGGTCGGAGGGTCTAGGGAGGGAGAAGTAAGCGTCCGCTACACCCCCCAGTGGGTCCGAACTCAGGAGACCAGTTGCTGGTTTCAACATCGACATTTCTTTGTTTTATGAAAAATCAAATTCTAAATTCTAAAATGCAAAAAATTATGTCTTTGCTTTCAGTTTATGCAAAAAAAATTGCAAAGATTGTTTTTTTAAAAGAAACTTATTACAAAATTTATGAAATTTGTTTTGTTTGTGTTCCTCATCTTATGAAAAATCAAAATATAAAATGTCAAAATATCAAAAATACTGTATGGAATTTCTTGTTCATATCAAGCATGGTTTAATCTATCATTTAGACTTTTTACAATGTTGACATTCATCTTTTCAAACTACTTTGAACATTGTTTTGTTTCTTATCATGTTTTGATATATCTAATCACATGTGCATCAATTGTATTGAAAAAGTTTTGTGTAGAATCAAGCTTAGCATGCCTCTAAGTATGAGTAAATATTTTATGATTGATAATGATCTTTTTTCACTCACTTATTTTGGCAAAACCTACATGTGCTTTTAATCTAAGAATGCTTGCTTGTGTATTGTAATTGCACAATGAATTAAAATTGCACAAGTATCTTACCTACACCACCTTTTATTTGTACTCTTAATAATTAAGAAAAGTGGTTGTGCTTTCAAAATTACATTGGTTTGCAAAACAAGTGTATTCAGAGATCTTTGTACACAACAAAAAAATCATGAAATAAATTGACAAAGATAACTCCACCAAGCACTACTTGAACCTCCTGATAAGTCTTAATGAGCATTGTGAGGTTGAGCACCTTAGAAAGAATAGTAAAGTGTCTTCTGCAAACCTTAGTTCTTTTTTTACACCACTTATTCTTAAGTACACCGAATCACAAAAATATCAATATTAAAAAATAAAGTGTGTGATCCCTCAATCACTACTTTGCACCCTAATAAGTCTTCATGAGCATTGTGTGTGCAGAGCACCTTAGTAGTTGTACATTTTTTCTATGTGCATTGAAGTGTGTGAAAGTAAAATTCTTTGTGTTTTATTGTGCACCTTACTTTACATATGTCTTGTATTTTTGATTAAATCATTTGTTTACTCTCTTCAAAATACACTTATGTGCACATCATTATCTTCCATGACACTTCTTCTCATGAGTATTGGATCATAATACTAATTCTATACTACTCTTTATATATAAATGCACTAGATTACCTAGCATGTTCTTTACAATGTTTGGTATGTCTTGAATTTGTGAATTAAAATAACATTGTAGTAGTCTCTTTTTGAGATCTTTTCATGTTTTGTTACTTTATTGTAAAACTTAACGATTTTAAATGAAAAATGATTTACAAAAACATCTTCTTATTTTGGAATTTAACTCTTATTTCTTCTTATGAATCGTCATGATTACAAAAAGATGTTTCTTGTATCTCTATAAGTCTTCCGCAATATTAACTTATCACTTTTAACTTGCACTTTCTTGCTTGTTTTAAGTCCTAAATCTCAATATTTTTTTCTTCAACAAGTGGTAGACTTGCATGGTAAAGGTTTTTTAAGTTGTTCTAGCATGCATATTAATTAAATGTTAAAAACTCTGATCTACTACTATGAAAATTTTTATGCTAAAAACTCCTTATCATTTCATTTTCTCTAAAAGCTCGATCATGCCTTATCTTTTTTATCAAAATCCTCATTTTATGTCTTTTGTTTCCTTAACTCACTTTTACTAATAACAAAAAGGGGAGAATTAACATGATAAATAAAAATCGCTATCAAATGGGGAAGAACTAAACATGATTAATTCTTAAGATGATAGCTTATATATAAGGGGAGCATTCACATAGGGGGCATGCATTTAGGGGGAACAATTCTAAATACCAAAATCGACAATTATCCTAAGTCATCACTCACACACACACAAGTAGTATTTGTCATGCTTTATGTATTAATTCTCTGATTTATCATTAATGGATTTGTTATTATCAAAAGAGGGAGTTTGTTAAAACATGGTCTTCCGCATCTCCTAGGTTTAAGAATAACAAATCCTATATGTATTTGATATTGTGTGTTTTATTGTGCAGGAAACAATGTCATATGACTTAGGGATAACATAAGAAGGTTGCCCCCAAGTTTGAAGCCTAAATCACTAGAATGCTGCATTGTTGGTCTGAACTTGCCCACAAGCTAAAATGATGAAAGTGGTCTAACGCCAGGCGTTATGTCTTAACGACGGCGTTGACGCTTGACGATATTGACACTCGACGATATGGTATGGACTTGCCCATAAGCTGAAATGATGAAAGTGGTATAACGCCAGACGTTAGGACTTAACGTCGGCGTTGACACTCGACGATATGGCATGCAGGGAAGCTGCCGTGATTGCAAGAGCATTTTAGGAATGATTTGACTTAACGCCAACGTTAGCCTAAACACCAGCGTTAAGGTTGCCTAAAATGAATATTTCCAAAGATGCAGTATTTCCTTCCTGTTTTGAAGATCTGATCCATCAAGTTCTTTCTACATTGGGTCAACGCCTAGCGTTAGCCTTAACGTCGGCGTTAGCTTCCAACCCTATAAAAAGGTGGCATTCATTCTCTTCAACACACATCCTTGAGAGCGTTTTAGTGCCTATATTCCAGAGCCTTATACTGCCGAGAATTGATCTCCCACCAAAAGTTCTGTGAGTTTCTGAAGGAGGATTTCTTCACGCCGCATCCGACGACGATCGCTTCAACCATGCTTATACTACATCGATCTTTCGTCTCCATCTTCAGAAGTTCTTTAAAGGGAGTTTTCATATTGTTGTTATTCATTTTCATCTCTTTATTCTTGTAATCATGTAATAAATTCGCCTCGTGTTGGCGACTAGGTCTGGGTAGGACATAGAGAGGAATTCGCCTCGTGTTGGCGACTAGATCTATGTTTGATCTAGGGGGTGCTTGAGGCCGTATCTGGGAGAGGATTGGCTAGAGCGGCTTGAGGTCGTATCTGTGGGAGGATAGGCTAAAGCCACCGGTTCGTGGGGTTACGAGTCGGGATAGAAAACGAAAAGATTTTTTTACTATTCACCTTCAATTTCTAGCGTCATAAGAAATCAAGTTTTGTAATCTTATATTTCAAGTTAATAAAATCATGTCTTTATTTTATTTCACTTGATTTGTTTGGCTTTTCTCTATTTTGATCTCTTAACTTTTCAAGTAATTGAAAATATAATAAAAGTTTTTAAAACCCTTATTCACCCCCCCCCCCTCTAAGGGCGCCTACAGATCCAACACTTCCTTCCAGCTGATGGCGTTGACGACGTTCATATAACACTGCCTCGCAACCTTGGGATCGCTTCGGATCCTGATATGCAACCCTCCTTGGTTGTACTTCAGACACTAGTGGTAGGAGGAGGGCACACACTTGTAGGCACTAATGAGTGGGCTGCCGAATATGGTGTTGTAGATGCCGGGGGGGCATCGACAATGACGAATTTACAGCATTTGGTGGTCCCCCTAGTGTCACGACCAACACCACTCCTCCTTCTACCTCCTTCCTTTCTCCCGAGAAACCAAAGAGCGGCCCCTCCGCCGCGGTGATCCTCTTCTCCTCCACTTTCATTGTGTTGAACGCCTTTTTAAACATTACATTGATGGAGCTCCCGTTGTCCACCAGGATGCGTGAGACCGTGTAGTTTTATACCGCGACCTTGATCACCACCGCGTCGTGGAAGGGATTCTCGTTGCCCAACATATCCTCCCCCAAAAAGGTAATCTCCCCTATTGGTGGTGGAATCTGAGTTGTCGAGGCCACACTCCGCCGGTACACGGTATGAAGGATCCCCTTCCGGGCTGCCTCCAACCCTGCTCCCCCGTGGATGACGCATATTCCTCCATGAGCTCCGAGATCTCCCCGATCGTGGCAGGGGCTCCTCCCCCCATTCCTCTGCACTTCTCCTCCTTCTCGCTCCTGCCGCCCCTCCTGCTCCTCTTCTTAACTCCAAGAATTTGGGGTATGTAGTCGTTGCATGACCCTCCACCTGATGGAAGTCGCAATACGACATTGCCCGACTCTCCTTCTCACCTCGAGGCTATCGTGGTCTTGCTCCCCGACCACGTCCTCGTCCTCTCCTAATGACGTTTGCCTCCTGGGGCGAGGCCTGGTTCTGCCTCCACTGTCCTTTCCTCCGGTCGGGGGAATGATGGCGGTCCCGATGCTCGGGGGAAAACCTTATTCCCTGCCTCCCGGGGTAACCTCCCCCTACGGGTCTCCAGGTCGGCTTATTTGACGGGGACTGGAACCTCCTCTCCTGATCCCGTTGATCTCTGTTCTCTCGAAATCCTCTCCCTTCTCGCCTCCTTGGCTCTTCCTTCTTCTTGACCTCATGCCGACTGCCACCAACTTCTTCCTTCTCACCTCCTCCCTGCAGTCTGGCCAGCTTGTTCATGAACTCCAGGCTTGTCGCCTCGCCTTCAATCTGCCTCGCGGCCCGATCGATCAGTTCCTCAAATGACAATGGAGGATTACAGGTGATTTCCATCTTGAAGAATCCTGGTTGTAGTCCAAGCTTGAATGCCAACATCAGAGTGTTCCCCCGAACCTCCTGAACTGGGAGGATCTCTTCTTGGAAGCGATCAACGTACGCCCCCAGCATCTCCTGCGGCCCTTGCTTAACAAGGAAAAGGGCTTCAGAACCATTCTTCCTTTTCTTCCACGTGGAGAAACGAAGCAGAAAACCTTTGTGCAGGTCTTCTAAGCAGTAGATATTTCCTGCTGGCATCTGGTGGAACCAGTCCTGAGCCTTCCCCTGGAAGGTTATGACAAACAACCGACACTTGAAGGTATCTGTCATTTGCCTAATGGAGACCATTTCATCAAACCATTGCAAGTACTGGATGGGGTCATCTTTTCCTGAGTAGAAACTCATTGCAGGTTCTGTAAAACCCTCGGGAACAGGGGCGATCAGTACCAACTCATAGAAGGGACTGGGCGGCGCGAGCTGGCGAGTCGAACGAATCTGGTCGTACTCGCCTTCAGAGTCGCGAGTTTTGGTCGGACTGGCGAAGAGCACTCGCGCGCGAAGCGACTGGTCAGGTCTTCAGGGAATCCTTCCTTGCTGGGGCGCCCACTCGGTCCCATCTCGGCGGGCGAGGCGGTCGCGACTGGGGAGGGTTCTCCCGCCTCGGCGCGAGGTGCGAGCAGCCCCCGGATAGTATCTTCCATCGACATCTCGAACTCCGCGAAATTGCTCTTGGTCACGAAATCGCTCTTGGTCACGAACTCGCTCGTAGGCAACGAGTTCCCCTGGCCGGTCCCCTGCTCTCTATATTCAGCCATGGGGTCGTCAGATGAGATTTTCTTCTCAAACTACAGTCCACGCTCACCACACCAAAAATGTTGGAACCCGGATACCGGTCCAACTATGTTCGAGACTTGAGGAGTAGCTTGAGTTACTTCTCTCTTTGTCAGATCCCTATGTCTAAATATTTCGAGCTGAGAACTGTCCCTCTAAGAGTGGTAGGTAGTTGCCTAAGAATGGACTGACTAGCTGCAGCAAGGAGGTCTCGCCACTAACCCAGAAATCCTACTAGAATTTTAATCAATGATATAGCTGCCTAAGAATGGAATGATTGGGTTTTGGCTCGATTCTAAACTTCTTTAGATTGTTGGAATAATTTTCTATATATTCCTATATTAATATACAAAATGGTATATTTTGTTTTTAATACTTTTACAGAAACAGTAGATGTAAAAGAATATATAAACAGCAATATCAATGATTTTGCATGAAGGAGGTGAGAAATAAAAGAGAGTAATTTATAGTTTAGAATCGAGCCTGGGTAAGGCGTGTGATCACTGCCCTAAAGAAGTTGCACCACCCTCCGGCAGGGCTTTCACCGATGCTCACTCCTCCAAGGTACAACACCCGGCTAGATCCCGAAACTCCGATGTGCGCGGACACCGAAGAAGCACAAAGCACCTGAACAACCACTTGATGAAGCAAATATAAAGAAAAGAAAGCACGTAGAAGATCGTCAAAACTGAGAGAGAAGAAGAGCGAATCAGAGAGTATCTCTTTCTGAGAAGAACGAGAATATATAGAACGAAGGCAGTATCTCGATGTAAAGGAAAAGGATCTCAAAACGGAAATATTAAAATCATAATAAATATTGACGGTTATAATTGGAAGACATAAAACCGGGAAGAGAAATGTTGAATATTTCCAACGTAAATAATGGCGAGAAACACGCGTAAAAGAGTGGTTAAGAAAATGCGTACAGCGACAGAACGCGTTGCGTCGAGAACATATCGACGCAACGTCGAAATCGAACGGAGGAACTCGACGCAACGTCGAGTTCTTATCGACGCAGAAAGATACGACGGAGTACCTGTCGACGCATGCGTCGACAACTTATCGATGCAAGAAAGATGCTTCGAATTCTTATCGACGCAGCTCCGACATCTAATCGACGCAACTCCGAAAAAGAGCTTTGAAACTATTTTGAACAAAAATTACAATTCAATTATTCCCCAAATCCAAATCCGGATCCGGATCCGGTCTGGTCCGGTGCGGTGCGTGCGCGCGCGTGCGCGCGTGTGTTTCATAGTTTCTCCTTATGTTCTTTTGAACAAATAAGAAGGTGTGAATTTCTTTATATACACTTAAGGGAAGAAGGAGAATGGCAAGGTGGGAGTAAAGAACACCCTTTCATCATGAAAAGCTTCCCTCCAAATATTTGGATGCCCTCCAAGTTTGGTTTTGAGCTTTTCCATCATAATGAGGAGCCCAAACACCAAACACCATTAAGCTCCAATCAAAATATTTAAAGTATAATGTTTTATAATTAAAATTTCTAACAATCCCCCACAAAAGCGATAAACCAAAAGCGAACTTCATAAATATGATATTATTAATAATAAATAAAATCAAATACAAATTTGCTTCATCAAGTTGTATCTAATGCAATGGGTATAGATGGAATGGTTACCTTGAATCTATACTTAGTACTTACTTCCTCTACCGAAGAGTATAATGTGTCAGGGGCTTTGAATTATAAACTTTTGATAGGTAAATTAGATAAGCACACAAAAGATTGGTTGTTCTTGGGTTATGGCGGTGGGCGCGTTAATGGCTATGCGCAATCCTTGATTTTTCATGAGAGTTATTTTGGGTTCAGCCCGGATCCCAAAGTTGCGGCCTCGCAACAACCCCCACATAGGTGGTGCCTCAAGAGATATTCGTAACCAATATCTCGCAAAGAAATATGCATTTGGCAACCATTAAGAACTTAAAATTAAGTTCATCCTAACTTGTTACGTAGAGCACAATATCATAGGAATGGGGAGAATGTTTTCTCAACCTTATATTTTGTGCTCCCAACTACGCTACATCAACGGTTTCGTTTCTACCACATTGAACCCACTTCATGGGATCTCCAATCACATGGGTTGTGTAACATCCCCCAGACAGCTAGACCCCCCAGGTGAATCTGTCCTGACCAGGGTCATGACAAGGCCTTGGTAGAGTAGAAATCCCTTTAACTTAGGCAAGATTAGGATTGAAAGTGCCTTGGACTGCAAATAGCAATTTCTAGTGACCTAGCTTAGGGTTGGATTTTAGGGCCTCATCTTGACCATTTGGCCCCACCATAGCATCCCTAACCCTTTAGGGGTCCCCTTAGGGCACCAAGGGCCCATTGGGGTCAACCAAAGAGGCCAAATTGACCAAAGTCAACCCTAACCCTAAAATGGTCAAAATAGCCAATTAGAGTCAATTAACCTTCACCATGACAAATTGATCACTCACCTAGGTCTAGAATACCATAAAGGACCTAGTAGACCTAAAAGCCCTATCATGGGACCCCCAGTGGTGCAAATTGACCAAAATGCCCTTTAGGTCAAAAATGGCAATTCTTCACAAAGTGCCCTAATTGACCATCACCATGTTAAATTGGCCTTACCCATAGTGTTATCATATCATAGGGGACCCAGTGGACCAAAAAGCCCCTTCACTAGGTCAACCCTAGGGCTCAATTTGACCAAAGTCAACTTAGCCTGTTTTAGTCAAATCAGCTTAAATTGGGTCAACCAAGACTCATGTGACCAAATTGACCCCACCACTAGTTTCTAAACCTAATCTGGAGTTCAATGGACCCAAAAGCCCCATCATTGGGTCACCCAATTGGTCAATTGGACCAAAAGTCAAATTTGCCCAAATTAGGTCAAATCCCTTGGATCTAGCCCAATCCCTTTGGGCTAAGCCCAAATTGATCATTTGACCAGCCTAGTAGACTGATATTAATCATGAGAGAGAGGGAAATTCGGCCATGATGAGTAGGAGAGAGAAAAGCCCAAGTTTAATGGAGAGAGAGAAGGGGCATTCATGGAGATTGAATGCTTTGACTCCTCATTCCTCCCCCCAATTGATGATCATTCATCTCCCTTGTCAGTTTCAAGTGAATCCAGGGGTTTTCCAAGGCTGAAGGGGGCTGATTAAAGGGGGAATTAGAGGTGGCCGAAATTACCATTAATGGTGGTAATGGCAATTCATGCCATGGCTCTTCCCCTCCCCCAATTAACTTCTTAAACACCTTCAGAAGCCGGAGAGGAGTAGAAACCCCCTTCCCCGAGTGAGATGAGCCATCTGTGCAAGGAGTCGGGTGGTGCCGATTTTTCCAAGGTGGCGCAATGGTGGTCGACGGCCGGAGCACCCAAACCCCCAAGTGCAGGTCCATTTCTTCATCTCTCCCCTAGTGGGTAGATCTCCCCTATTCTGTTTTCAAAACCAAAGAGGATTGAACTCCATTCAATCGGATTTTTTCTATGCTCACGACCGAAAATCGCGACATCCGGGGGGCCAACTCCGGCCACCCCCGGCCACACCGACACCAGCAAACGGAAGCTGGATGTCGGGTGGTGCTAATGGCGGCGGCGTTTCATCAGAGGCGGCGTCGTCACGCCGGAAATCAGCCCGCAACTTCGTCCAGGCGCGCGTGATCTCAGTCGTCGGCTATCGGGGACGATGATGGAGGGCCGTCGGATCCGCGCCTAAATGATTGAATAGTTTTATTATTTATTAATAATATCCTTATTTATAGTGTTATTATAGGCTGAATCTAAATATAATTATAGAAAATATATAGAGCCCTCTACAGAAAATGTGCCCAACATAAAAGTTGTAGGCCTTGACCCCTAGGACCATCCAAAATTGACTTCACTCGATTTGGAGCCTTGGTTTGACCTCAGCACCCATTTTAGTGCAAAGTTTGAGTAAACTTTGAATGGGTGCCCACACCAAACCACTTGTCCAAATGACTTGAGATTTGGACCAGTGGTGAGTCATACCTAGGGCTATGTCATATCCAAAAATGAGAATTTTTGGAGAACTTTTTCCTAAAGTTTTTGTAGAAATTTAATAATCCTTGCACAATTTAATTGGAGGGTCAAATGACCTCCAATCTCCACCAAACTTTGGTGGGATGTTATTAGGGACATGTAAAACCCCTGGTTAAAGTATCAACTCATTTGGAGTTCTTTTGGTTAGGTAATCATTAGGCCAAAGTTTTGTCCTTTAAGGGGAATTTTGTGAATGAGGGCTAATTGGAATGTTTCATGGTCAAATTACCTCCTAATGGAGTGGGACTTTAGCCACTGCCCTTTTGGCACCCAAATCACCTTTGAGAAAGTTATGAGGTCATGAGGAGTTGGTTTGCCCTAGGACATGGAGTAGGAGCAATTTGGGGTGCATTTAGCCAAGTTATGGTCCATTGGCCAATTAGGTTCTTTGAGTCTTGAGACTTCTTAGGAAGGTCAGTGGGATGAAGTTGAGACCCCATGAGGAGTTTGGGGAGCATTGGAGTTGTTTTGCTCAAGGTCATAGGGTTGATCCCTATGGGGTGGAATTTGGGGTTGTGAAGGACATAGGGGAGTTTGTCCTTGGAGAGGGGTGTGTTGGACTCCTCTGACTTTTATAAGTGATATGATACCCTCACAAGAGGTTTGGGAGGATTTGGATAGGTTTAGACCCTAACCCTAGGTTAAACCCTAATGGGGTGCAATTAGAGGCTAATGAAGGAAGTAGGGTCAAACCTTAATGGTTTGACCTAAAATTTTGGAGGGAAGGTCATAGTGACCAGAGGAACCTCCCCTGTTAATTTGAAGAGGTTTGGAGTTGTCAAACCTAGGTAATTAATTCTTGGGTAGATTTGTAAATGTTTAAGTTTTTGGGTTCTAGGAAGAAATATTACTTTGTGGTTAATCATCTTCTGTCACCCACTTAGTTTTGATATCATAAATCTCTGGAGTTCCTATTAGAGCCATTGGAGAAGTTTAGACCCTAACCCTAGGCTAAACCCTAATGGGGTGCAATTAGAGGTCAATGAAGGGAGTGGCGTCAAACATTATTGGTTTGACCTAAGATTTTGTATGATAGGTCCTAGTGACCAGAGGAGACTCCCTTGTGAATTTGAAGAGGTTTGGAGTTGTCAAACCTAGGTAATAAACCCTTAGGTAGATTTGTAAATAATTAGGGTTTTGGGTTTTAGGGAGAAATATTACTTAATGGTTTACCATTTTCTGTCACAAACTTGGTTTTAATGCTATTGATCTCTGGAAGAATCTGTTAGACCATGAGAAGACTTTTTGGGGTTCAAAGTGTAATATTTCATATTGTAGACAATTTTTGGGAGGATCAATTTTAGGGTGTTAAATTACTGTAATTGCATGAAACCTTGCAGGATGTCTTTTCATACCAATATGTACCCACTGTAATTTTCTCATAATTTATGGATTAATAGTTTTGGTATCTCTAGTTCATTTTGGAATTATTTGCAAATATATCCTTTGAGGAAATTACAAATGTAACTCCTGTGTTATGTGCTCAAACTTGGTAGACCTGAATATTTTAGTATGATTCACCACTGTATGAATTTGTATAAGATTGGGAGATTATATGAGGGTGCCTCCTTTGGAATTTATTGATAATAAATGAGTTTTGGAATTTTTAAAAATAGTAAATCTTGCTGGTTTTTCCTACAAGTTTATACCTACTGATATTTAGGTACTCATGATTTATGTAAAAATTGGGGTAGGCACTGGGAGTCAGAAAAGTGCACTTGTAGTTCAAACTTGAGAAAATTGCCCTTTGAGAAATTGTTTAAAAATATTAATATTATGGAAAAAATTAGGAAACCCTGGATTTGATCTGATTTAAGTAGCATGGACTCCCAATAAATCCAGTAGGTCATGGAGTTGAGTATTTAGAGTACCTCCCTTCATGAGGATCAAAACGTTAAGGGTGGTCTGCGTTTAGTAAATTGGCAGTTTTGGAGTTACAGGCCAATTTGGGATACATTGATCGAAGATGTGGGAATTGAATGGTGATTGTATGGTATGAGAGGACCCTTGGAGAGATTTAAGGTTGATGAGTTCTGGGATGGTGGGGTGCCTCCCTTGGGGTGGGTCGTCCTGTGAATGACGAAAGATCATCCTTTGTCTATTAGGACCTAAAAGCCCTTAGGTTTAATTCGGGTAAAAGTATTAAAGGGGTTTTCTTACGGGTAGCAACCAACATTATTAAGTGTCTTGGGAATGGGAACTTTGGAGTGTCAACCCATTGTAGTTCCTAGTACCGTAGCGAGCCCCTCACAGGGTAACCCTCGGGAAGGCCAGGATTAACCCTAACTCATAGGAGTAAGACATGGTACAAGATTAACTAATAACACATTCATCTACACCCTGTGGTTTCGGAAGTTTAGTTGGATTGGTTGTCCGAGCGGTGGGCTCGGTGGCTGTTGCAGCAGACTGGTTAGTCTGGTGAGCTTATGGCTCGGAAGGTTATTGATGACGGGCAGGTTAGCCCGGGGAGCTTTTGGCTCGGAAGGTTATTGATGGCGGGCGGGCTAGCCCGGGGAACTCATGGCTCAGAGATAGGAAGTAGAACATGTTGCATGTGCACTGAAGGTGGTGGGTCTTCGGTATTGGACGGTCGTTCACACCGACGTCAATACGTTGACTCGGCGAGTGTGGTTTTACACTTAGCCTTGATAGTCTGGCGGTCCAGTCAGCAAGAGTACGCAGACGCTCCGCGGGTATAGTGGAGGCGTACAATAGGTCTAGGTTGGGTAGTGTGAATACCAACCTAGAGGTGGGCGGGGCCCAACCCACCGCTTCCGTTTGCCACTACGGGAGTATCCTGGGAGTCTAGCTCGCTCCAAAAAGGGGGAACTAAAGGTCTATGCGCATAGAGTCGTAGTGTGTGAGTTGCACTTGTATGATCATAGCATAACAGCATACTTGCATGTCATAGCATAAACATTGCATTCAACCTACCCCTAACGTATAAGTCGGTTATGGGACTTCTTATACGGTAGGCCCTGCTAAACGACCCCTTGGTCTATAGGTTTGTATGGGCATTCCTATAAATCAATGGTTACTTTTATATTACTTTACTTGCTGCTTACTGTTCTTTATATACTTGTTACCATGCTTCATATATATGTATACACCTGTGTAGCTCTAGTTCCGCCGTCACCTGCTCTTGTTTTTACCCCTTGCTGTCCTCCGCTTCATCCTCCCGCACGGTGCCTAGGAGCCATTGGGGGAGGGATGGGGAATTGGCTGAGTCATTTTGACTGACGGTCGGTGGACCTTATCATTTTAGGAGTTCGAGGAGATGCAGCACCCTTCAAGGAACAGGTACAGCAGGATCCGACGTGGTGGATCCCACGGCCATGCTACCATTGTCACCAGCCAGGACATACACGGGTCAGATGTCCCATGATGAGTGGAACCCCTCCGGCACAGCGATCAGGAGACCGACGGCGAAGACGTAGACGTGGATTGCGAGGCAGCAACCGCAGGTCAAAAGAGAAGAAGCATCCAGTATTGCAGCACCATTGGAGCCCGGAGTCTGCAGGGATGGGTCAGTCAGGTCAGAGTGCTCCAGTTTCAGTGTCGGTGACGATTAGCTTTAGTTTTGCTTAGGAGTTAGCTTCCGCGAGTGATTTTTGTAGTGAGGAAATGTTGTACAGGGCAAGAGCCCCTTTTATTTGTACCCTTGTTATCTTTATTCAGTTATATCTGTGGACATTTGCCTTTAAGGTTTATAATTCATGTGATTCTGTGGACTTGTCTTCTCTTTATTGTACTTTTCTTCGTGATCGATTTGGCCGGCAGGATCGGCGTTTTGTAGTGGCGACCTTCCCGAGTGAAGGTGTCACCGCAAAACGGCGGTTCTGGGCCTAAGACCCGGTGGTTTTTGCAAAAAAAAAAAATGGGGTCTTACAAGTGGTATCAGAGGAAACCTCGATCCGAAGAAAAGAAGTCCACAAAACCCTGGGCCACCCCGCACGAGCTTAGTTTGAGGACAAACTAGCAGCGGAAGCAGTGGTGTGCCCATATGGGAATCACATTGAGAAAGGTCCACTTTTAACTGAATCTTCTTAGTCAAATCTCTTTACGAGTGTCAAGTTTTCTTTTGTAGCCTGTGGCGAACCCTGCCCCCAGCAGGGAATACCTCCAGCTACAAAGATCTCTTTAGGTAGTCTTTTAGTCAATAAGTTAGACTCAACCCCACTAGGACACGTGACTTACTAGGACAATTTATACCATGACCTAGTCTGAAATAGACCGTAAGTATAATTATTGGTGAAGGTACGAGGATACCCCAAAGAGGCTAGAGAAAGAAATTGGCACATAAGCAGAATGGTATGGGACTCATAAGCTCAATCATCGTATTTGTGACAAGATTATATTAAGACAACCACTGTGACGAACACCGAGGGTCGGATAAGAATTGAAGTCCAGAAGGGACCCGTTTGGGATTGGGTGACATATTGACCCTGATAAGGTTGTCGTAGAAGGTACCTAGAAGAGTCTAAGTTGTGGAATACACCATTGAGCCCCAAGATAGAACCCCAAGTTTAAGGATTTGTGCCCTAAGAATTGTTTGCATACTTGGGATAAATATAACTTGGTGATATCGAAGACACTTCGCCCAAAGATAGATAGAGGCCAATCTTTTGTTTATTGGGGGCTTGTCCTTTGTTTATTGGGGCTTACCTTTTGTTTATTGGGCAAGTCAGGGTCGGACTTAGCTTTCCCTTAGACTTAAGTTAGAAAAATTTTATGTCGTGAACACTATGATTTTGAAGTCGATCTTACTCGATGTTACTTGGAAGAAGGTGAGATGGTGTAACAATATGTTTGGAATGATGATCAGCAGGAATTACCAGGACAACAACTTGGCCTTAGTTGAATCATTGGAAATGTAAAGACGTCAGGATTAATCAATTAGGGATGTTGATGTATAGAAGTTAAGAGCGGAAAGTAGATCTTATAAGTAGTAAGTAAATTTGAAAGCTCCTGTGGTTGGGGGAATTCGGAAGTGATTAACTTATGATTTGTTAGAAACCACGCTCTGTCATGGTAGAAAATTTTATCTACAATAATAGCTTTATACCTTGTGAACTTGGATGATAAATAACCAGAGACCTTAGACGATGACTTGTTAGATTTGGATTATAGTGTTTGATTTCACTATGGTAAGAATGATCTAAGTTTATCTCGCTTAAGACCATTTGAGAGTGATCAAGACTAGCATAAGTGGAAGTGACAGGACTTTGGAGAAATGAACGTGATATTATTTCCTTGATGAAATTGAATTGTGAAAAACCCTAAGGTATCAAAATTTTGTCGTTATAAATAGAATTTCATGAAGAAAGTGATTGAGAGTCATCTTATCATCATGATTGGTTAGCATATACTCATAAAAGTTCACAGGTGCACCCCCATTAATATTTAAGGATGATTGGGACGCTAGCCGATTTTGATTAGTCCCATCAATAGTAAGAACTAGAAAAGTTGTAGATTGGAGTTGATTGGTTACTCGGATGTACCTGAAAGAGTAAGAATGTGAACGTGAGAAGAAAACTTTAGGGGCATAAGAGTCTGCCCAGGTTAGAGTGGAAGTTCGAGGATAGATTGACCAAGGTAGCTAGGTCACCCCGGTCAGGATAGATGATACGACGGTGTGAGTCTTGCGGCGCAAGAAGATTACAGAGGCTAAGACATGTGGTTATTTAGGGTCAGGAGGAGCACAACTTAGAGCCACCAGAGATGGTGTAGCATAGATAGTCGGTGCTCTTCGAGCCAGGAATAACTTTGACTCTTAGGGGGATGTTACGTTCAGTCACTCGCGGTGAAAACCCCGCAAGCCTAACCTGAATTTCGAGGACGAAATTATTTTTTTTGTTTATTGGGATTTGTAACATCCCCCAGACAGCTAGACCCCCCAGGTGAATCTGTCCTGACCAGGGTCATGACAAGGCCTTGGTAGAGTAGAAATCCCTTTAACTTAGGCAAGATTAGGATTGAAAGTGCCTTGGACTGCAAATAGCAATTTCTAGTGACCTAGCTTAGGGTTGGATTTTAGGGCCTCATCTTGACCATTTGGCCCCACCATAGCATCCCTAACCCTTTAGGGGTCCCCTTAGGGCACCAAGGGCCCATTGGGGTCAACCAAAGAGGCCAAATTGACCAAAGTCAACCCTAACCCTAAAATGGTCAAAATAGCCAATTAGAGTCAATTAACCTTCACCATGACAAATTGATCACTCACCTAGGTCTAGAATACCATAAAGGACCTAGTAGACCTAAAAGCCCTATCATGGGACCCCCAGTGGTGCAAATTGACCAAAATGCCCTTTAGGTCAAAAATGGCAATTCTTCACAAAGTGCCCTAATTGACCATCACCATGTTAAATTGGCCTTACCCATAGTGTTATCATATCATAGGGGACCCAGTGGACCAAAAAGCCCCTTGACTAGGTCAACCCTAGGGCTCAATTTGACCAAAGTCAACTTAGCCTATTTTAGTCAAATCAGCTTAAATTGGGTCAACCAAGACTCATGTGACCAAATTGACCCCACCACTAGTTTCTAAACCTAATCTGGAGTTCAATGGACCCAAAAGCCCCATCATAGGGTCACCCAATTGGTCAATTGGACCAAAAGTCAAATTTGCCCAAATTAGGTCAAATCCCTTGGATCTAGCCCAATCCCTTTGGGCTAAGCCCAAATTGATCATTTGACCAGCCTAGTAGACTGATATTAATCATGAGAGAGAGGGAAATTCGGCCATGATGAGTAGGAGAGAGAAAAGCCCAAGTTTAATGGAGAGAGAAGGGGCATTCATGGAGATTGAATGCTTTGACTCCTCATTCCTCCCCCCAATTGATGATCATTCATCTCCCTTGTCAGTTTCAAGTGAATCCAGGGGTTTTCCAAGGCTGAAGGGGGCTGATTAAAGGGGGAAGAGGTGGCCGAAATTACCATTAATGGTGGTAATGGCAATTCATGCCATGGCTCTTCCCCTCCCCCAATTAACTTCTTAAACACCTTCAGAAGCCGGAGAGGAGTAGAAACCCCCTTCCCCGAGTGAGATGAGCCATCTGTGCAAGGAGTCGGGTGGTGCCGATTTTTCCAAGGTGGCGCAATGGTGGTCGACGGCCGGAGCACCCAAACCCCCAAGTGCAGGTCCATTTCTTCATCTCTCCCCTAGTGGGTAGATCTCCCCTATTCTGTTTTCAAAACCAAAGAGGATTGAACTCCATTCAATCGGATTTTTTCTATGCTCACGACCGAAAATCGCGACATCCGGGGGGCCAACTCCGGCCACCCCCGGCCACACCGACACCAGCAAACGGAAGCTGGATGTCGGGTGGTGCTAATGGCGGCGGCGTTTCATCAGAGGCGGCGTCGTCACGCCGGAAATCAGCCCGCAACTTCGTCCAGGCGCGCGTGATCTCAGCCGTCGGCTATCGGGGACGATGATGGAGGGTCGTCGGATCCGCGCCTAAATGATTGAATAGTTTTATTATTTATTAATAATATCCTTATTTATAGTGTTATTATAGGCTGAATCTAAATATAATTATAGAAAATATATAGAGCCCTCTACAGAAAATGTGCCCAACATAAAAGTTGTAGGCCTTGACCCCTAGGACCATCCAAAATTGACTTCACTCGATTTGGAGCCCTGGTTTGACCTCAGCACCCATTTTAGTGCAAAGTTTGAGTAAACTTTGAATGGGTGCCCACACCAAACCACTTGTCCAAATGACTTGAGATTTGGACCAGTGGTGAGTCATACCTAGGGCTATGTCATATCCAAAAATGAGAATTTTTGGAGAACTTTTTCCTAAAGTTTTTGTAGAAATTTAATAATCCTTGCACAATTTAATTGGAGGGTCAAATGACCTCCAATCTCCACCAAACTTTGGTGGGATGTTATTAGGGACATGTAAAACCCCTGGTTAAAGTATCAACTCATTTGGAGTTCTTTTGGTTAGGTAATCATTAGGCCAAAGTTTTGTCCTTTAAGGGGAATTTTGTGAATGAGGGCTAATTGGAATGTTTCATGGTCAAATTACCTCCTAATGGAGTGGGACTTTAGCCACTGCCCTTTTGGCACCCAAATCACCTTTGAGAAAGTTATGAGGTCATGAGGAGTTGGTTTGCCCTAGGACATGGAGTAGGAGCAATTTGGGGTGCATTTAGCCAAGTTATGGTCCATTGGCCAATTAGGTTCTTTGAGTCTTGAGACTTCTTAGGAAGGTCAGTGGGATGAAGTTGAGACCCCATGAGGAGTTTGGGGAGCATTGGAGTTGTTTTGCTCAAGGTCATAGGGTTGATCCCTATGGGGTGGAATTTGGGGTTGTGAAGGACATAGGGGAGTTTGTCCTTGGAGAGGGGTGTGTTGGACTCCTCTGACTTTTATAAGTGATATGATACCCTCACAAGAGGTTTGGGAGGATTTGGATAGGTTTAGACCCTAACCCTAGGTTAAACCCTAATGGGGTGCAATTAGAGGCTAATGAAGGAAGTAGGGTCAAACCTTAATGGTTTGACCTAAAATTTTGGAGGGAAGGTCATAGTGACCAGAGGAACCTCCCCTGTTAATTTGAAGAGGTTTGGAGTTGTCAAACCTAGGTAATTAATTCTTGGGTAGATTTGTAAATGTTTAAGTTTTTGGGTTCTAGGAAGAAATATTACTTTGTGGTTAATCATCTTCTGTCACCCACTTAGTTTTGATATCATAAATCTCTGGAGTTCCTATTAGAGCCATTGGAGAAGTTTAGACCCTAACCCTAGGCTAAACCCTAATGGGGTGCAATTAGAGGTCAATGAAGGGAGTGGCGTCAAACATTATTGGTTTGACCTAAGATTTTGTATGATAGGTCCTAGTGACCAGAGGAGACTCCCTTGTGAATTTGAAGAGGTTTGGAGTTGTCAAACCTAGGTAATAAACCCTTAGGTAGATTTGTAAATAATTAGGGTTTTGGGTTTTAGGGAGAAATATTACTTAATGGTTTACCATTTTCTGTCACAAACTTGGTTTTAATGCTATTGATCTCTGGAAGAATCTGTTAGACCATGAGAAGACTTTTTGGGGTTCAAAGTGTAATATTTCATATTGTAGACAATTTTTGGGAGGATCAATTTTAGGGTGTTAAATTACTGTAATTGCATGAAACCTTGCAGGATGTCTTTTCATACCAATATGTACCCACTGTAATTTTCTCATAATTTATGGATTAATAGTTTTGGTATCTCTAGTTCATTTTGGAATTATTTGCAAATATATCCTTTGAGGAAATTACAAATGTAACTCCTGTGTTATGTGCTCAAACTTGGTAGACCTGAATATTTTAGTATGATTCACCACTGTATGAATTTGTATAAGATTGGGAGATTATATGAGGGTGCCTCCTTTGGAATTTATTGATAATAAATGAGTTTTGGAATTTTTAAAAATAGAGAATCTTGCTGGTTTTTCCTACAAGTTTATACCTACTGATATTTAGGTACTCATGATTTATGTAAAAATTGGGGTAGGCACTGGGAGTCAGAAAAGTGCACTTGTAGTTCAAACTTGAGAAAATTGCCCTTTGAGAAATTGTTTAAAAATATTAATATTATGGAAAAAATTAGGAAACCCTGGATTTGATCTGATTTAAGTAGCATGGACTCCCAATAAATCCAGTAGGTCATGGAGTTGAGTATTTAGAGTACCTCCCTTCATGAGGATCAAAACGTTAAGGGTGGTCTGCGTTTAGTAAATTGGCAGTTTTGGAGTTACAGGCCAATTTGGGATACATTGATCGAAGATGTGGGAATTGAATGGTGATTGTATGGTATGAGAGGACCCTTGGAGAGATTTAAGGTTGATGAGTTCTGGGATGGTGGGGTGCCTCCCTTGGGGTGGGTCGTCCTGTGAATGACGAAAGATCATCCTTTGTCTATTAGGACCTAAAAGCCCTTAGGTTTAATTCGGGTAAAAGTATTAAAGGGGTTTTCTTACGGGTAGCAACCAACATTATTAAGTGTCTTGGGAATGGGAACTTTGGGGTGTCAACCCATTGTAGTTCCTAGTACCGTAGCGAGCCCCTCACAGGGTAACCCTCGGGAAGGCCAGGATTAACCCTAACTCATAGGAGTAAGACATGGTACAAGATTAACTAATAACACATTCATCTACACCCTGTGGTTTCGGAAGTTTAGTTGGATTGGTTGTCCGAGCGGTGGGCTCGGTGGCTGTTGCAGCAGACTGGTTAGTCTGGTGAGCTTATGGCTCGGAAGGTTATTGATGACGGGCAGGTTAGCCCGGGGAGCTTTTGGCTCGGAAGGTTATTGATGGCGGGCGGGCTAGCCCGGGGAACTCATGGCTCAGAGATAGGAAGTAGAACATGTTGCATGTGCACTGAAGGTGGTGGGTCTTCGGTATTGGACGGTCGTTCACACCGACGTCAATACGTTGACTCGGCGAGTGTGGTTTTACACTTAGCCTTGATAGTCTGGCGGTCCAGTCAGCAAGAGTACGCAGACGCTCCGCGGGTATAGTGGAGGCGTACAATAGGTCTAGGTTGGGTAGTGTGAATACCAACCTAGAGGTGGGCGGGGCCCAACCCACCGCTTCCGTTTGCCACTACGGGAGTATCCTGGGAGTCTAGCTCGCTCCAAAAAGGGGGAACTAAAGGTCTATGCGCATAGAGTCGTAGTGTGTGAGTTGCACTTGTATGATCATAGCATAACAGCATACTTGCATGTCATAGCATAAACATTGCATTCAACCTACCCCTAACGTATAAGTCGGTTATGGGACTTCTTATACGGTAGGCCCTGCTAAACGACCCCTTGGTCTATAGGTTTGTATGGGCATTCCTATAAATCAATGGTTACTTTTATATTACTTTACTTGCTGCTTACTGTTCTTTATATACTTGTTACCATGCTTCATATATATGTATACACCTGTGTAGCTCTAGTTCCGCCGTCACCTGCTCTTGTTTTTACCCCTTGCTGTCCTCCGCTTCATCCTCCCGCACGGTGCCTAGGAGCCATTGGGGGAGGGATGGGGAATTGGCTGAGTCATTTTGACTGACGGTCGGTGGACCTTATCATTTTAGGAGTTCGAGGAGATGCAGCACCCTTCAAGGAACAGGTACAGCAGGATCCGACGTGGTGGATCCCACGGCCATGCTACCATTGTCACCAGCCAGGACATACACGGGTCAGATGTCCCATGATGAGTGGAACCCCTCCGGCACAGCGATCAGGAGACCGACGGCGAAGACGTAGACGTGGATTGCGAGGCAGCAACCGCAGGTCAAAAGAGAAGAAGCATCCAGTATTGCAGCACCATTGGAGCCCGGAGTCTGCAGGGATGGGTCAGTCAGGTCAGAGTGCTCCAGTTTCAGTGTCGGTGACGATTAGCTTTAGTTTTGCTTAGGAGTTAGCTTCCGCGAGTGATTTTTGTAGTGAGGAAATGTTGTACAGGGCAAGAGCCCCTTTTATTTGTACCCTTGTTATCTTTATTCAGTTATATCTGTGGACATTTGCCTTTAAGGTTTATAATTCATGTGATTCTGTGGACTTGTCTTCTCTTTATTGTACTTTTCTTCGTGATCGATTTGGCCGGCAGGATCGGCGTTTTGTAGTGGCGACCTTCCCGAGTGAAGGTGTCACCGCAAAACGGCGGTTCTGGGCCTAAGACCCGGTGGTTTTTGCAAAAAAAAAAATGGGGTCTTACAAGTGGTATCAGAGGAAACCTCGATCCGAAGAAAAGAAGTCCACAAAACCCTGGGCCACCCCGCACGAGCTTAGTTTGAGGACAAACTAGCAGCGGAAGCAGTGGTGTGCCCATATGGGAATCACATTGAGAAAGGTCCACTTTTAACTGAATCTTCTTAGTCAAATCTCTTTACGAGTGTCAAGTTTTCTTTTGTAGCCTGTGGCGAACCCTGCCCCCAGCAGGGAATACCTCCAGCTACAAAGATCTCTTTAGGTAGTCTTTTAGTCAATAAGTTAGACTCAACCCCACTAGGACACGTGACTTACTAGGACAATTTATACCATGACCTAGTCTGAAATAGACCGTAAGTATAATTATTGGTGAAGGTACGAGGATACCCCAAAGAGGCTAGAGAAAGAAATTGGCACATAAGCAGAATGGTATGGGACTCATAAGCTCAATCATCGTATTTGTGACAAGATTATATTAAGACAACCACTGTGACGAACACCGAGGGTCGGATAAGAATTGAAGTCCAGAAGGGACCCGTTTGGGATTGGGTGACATATTGACCCTGATAAGGTTGTCGTAGAAGGTACCTAGAAGAGTCTAAGTTGTGGAATACACCATTGAGCCCCAAGATAGAACCCCAAGTTTAAGGATTTGTGCCCTAAGAATTGTTTGCATACTTGGGATAAATATAACTTGGTGATATCGAAGACACTTCGCCCAAAGATAGATAGAGGCCAATCTTTTGTTTATTGGGGGCTTGTCCTTTGTTTATTGGGGCTTACCTTTTGTTTATTGGGCAAGTCAGGGTCGGACTTAGCTTTCCCTTAGACTTAAGTTAGAAAAATTTTATGTCGTGAACACTATGATTTTGAAGTCGATCTTACTCGATGTTACTTGGAAGAAGGTGAGATGGTGTAACAATATGTTTGGAATGATGATCAGCAGGAATTACCAGGACAACAACTTGGCCTTAGTTGAATCATTGGAAATGTAAAGACGTCAGGATTAATCAATTAGGGATGTTGATGTATAGAAGTTAAGAGCGGAAAGTAGATCTTATAAGTAGTAAGTAAATTTGAAAGCTCCTGTGGTTGGGGGAATTCGGAAGTGATTAACTTATGATTTGTTAGAAACCACGCTCTGTCATGGTAGAAAATTTTATCTACAATAATAGCTTTATACCTTGTGAACTTGGATGATAAATAACCAGAGACCTTAGACGATGACTTGTTAGATTTGGATTATAGTGTTTGATTTCACTATGGTAAGAATGATCTAAGTTTATCTCGCTTAAGACCATTTGAGAGTGATCAAGACTAGCATAAGTGGAAGTGACAGGACTTTGGAGAAATGAACGTGATATTATTTCCTTGATGAAATTGAATTGTGAAAAACCCTAAGGTATCAAAATTTTGTCGTTATAAATAGAATTTCATGAAGAAAGTGATTGAGAGTCATCTTATCATCATGATTGGTTAGCATATACTCATAAAAGTTCACAGGTGCACCCCCATTAATATTTAAGGATGATTGGGACGCTAGCCGATTTTGATTAGTCCCATCAATAGTAAGAACTAGAAAAGTTGTAGATTGGAGTTGATTGGTTACTCGGATGTACCTGAAAGAGTAAGAATGTGAACGTGAGAAGAAAACTTTAGGGGCATAAGAGTCTGCCCAGGTTAGAGTGGAAGTTCGAGGATAGATTGACCAAGGTAGCTAGGTCACCCCGGTCAGGATAGATGATACGACGGTGTGAGTCTTGCGGCGCAAGAAGATTACAGAGGCTAAGACATGTGGTTATTTAGGGTCAGGAGGAGCACAACTTAGAGCCACCAGAGATGGTGTAGCATAGATAGTCGGTGCTCTTCGAGCCAGGAATAACTTTGACTCTTAGGGGGATGTTACGTTCAGTCACTCGCGGTGAAAACCCCGCAAGCCTAACCTGAATTTCGAGGACGAAATTATTTTTTTTGTTTATTGGGATTTGTAACATCCCCCAGACAGCTAGACCCCCCAGGTGAATCTGTCCTGACCAGGGTCATGACAAGGCCTTGGTAGAGTAGAAATCCCTTTAACTTAGGCAAGATTAGGATTGAAAGTGCCTTGGACTGCAAATAGCAATTTCTAGTGACCTAGCTTAGGGTTGGATTTTAGGGCCTCATCTTGACCATTTGGCCCCACCATAGCATCCCTAACCCTTTAGGGGTCCCCTTAGGGCACCAAGGGCCCATTGGGGTCAACCAAAGAGGCCAAATTGACCAAAGTCAACCCTAACCCTAAAATGGTCAAAATAGCCAATTAGAGTCAATTAACCTTCACCATGACAAATTGATCACTCACCTAGGTCTAGAATACCATAAAGGACCTAGTAGACCTAAAAGCCCTATCATGGGACCCCCAGTGGTGCAAATTGACCAAAATGCCCTTTAGGTCAAAAATGGCAATTCTTCACAAAGTGCCCTAATTGACCATCACCATGTTAAATTGGCCTTACCCATAGTGTTATCATATCATAGGGGACCCAGTGGACCAAAAAGCCCCTTGACTAGGTCAACCCTAGGGCTCAATTTGACCAAAGTCAACTTAGCCTATTTTAGTCAAATCAGCTTAAATTGGGTCAACCAAGACTCATGTGACCAAATTGACCCCACCACTAGTTTCTAAACCTAATCTGGAGTTCAATGGACCCAAAAGCCCCATCATAGGGTCACCCAATTGGTCAATTGGACCAAAAGTCAAATTTGCCCAAATTAGGTCAAATCCCTTGGATCTAGCCCAATCCCTTTGGGCTAAGCCCAAATTGATCATTTGACCAGCCTAGTAGACTGATATTAATCATGAGAGAGAGGGAAATTCGGCCATGATGAGTAGGAGAGAGAAAAGCCCAAGTTTAATGGAGAGAGAAGGGGCATTCATGGAGATTGAATGCTTTGACTCCTCATTCCTCCCCCCAATTGATGATCATTCATCTCCCTTGTCAGTTTCAAGTGAATCCAGGGGTTTTCCAAGGCTGAAGGGGGCTGATTAAAGGGGGAATTAGAGGTGGCCGAAATTACCATTAATGGTGGTAATGGCAATTCATGCCATGGCTCTTCCCCTCCCCCAATTAACTTCTTAAACACCTTCAGAAGCCGGAGAGGAGTAGAAACCCCCTTCCCCGAGTGAGATGAGCCATCTGTGCAAGGAGTCGGGTGGTGCCGATTTTTCCAAGGTGGCGCAATGGTGGTCGACGGCCGGAGCACCCAAACCCCCAAGTGCAGGTCCATTTCTTCATCTCTCCCCTAGTGGGTAGATCTCCCCTATTCTGTTTTCAAAACCAAAGAGGATTGAACTCCATTCAATCGGATTTTTTCTATGCTCACGACCGAAAATCGCGACATCCGGGGGGCCAACTCCGGCCACCCCCGGCCACACCGACACCAGCAAACGGAAGCTGGATGTCGGGTGGTGCTAATGGCGGCGGCGTTTCATCAGAGGCGGCGTCGTCACGCCGGAAATCAGCCCGCAACTTCGTCCAGGCGCGCGTGATCTCAGCCGTCGGCTATCGGGGACGATGATGGAGGGCCGTCGGATCCGCGCCTAAATGATTGAATAGTTTTATTATTTATTAATAATATCCTTATTTATAGTGTTATTATAGGCTGAATCTAAATATAATTATAGAAAATATATAGAGCCCTCTACAGAAAATGTGCCCAACATAAAAGTTGTAGGCCTTGACCCCTAGGACCATCCAAAATTGACTTCACTCGATTTGGAGCCCTGGTTTGACCTCAGCACCCATTTTAGTGCAAAGTTTGAGTAAACTTTGAATGGGTGCCCACACCAAACCACTTGTCCAAATGACTTGAGATTTGGACCAGTGGTGAGTCATACCTAGGGCTATGTCATATCCAAAAATGAGAATTTTTGGAGAACTTTTTCCTAAAGTTTTTGTAGAAATTTAATAATCCTTGCACAATTTAATTGGAGGGTCAAATGACCTCCAATCTCCACCAAACTTTGGTGGGATGTTATTAGGGACATGTAAAACCCCTGGTTAAAGTATCAACTCATTTGGAGTTCTTTTGGTTAGGTAATCATTAGGCCAAAGTTTTGTCCTTTAAGGGGAATTTTGTGAATGAGGGCTAATTGGAATGTTTCATGGTCAAATTACCTCCTAATGGAGTGGGACTTTAGCCACTGCCCTTTTGGCACCCAAATCACCTTTGAGAAAGTTATGAGGTCATGAGGAGTTGGTTTGCCCTAGGACATGGAGTAGGAGCAATTTGGGGTGCATTTAGCCAAGTTATGGTCCATTGGCCAATTAGGTTCTTTGAGTCTTGAGACTTCTTAGGAAGGTCAGTGGGATGAAGTTGAGACCCCATGAGGAGTTTGGGGAGCATTGGAGTTGTTTTGCTCAAGGTCATAGGGTTGATCCCTATGGGGTGGAATTTGGGGTTGTGAAGGACATAGGGGAGTTTGTCCTTGGAGAGGGGTGTGTTGGACTCCTCTGACTTTTATAAGTGATATGATACCCTCACAAGAGGTTTGGGAGGATTTGGACAGGTTTAGACCCTAACCCTAGGTTAAACCCTAATGGGGTGCAATTAGAGGCTAATGAAGGAAGTAGGGTCAAACCTTAATGGTTTGACCTAAAATTTTGGAGGGAAGGTCATAGTGACCAGAGGAACCTCCCCTGTTAATTTGAAGAGGTTTGGAGTTGTCAAACCTAGGTAATTAATTCTTGGGTAGATTTGTAAATGTTTAAGTTTTTGGGTTCTAGGAAGAAATATTACTTTGTGGTTAATCATCTTCTGTCACCCACTTAGTTTTGATATCATAAATCTCTGGAGTTCCTATTAGAGCCATTGGAGAAGTTTAGACCCTAACCCTAGGCTAAACCCTAATGGGGTGCAATTAGAGGTCAATGAAGGGAGTGGGGTCAAACATTATTGGTTTGACCTAAGATTTTGTATGATAGGTCCTAGTGACCAGAGGAGACTCCCTTGTGAATTTGAAGAGGTTTGGAGTTGTCAAACCTAGGTAATAAACCCTTAGGTAGATTTGTAAATAATTAGGGTTTTGGGTTTTAGGGAGAAATATTACTTAATGGTTTACCATTTTCTGTCACAAACTTGGTTTTAATGCTATTGATCTCTGGAAGAATCTGTTAGACCATGAGAAGACTTTTTGGGGTTCAAAGTGTAATATTTCATATTGTAGACAATTTTTGGGAGGATCAATTTTAGGGTGTTAAATTACTGTAATTGCATGAAACCTTGCAGGATGTCTTTTCATACCAATATGTACCCACTGTAATTTTCTCATAATTTATGGATTAATAGTTTTGGTATCTCTAGTTCATTTTGGAATTATTTGCAAATATATCCTTTGAGGAAATTACAAATGTAACTCCTGTGTTATGTGCTCAAACTTGGTAGACCTGAATATTTTAGTATGATTCACCACTGTATGAATTTGTATAAGATTGGGAGATTATATGAGGGTGCCTCCTTTGGAATTTATTGATAATAAATGAGTTTTGGAATTTTTAAAAATAGTAAATCTTGCTGGTTTTTCCTACAAGTTTATACCTACTGATATTTAGGTACTAATGATTTATGTAAAAATTGGGGTAGGCACTGGGAGTCAGAAAAGTGCACTTGTAGTTCAAACTTGAGAAAATTGCCCTTTGAGAAATTGTTTAAAAATATTAATATTATGGAAAAAATTAGGAAACCCTGGATTTGATCTGATTTAAGTAGCATGGACTCCCAATAAATCCAGTAGGTCATGGAGTTGAGTATTTAGAGTACCTCCCTTCATGAGGATCAAAACGTTAAGGGTGGTCTGCGTTTAGTAAATTGGCAGTTTTGGAGTTACAGGCCAATTTGGGATACATTGATCGAAGATGTGGGAATTGAATGGTGATTGTATGGTATGAGAGGACCCTTGGAGAGATTTAAGGTTGATGAGTTCTGGGATGGTGGGGTGCCTCCCTTGGGGTGGGTCGTCCTGTGAATGACGAAAGATCATCCTTTGTCTATTAGGACCTAAAAGCCCTTAGGTTTAATTCGGGTAAAAGTATTAAAGGGGTTTTCTTACGGGTAGCAACCAACATTATTAAGTGTCTTGGGAATGGGAACTTTGGGGTGTCAACCCATTGTAGTTCCTAGTACCGTAGCGAGCCCCTCACAGGGTAACCCTCGGGAAGGCCAGGATTAACCCTAACTCATAGGAGTAAGACATGGTACAAGATTAACTAATAACACATTCATCTACACCCTGTGGTTTCGGAAGTTTAGTTGGATTGGTTGTCCGAGCGGTGGGCTCGGTGGCTGTTGCAGCAGACTGGTTAGTCTGGTGAGCTTATGGCTCGGAAGGTTATTGATGACGGGCAGGTTAGCCCGGGGAGCTTTTGGCTCGGAAGGTTATTGATGGCGGGCGGGCTAGCCCGGGGAACTCATGGCTCAGAGATAGGAAGTAGAACATGTTTCATGTGCACTGAAGGTGGTGGGTCTTCGGTATTGGACGGTCGTTCACACCGACGTCAATACGTTGACTCGGCGAGTGTGGTTTTACACTTAGCCTTGATAGTCTGGCGGTCCAGTCAGCAAGAGTACGCAGACGCTCCGCGGGTATAGTGGAGGCGTACAATAGGTCTAGGTTGGGTAGTGTGAATACCAACCTAGAGGTGGGCGGGGCCCAACCCACCGCTTCCGTTTGCCACTACGGGAGTATCCTGGGAGTCTAGCTCGCTCCAAAAAGGGGGAACTAAAGGTCTATGCGCATAGAGTCGTAGTGTGTGAGTTGCACTTGTATGATCATAGCATAACAGCATACTTGCATGTCATAGCATAAACATTGCATTCAACCTACCCCTAACGTATAAGTCGGTTATGGGACTTCTTATACGGTAGGCCCTGCTAAACGACCCCTTGGTCTATAGGTTTGTATGGGCATTCCTATAAATCAATGGTTACTTTTATATTACTTTACTTGCTGCTTACTGTTCTTTATATACTTGTTACCATGCTTCATATATATGTATACACCTGTGTAGCTCTAGTTCCGCCGTCACCTGCTCTTGTTTTTACCCCTTGCTGTCCTCCGCTTCATCCTCCCGCACGGTGCCTAGGAGCCATTGGGGGAGGGATGGGGAATTGGCTGAGTCATTTTGACTGACGGTCGGTGGACCTTATCATTTTAGGAGTTCGAGGAGATGCAGCACCCTTCAAGGAACAGGTACAGCAGGATCCGACGTGGTGGATCCCACGGCCATGCTACCATTGTCACCAGCCAGGACATACACGGGTCAGATGTCCCATGATGAGTGGAACCCCTCCGGCACAGCGATCAGGAGACCGACGGCGAAGACGTAGACGTGGATTGCGAGGCAGCAACCGCAGGTCAAAAGAGAAGAAGCATCCAGTATTGCAGCACCATTGGAGCCCGGAGTCTGCAGGGATGGGTCAGTCAGGTCAGAGTGCTCCAGTTTCAGTGTCGGTGACGATTAGCTTTAGTTTTGCTTAGGAGTTAGCTTCCGCGAGTGATTTTTGTAGTGAGGAAATGTTGTACAGGGCAAGAGCCCCTTTTATTTGTACCCTTGTTATCTTTATTCAGTTATATCTGTGGACATTTGCCTTTAAGGTTTATAATTCATGTGATTCTGTGGACTTGTCTTCTCTTTATTGTACTTTTCTTCGTGATCGATTTGGCCGGCAGGATCGGCGTTTTGTAGTGGCGACCTTCCCGAGTGAAGGTGTCACCGCAAAACGGCGGTTCTGGGCCTAAGACCCGGTGGTTTTTGCAAAAAAAAAAAATGGGGTCTTACAAGTGGTATCAGAGGAAACCTCGATCCGAAGAAAAGAAGTCCACAAAACCCTGGGCCACCCCGCACGAGCTTAGTTTGAGGACAAACTAGCAGCGGAAGCAGTGGTGTGCCCATATGGGAATCACATTGAGAAAGGTCCACTTTTAACTGAATCTTCTTAGTCAAATCTCTTTACGAGTGTCAAGTTTTCTTTTGTAGCCTGTGGCGAACCCTGCCCCCAGCAGGGAATACCTCCAGCTACAAAGATCTCTTTAGGTAGTCTTTTAGTCAATAAGTTAGACTCAACCCCACTAGGACACGTGACTTACTAGGACAATTTATACCATGACCTAGTCTGAAATAGACCGTAAGTATAATTATTGGTGAAGGTACGAGGATACCCCAAAGAGGCTAGAGAAAGAAATTGGCACATAAGCAGAATGGTATGGGACTCATAAGCTCAATCATCGTATTTGTGACAAGATTATATTAAGACAACCACTGTGACGAACACCGAGGGTCGGATAAGAATTGAAGTCCAGAAGGGACCCGTTTGGGATTGGGTGACATATTGACCCTGATAAGGTTGTCGTAGAAGGTACCTAGAAGAGTCTAAGTTGTGGAATACACCATTGAGCCCCAAGATAGAACCCCAAGTTTAAGGATTTGTGCCCTAAGAATTGTTTGCATACTTGGGATAAATATAACTTGGTGATATCGAAGACACTTCGCCCAAAGATAGATAGAGGCCAATCTTTTGTTTATTGGGGGCTTGTCCTTTGTTTATTGGGGCTTACCTTTTGTTTATTGGGCAAGTCAGGGTCGGACTTAGCTTTCCCTTAGACTTAAGTTAGAAAAATTTTATGTCGTGAACACTATGATTTTGAAGTCGATCTTACTCGATGTTACTTGGAAGAAGGTGAGATGGTGTAACAATATGTTTGGAATGATGATCAGCAGGAATTACCAGGACAACAACTTGGCCTTAGTTGAATCATTGGAAATGTAAAGACGTCAGGATTAATCAATTAGGGATGTTGATGTATAGAAGTTAAGAGCGGAAAGTAGATCTTATAAGTAGTAAGTAAATTTGAAAGCTCCTGTGGTTGGGGGAATTCGGAAGTGATTAACTTATGATTTGTTAGAAACCACGCTCTGTCATGGTAGAAAATTTTATCTACAATAATAGCTTTATACCTTGTGAACTTGGATGATAAATAACCAGAGACCTTAGACGATGACTTGTTAGATTTGGATTATAGTGTTTGATTTCACTATGGTAAGAATGATCTAAGTTTATCTCGCTTAAGACCATTTGAGAGTGATCAAGACTAGCATAAGTGGAAGTGACAGGACTTTGGAGAAATGAACGTGATATTATTTCCTTGATGAAATTGAATTGTGAAAAACCCTAAGGTATCAAAATTTTGTCGTTATAAATAGAATTTCATGAAGAAAGTGATTGAGAGTCATCTTATCATCATGATTGGTTAGCATATACTCATAAAAGTTCACAGGTGCACCCCCATTAATATTTAAGGATGATTGGGACGCTAGCCGATTTTGATTAGTCCCATCAATAGTAAGAACTAGAAAAGTTGTAGATTGGAGTTGATTGGTTACTCGGATGTACCTGAAAGAGTAAGAATGTGAACGTGAGAAGAAAACTTTAGGGGCATAAGAGTCTGCCCAGGTTAGAGTGGAAGTTCGAGGATAGATTGACCAAGGTAGCTAGGTCACCCCGGTCAGGATAGATGATACGACGGTGTGAGTCTTGCGGCGCAAGAAGATTACAGAGGCTAAGACATGTGGTTATTTAGGGTCAGGAGGAGCACAACTTAGAGCCACCAGAGATGGTGTAGCATAGATAGTCGGTGCTCTTCGAGCCAGGAATAACTTTGACTCTTAGGGGGATGTTACGTTCAGTCACTCGCGGTGAAAACCCCGCAAGCCTAACCTGAATTTCGAGGACGAAATTATTTTTTTTGTTTATTGGGATTTGTAACATCCCCCAGACAGCTAGACCCCCCAGGTGAATCTGTCCTGACCAGGGTCATGACAAGGCCTTGGTAGAGTAGAAATCCCTTTAACTTAGGCAAGATTAGGATTGAAAGTGCCTTGGACTGCAAATAGCAATTTCTAGTGACCTAGCTTAGGGTTGGATTTTAGGGCCTCATCTTGACCATTTGGCCCCACCATAGCATCCCTAACCCTTTAGGGGTCCCCTTAGGGCACCAAGGGCCCATTGGGGTCAACCAAAGAGGCCAAATTGACCAAAGTCAACCCTAACCCTAAAATGGTCAAAATAGCCAATTAGAGTCAATTAACCTTCACCATGACAAATTGATCACTCACCTAGGTCTAGAATACCATAAAGGACCTAGTAGACCTAAAAGCCCTATCATGGGACCCCCAGTGGTGCAAATTGACCAAAATGCCCTTTAGGTCAAAAATGGCAATTCTTCACAAAGTGCCCTAATTGACCATCACCATGTTAAATTGGCCTTACCCATAGTGTTATCATATCATAGGGGACCCAGTGGACCAAAAAGCCCCTTGACTAGGTCAACCCTAGGGCTCAATTTGACCAAAGTCAACTTAGCATATTTTAGTCAAATCAGCTTAAATTGGGTCAACCAAGACTCATGTGACCAAATTGACCCCACCACTAGTTTCTAAACCTAATCTGGAGTTCAATGGACCCAAAAGCCCCATCATAGGGTCACCCAATTGGTCAATTGGACCAAAAGTCAAATTTGCCCAAATTAGGTCAAATCCCTTGGATCTAGCCCAATCCCTTTGGGCTAAGCCCAAATTGATCATTTGACCAGCCTAGTAGACTGATATTAATCATGAGAGAGAGGGAAATTCGGCCATGATGAGTAGGAGAGAGAAAAGCCCAAGTTTAATGGAGAGAGAAGGGGCATTCATGGAGATTGAATGCTTTGACTCCTCATTCCTCCCCCCAATTGATGATCATTCATCTCCCTTGTCAGTTTCAAGTGAATCCAGGGGTTTTCCAAGGCTGAAGGGGGCTGATTAAAGGGGGAATTAGAGGTGGCCGAAATTACCATTAATGGTGGTAATGGCAATTCATGCCATGGCTCTTCCCCTCCCCCAATTAACTTCTTAAACACCTTCAGAAGCCGGAGAGGAGTAGAAACCCCCTTCCCCGAGTGAGATGAGCCATCTGTGCAAGGAGTCGGGTGGTGCCGATTTTTCCAAGGTGGCGCAATGGTGGTCGACGGCCGGAGCACCCAAACCCCCAAGTGCAGGTCCATTTCTTCATCTCTCCCCTAGTGGGTAGATCTCCCCTATTCTGTTTTCAAAACCAAAGAGGATTGAACTCCATTCAATCGGATTTTTTCTATGCTCACGACCGAAAATCGCGACATCCGGGGGGCCAACTCCGGCCACCCCCGGCCACACCGACACCAGCAAACGGAAGCTGGATGTCGGGTGGTGCTAATGGCGGCGGCGTTTCATCAGAGGCGGCGTCGTCACGCCGGAAATCAGCCCGCAACTTCGTCCAGGCGCGCGTGATCTCAGCCGTCGGCTATCGGGGACGATGATGGAGGGCCGTCGGATCCGCGCCTAAATGATTGAATAGTTTTATTATTTATTAATAATATCCTTATTTATAGTGTTATTATAGGCTGAATCTAAATATAATTATAGAAAATATATAGAGCCCTCTACAGAAAATGTGCCCAACATAAAAGTTGTAGGCCTTGACCCCTAGGACCATCCAAAATTGACTTCACTCGATTTGGAGCCCTGGTTTGACCTCAGCACCCATTTTAGTGCAAAGTTTGAGTAAACTTTGAATGGGTGCCCACACCAAACCACTTGTCCAAATGACTTGAGATTTGGACCAGTGGTGAGTCATACCTAGGGCTATGTCATATCCAAAAATGAGAATTTTTGGAGAACTTTTTCCTAAAGTTTTTGTAGAAATTTAATAATCCTTGCACAATTTAATTGGAGGGTCAAATGACCTCCAATCTCCACCAAACTTTGGTGGGATGTTATTAGGGACATGTAAAACCCCTGGTTAAAGTATCAACTCATTTGGAGTTCTTTTGGTTAGGTAATCATTAGGCCAAAGTTTTGTCCTTTAAGGGGAATTTTGTGAATGAGGGCTAATTGGAATGTTTCATGGTCAAATTACCTCCTAATGGAGTGGGACTTTAGCCACTGCCCTTTTGGCACCCAAATCACCTTTGAGAAAGTTATGAGGTCATGAGGAGTTGGTTTGCCCTAGGACATGGAGTAGGAGCAATTTGGGGTGCATTTAGCCAAGTTATGGTCCATTGGCCAATTAGGTTCTTTGAGTCTTGAGACTTCTTAGGAAGGTCAGTGGGATGAAGTTGAGACCCCATGAGGAGTTTGGGGAGCATTGGAGTTGTTTTGCTCAAGGTCATAGGGTTGATCCCTATGGGGTGGAATTTGGGGTTGTGAAGGACATAGGGGAGTTTGTCCTTGGAGAGGGGTGTGTTGGACTCCTCTGACTTTTATAAGTGATATGATACCCTCACAAGAGGTTTGGGAGGATTTGGATAGGTTTAGACCCTAACCCTAGGTTAAACCCTAATGGGGTGCAATTAGAGGCTAATGAAGGAAGTAGGGTCAAACCTTAATGGTTTGACCTAAAATTTTGGAGGGAAGGTCATAGTGACCAGAGGAACCTCCCCTGTTAATTTGAAGAGGTTTGGAGTTGTCAAACCTAGGTAATTAATTCTTGGGTAGATTTGTAAATGTTTAAGTTTTTGGGTTCTAGGAAGAAATATTACTTTGTGGTTAATCATCTTCTGTCACCCACTTAGTTTTGATATCATAAATCTCTGGAGTTCCTATTAGAGCCATTGGAGAAGTTTAGACCCTAACCCTAGGCTAAACCCTAATGGGGTGCAATTAGAGGTCAATGAAGGGAGTGGGGTCAAACATTATTGGTTTGACCTAAGATTTTGTATGATAGGTCCTAGTGACCAGAGGAGACTCCCTTGTGAATTTGAAGAGGTTTGGAGTTGTCAAACCTAGGTAATAAACCCTTAGGTAGATTTGTAAATAATTAGGGTTTTGGGTTTTAGGGAGAAATATTACTTAATGGTTTACCATTTTCTGTCACAAACTTGGTTTTAATGCTATTGATCTCTGGAAGAATCTGTTAGACCATGAGAAGACTTTTTGGGGTTCAAAGTGTAATATTTCATATTGTAGACAATTTTTGGGAGGATCAATTTTAGGGTGTTAAATTACTGTAATTGCATGAAACCTTGCAGGATGTCTTTTCATACCAATATGTACCCACTGTAATTTTCTCATAATTTATGGATTAATAGTTTTGGTATCTCTAGTTCATTTTGGAATTATTTGCAAATATATCCTTTGAGGAAATTACAAATGTAACTCCTGTGTTATGTGCTCAAACTTGGTAGACCTGAATATTTTAGTATGATTCACCACTGTATGAATTTGTATAAGATTGGGAGATTATATGAGGGTGCCTCCTTTGGAATTTATTGATAATAAATGAGTTTTGGAATTTTTAAAAATAGTAAATCTTGCTGGTTTTTCCTACAAGTTTATACCTACTGATATTTAGGTACTCATGATTTATGTAAAAATTGGGGTAGGCACTGGGAGTCAGAAAAGTGCACTTGTAGTTCAAACTTGAGAAAATTGCCCTTTGAGAAATTGTTTAAAAATATTAATATTATGGAAAAAATTAGGAAACCCTGGATTTGATCTGATTTAAGTAGCATGGACTCCCAATAAATCCAGTAGGTCATGGAGTTGAGTATTTAGAGTACCTCCCTTCATGAGGATCAAAACGTTAAGGGTGGTCTGCGTTTAGTAAATTGGCAGTTTTGGAGTTACAGGCCAATTTGGGATACATTGATCGAAGATGTGGGAATTGAATGGTGATTGTATGGTATGAGAGGACCCTTGGAGAGATTTAAGGTTGATGAGTTCTGGGATGGTGGGGTGCCTCCCTTGGGGTGGGTCGTCCTGTGAATGACGAAAGATCATCCTTTGTCTATTAGGACCTAAAAGCCCTTAGGTTTAATTCGGGTAAAAGTATTAAAGGGGTTTTCTTACGGGTAGCAACCAACATTATTAAGTGTCTTGGGAATGGGAACTTTGGGGTGTCAACCCATTGTAGTTCCTAGTACCGTAGCGAGCCCCTCACAGGGTAACCCTCGGGAAGGCCAGGATTAACCCTAACTCATAGGAGTAAGACATGGTACAAGATTAACTAATAACACATTCATCTACACCCTGTGGTTTCGGAAGTTTAGTTGGATTGGTTGTCCGAGCGGTGGGCTCGGTGGCTGTTGCAGCAGACTGGTTAGTCTGGTGAGCTTATGGCTCGGAAGGTTATTGATGACGGGCAGGTTAGCCCGGGGAGCTTTTGGCTCGGAAGGTTATTGATGGCGGGCGGGCTAGCCCGGGGAACTCATGGCTCAGAGATAGGAAGTAGAACATGTTGCATGTGCACTGAAGGTGGTGGGTCTTCGGTATTGGACGGTCGTTCACACCGACGTCAATACGTTGACTCGGCGAGTGTGGTTTTACACTTAGCCTTGATAGTCTGGCGGTCCAGTCAGCAAGAGTACGCAGACGCTCCGCGGGTATAGTGGAGGCGTACAATAGGTCTAGGTTGGGTAGTGTGAATACCAACCTAGAGGTGGGCGGGGCCCAACCCACCGCTTCCGTTTGCCACTACGGGAGTATCCTGGGAGTCTAGCTCGCTCCAAAAAGGGGGAACTAAAGGTCTATGCGCATAGAGTCGTAGTGTGTGAGTTGCACTTGTATGATCATAGCATAACAGCATACTTGCATGTCATAGCATAAACATTGCATTCAACCTACCCCTAACGTATAAGTCGGTTATGGGACTTCTTATACGGTAGGCCCTGCTAAACGACCCCTTGGTCTATAGGTTTGTATGGGCATTCCTATAAATCAATGGTTACTTTTATATTACTTTACTTGCTGCTTACTGTTCTTTATATACTTGTTACCATGCTTCATATATATGTATACACCTGTGTAGCTCTAGTTCCGCCGTCACCTGCTCTTGTTTTTACCCCTTGCTGTCCTCCGCTTCATCCTCCCGCACGGTGCCTAGGAGCCATTGGGGGAGGGATGGGGAATTGGCTGAGTCATTTTGACTGACGGTCGGTGGACCTTATCATTTTAGGAGTTCGAGGAGATGCAGCACCCTTCAAGGAACAGGTACAGCAGGATCCGACGTGGTGGATCCCACGGCCATGCTACCATTGTCACCAGCCAGGACATACACGGGTCAGATGTCCCATGATGAGTGGAACCCCTCCGGCACAGCGATCAGGAGACCGACGGCGAAGACGTAGACGTGGATTGCGAGGCAGCAACCGCAGGTCAAAAGAGAAGAAGCATCCAGTATTGCAGCACCATTGGAGCCCGGAGTCTGCAGGGATGGGTCAGTCAGGTCAGAGTGCTCCAGTTTCAGTGTCGGTGACGATTAGCTTTAGTTTTGCTTAGGAGTTAGCTTCCGCGAGTGATTTTTGTAGTGAGGAAATGTTGTACAGGGCAAGAGCCCCTTTTATTTGTACCCTTGTTATCTTTATTCAGTTATATCTGTGGACATTTGCCTTTAAGGTTTATAATTCATGTGATTCTGTGGACTTGTCTTCTCTTTATTGTACTTTTCTTCGTGATCGATTTGGCCGGCAGGATCGGCGTTTTGTAGTGGCGACCTTCCCGAGTGAAGGTGTCACCGCAAAACGGCGGTTCTGGGCCTAAGACCCGGTGGTTTTTGCAAAAAAAAAAAATGGGGTCTTACAAGTGGTATCAGAGGAAACCTCGATCCGAAGAAAAGAAGTCCACAAAACCCTGGGCCACCCCGCACGAGCTTAGTTTGAGGACAAACTAGCAGCGGAAGCAGTGGTGTGCCCATATGGGAATCACATTGAGAAAGGTCCACTTTTAACTGAATCTTCTTAGTCAAATCTCTTTACGAGTGTCAAGTTTTCTTTTGTAGCCTGTGGCGAACCCTGCCCCCAGCAGGGAATACCTCCAGCTACAAAGATCTCTTTAGGTAGTCTTTTAGTCAATAAGTTAGACTCAACCCCACTAGGACACGTGACTTACTAGGACAATTTATACCATGACCTAGTCTGAAATAGACCGTAAGTATAATTATTGGTGAAGGTACGAGGATACCCCAAAGAGGCTAGAGAAAGAAATTGGCACATAAGCAGAATGGTATGGGACTCATAAGCTCAATCATCGTATTTGTGACAAGATTATATTAAGACAACCACTGTGACGAACACCGAGGGTCGGATAAGAATTGAAGTCCAGAAGGGACCCGTTTGGGATTGGGTGACATATTGACCCTGATAAGGTTGTCGTAGAAGGTACCTAGAAGAGTCTAAGTTGTGGAATACACCATTGAGCCCCAAGATAGAACCCCAAGTTTAAGGATTTGTGCCCTAAGAATTGTTTGCATACTTGGGATAAATATAACTTGGTGATATCGAAGACACTTCGCCCAAAGATAGATAGAGGCCAATCTTTTGTTTATTGGGGGCTTGTCCTTTGTTTATTGGGGCTTACCTTTTGTTTATTGGGCAAGTCAGGGTCGGACTTAGCTTTCCCTTAGACTTAAGTTAGAAAAATTTTATGTCGTGAACACTATGATTTTGAAGTCGATCTTACTCGATGTTACTTGGAAGAAGGTGAGATGGTGTAACAATATGTTTGGAATGATGATCAGCAGGAATTACCAGGACAACAACTTGGCCTTAGTTGAATCATTGGAAATGTAAAGACGTCAGGATTAATCAATTAGGGATGTTGATGTATAGAAGTTAAGAGCGGAAAGTAGATCTTATAAGTAGTAAGTAAATTTGAAAGCTCCTGTGGTTGGGGGAATTCGGAAGTGATTAACTTATGATTTGTTAGAAACCACGCTCTGTCATGGTAGAAAATTTTATCTACAATAATAGCTTTATACCTTGTGAACTTGGATGATAAATAACCAGAGACCTTAGACGATGACTTGTTAGATTTGGATTATAGTGTTTGATTTCACTATGGTAAGAATGATCTAAGTTTATCTCGCTTAAGACCATTTGAGAGTGATCAAGACTAGCATAAGTGGAAGTGACAGGACTTTGGAGAAATGAACGTGATATTATTTCCTTGATGAAATTGAATTGTGAAAAACCCTAAGGTATCAAAATTTTGTCGTTATAAATAGAATTTCATGAAGAAAGTGATTGAGAGTCATCTTATCATCATGATTGGTTAGCATATACTCATAAAAGTTCACAGGTGCACCCCCATTAATATTTAAGGATGATTGGGACGCTAGCCGATTTTGATTAGTCCCATCAATAGTAAGAACTAGAAAAGTTGTAGATTGGAGTTGATTGGTTACTCGGATGTACCTGAAAGAGTAAGAATGTGAACGTGAGAAGAAAACTTTAGGGGCATAAGAGTCTGCCCAGGTTAGAGTGGAAGTTCGAGGATAGATTGACCAAGGTAGCTAGGTCACCCCGGTCAGGATAGATGATACGACGGTGTGAGTCTTGCGGCGCAAGAAGATTACAGAGGCTAAGACATGTGGTTATTTAGGGTCAGGAGGAGCACAACTTAGAGCCACCAGAGATGGTGTAGCATAGATAGTCGGTGCTCTTCGAGCCAGGAATAACTTTGACTCTTAGGGGGATGTTACGTTCAGTCACTCGCGGTGAAAACCCCGCAAGCCTAACCTGAATTTCGAGGACGAAATTATTTTTTTTGTTTATTGGGATTTGTAACATCCCCCAGACAGCTAGACCCCCCAGGTGAATCTGTCCTGACCAGGGTCATGACAAGGCCTTGGTAGAGTAGAAATCCCTTTAACTTAGGCAAGATTAGGATTGAAAGTGCCTTGGACTGCAAATAGCAATTTCTAGTGACCTAGCTTAGGGTTGGATTTTAGGGCCTCATCTTGACCATTTGGCCCCACCATAGCATCCCTAACCCTTTAGGGGTCCCCTTAGGGCACCAAGGGCCCATTGGGGTCAACCAAAGAGGCCAAATTGACCAAAGTCAACCCTAACCCTAAAATGGTCAAAATAGCCAATTAGAGTCAATTAACCTTCACCATGACAAATTGATCACTCACCTAGGTCTAGAATACCATAAAGGACCTAGTAGACCTAAAAGCCCTATCATGGGACCCCCAGTGGTGCAAATTGACCAAAATGCCCTTTAGGTCAAAAATGGCAATTCTTCACAAAGTGCCCTAATTGACCATCACCATGTTAAATTGGCCTTACCCATAGTGTTATCATATCATAGGGGACCCAGTGGACCAAAAAGCCCCTTGACTAGGTCAACCCTAGGGCTCAATTTGACCAAAGTCAACTTAGCCTATTTTAGTCAAATCAGCTTAAATTGGGTCAACCAAGACTCATGTGACCAAATTGACCCCACCACTAGTTTCTAAACCTAATCTGGAGTTCAATGGACCCAAAAGCCCCATCATAGGGTCACCCAATTGGTCAATTGGACCAAAAGTCAAATTTGCCCAAATTAGGTCAAATCCCTTGGATCTAGCCCAATCCCTTTGGGCTAAGCCCAAATTGATCATTTGACCAGCCTAGTAGACTGATATTAATCATGAGAGAGAGGGAAATTCGGCCATGATGAGTAGGAGAGAGAAAAGCCCAAGTTTAATGGAGAGAGAAGGGGCATTCATGGAGATTGAATGCTTTGACTCCTCATTCCTCCCCCCAATTGATGATCATTCATCTCCCTTGTCAGTTTCAAGTGAATCCAGGGGTTTTCCAAGGCTGAAGGGGGCTGATTAAAGGGGGAATTAGAGGTGGCCGAAATTACCATTAATGGTGGTAATGGCAATTCATGCCATGGCTCTTCCCCTCCCCCAATTAACTTCTTAAACACCTTCAGAAGCCGGAGAGGAGTAGAAACCCCCTTCCCCGAGTGAGATGAGCCATCTGTGCAAGGAGTCGGGTGGTGCCGATTTTTCCAAGGTGGCGCAATGGTGGTCGACGGCCGGAGCACCCAAACCCCCAAGTGCAGGTCCATTTCTTCATCTCTCCCCTAGTGGGTAGATCTCCCCTATTCTGTTTTCAAAACCAAAGAGGATTGAACTCCATTCAATCGGATTTTTTCTATGCTCACGACCGAAAATCGCGACATCCGGGGGGCCAACTCCGGCCACCCCCGGCCACACCGACACCAGCAAACGGAAGCTGGATGTCGGGTGGTGCTAATGGCGGCGGCGTTTCATCAGAGGCGGCGTCGTCACGCCGGAAATCAGCCCGCAACTTCGTCCAGGCGCGCGTGATCTCAGCCGTCGGCTATCGGGGACGATGATGGAGGGCCGTCGGATCCGCGCCTAAATGATTGAATAGTTTTATTATTTATTAATAATATCCTTATTTATAGTGTTATTATAGGCTGAATCTAAATATAATTATAGAAAATATATAGAGCCCTCTACAGAAAATGTGCCCAACATAAAAGTTGTAGGCCTTGACCCCTAGGACCATCCAAAATTGACTTCACTCGATTTGGAGCCCTGGTTTGACCTCAGCACCCATTTTAGTGCAAAGTTTGAGTAAACTTTGAATGGGTGCCCACACCAAACCACTTGTCCAAATGACTTGAGATTTGGACCAGTGGTGAGTCATACCTAGGGCTATGTCATATCCAAAAATGAGAATTTTTGGAGAACTTTTTCCTAAAGTTTTTGTAGAAATTTAATAATCCTTGCACAATTTAATTGGAGGGTCAAATGACCTCCAATCTCCACCAAACTTTGGTGGGATGTTATTAGGGACATGTAAAACCCCTGGTTAAAGTATCAACTCATTTGGAGTTCTTTTGGTTAGGTAATCATTAGGCCAAAGTTTTGTCCTTTAAGGGGAATTTTGTGAATGAGGGCTAATTGGAATGTTTCATGGTCAAATTACCTCCTAATGGAGTGGGACTTTAGCCACTGCCCTTTTGGCACCCAAATCACCTTTGAGAAAGTTATGAGGTCATGAGGAGTTGGTTTGCCCTAGGACATGGAGTAGGAGCAATTTGGGGTGCATTTAGCCAAGTTATGGTCCATTGGCCAATTAGGTTCTTTGAGTCTTGAGACTTCTTAGGAAGGTCAGTGGGATGAAGTTGAGACCCCATGAGGAGTTTGGGGAGCATTGGAGTTGTTTTGCTCAAGGTCATAGGGTTGATCCCTATGGGGTGGAATTTGGGGTTGTGAAGGACATAGGGGAGTTTGTCCTTGGAGAGGGGTGTGTTGGACTCCTCTGACTTTTATAAGTGATATGATACCCTCACAAGAGGTTTGGGAGGATTTGGACAGGTTTAGACCCTAACCCTAGGTTAAACCCTAATGGGGTGCAATTAGAGGCTAATGAAGGAAGTAGGGTCAAACCTTAATGGTTTGACCTAAAATTTTGGAGGGAAGGTCATAGTGACCAGAGGAACCTCCCCTGTTAATTTGAAGAGGTTTGGAGTTGTCAAACCTAGGTAATTAATTCTTGGGTAGATTTGTAAATGTTTAAGTTTTTGGGTTCTAGGAAGAAATATTACTTTGTGGTTAATCATCTTCTGTCACCCACTTAGTTTTGATATCATAAATCTCTGGAGTTCCTATTAGAGCCATTGGAGAAGTTTAGACCCTAACCCTAGGCTAAACCCTAATGGGGTGCAATTAGAGGTCAATGAAGGGAGTGGGGTCAAACATTATTGGTTTGACCTAAGATTTTGTATGATAGGTCCTAGTGACCAGAGGAGACTCCCTTGTGAATTTGAAGAGGTTTGGAGTTGTCAAACCTAGGTAATAAACCCTTAGGTAGATTTGTAAATAATTAGGGTTTTGGGTTTTAGGGAGAAATATTACTTAATGGTTTACCATTTTCTGTCACAAACTTGGTTTTAATGCTATTGATCTCTGGAAGAATCTGTTAGACCATGAGAAGACTTTTTGGGGTTCAAAGTGTAATATTTCATATTGTAGACAATTTTTGGGAGGATCAATTTTAGGGTGTTAAATTACTGTAATTGCATGAAACCTTGCAGGATGTCTTTTCATACCAATATGTACCCACTGTAATTTTCTCATAATTTATGGATTAATAGTTTTGGTATCTCTAGTTCATTTTGGAATTATTTGCAAATATATCCTTTGAGGAAATTACAAATGTAACTCCTGTGTTATGTGCTCAAACTTGGTAGACCTGAATATTTTAGTATGATTCACCACTGTATGAATTTGTATAAGATTGGGAGATTATATGAGGGTGCCTCCTTTGGAATTTATTGATAATAAATGAGTTTTGGAATTTTTAAAAATAGTAAATCTTGCTGGTTTTTCCTACAAGTTTATACCTACTGATATTTAGGTACTCATGATTTATGTAAAAATTGGGGTAGGCACTGGGAGTCAGAAAAGTGCACTTGTAGTTCAAACTTGAGAAAATTGCCCTTTGAGAAATTGTTTAAAAATATTAATATTATGGAAAAAATTAGGAAACCCTGGATTTGATCTGATTTAAGTAGCATGGACTCCCAATAAATCCAGTAGGTCATGGAGTTGAGTATTTAGAGTACCTCCCTTCATGAGGATCAAAACGTTAAGGGTGGTCTGCGTTTAGTAAATTGGCAGTTTTGGAGTTACAGGCCAATTTGGGATACATTGATCGAAGATGTGGGAATTGAATGGTGATTGTATGGTATGAGAGGACCCTTGGAGAGATTTAAGGTTGATGAGTTCTGGGATGGTGGGGTGCCTCCCTTGGGGTGGGTCGTCCTGTGAATGACGAAAGATCATCCTTTGTCTATTAGGACCTAAAAGCCCTTAGGTTTAATTCGGGTAAAAGTATTAAAGGGGTTTTCTTACGGGTAGCAACCAACATTATTAAGTGTCTTGGGAATGGGAACTTTGGGGTGTCAACCCATTGTAGTTCCTAGTACCGTAGCGAGCCCCTCACAGGGTAACCCTCGGGAAGGCCAGGATTAACCCTAACTCATAGGAGTAAGACATGGTACAAGATTAACTAATAACACATTCATCTACACCCTGTGGTTTCGGAAGTTTAGTTGGATTGGTTGTCCGAGCGGTGGGCTCGGTGGCTGTTGCAGCAGACTGGTTAGTCTGGTGAGCTTATGGCTCGGAAGGTTATTGATGACGGGCAGGTTAGCCCGGGGAGCTTTTGGCTCGGAAGGTTATTGATGGCGGGCGGGCTAGCCCGGGGAACTCATGGCTCAGAGATAGGAAGTAGAACATGTTGCATGTGCACTGAAGGTGGTGGGTCTTCGGTATTGGACGGTCGTTCACACCGACGTCAATACGTTGACTCGGCGAGTGTGGTTTTACACTTAGCCTTGATAGTCTGGCGGTCCAGTCAGCAAGAGTACGCAGACGCTCCGCGGGTATAGTGGAGGCGTACAATAGGTCTAGGTTGGGTAGTGTGAATACCAACCTAGAGGTGGGCGGGGCCCAACCCACCGCTTCCGTTTGCCACTACGGGAGTATCCTGGGAGTCTAGCTCGCTCCAAAAAGGGGGAACTAAAGGTCTATGCGCATAGAGTCGTAGTGTGTGAGTTGCACTTGTATGATCATAGCATAACAGCATACTTGCATGTCATAGCATAAACATTGCATTCAACCTACCCCTAACGTATAAGTCGGTTATGGGACTTCTTATACGGTAGGCCCTGCTAAACGACCCCTTGGTCTATAGGTTTGTATGGGCATTCCTATAAATCAATGGTTACTTTTATATTACTTTACTTGCTGCTTACTGTTCTTTATATACTTGTTACCATGCTTCATATATATGTATACACCTGTGTAGCTCTAGTTCCGCCGTCACCTGCTCTTGTTTTTACCCCTTGCTGTCCTCCGCTTCATCCTCCCGCACGGTGCCTAGGAGCCATTGGGGGAGGGATGGGGAATTGGCTGAGTCATTTTGACTGACGGTCGGTGGACCTTATCATTTTAGGAGTTCGAGGAGATGCAGCACCCTTCAAGGAACAGGTACAGCAGGATCCGACGTGGTGGATCCCACGGCCATGCTACCATTGTCACCAGCCAGGACATACACGGGTCAGATGTCCCATGATGAGTGGAACCCCTCCGGTACAGCGATCAGGAGACCGACGGCGAAGACGTAGACGTGGATTGCGAGGCAGCAACCGCAGGTCAAAAGAGAAGAAGCATCCAGTATTGCAGCACCATTGGAGCCCGGAGTCTGCAGGGATGGGTCAGTCAGGTCAGAGTGCTCCAGTTTCAGTGTCGGTGACGATTAGCTTTAGTTTTGCTTAGGAGTTAGCTTCCGCGAGTGATTTTTGTAGTGAGGAAATGTTGTACAGGGCAAGAGCCCCTTTTATTTGTACCCTTGTTATCTTTATTCAGTTATATCTGTGGACATTTGCCTTTAAGGTTTATAATTCATGTGATTCTGTGGACTTGTCTTCTCTTTATTGTACTTTTCTTCGTGATCGATTTGGCCGGCAGGATCGGCGTTTTGTAGTGGCGACCTTCCCGAGTGAAGGTGTCACCGCAAAACGGCGGTTCTGGGCCTAAGACCCGGTGGTTTTTGCAAAAAAAAAATGGGGTCTTACAGGTTGGGTATCCACCGTTGGCAGCAAATCATGTGGGCTTAAGCCTCATTCCCCTCGATGACAACAATATCTCCCTTCGGGACAATCCCTTGGTAAGATTATCAGCCAGATTCAATTCTGACTTTACATAGTTGAGTGATACCACTTCTTTTCTTCTTTGCTTCACGGACTTGTACCTGATTCTCATGAACTTATTCATTTTGGAATTAGTACTATTAGAAGCAGTTAAATCAATAACACTTTTATTATCACAATGTAAAGAGATAGCAGGCATGGGGTTTTCAATTAATGGAATTTCACTAAGTAAATTTTTAATCCATTCTGCTTCGGCACATGTAGTGTCCAAAGCTATAAGCTCCAATTTCATGGTGCTTTTAGAAATAACTGTTTGTTTTGTAGAGGCCCATGAAATGGCAGCACCTCCTAGGAGAAATATATAGCCCGTCATTGACTTAACGTCTAACGAATCAGTTACCCAATTGGCATCTGAATATCCTTCTAGTACTCCGGGAAATCCCGTGTACACTAAACTATAATCCATAGTTCCACGAAGATATTTAAATATTCTATTTAGTGCTATCCAATGTTTATCACTTTGATTACTAGTATATCTACTAAGGCGGCCTACGACATAGGAAATGTCGGGCCTAGTGCGGTTAGCTATGTATAGGAGTGATCCTATCATTTGTGCATACCTATGTTGGTCAATAGGTTCACCTAAATTCTTACACAACTTAATGCTAGCGTCATATGGAGTAGAAGCGGGAATGGAATCATATAAGTTGAATTTAATCAACATTTTCTCAATCGGGTGTGAAAGAGATAATGATACGCTAGAATCATTTTTAACTAGTTTCATTCCTAATATAATGCTTGCTTCCCCCAAAACTTTCATATCAAAATTGGATGACAAATTATTTTTGGTTTCATTAATAATTTTAATTGAGATTCCAAAAATTAAGATGTCATCTACATAGAGACATAACAAGACAATTTCATTTCCGTCTTGTTTGGCATAAATACATTTATCAAATTCATTAGATTTGAAACCAAAAGTTAAGACTACGGAGTCAAACTTTTGATGCCATTGTTTAGGTGCTTGATTTAAACAGTAAAGAGATTTAATTAATTTACAAACTTTGGTTTCTTGGCCTTTGACCAAAAAACCTTCGGGTTGAGACATGTAGACTTCTTCTTCTAAGTCTCCATGCAAGAAGGCCGTCTTGACATCCATTTGATGAATGATCATCCTATGGATCGAAGCCAAGGCGACTAGAATACGAAGAGAGGTTATTCTAGCTACGGGAGCATATGTGTCTAGATAATCTATTCCTTGTTTTTGGGCATAGCCTTTAGCTACAAGGCGAGCCTTATATTTATCTATGGATCCATCCGGATTTAATTTCTTTCTAAAAATCCATTTACAATCTACAGAAGTTGTAGTTCCACATCAACAGAATAAATAAAATCAAATAATCAAAATGATTATCTCTGTTTTATTGTTTACATGCACTGTTATTTACTATATGTTTTATAAATTCCAGAAATCTGTAATGGCATCTAGACCTGAGGATTCTGCCGGGATCAAACCCGAAAAATTTAACGGTAACGGTTTTCGTCGTTGGCAAGCACAGGTCGAATATTGGTTAAATACCCTAGGTCTTTTGTCTGCCATCTTTGATGCCCCTCCTTCAGAAACTGAAATCCCTAGCACTGCAAATGCAGTTGCTTCGACTCTACCATCGTCCTCATCCTCAACTGCAAACACCACTAGAACCTATGTTAGACGTGTCCCATATAGAGATCCGGTGGACATTGAATATCATTGTCGCAACCGCATTCTTAGTGCCTTGTCCGACAGCCTTTACGATGTATTCCTCCAATATTGTACGGCTAAGGATTTATGGTATGCACTTGAAGCGCGCTATAACCTTGACAATGCGGGTATAGAACGCTACAATGTTTCCAACCTCCACAAATTCAAGATTGATGCTTCCAAGCCCATCAATCCTCAACTCCATCAACTAGATGAGATGTTGTCCAAGATCCGAGCCGATGGCTCAATCCTTTCCGAAAATTATCTTGTGGCATGTCTTATTAATTCTCTTCCCGATTCATGGTCTGGCTTTAGCACTAGACTAAGGCATGACCAATCAAACCTTACTTATGTCCAGATCCAAAATGCTATCCGCATTGAGGAGGAACATAAGAGTAAAAACTCTAAAGTTCCCAAAGACCTTGCTCCAAGAGTAAACCTCACTGAATCGCAAGGCAATCCTTCTTCCCACCATCACTTCAAAGCCAAAGGAAAGAACCATAAGAAACCTTTCCGTCCAGGTTCCCGCCATCAAAAACCGAATCATTCCAAACCTAATTCCTCAAACCAAAACCCAGGTAAAGGGAATGGTGCTTCATCTGCGGCCGCACAAACCATCTGTCTACCAACTGCTTCTACAAAAAGACAGAACCCGTAATTGGCAAGTCTCGTGGAGACAAGCCTCAGGCCAACATGATCCAAGCACCGGATCAACCTATCTTCAGGTTAGATTATACTCCTAGTCTTCTTCTCACTTGTTCATCAGATTGGTGGCTTGATTCCGGAGCAAATGTTCATACTTGTTTTGATCGTTCTTGCTTTGCCACCTTTCAGGACATCAGTGGAGGAAGCGTGACCTTAGGAGATGCTTCATCGACACAAATACTTGGACGTGGGCGAGTGGATCTTAGGTTGACATCCGGGAAGACACTAGCCTTGCATGATGTGCTTTATGTGCCGAGAGTTAGGAAGAATCTTGTTAGCGGATCTTTGCTAGTGAAGAAAGGCTACAAGATTGTTTTAGAATCTAATAAAGTTGTAATAACATTGAATGACAATTTTATTGTCAAAGGTTTTGTTTGTGATGGATTATTTAAATTGAATATTGCTGATTTAGAAGTAAATCAAATTTCTTCTTCTTCCTTAGTTTCAAATTCTTCTCCTGATTTTTGGCATGCTAGATTAGGACATGTGAATTCTGATTGCATGAAAAGAATGATGTCCTTAAATTTGATTCCCAAAATCAATATTGCACCAAGTGTTAAATGTGAAATTTGTGTGCAAGCTAAATTTTCTAGAAAGCCTTTTAAATCAGTTGATAGAACTTCAAAACCTTTAGAACTAATTCATTCGGATGTATGTGATTCAAACCGCCAACCCACTAGAGGTGGAAATAAATATTTTGTAACTTTTATTGACGATTTCACTAAATATTATTACATATATTTATTAAAAACTAAAGATGAAGTCTTTTCATATTTTAAGATTTTCAAAGCGGAAGTAGAAAATCAATTAGGATCATCGATTAAAATTCTTAGATCCGATCGAGGTGGAGAATACACTTCGAATGAACTAACCCAATTTTGCCAAGAACATGGGATTATTCATCAAGTGACTGCTCCATATTCTCCTCAATCGAATGGTATAGCTGAACGTAAAAATCGGACCTTGATGAACATGGTCAATGCCATGTTAGCCGAGTCCGGTGCCCCGGAAAATCTTTGGGGAGAAGCGTTGCTCACTTCCTCCTTCATCCTTAATAGGATTCCATCTAAACAAAACGATAAGACGCCTTTTGAATTATTCAAATTAAGGAAACCTAACCTCCAAATTCTTCGAGTGTGGGGGTGTTTAGCTAAGGTAGCAATTCCTGAACCTAAGAGAAAGAAAATAGGACCAAAAACATTAGACTCTATTTTCATAGGATATGCATCCGACAGTAGTGCTAATAGATTTCTCATCACTAATTCCCTAATTAGTGAAATATCTAACAACACCATTATAGAAGCTAGAGATGCAACTTATTTTGAGATAAATTTCCAAATAAACTAAATAACTCATCTCAACCTTCAACTAGCTCAAACCAACCTTCCACTTCTTCTACAGAACCATTAGAAAATGATGAACCTAGAAGAAGCAAAAGAGTTAGAACCGAAAGATCCTATGGGGAGGACTACTTCACTTATCTAGTTGAAGGAGATCCTAATACATATGAGGAAGCAATGACCTCATCTGATTATCCCTTCTGGAAAGAAGCAATTAATCTAGAAATTAATTCTATCTTAGAAAATAAAACTTGGATCCTAACCGATTTACCTCCCGGTGCCAAAGCCATAGGATGTAAATGGATTTTTTAGAAAGAAATGTAAATCCGGAGATCCATAGTTAAATTAAGGCTACGCGCATTGTAACTAAAGGCAATGCCCAAAGAACAAGGATAGATTATCGCACACTTGCCTCCCCGTTGCTGGAAAACCTCTCTTTGTATTCTAGTCGCACAAGAAGGCTTCGATCCACAGGAGTGATCAGGCAGAAATGGTTATGTCAAAAGACCGCCTTCAGAATTGCAAAGCGGAGAACTTAGAAGAAGAAGTCTCTCGTCGAGAGCTTTCCGAATCTATGCTCGGCTCGCGATTCCGACCACCGGAGCTCCGTCGGCGGCGTCCGGAAGATTCGAGAAAACGCCGTCCCCGTCGCTCGATTCTACTCTCTGTTCGGACAGAATGAAGAAGGAGAAGAGGACTGGGCTCGTTTTCTTTTATGCAACATTATAAAATTTTAACAATAATAATAATATCATTATTATTATTATTAATAAAAGAAGGAGGTCGACGCATGCATGAAGGGAGTCGACGCATGCTTTGATAGGCTGCTGAAATCGGCGCATGGATGAAGGCTGGAATTCGACGCAAGGGATGAAGGCTGGAATTCGACGCAAGGGAGGAAGGAAAGATCGACGCAAGCTTTGAGAAGGGGGGAAAGAATCAACGCATGCGTTGAAAGGGGAAGAAGGGTAATCGACGCACGTTGACTGAATGTATATATATATATACACGTTCATAATCTTTTTATAATAATAATAATATTATTATTTTATCATAAAAAAATAACGAACGCCGAATCCAACGAAAATTCCGCCTTAGGTGAACGGCGGCGCTACGAATCCAACGGCGAAGTTGGAATCAAAATCCGACGTGCGGTTTTCGAGATATGAATGGCGGAAGTTACGGCGAGCTTTAAATATATACAAAACTTCTAAAATGCGCCGAGGCTTCAAAATGGCTCGGACCGCGACGAAACTTGATAGACAAGTCTAAAATTAAATAATCTAATTTCCTAACGTAAAACTTTCCAATTCCGGGTCGTCACAAAATTTGGTCGACTTGACCCAAACGGACGCGAAAACGCGCAAACGGCAACGCGCCACCAACTCGACATTAAAAGTAACGCCCCGACGCCATTAACACGCCATCACTGAATTAAACAAACACCGAAAAAATCAGGGCGTTACAGCCACTCCCCCTAAAAGAAAGTTTCGTCCCGAAACTTGACATAAGGGCAGAAAACAACCTTAAGGTAGGTACATGGTGTAGGAAAGAAGATTTAAGATGAATAATCATTTGGTGCAAAACATCACTTGGACAAATAATGGTGCAGGACAAGGAAATCTAGGATAGATAATCAAATGGTGCAGGACAAGGAATGGAGATTTCTACCTGAGCCATTAAAAGAAGAGGTGCGGATGAGATTCCCGCATAGCCGATTCCAGCTCCCATGTTGCGCTCTCGACGTCATGATTCCGCCAAAGAACTTTCACCATGGGAATGGATTTCCTACGCAACACCCGCTCTTGGGTTTCCAAAATGCGAACAGGCTCCTCAACATAAGATAAATTGGGCTGAATCTGAGGCACCGAATCGAGGACTTGACGATTGCTGCGGACACACTTCCTTAACTGACTCACATGGAACACATCATGGACGCCAGGGAAAGTAGCAGGCAACTCCAAACTATAAGCAGACACTCTGATGCGCTCAACGACCCGAAATGGCCCAACATATCTGGGATCCAACTTGTGGTTCTTCCCAAATCTTTTAACGCCTGGCATCGGAGAGACCTTCAGAAAAACACTGTCCCCAACCGCAAACTCCAGATCTGCCCTTCTTCGATTGGCATACTTTTCGTAGCGCTCCTGAGCAACGCGGAGCTTCTCCCGAATATTAGTCACCGCCTCTTCCATTTCCATCAAAGCTTCCGGACCTAGCAACGGTCTCTCACCGACTTCGGCCCAAAACAAGGGAGTCCTGCAGCGCCTCCCATACAACGCTTCAAAAGGGGCCATCTGCAGACTTTCTTGGAAGCTATTATTATATGCAAACTCCATGAGTCTGAGGCGCTCGTCCCAAGCTCCACCATGCTCCAAAATGTAACACCTGATCATGTCTTCCACGATCTGATTAACTCGCTCCGTTTGACCATTGGTCTGCGGATGGTATGCGGTCGAAAACCTGAGGTCAGTGCCCAAAGCTCCCTATAATCTCTGCCAGAATCGCGACGTAAACCTGGAGTCTCGATCTGACACGATACTCACAGGTACTCCATGCAAACGAATGACCTCATACAAATATAACTCTGTTATCTTCTTCATAGAATAGCCGACTTTGAAAGGGACGAAATGCGCACACTTCGTCAATCGATCAACTATAACCCAGACTGAATCATGTCCACGAGGGGACCTCGGCAAACCCGTGATAAGGTCCATCGATATGCTTTCCCATTTCCACATGGGGATCTCCAAAGGGGTCAGTTTTCCTCCAGGTCTGCCATGATCGTGTTGGGTTTTTCTAGAACCATACATCAAATGTAGGCGCAGCGGAAATGAAGAGAAACAACCCAAAAAGACTTTGGATCGGCCATGAATGTTGAATCAAGAAGTTAAGAAAATGCTAGGTATGAAATTACCTTTGCGGGATTGGATCAAATCCAACCTAGATGCTCCACGAGTTGATTCCTGTCGTCGGCTATGCGAGTCCTCACGTAGAATAATGTCTACGTCTCTACAGTGATCCACACGAGCCGGGAGAAGAATGACTGCACCTTGAACTTCCACGAACTGCTAGGTTCGCTCCAGGAAGAACACACACGGCGACGATCGCCGGAGAGGAGGTCAGCGGACGCGATTCAGAGACGGCAGAACACTTCCGTCGGCTAGGGTTCGTGAGGCGAGAGCGGAACTCCTTCCGTCGGCTTCTATTTCGTTAGTTATAAGAACCCTAAAACGAAGTCCTATTTATACCCAAAGGATAAACAGCTTCTAGAAGAATCGCTATCCGCAGACCACACAGCAGAATAAGGGCTTCTGTTACAATTCGTCGGAATTCCACGGAAGATCATTCGTCGAGATTTCACGGGACAATCCGACGAATCCGACGAATCAGATCAGACGGCAACATTTGCCGAGAAAATGATCTCTGTAACAATTCGTCGAGTCTTCACGGGACAACCCGACGAATCCCGACGAATCCAGACAGACGACAACATTTTGCCGACTGAAGGGTTTCTGTAATAATTCGTCGAGTGTTCACGGGACAATCCGACGAATCCCGACGAATTCTATCCGTGTAAACCCGATGAATTCAGACAGCAACAACCTGCTGGATTTCCCCATTCTATATATGGTGATTGGTAACATTTACCAACACAGTCAATCTACCAACTTCTCCACATGCTCTTATTTGCGACCCTGTAGGCTCATATCGCGTTGGCAGTGAGATTACATGTTTGACCACTTCTAGATCACAATGGTAACTCCAACAGATCGGCCTTCACCCGCTTGCATGTGAAGCACTTCGATACAAATTTGGCAATGTCGTTCTTCATGCCTGACCACCACACAATTTGCTTCAGATCTCTATACATCTTGGTGGAACCCGGGTGGTAGGACACACTAGATCCGTGAGCCTCCCTGCAAATCATAACTCGAATATCTTCCACCGCCGGAATACAGAATCTACCTCTATACAAGAGGGTACCAAGCTCATCAATGGAGAAATCAGATAATTCTCCTTTCTCGGTCCTTTCTCGGTCCTTCGGCGGAGATGCTGAAGATCTGGGTCTTCTTTCTGACGTAACCTTGTGATGGTGATCCATGAAGGCTCTTCTGCCTCCAAACGAGTGCGCTCGCCATGGCTCACCGCCGAAATATCCATCAAAAGAAACTCCTCAACTAAGGCTTGAACAGATAAATTGAAGATCTGAGCCGTCTTCCTACTCAACGCATCGGCCACCACATTGGCCTTACCGGGATGATAAAGGATATCCACTTCATAATCAGCAACATATTCCAACCACCGGCGTTGGCGCAAATTCAGCTCTTTTTGTGTGAATACATACTTCAAACTTTCATGATCGGTATAAATCTTGCACACAACGCCATATAGTAAGTGTCTCCACAGCTTCAAGGCATAGATCACCGCCGCAAACTCCAAATCATGGGTAGGGTAATTCTTCTCATGAACCTTCAATTGCCTAGATCCATAAGCGATCACCTTTCCCTCTTGCATCAGAACGCATCCAAGTCCGATGTGGGAAGCATCAACATACACCGCAAACTCCACTCCCTCAATAGGCAGAATGAGAATTGGGGCAGAGCACAACCTTCTCTTCAGCTCTTGGAAAGCCTCCTCACACTTATCACTCCAAATGAAGACGGCATTCTTCTGCGTAAGCCGGGTCATCGGAGCGGACAATGTGGAGAAACCCTCCACAAATCTCCTATAATAACCGGCCAAACCCAAGAAACTTCTGATCTCCTTTGGAGTAGAAGGTCTCTTCCAATCCATCACCGCTGAAATCTTGGCGGGATCAACGGAGATTCCATCCTTGCTCACCACATGTCCTAAAAAGGACACCTGAGGAAGCCAAAACTCGCACTTGCTCAGCTTAGCATACAGCTTATGCTCTCTCAAGACAGACAGAACCTGACGCAAATGATAGGCATGCTCCTCATCACTGCGAGAATAGATGAGAACGTCGTCGACGAAGACGACCACAAAACGGTCAAGAAAGTCCTTGAATACCCGGTTCATCAGATCCATGAACGCAGAAGGCGCGTTGGTCAACCCAAAGGACAACACGAGGAACTCGAAATGCCCGTACCGGGATCTAAAAGCCGTCAGAGGAATGTCTGACTCACGAACCCTCAACTGGTGGTATCCTGAACGAAGATCAATCTTCGAGAATTTGGTGCACCCACGCAGCTGGTCGAATAAATCATCAATCCGCGGCAATGAATATCTATTCTTGATCGTCACCTTGTTCAACTCCTGATAATCGATACACAGCCTCATGGAACCGTCCTTCTTCTTCACGGAAAGGGTACCTCAAGGGATCTTCATGTTCACTTAGGCCACTAAGTAATTAAATCAAGTATTTTCCGCTGCATAAAACTATATTTTAAAAGCATGGACTAGTTGATCCACCTAGCCGAGGGACGCGGCTTGTTAATCTTTTGCATAAATAATATCTAAATCTCTTTGAGTTAATAATAATATTTGCTTGACTGCGAAGAAGGATGAATTGCCTTAACGTCAGTAGGCGTCCCCTACGTGACGTGGCATCATAATGCGTAGCTTTCCCTACTCTGATAGCATTTTAAATGTTGGGAAAATGCGGGTTGTGACATACATGTCTCAACCCGAAGGTTTTTTGGTCAAAGACCAAGAAACCAAAGTTTATAAATTAATTAAATCTTTTTACGGTTTAAAACAAGCACCTAAACAATGGTATCAAAAGTTTGACTCCGTAGTCTTAACTTTTGGTTTCAAATCTAATGAATTTGATAAATGTATTTATGCCAAACAAGACGGAAATGAAATTGTCTTGTTATGTCTCTATGTAGATGACATCTTAATTTTTGGAAACTCAATTAAAATTATTAATGAAACCAAAAATAATTTATCATCCAATTTTGATATGAAAGATTTGGGGGAAGCAAACATTATATTAGGAATGAAACTAGTTAAAAATGATTCTAGCGTATCATTATCTCTTTCACACTCGATTGAGAAAATGTTGATTAAATTCAACTTATATGATTCCATTCCCGCTTCTACTCCATATGACGCTAGCATTAAGTTGTGTAAGAATTTAGGTGAACCTATTGACCAACATAGGTATGCACAAATGATAGGATCACTCCTATACATAGCTAACCGCACTAGGCCTGACATTTCCTATGCCGTAGGCCGCCTTAGTAGATATACTAGTAATCCAAGTGATGAACATTGGATAGCACTAAATAGAATATTTAAATATCTTCGTGGAACTATGGATTATAGTTTAGTGTACACGGGATTTCCCGGAGTACTAGAAGGATATTCAGATGCCAATTGGGTAACTGATTCGTTAGACGTTAAGTCAACGACGGGCTATGTATTTCTCCTAGGAGGTGCTGCCATTTCATGGGCCTCTACAAAACAAACAGTTATTTCTAGAAGCACCATGGAATCGGAGCTTATGGCTTTGGACACTACATGTGCCGAAGCAGAATGGATTAAAAATTTACTTAGTGAAATTCCATTAATTGAAAACCTCATGCCTGTTATCTCTTTACATTGTGATAATAAAAGTGTTATTGATTTAACTGCTTCTAATAGTACTAATTCCAAAATGAATAAGTTCATGAGAATCAGGTACAAGTCCGTGAAGCAAAGAAGAAAAGAAGTGATATCACTCAACTATGTAAAGTCAGAATTGAATCTGGCTGATAATCTTACCAAGGGATTGTCCCGAAGGGAGATATTGTTGTCATCGAGGGGAATGAGGCTTAAGCCCACATGATTTGCTGCCAATGGTGGATACCCAACCCATGTGATTGGAGATCCCATGAAGTGGGTTCAATGTGGTAGAAACGAAACCGTTGATGTAGCGTAGTTGGGAGCACAAAATATAAGGTTGAGAAAACCTTCTCCCCATTCCTATGATGTTGTGCTCTACGTAACAAGTTAGGATGAACTTAATTAAGTTCTTAATGGTTGCCAAAGGCATATTTCTTTGCGAGATATTGGTTACGAATATCTCTTGAGGCACCATCTATGTGGGGGTTGTTGTGAGGCCACAACTTTGGGATCCGGGCTGAACTCAAAATAACTCTCATGAAAAATCAAGGATTGCGCATGGCCATTAACGCGCCCACCGCCATAACCCAAGAACAACCAATCTTTTGTGTGCTTATCTAATTTACCGGTCAAAAGTTTATAATTCAAAGCCTCTGGCACATTATACTCTTCGGTAGAGGAAGTAAGTACTAAGTATAGATTCAAAGTAACCATTCCATCTATACCCATTGCATTAGATACAACTTGATGAAGCAAATCTGTATTTGATTTTATTTATTATTAATAATATCATATTTTTGAAGTTCACTTTTGGTTTATCGCTTTTGTGGGGGATTGTTAGAAATTTTAATTATAAAATATTATACTTTAAATGTTTTGATTGGAGCTTAATGGTGTTTGGTGTTTGGGCTCCTCATTATGATGGAAAAGCTCAAAACCAAACTTGGAGGGAATCCAAATATTTGGAGGGAAGCCTTTCATGATGAAAGGGTATTCTTTAGTCCCACCTTGCCATTCTCCTTCTTCCCTTAAGTATTTATAAAGAAATTCACACCTTCTTATTTGTTCAAAAGAACATAAGGAGAAACTATGAACCACACGCGCGCACGCACCAGACCGGATCCGAATTTGGATTTGGGGAATAATTGAATTGAATTGTAATTTTTGTTCAAAATAGTTTCAAAGCTCTTTTTCGGAGTTGCGTCGATTAGATGTCGGAGCTGCGTCGATAAGAATTCGAAGCATCTTTCTTGCGTCTATAAGTTGTCGACGCATGCGTCGACAGGTACTCCGTCGTATCTTTCTGCGTCGATAAGAACTCGACGTTGCGTCGAGTTCCTCCGTTCGATTTCGACGTTGCGTTGATATGTTCTCGACGCTTGCGTCAAATTGATTTCAACGCGTTCTGTCGTTTTACGCATTTTCTTAACCACTCTTTTACGCGTGTTTCTCGCCATTATTTACGTTGGAAATATTTAACATTTCTCTTCCCGATTTTATGTCTTCCAATTATAACCGTCAATATTTATTATGATTTTAATATTGCCGTTTTGAGATCCTTTTTCCTTTACAGCGAGATACTGCCTTCGTTCTATATTCTCGTTCTTCTCAGAAAGAGATACTCTCTGATTCGCTCTTCTTCTCTCTCTGTTTTGACGATCTTCTACGTGTTTTCTTTTCTTTACATTTACTTCATCAAGTGGTTGTTCGGGTGCTCTGTGCTTCTTCGGTGTCCGCGCACTTTGGAGTTTCGGGATCTAGCCGGGTGTTGTACCTTGGAGGAGTGAGCATCGGTGAAAGCCCTGCCGGAGGGTGGTGCAACTTCTTTAGGGCAGTGATCACACGTCTTACCCTGGCTCGATTCTAAACTATAAATTACTCTCTTTTATTTCTTACCTCCTTCATGAAAAATCATTGATATTGCTGTTTATATATTCTTATACATCTACTGTTTCTGTAAAAGTATTAAAAACGAAAATATACCATTTTGTATATTAATATAGGAATATATAGAAAATTATTCCAAAATGGTATAAACTTCTTTAGATTTTACACTTTTCAGGCTCTCTTGGGGGGGGGGGGGGATCTGTGTTGATCTGAGACATAATGAGTTCTATTTATAGGTCAATTCTTATAGGGGCAAAATAGTCCTAATGGCCTGCAAGTAGCTTCCTCCGCCTTAACCAAATTACTATATACAGACCCAAATGGTCTGCAAACAATTTCTGACGCCTTTTCATAAATACTAATCGCAGCCCCCGCTAGTCTGTGGATAGTGAGGGAGGGCTAAGGAGTTGGGTTGACCCGAACTCGCCTCGCTCCCTCCTTGAGCGGGTGCGACTGAGGCGCCTAGGTCAAGTCCTACTCACCGAGGGCGAGTTCTCTTGAAGCGAGCTCGCCTGAGGCCAGGTCAACTCTCCTCGCCCTGGGCGTGAAGGAGATTAGTCGTCGAGAAGGGCTGTTCATGTCGCTCAGATGAATCACGCTCATAATGTCGAGAAGAGACTATGCCGCCGAGAAGGACTATGTCGTCGAGAATGACAATGTCGTCGAGAAGAGAAGGGGGGGGGGGGGGGGGGGGGGGGGGGGGGGGGGCGTAGTCACCTCACCCTACCCTGGGCGAATCAGATCACTATTGGGTCTACTCACCGAACACTGATTGACCTACTCGCCGAATACGAGTTGTACATCGTTACTCTATATTCTCCTTTTAACCCAACAAAAAGATTAATATTTTTTTGTTTGGATTTCTAGGTGCCGATAGCGAAACAGGTTTTTCTCGTCTCTCCCGTCGTCTATATTCGCGAAGATCGTGGCATGGGTTCCGCTAGCGGAAGCAGACCACCATCCAAAGCAATGAAGAAAGAAATCGTCGTCTCATCTCTTTCCCCGTCAAAGCCGAACGGTGAATCGAACCCTAACCCTAACCCTAAACCCGACCTCGCCGCTGCACTGGTCCTCTCCAGCGGAACTGCCGCCATGTCCATCGACGGGGAGGAGGAGGACGACGCGCTTGCTAGTTCTCAGTTCCTTTCCCGAGAGGAGGTCCTTCGCCGCCGCTCTCGGCGCCTGAAGCAGCTGAATCGATGCTATCGGAGGCAGTACTGGGCACTTATGGAGGAGATCAGGGTCAAACATCGGGATTATTACTGGGAGTTTGGGAAGAGCCCCTTGGAGGAGGACAACGCTTCCACTTCCCATGGGATTTTGGTTGAGAAAGCATGGTTAGGGCATCACGCGGAAGGGGAAAATGGCAGTTCTTCCAGAGGTGAGAGAAAGCGGTGTGCTTACGTTGGGTGCAAGTCCAAGGCGATGCCACTCACTAGCTATTGCCACGCTCACATCCTCTTTGATACCAAGCAGACTCTCTACAAGGCCTGCAACTATATCATCAAGAGGTATAAAACTTGAATTTTAATTAAACCAGTTTGACAAATGATTCTTTTTCTAATATAAACCAATTTGACAAATCATTCCCTTTCTTGTTTCGTTCCCATTTTATTCAACTTCTAGGAATACGAAGGAATTTGATTCTTGTTCTGCATGGTCTCTCCTTCGGCTTCCCTAAGCTTATAGAATTATATAGTATTGAACTTTCTATTTGTTCTTTCTTTTTTCTTTATGGAATTATACCTGGTTCTATTTGACTTCAATTTAAAGCTTCCCTAAGCTTAAGTTGCATCAGCCATTGCGTATGCTATGTTGGATGTGATCTTATCCTTCTTGGCCACGAATGATTCTATTTCTCATATAAACCATTTTGACAAATCTAGAGATGAATGCTTTTAGAAGAAAGTAAGACGAGAGAGCGTCTCTGGTTCAACGTTTGCAATAATTCCCTTTCTTGTTTCGTTCCCATTTTATTCAACTTCTAGGAATCAATCATTCCCTTTCTTGTTTCGTTCCCATTTTATTCAACTTCTAGGAATACGAAGGAATTTGATTCTTGTTCTGCATGGTCTCTCCTTTGGCTTCCCTAAGCTTATATAATTATATAGTATTGGACTTTCTATTTGTTCTTTTTCTTCTTCTTTATGGAATTATACCTGGTTCTATTTGACTTCAATTTAAAGCTACCGCCGCTTCCTATCATTCATATATTGAACCTCTTAAGGCTTCGTTTGGCGCGGTGGTGGCGGTTGTGAACGCCGTGGTCATGAACCGTCGTTCGTGAACGCTCGACCTCACCTAAAAAAATCATGCATTTTATAGTTTATTTTCTTTATAGCGGTTATAACCTTTGTCTTGCCAAACATACATTCTATGATAATGGCGTTTTTGACCAAACTCACCGGAGCAAATAAGCCGCGCCAAACGAAGCCTAAGTTGCATCAACCATTGCGTATGCTACGGTGGATGTAATCTTATCCTTCTTGGCCACAAGTACTATTTTAATTTTATCATTGCCCGGAATTTTTTTGTATTGCCATGGTTGTTTAAAGTGATATGATTTCCATCATCAAAATCCCCTTTAGAATCTCAGTATTTCTCTACAAACTTGGTCTTATATGATTCACCAGAGGAAAGCCAACATTAATAAATAAGATCATATCAAGTATATCCTTTGAATATGTGGTATAAATAAGGTTTGTGCATGTCAGTTGATAAGCTCCATGTACCAAATTTGCATTTGTTTAATCAGTACAATGATCACTTTGCAAATTTAATCATTTTTTCTTCCTACTATATGTTTCAATGTCCAACTAATTGGTATAATTGTTATTATTCTTTTTTATGATTGGAAATTTCAATTCTATTTAATTTTAATGCCTGAGTCTTAACCTATTCCATCCATGATTTAAGTAACATTTCCTTGTGTATTATCTGCACTAGCTTTTTTAAAATGTTCTGAATTAGTATCGAACACCATGATTTTAGCAGAAATTACAACCTCAGAGATGACCATTAGGATTAGAGATATGCATAACGTAGTCCATACAAAGGTTAATAGATTGGACTGCCAGAGTTATTAAAATTAGCTTCTGTTTATGATATAAGATACAAACAGTATGGTCTTAAGAGCTAAGAATAATTGATGTAGATACAAAACTAGAAAAATGGATGATAAATTGACATTAAGGAGTGTGGATGTTACAAATACGCCTTGCAGACAACTCAGATGATCAGCCAGACTACACGAGTGTCTCTCGGATATCGACTTCCTTTATGAAGGATATTGTTGTAACACTCTGCTTGTATCTGTCATATAATATTGGTTTGGTTGGGCCCCACACATACAACTTTCAACAAATGCAATATTGTGAAATGATAATAGAGTACGAATACATGCCAAACAACTCAAAGATTAAACTTTTAAAAACACACGAAAGCAATAACTCAAAGAAAAAGTAACGATATCAGATTGCCCATCACTAATAATCAAAAGATGCAATGCATATGATTAGAATTCATGAGCCTTATGACACTTACAAAAGTCAATACTTGAAAACATACAAAGAAGAACTCTGATCTCGCAGGACTAGAACAAAATATGATGTAAATTGGGAATTAAATTTATACACTTCACGAGACATTTACTTAAGAGTCAAACTCCACTCCGCTCAATGTGCCCTACAACCAAATAATAATGAGAGGTAAAAGAGGGTTAGTGTTAGCTGAGAAACACCATGTAACAACCCACTCCTCCCTGGCATCCCTAGTGGATTCTTGGGAAACACATCACCCTGCAAGTCAATACTTCGTAGAAACTACAATAAGACAACTAATAAAGCTATGTTAAACAGTTTGGGATGCCACAAGCATCAAACATATTTCTATGTGTTTATACAAAATGGGCCTACTATGCAATATGAATGTATGTCTGGTGATCTACAAGGGGTTACCATGACCCCTACACATACATGTCATGAGTCTAACATAACATCAACCACCACAAGGTAATCACACTAACGATGATTCAATCCACAAAGTGATTAGAGAGTGTCCGATTATACTCCGCTTACGGGTTTCTCAACTAACACCTCATACCATAAAGGTGGTCGGTCATTCCTGAAGTCACTGGCCCTTCTTCCAACAACTCTAATCTCGAGGGTGGTGTCTGTGCTCTTGGGTTTTACTTCCAACAACATCGCCATCAAGATTATTCATGAAACAAGTCATTGTTGTCAATCACTAATCATCATAAGCACACATGAAACTTAAATAGAGTCCACGACTATGCATTCTCAGTACGAATCATTAATCCAAGAATCACATCTACTAACCTCATCCAATGTCGAAAGTGAAATCTTCGCTAACAGAAATTCTATCCAAGAGGCTTTTCTAGCACAATATTCAATAAATCTATGAGGATGAGGGTTTTGTAATAAACACTAAATCTACCTTAGTCTGGGTTCATACCAACAAGAAATTGATTGATTTATCTCCGTATCACATTTAGATCAAAAGCCCTTTGATGAACGCCATACAAACATCACCAATTCGTGAACATCACACATGGGCTTCACGCACAATGCCTAACCCGAAATTCATCATTAGGAAACATGCAACTAAGAATGTCGAGGACACAATCCCACGTCTCGGGTTCATATGAATTGGAGTCCAATACTCCACTGAGAGTACGAATCATCCATGCAAGAAAACATTGAATACATTAAAGAAATCTAATCCTAAGACTGGGAGAAGGGATTATTACTCTTGAAGCGCACTTTCCATCAATGTATGTTGAAGAGGGTGGGATGCCCTTGTAAAGGAAGGCGAGCTCTTCCCGATGGCAGAGAAAGATTGTCAATCGGACCTTCGAAGCTCTGGGAGCCACCAATGACAACTCTTCCTTCTTACTCTTCCTCCTCTCCTCTTAAAAGCTCTAAGCCCAAGTGAAATAAAATGAAAAGAGTCCTATTAGGTCATAAATATAGAGCAAACCCATCAGAGGATGATCCCAGTCCTTCATCCAAAGTTTCCTTAAAAATCAAGGGCTAAAAAAAGCCCACAAAATCTGTTTACACCTATCATATGCTTTGGGTAGACGACGTGTGCTCGGGGCTTGTGCTCCATTATACAACACAAAATCGAACCAGCAGCGCCATACAAGGTGTGCACAAAGACTACCTGGCGTATACTCCGACACACGACATGTGCACAGGGCATGTAACTCTTTGTGAAATAATAAATGTAAAATACTTGTAAATAGTACGATATAGCCTTGGTATAGACTCAGAAATATGCGTATATATATTTATCTACGATATTAAAGGCGCAAGGTGCACCGAGGCGCAAGGTGCACCGAGGCGCAAAGGGGTCCCGGAGCCTAGGCGCAAGGCGCAGGTGCGTGCTTGGGGCACGCGATGCGCAAAAATGAAAAAAGATAAAATATAGCTTATTAAACATAAAAACACATAAAATAAATCTACCATCATATCAATACAATAGAATTGCATATATCACCCCCCCACCCCCCCCCCCCCCCCCCCCCCCCCCCCCCCAAATAACTAGCATTAAAAAATTATATTTTGAAAATAACTCTGTCCCCAATTCAGTGAACTAGACAGCTTAAAAAAGACAAATTCAGTGAAACTATAAGGAAAGACATGATGTATTTAGGCATTAGTGAAATTATGACTAAAAATAGAGCACAATGGCGACAAAGGATCCATATAACCGACCCTACTATAGTGGGATAAAGGCTTGAATGTTGTTGTTGTTAGTCTCGTAGTGTCATCAATCCCTAATATTACTGTTAATCCTTTGTCTTCCCCCTATCTCCATTCTTCTCTCCAACCTGCCCGACCTCCTAAGGGTTTCTTCCTCTCATTCCTGTAAACTCTTGCGTTACATTGGTGCTCTCGTTGAGATACAATTGAATATGCTGCTACCCGATCATGGCCAACAATGTTGGATGTTCCAAATACCATGTCGAAGGGACACGCTGCTACTCCATAACATATGTGGACCGAATTCCGTCAAGAATTGGAGCAACAAGATATCAAATTCACAACCTACCAACAAGACAATACCACCCATTTCAATCGCCTCGAAGAGCAGATGCTTAAGATGAGTTTAGCTACAATCAAATTCAAACAAGAATTGAGAGAATTTCGATATGAAGTATCAGTTTTCATGGATATCAATAAGGCACATCAACTAGAGATGGGACAAAATTAATCAAGACCTCAACAAAGGGAGTCATTCTCCCAAGAATCATCCTAGGCCAGAATCTTGCCGACACTCGTATCATTTGTGGATCCTAGAACAATGCCATTGCTCGGCCCCGGAAATCAGTTTTATGGACATCACCCTTTCGAAGGCCAGAGTTCTGTCCCTTCCACAGGCATGCAAGCCAATCATTCGAGACAAAGGACTGGCAATGTTTTTGGGCCTAGTCCATTCACCATACCAGCTCAAAATTACATTCCTCTTTGCCAGACGCAACCTACATTGATGGCTCAGACGGGCTATCATCATAGCCAGCTTCAGGGAGTGTTGCCGCTATGGGCCATGCTCAATCATTCCCGCATGCTCAGTCATTCCCGCAGGCTCAGTCATACGATCTTCATTGCCCACCTTATCCAATCCCACATGCTCAGCCAAATGAACATCATAGCCATCTTCAAGGAAACAGAAATCAACCATATCAACATCAAAAACCATCAGATACCTCTCATCCATGCGGATCACACGAAGGCATCACTGGGATGAGACAATTGCATCATAACACTATTAATGCTCATAATCATGTAAATTTTTTGTTCCCACGATTTTCCAATGGTGATCCAACGGACTGGTTATACAGTCCGAAATTTATTTTTATTTTCATAATATTCCCCCACATGAACAAGTACTGATTGCATCGGTACATTTAGATCGACCCGCCTCGCGATGGTTTCATTCCATGTCTAAGGAAGCCTTGATCATGACTTGGAACGAATTTAAAATCACAGAATTCCACATGTTCGGTCTTTCAAAATATGAAGACCATATGGGCCGTTTAACAAAGTTAGCGCAAACCACGATATTCCAAACTTATAAAGATCATTTTGAAGATTTATCTTGTCAAATAAACAGGTTGATCCCTAAATTACGAAAATACCCTTTCATTTTCAGCTTGAAACCTAGAATTAGGCGACCAATTATAGCTTAAAAATCGTTACACAATTCTTATTCTTTAGCTCGCCTCTATGAAGATCAATTAAATGAGGACCTCAGGTTTACAGAACCAAATCCTACATAATTTTATACACCCTCCACCTTGTTTCATAAACCAACCGGCAAACCATAGGCCATTAACTAAACCATTGACCTATAGACGGAAGAGTCTTTGTTATTCATCTTATGAGCGATACACACCTGAATATAAATGTCCAACTAAAGCTTCATTGTGCTATTTTGTGAATGAACAAGACACTAGAAGATAGTCTAAATGATCTATGCTTATCAACAGAAGAATATCCCGTCACCCACAGATCCTGAGCCCGAAATAAGTTTGAATGCCTTAGTAGGTGCTTTTATTAGCCAATCAATCCGCTTCCAGGGACAAATCCTAAGTAAATCAGTCTGAATCTTAGTTGATGATGGGAGCACAACTAATTTCATATCCGGACGGACAACTGCATTTATTTCTCTCCCAATTAAGGTTATCAAATCTTGTAAGGTTTCCGTAGGAAATGGAGCTATCTTGTGGTGTTTAGGAATGTGTGAGAAAATACAAATTTTCGCTCAAAAACGTACTTTTACAGTTAACCTCTTTGTTGTTGATTTGTACGGATCAGATGTCATATTAGGAGTTGTAGAAAAGGCTCAAGCTTGAGTATATTTTCATGTATGTAATACAAGGAGAGAATACATATTTATAGGAGAGAGAGAGGAGAGAAAATCTTATACACAATGTGGGACTAAAAAAGGAGAAATACATTATGAGGCTAAAATAACTGGGCCTCTCATATGGGCCTTTCTAACACTCCCCCGCAAGCTGGAGCGTACAAATCGTAGGCGCCGAGCTTGGATAGGCACTGATGGAAGAGAGTACTGGACAGGGCCTTTGTGAGGACATCCGCAACCTGTTCAGTACCAGGAACATGCTTTAGATCGAGCTTCTTCATTTTAACTTTCTCCCGGATGAAATGACAGTTTACCTCAATATGCTTTGTTCTTTCATGGAAGACCTGGTTTTAGCAATATGTATAGCAGCTTGACTATCACAGAAGAGGAGAGCAGGTGAGGGAAGCCTTATACCAAGATCTGTAAAGAGGCTTTCCAGCCACGTGAGTTCTGAAACCACAGATGTCATTGCCCGGTATTCTGCTTCAGCTGAGGAACGCGCAACTACCGCTTGTTTCTTGCTTCGCCAGGTGATCAAGTGTCCTCCGAAGTACGTGCAAAAACCACTGGTTGATCGACGATCATCCATGGACCCTGCATAATCAGCATCAGAGTATGCCACTAATGTTGGCGTTGATGATGAGGTTTTGTAAACTAGTCCTTGACCGGGGGCTGTTTTGAGGTATCGGAGGATTCGTTCAACAGTCTGAAGATGAGAGCCCCGAGGGGCATGCATATACCGACTGACAATACCAACAGCGAATGAGATGTCTGGTCTTGTTACCGTTAGGTAGATTAATTTTCCAACCAGGCGGCGATAGTATTCCGGATTTTGTAACAGGAGATCGGAGTCAGAGGACTGAGCACAGATTTTGTGGTTTACATCCATTGGAGTGTTAATTGGTTTGCAGCCGGAGTAGCCCGCATCTTGAAGAAGATCGAGGCAGTATTTGCGCTGAGAAAGGACAAGTCCATCTGGTCGTCTGGCAATCTCTAGACCTAAGAAGTAGTGAAGGTGCCCCAGATCTTTCGTTTGAAATACAGAGCTAAGATGTTGTTTGACTGCCTGTATTCCTTTTGAGTCATCTCCGGTGATTATGATGTCGTCCACGTAAACCAGCAGAAGAACAGTTCCCGTGGATTGATGGCGAGTGAACAGCGAGAAGTCTGCGGAGCTCTGAGTAAAACCAATTTCTTGAAGGGCCTTGCTGAACTTGTCAAACCAATTCCGAGGGGACTGTTTGAGACCATATAATGATTTTACAAGATGACAGACCATAGACTCCCCCGTGGTCTCAAACCCGGGAGGCTGCTCCATATAAACAGTTTCGTTGAGATCGCCGTTCAGAAGGGCGTTTTTCACATCCAGTTGTAGTAAGGGTCATTGACGGTGTACAACTACAGAGATAAGCACACGAACCGTGTTTAGTTTTGCCACGGGAGAAAAAGTCTCTTCATAGTCAATGCCTTGTTGTTGGGTATAGCCGCGAGCGACCAATCGAGCTTTTTTTAGCCTGTCAATCGTTCCATCAGGAGCATGTTTGATGACATAGACCCATTTGCACCCAACCGGTTTCTGACCCGGAGGGCGGGGTACCAGAGTCCATGTCTGGTTGGCCCAGAGAGCGGTCATTTCCTCCTCCATAGCAGCATGCCAGCCAGGATGTTGCAGAGCCTCCTGCACAGAGTTAGGAATAGAAACGGAGGATAATGAAGTAGCAAGAGTTTTAAGAGGAGGAGAGAGGCGATGTAGGGAGACATAGTTCGCCATAGGATGAGCGGTGGAATCTGTTACCGGATCAACGGGGCGTGGAGTACCCGAGGTAGAGGCCGACTGCGTAGGGGCAACGGACGGAGGAGCGCGACGAGAGTAGACACGGAGAAGGGGCGGTCTAGAGGGACCAGGAGCAGGAGTTGCTGTTGGAAGAGCTGGTGGCGGAGGTGTGGTAACAGGTATGGCTGGTCGCAGGATGGATTGTGTAAGAGGTGGTGGAGGAGAGCTGGGTAGAGAACCAGAGAAGAACGGCTGAGACTCACGGAAAGTAACGTCAGCCGAAACCGAGATTTTTCGGGTAGTTGGATTATAACAGACGTAGCCTTTTTGAGTACGTGAGTATTCAACAAATATATGTTTGGCCGCCCTGGGATCCAGCTTATCCAAGGATGGTCCCATGACGTGGACATAGCAGGTACATCCGAAGATTCGAGGTGTAAGATTGAAAGCCGGAGCAGAGGGAAAGAGAAGACTGACTGGAGTGGCATGGTGGAGGACAGAGGATGGAAGGCGATTAATGAGGAAGCACGCAGTGGAGACTGCAAAGTTCCAGTAGACTTTGGGAACGTTCATGTGAAGCATGAGAGAGCGGGCGACATCAAGCAAGTGGCGATTCTTCCGTTCGGCAACACCATTTTGCTGTGGGGTGTTGGGACTGGACGTTTGGTGGATAATTCCGAATTCAGAGCACAAATTGGCAAAGTCATGGCTGGTGTATTCGCGAGCATTATCTGTGCGTGGCGTTTTGATAGTAGTTGAGAATTGTGTGCGGGTTTCAAGGATAAAAGCCCGAAAAACACGAGGGAGTTCGGAGCGATCGCGTAGTAAGTACAACCATGTTGTTCGAGAATAATCATCAATAAACGTAATAAAGTATCGATAACCAGAGATACTAGTAACTTTATATGGACCCCACACATCAGAATGTAGTAAATCAAAAGGAGCGGAGCTCCGAGTACAATGTGCTGGAAAAGAAGAACGCGGCTGTTTGCCAAAAATACATGAATCACACTGAAAAGCAGGAAGAGAGACATCAGGAAGTGCCTTCTGGAGAACTGGAAGCGGGGCATGTCCAAGACGTCGATGCCAATCAGCAGAGGAGACAGAAGAGAGAACAGTGGGATAGTCGTCAAGAAGGTAGAGCCCGTTCCGCAGTTGCCCTTTACCAATGGTAGTCCGCGTCCGCCGATCCTGTATCAGAAAAGAAGAGGATGTAAATATGACGGAGCAATCGAGATCCGTAGTAAGACGGCTAACAGAAAGCAAATTGAATGAGGAGCCCGGGACATGAAGAGCCGAGCGGAGAGAGAGGGAGGAGTTAAGAGATAAGTCAGCCGAGCCGGAGACAGGAACAGTCGCCCCATTAGCCACGGTGATACACTTCGGATGAGGACTGGCCGAATACTTGGGTGGTCGTAGCGAGGTGATGTGATGAGTGACACCAGAGTCCACTATCCAACTTGGACTGGTGGAGAGACAGGCGATACCTGAATTGGAGACGGAGGAGACTGAGGCAGAGGAGGACATCTGTTCTTGAAGCAGCTGGAGCTGTATGCGGAGCGTCTCAAGATCAGTGCGGGAGGCAGGGGAGCTGTCTTCTGCAACAGCTGCAGTTGGACGAGGAGGACGACCATTTTTCTGGTAGCAGGTTGCCTCAAAATGTCCATCTCGCCCACAGAAGGTACATTTTGGTCGAGACCGACCACCGCTCCCCCTTCCCCGAGAGCCCGAGCGTCCACCACCAGCAGATGGAGGTAGGGAAAGTAAAGGGGCATTTGTCCTCTGGAGAAGGGCTGGGGAGGGTGGTGGAGGAGCATCCGGAGGTGCAGAGACTCTGAGGAGCATGGAGCACACATCTGAGAGGGACGGAGTAGTGGCAGAGGCAAGAACTTGAGCCCGAATGCTTTGCAGGTGTGGGGGAACACGAGCTATGATCATGGCAATGTAGACTGCTTCCTTCTGAGCCCGTTGAGCAGCGTGATCATTGGTAGAAGGCTGATGCTGGATCCAGGCTTCAGCCAGAGTCTTGGCTCGAGCTACAAAGGAGGTCATGTCGGCAGCCCCGGCCGCGTCCAAAGCCTGGAGATCGATAATGATGTCGTAGAGGTGTTGGAGGCTATCCTTGCCTGAGTACAGTGAGTGGAGCTCATCCCACATAGCTTTGGCGGTCTCGTGATACATGGCCATTTGGTATGGCTCGCCATCCAGAGAGTTGAGAAGCCAAGTCTGAACGCGGCCGTCATTCCTGAGCCAGTCATCCGTAGGAGGTGAGGGAGGTGCCTGAGTGAGATGTCGTAGGAGGCCCTTGGACTGAAGAACCCGTCTGACCGAGTGCACCCACTGAATGAAATTCTTCTTCCCGGAGAGGGAGATAGTGGTGATACGCAGCTCGTCGCGGAGATCAGAAGAGGAGTCCGGACGGGCTGGTGGAGAGGGAGCAGACAGCTCAGTGGAGTCAACCGAGGAAGGCATGAGAGAGACCGCTGGGAAGACCGCTGGGAAAGCTGCTGTCAGAAGGTTCTGGCAGAGGCCGCTGGAAAGGTCGCACGGGCTGGGAATGCCGCTGGCAGGGAGATTGCGGCTAGAGAGGCCGCTGGGAGAGCAGCGAGTAGGAGACCGCTGCTGAGAGATCGCTGTTGGCGGGCCGAGAGATCGCAAAGGAGGGCTCGGGCGGTCTGCGAGATCTCCAGAGAAAAACTCGGGCAGCTGCTGGCAGACGGAAGGAGGTCGCACGAGCTGGAGGCCGCTTGGACTGGAGTCAGACCGCAGGAGGGCAGACCGTGCGAGAGAGAGTGGCGATCTCACTGAAAAACGCGGGAGGAGGGAGACCGTGTGAGCGAGAGCGGCGATCTGATACGTGGCACAGAGAGAGATCGCAGAGGAAGCTGCCGAGCGCCGCACGATCGCAGAACTTGAGCCCGCTCGCACGAGACCGCGGGAGGAGGCCGCGCCGGGACCACCAGGTCGCAGGAGGAGCGCGGTCTGTATAGGAAGAGGCCGCGGGAAGCGAGAGAGAGCGGAAAAGGGCGGGACCCACTTGACAGTGAGAATGACTATAAAGGAGCCGGAGAGGGAGGAGTCTGGAGGGAGACTTCGCACGGGAAGAGCTCGCAAAGGAGCTGCGGACACCAAAGAGGAGACCGCACAAGGTCGATCCGGCGGGCAGATTTGAGGAGCGGTTAGAAACTTTGGTGACCGAAAAAAAATTGGACCTATAGCTTTGATACCATGTAGAAAAGGCTCAAGCTTGAGTATATTTTCATGTATGTAATACAAGGAGAGAATACATATTTATAGGAGAGAGAGAGAGAGGAGAGAAAATCCTATACACAATGTGGGACTAAAGAAGGAGAAATACATTATGAGGCCAAAATAACTGGGCCTCTCATATGGGCCTTTCTAACAGGAGTAATATGGTTAGAGACTCTGGGGCCGGTGACAACCGACTATAAGAAGAAAACAATGATATTTGCAATCAACAGCGAAACCATATTTTTACAAGGGAAAACCAAAACAAAGAATGTATCGAAGGGTCAAATTAATAAAATGATTTCCCAACAGTCTATTTCTCATTCTATTTTGTGTTTCCTACTACCCAACGAAGATGATTATAAATCCGAACTCGAACATACTGTAAATGACCCTGCTGGAATAGACAATCTATGACCCTGCTGGAACTGACCATTAGAGAACAAGCTCAATCGACCTACACTAGAGAACTTTTAGCAGTAATAGCAGCGGTCCAAAAGTGCTGCTAGTACTTGTTAGGCACACACTTCATAATAAGAACCGACCTCCATACCTTACACCATTTAACTCACCAAGTGGTAACCTCGACAGAGCAGCAAATTTTTTTTATCAAAATTATTAGATTTTGACTTTTCCATAGAATATAAACCAAGGTAAATTGAATCAAGCAGCCGATGCTCTATCACACAAAAGATGAATAACTCAGGATACTCATGTTTTATCACTAAATTGTTTGGTTTTAAAATACCATTTTTTGACAATCTACCTCATTTATTATATTCACAAGATAAATTAGTTCACGAGGTCGCCAAAATTCTGAAGGACCAACCCATGCTAAAGCCCGATTGGGCACAACAAGGCTTACACTTGTTTTTATAGGCCGGCTATATATTCCGGAATCTGACTTACGACAAGAATTACTATCTGCAGCTCATGGTTCCTGAATTAGCAGTCATTCAGACATTTGACAAACATTAAAACGCTTAGCATTATATTTTTACTAGCCAAATTTCGAAAAGGATGTTACTAGCTATATCCAATGTTGTGATCTATGCCAGAAATGAAAAACAATTAATCAACTACCATTTGGGCTGCTGCAACCCCTCCCAATACCGACCCAAATTTGGACCAATATTTCCGTGGATTTTATTACATCTCCCACGATCGCATTCCTTCACAGATAATTTAGTAGTAGTAGATGTTGGAGCCTATGCTCCGCATCTCTTGGTTTGAGAATAACAAATACCGTGTTGTATTTGATCTTGTATTTTATGTGTTTATAATGTGCAGGTTGTACATGAACTATAGCTACACATTCCTATGAGTAGTATGTTGAATGGAGACGATTCTCTGGAAAGAGAGTTAACGCCCCGCGTTAGAGTTAACGCCCCGCGTTAACTTATCGTCGATAATGGATGTTGTCGAGAAGGGAATGACATCGAGAAGAAGTATCGTCGAGTACCAAGTGACAACGCCAGCGTTGGAGCTAACGCACGCGTTGAGTCCACGATCTGCCACGATCTCGACTGTTGCACGATCTCAGCCACGACGTACACGAGCAGCTAACGCTGGCGTTAACTCTTAACGCCAGGCGTTAGCTCCCGAGCCTATTTAAAGAGCAGCTTCTCTCATTCTATAACAAGCATTCCATTGCCTCTAAATCCAGAATTTTGATTCTTTTAAGAGAGGCTCGTCTACAACAATTGAGAGATCTCCCTTGGGCTAACATGAAAATCTAAAAAAGATTTTGAAGGAGAAGGTCTACAACGCATATTCTATACGAAGGACGAACGCTTCAAGAACGTCAACGTTTACATCGCCTTCGTCTTCACCTTCAGAATTTCTTGGGGAGTTTCTCTTACTTTATTTTTATCTTGTAATGTTTTATTGTATTCCTTTTGTAATCGTTCAGGGAGAACGTCGAATTCCGGGAAGGATTCCGTGGGAAATTCACCGCAATTGTTGGCGACTAGGCCTTGTGAGGTTTAGGGAGAATTCGCCGCCTTGTGCGTGGTGACTAGGTCGAGGTTAGATCTAGGGGGTGGCTTGAGGCCTTATCTGGGGTAAGATAGGTTATAGCCAACCGGTCCTTGGGAGAACCGGTCCTTGGGTTTTTCATATTCTTGCATTGATTTCTAGCGTTATAGAAATCAAACATTTGTATAATCAATTTCTTATGAAATAAAATCATGTCCTTTAATGTTTCATTCAATTGATTTTATTTCCTCTTTAAGAATGTGTTAAATTATGTTTTCATCAAAACATTAAAGCAAACATTTGTGCAATCAATTTCTTATGAAATAAATCATGTCTTCAAATGTATCATTTAATTGATTTTATTTTCTCTTCAAAAATGTTTTAAATTATATTTGCATCAAAGCAAATAAAATTATATTTGCAATAAATCATGTGAGGTTTAGGGGGAATTCGCCGTTTTGTGCGTGGTGACTAGGTCGAGGTTAGATCTAGGGGGTGGCTTGAGGCCTTATCTGGGGTAAGATAGGCTATAGCCAACCGGTCCTTGGGAGAACCGGTCCTCGAGTTTTTCATATTCTCGCATTGATTTCTAGCGTTATAGAAATCAAACATTTGTATAATCAATTTCTTATGAAATAAAATCATGTCCTTTAATGTTTCATTCAATTAATTTTATTTCCTCTTTAAGAATATGTTAAATTATGTTTTCATCAAAGCATTAAAACAAACATTTGTGTAATCAATTTCTTATGAAATAAATTATGTCTTCAAATGTATCATTTAATTGATTTTATTTTCTATTCAAAAATGTTTTAAATTATATTTGCATCAATGCACTAAAACAAAATATATTGTAAGATTCATTTTGCTCATTAACTTATGTAATTCAACTTCTGTCACTAACGCCAGGCGTTAGCACTAGCGCTGGCAGTAGTGGAAAAAATTGAATCCCGTCTTCTTTAAAAAGGATTCGTCAATATAATCTTATCTGAGATATTAAAATATATTTTCTTATAAAATATTCTGAAACTTCAGTCGCAAACTCTGATAAATTTAAATAAGATTTAAATTCCATAAAACTCTTGATCCAACAGTAGATAGATTAACAAAAGTAATGCATTTCCGAGCTCTTTCCCCAAATTTCACCGGCACCACAGTGGCTCAGGTGTTTTGGGAAATAAGCGGAAAATTGTTTGTCCACCTAAGACAATTGTCTCAGACCGGGGCACAAATTTTTTAAGGGTCTGTTCGGCGCGCAGGTATTGGCCGAGTTGTTAAAGGCGCGCCTAAGGCTCCAAACTCAACAGGCTCAGAGGCTTGCGCCTTCGTGCGCCTTTTTTGCGCCTTTGGAGTATAAAAGGCGCGTCTGTGAGCGATTTCTGTTGCAAATCTTTTTTTCCCAAAAGAAAGAAAGAAATAATGTAAGACCTCAATATTTTTTGCATGATTTAGTGTTTGTGAAACATAATCGAGTGTCAAGACTTAGATATGATGTAAGTGACCACATTAATTCTATTTTTTAAGAGTTATAAATGATATTAATGAATGATTAATGAGTAGAATAGATGAAAAATTTGATCAAGAAGATGAACTGATGTTTGATGCTTATTTTTTAAAATGAATGTGGTTGTGCTTTGCCTTCGTCAGGCGCGCACCTGTGCCTTGAGTTTTGCGCCTAAGCTCCAAGACCCCTTTGCGCTTTGGCGCGCCTTGCGCCTTTAATAACTAAGGGTATTGGCTTTCTGGAATTGGCTTTGGGTTCCAAAAAGCCAATACTCCTGTTCGGCACTTCCTAATTTTTCAGGTATTGGAATTGAAACCGAAAGCGGTCGGTTTTAGCGTAAACCTAAAAACAAAATCCCGCAAAACCCATCTCCTCACGCCGTCTTTCCTTGTTTTCTCTCCTGACGGTGTCGTCCCGATAGAATAGGCGCTCCCGATTTTCCTCCAGTCGGCCTCCATCTCCAGGTTAGGTTTCAGATTCCTCTTCCTCCTCCTTTTCTTCTTCTTCTTCTTCTTCTTCCTCTTGCCCCTCTTCCTCTCCATCCCCTTCTTCTTATTTTTTACAGATCTAATGTTCAAAATCATGCTTCATTACAGTTCCATATAACAAAGCAGTATATTAGGACCTCCATTTTTCCAGATCTTCCTTCTTAGACCCAGCTGCTCCGATTTTGTCTAGATCTTCCTCCGATTTTGTCTTCAACTGGTAAGATTTCTCTTCCTTGTTTTTTGATTTCTGATTTTGTCCCGATCTTGCACCGATTTTGCCATCCGCCATTGTTTGAATAAGGGTTGACGCCATCTGCCATTGTTTGTTTTAGAAATTTAGGTTAAAGCTTGTTATTTGGATCATTTTTCAATTAGAAATGAAAAATATTACATGGATTTGTGATAGAAATTGCACCCTGTTTTTACAGCTTTAATGATTTTCTTGTTATAGGTTCATTTAAGCTGTTATTTAGCATCTGGTAGATTTTATTTCTGCCATTGTCGGACTGTTTTAGTGGCTAAATTCATTGCTTAATCAACGATCGATAACAATTAACAGATACTTCAACATTGTGATGCAAGCGATTTTAATACTCTCAAACGATTATATCAGATTGCCTGAATCCAGACAACAACACAAATCTAGATGGTTTGCAGATAGTATTGGTGTGTCAGACGACACACATGTTGAAGTGACTGTTCCTATTGAAGATCAAGACATATATCGTAACCGTAAACAAGCAATCATGATAAATGTACTCGGTGTATGTATTCATGAGGCTACCTGAAGACTTGAAGGGCACATGGCTGCGAATGCAGTTTGATCGCTAGATTGTTGTCTTTTCATATGATATTTCTGTATTTTTATTTATGGACAATCAACAATGGTTATGTAGTAGAACTTATTTATAATTTTGAACTTCAATTATTATTGGTATTTTAATTTGCTACTTCAATTTTAAAGAATATCAATTTTAAAAATTTTAATTCCAGAAAGCCAATTCCATCGTGTAGCCGAACAACTTACATACATCAATTCCAATTCTGTTCACTGAATTCCATCCTACAACCGAACAACAGAATTGGTTTTCTGCACAAAACCAATTCCTGCAGATATTGGTTTTCTGGCCAAAGACAATTCTAGAAAGTCATTATCTGCGCACCGAACGGACCCTAAGTGAATTTTGGAAAGAATTATTCAGATAGCAGGACACCAAACTCAAATACAGCTTCGCTTACCATCCCCAAACAGATGGGAAAATGGAGCGTGTCAACCGATGCCTAAACCAATACCTTAGGATATATACTAATCAACATCCGAAGGATTGGTTTGGGCACCTAAGTTGGTCCGAATATCATCACAATACTTCCTATCATTCGTTGGCCGAAATGACTCCGTTTGAAGCCATGTTTAGTTGACGACCACCATGCACCATTTTTTATATTCCAGAGAGTACAAAGTATAGACAGCGAATACATATTTACAACAGAGAGACCTACTACTAACTGAATTAAAAGAAAATCTAAGAAAAACCCAACAACGAATGAAAAGCCAAATTCCTGGAGCCGACTACGATGAAACATTTGCTCCAGCCGCGCGACTAACAACCATACGACTTCTTCTTGCAATAGCCGCTCAGTATCAGCTTCCTGTCTTCCAACTTGATGTCAAAGCAGCCTTCCTGAACGGAGAACTAGCCGAAGAAGTGTATGTTTGCCAGCCCCTTGAGTTTGAAATCAAAGACAGTGAAGGCAAAGTTTATAAGCTACACAAAGCCTTATATGGGCTGAAACAAGCCCCGCGCGCTTGGAATCAAAATATTGACGCATTCTTCCTATCTGAAGGATTCTCCCGAAGCCCAATTGAGCCCACTCTCTATGCAAAAACTACAGAGTTAGCCCATATCTATATTAGTTTTATGTAGATGATCTAATCGTGACAGACACCAATTCAGAATTAATCAGAGAATTCAAAGACAGGATGAAGGAATGCTACGAAATGACTGATCTGGGAACCTTAAAGCTCTTTCTGGGTTTCCAGATCAAACACCTGCGGAGCGAAATTTTCATATCTCAAGAGCCCTACACTCGGTCCTTAAAAAGTTCCAGATGGAAGATTGCAACCCGACTGCAACTCCAATGTCTACTTCATATAAGTTCAGCACAAGGAAAGAAGAAGAAGAGCAAGCAAACGATGAAGAATATAGGAGCCTCATCGGCTCATTCATTTATCTCACTAATTCCAGGCCCGACATTGAGAACGAAGTCAACATCCTTGCCAGGTTTGTGAGTAATCCCTCTAAAACCCATTATTATGCTGCAAAAAGGATTCTCCGTTATCCACAGGGGACAAAGACATATGGGATTTTATTCAAAGAAGAAGAAGACGCCAGGCTGATTGGCTACACCGACTCAGATTGGGCGGGCAGCCTCGACGATCGAAGAAGCACTGGCTGGTATGTGTTCTTTCTGGGATCAAGCCCTATCTCATGGAGCTCCAGGAAGCAACACACCGTTGCTTTATTTACAAACGAAGCTGAGTTCATGGCCCTCAATGCTGCAACATGTGAAGCAATTTTGCTACAGAGATTAAAGAAAGAAGTATGCAAAGAAGGAGAAGAGGAAAACGGAATAAAGCTTTTGTGTGACAACACTTCTGCCCTAGCTCTCGCAAAAAACCCCGTGTATCATGCAAGAAGCAAATGCATAGAAATCCGCTTCCACTTTATAAGAGAAGCAGTCGAGAAGAAGCTGATCGAGTTGGAGTACTGCCCTACTGAAGATCAGAGAGCCGACATAATGACCAAGCCTTTACACAGAAGCCGCTTCGTCGATCTCAGGGAGAAGCTTGGAGTAAGGTGCACCACAGATTTAGAGGGGGTGTGAAGGAAAAGAACAAATCAGCACCGCATTAATGTATTACGGCAACTTTGCTTTGAAAATGTATTAGCCGCCCTATTTATGTCTTAACCCCCACCTATTTTCTCTTACCGCTTAGTATTAATCACCAACATCTAGAAAGTCCTGTAGCACTATAAAATGTCGTCGTGTAACCTCTGAATTAATATGAAGTAAACCTAATTTTCATTCTCCTTCTCGCTGCTTCATCTCCTTCGTGCAATTCCTAAAACCACAAAGTAATACCATCAAATAAGTAGATCTATAACAAAGCCGACACCAAATGAACGGAGAAGTAATTTCAACCAAATGATTTGGTACTCATTAAACCACAACCTTACCGACAACTATCCCTGCACAAAAGAAAAAAAAATTCACCTAAGTCGTCGATATTACGGTCCTTTTAAAATTCTATCGAAAATATCTACCCCGTTTTCCATGTTTCATTACTAAAAAGTATCATCATTCTTGAAAAGAACAAGTGCATAATCTACCTCCTCTGTCACTAAATAATAAAACCCTCTTCATATCGTTTTATCTATTTTGGATGAATGCATCATATGGGTAAAAGGTAACGTAGTTCATCAAGCTTTGGTGCAGTGGAGTGATTTAGCGCCCGACAACAACTCATAGGAGGATCTCACTCACCTAGATCCCCTGGTACGTAAAGTTTTTCAATTAACAAACTGAATTGATACTGCATTTTTATAGAGAGAGCCACACTCCCTCTCAAATAATCCCAATCGATGAAAACACAAGCAAAATAAAAATGGAAAAGTGAACAACTTATCTCGAACGGAAGCCGACATTCATCTTCCAGAGACTTTATATATCAATCCACCGATAGAGACATCAGAACCTCCATCATCGGCAGCAGAACCACTTCGACGATCTATGAGGATTCATCTTCAACATCCATGCACATGATGGCGTCTTCCTTTGATCCCTCACAGACAGAGATCCAGTCGCAAATGATCTTGCCAACGCACCAAAGGCGCGCCTGGGCCTTTCAAGGTGTTTTCTTCAACCTATTTTTTTGGGAGGTGGGCAAAAACATGATCTCAGACGCACCCAAGGCACACCTAGGTGCACTTGCGCATCCAATTCACCAATTTTCAGTGAATTGGGCACCCAATTCACTGAAAATCGACGAATTGGATGCCCAATTCGCTGATTTTCAGAGGGAATTGAGCCAAATTCATTGAAAATTAGTGAATTGGATGCCAAATTCGCGGATTTGCAGTGAATTGGGCACCCAATTTACTGATTTTTAGTGAATTGGGCACCCAAATCATTTTTGCGCCTCACGTGCCTCAGGCGCGCGTCTGCGCCTTGCGCCTAGGTTCCAGGACTCCTTTGCGCCTCGGTGCGCCTTGCACCTTTGATAACTTAGTATTTACATACACACACACACATATATATATATATCTTAACATATATATAAAGATATTCTCTCAGCACTTTTTGTGGTGTAATGATGTGCACCACCGCCTAAATCTAAGTCGTCCGATCTCGCTGAATTCAAATCTAGCCATCTGATTACCCATGTGGTGTATGGTGGAGCCTCATGTTAATTATACTAGAGCTCTTATACCTAATATTGTAGGGTGCCATAGGCCTATATTTTCAGGCCACGACTGCCCTACAACGAGAAATTATGATTTTGCCCATTCTACATTGAAAATTTAATATTATTTATATACATACAATTTTCTTGCAAAATTGAGCTGTCATGGGATCGCACCACAACCAATCATATATTGAATAAAGACTCAACCACTACATTAGTTGACAAGTTGTTGTAAGCACCTAAATTATTATCTATATGAAGGAAACTATAACTTTTATAACTAATATAAGTAAATATATTAGAACTTACATTTGTATTATTTAAATAGAAGTTTATATTAAAACTTTTATAACTAATATAAGTTAATATAATATAAGCTTGGATGCGGGCGAAGCCCGCCGAATGATGCCGCCCGCCGAATGTTCGTCGTAAGGGGGATTCCCTGTGCACTGTCACTCGTACACACACATATGTAGACTGTTTGTAAGCATTATGATTTGAAATGATAAGTTTAGTTAATATCACTGTTAATCCTTCGTCTTCCCCGTATCTCCATTCTTCTCTTCACTCCGCACGACCTTCTAGGACTTCTTCCTCTCATTCCTGTAACCTCCTGCATTACACACTGCCAGACATTATGTAGCCAACTAAGTTTGACTGATAACGCAAGACGATACACAACTTCACCAATGCGTTTCGTAACCTTCAATGGGCCTAATTATCTTGGACTATATTTCTTCGAACTCTAGATTCTCGGTACTCCATTGAACTGCTTGAGTCAAATACAAAAAATCTCCAACCGCAAACTCCATGTTTCAGTGACATGTGTTAAAATATTTCTCTTGTCGATCCTGAACAATAGTCATTTTATCATGAATTTCTTTGATGTTCTCAAATTTCATAGCCACGTCGTCATCTTCAACAAACGAGCGTCTCCTGCCTTCACCCATGACGTCGACGTACGACAAGTCCTCTCATATAAAGCCTCAAATGGAGCCATCTGGATACTAGCTTGGTAACTGTTGTTGCAAGTGAACCCGATCACAAGCAAGTGGTTATCCCACTTTTTGCCAAACCTGAGAGCGCACATATGAAACATTCCTCCATCGTTTGGTTGACCTTCTCTGTCTGACCATTCGTTTGCTGGTGGAACGTTGCGCTAAACTTCAACTTGGTCCCCAAACACTGTTGAACCATTCTTCAATCCTTCGAGGTAAAGCGTCCATCACGATCACTGATAATACTGCACGTTATCCCATGCAACCGAACAATATTCTACACGTACAACCCCACGAATTGTTTAAAACTATCATCCTTCTGATTGGGGATGAAATGGACAACTTTAATCAAGCGGTTGACATCAACCAAGTTGTATCATTACACCGCTGGGAGCTAGGCAAACCCTGCACAAAGTCCATCGAGATGTCGAACTTTCTCTCAGGAATAGGGAGGGGCTTCAAGAGTAATCTTGGTCGCTAACATTCCGCTTGCACCAATGCACACGTTTGACAATGCACCATTAACAACGCAATGTCTTTCTTCTTGTCAGGCCGCCCGAACATCTTCATGTCCATATTGATCTTGGTATTGCACAGATGAAATGGGAATTTGATGAAATGCTTCTTATAAATCAATTCTTCACGGTGTTTCTCGAACTTAGGGATGCAAACGCTACCCTTGTTTCACAACAAGCCATAAAAAGGTGAGAGCCTTATTACCTCCACTTTAAGGCTCTATTTGGCACGACGTTTTTGCTCCGGTGAGTTTGGACAAAGACGTCACCGTCATAAAATATGTGGCATGACAACGGTTATGAACGACACCAAGAAAAGAAAACTATCTTTGAACATAAGAATAGATGAAGTTCCGTTCGGGCGTTCATGAACGACGGTTCATAACCATAGCGTTCACTGCCTCCACCATAGTGCCAAAACGAAGCCTAAATCTCCATTACAAGTGACTGCAAATCATTGGTGGTCATCAATGCCCTCTGAATACGATCACTGATTTTGCACTGGACTTTAATCTAGCTCAAACACGCTCCAAACTGCCTTTCACAATGAAAAAATGTCTAATAGTACGAAATATCTAGCCTATTGATAGTTGTGAGCTCGATTACAATTACCCTGACTAAAGTACTCTCTACTCAAAGCGTCATCAATAATGTTCACTTTCCCTTGAGGATAGTGGATATCGAACTCGTAATCGCCCACGATTGTAAATATCGGATGTCAGCGACTTGTCGAATTGTGTTTATAATGTCGGAAATTAGAGACATGCCAGTGACATATTTAAATATCAGATTTCTATATCTTATAAATAAAAAATATTTTTATATATATGTGTAATTATGTTTTAAAAGTAAAAAATATAACGTAATATGTAGACGAACAATGAGTCATGTATACCAAAATAAATATAAAGAATATCCAAAATATAATATTATTAACATATTATGACTATTATCAGCAAGTGCAAATAGATGCATTCGTGTGATAACTTTATTTATATAAAACTAAGTTTTATAGAAAATAAAGAAGATATAAATGCTAAATATTCTTGATTGTTATATGTCTTTCCAAGTATAGGAAATTTATGTTAAAAGCATAAAAATGATCAACTAATAAATATGTTCACCATTTAATATTTTTTGTAATACGAAATATGAAAAATGGTGTAAAATAATTAGACTAAATTGATTGTAAGAATATCGCATATTAAATATAATGAAACAAATTCAATTGATTTAAGCATATATAATATAATACATATGAGCAATTTAAACATACTGCTAATATGCAAACGTAACATAAAAAATATCGATTGATATGCTCAAAAGTCGTGTAGGCCGATATTTTGAAAAAAAAAACGGATATGTCGGCCTATATTTTGCAAAAGAACGTAATCTATTTTTTTTTAGAAAAAATATCGTTTTCCCCTCAAAAACGAGATGTTGGCCGACATTTCAGACATATTGGAGGACATTTAAAATAATGTAATTACCAAGTAGCTCTATCCACCTATATTATGACATGTTCAACACCTTATGAGATGGTGGATACTTCAAGCTCTTATGATCCTTGAAGATATTCAATTTAGCACCATAAACTTAGTTTCTCCATAAATTCGATGCAAATATTACGACCGCCAACTCTAAGGCATGACCGCATAATTCCTCTCTAGCACTTTCAACTGTCTCGGGCCACACACTCTCACTTTTCAAACTAACACAACATGCAACCCTAACCACGAGCAAATACATCGCAAATGATCTGGAATCCCTCAGTCCCACTAGGGAGACTTAGGATGGTTGCAAAAATCAGTCTACTCTTCAGTCCGTCGAATGCATGCCCCCACCCGGTGTTCAAAAGAACTAGTGGTTTTTACTGGTCAACGTAGTGAGGGGGAGCGCGATCCTCGAGAAGTTCTTAACAAACCGTCGACAGTAATCAGCCAGTCCAAGGAAGCTCCTAACTTCTGCCACACTCCTCAGCACAGACCAATCACGAATAACCTCTACTTTCGACGGATCCACTACAACGCTCTCGTCACTAATAATATAACTTAGGAGCGCAACCAATCAAATCCAAAACTCTCATTTTGAAAACTTCGCGTACAATCAATTCTCCCTCGGAATCTGTAAGCAATATTGTGTGCAAATGCTCAACATGCTTGTTCACATATTTTGACTTGACCATAATGTGGTCGATGAAGATGATGACAAATATGTCCAAAAATTCTCAAAAGACACTAATCATCAAGTCCATGAACACTGAAGGCGCACTGGTCAAACTGAATGACATCACTGAAAACTTGAAGTGTCATAACGTGTACTGAATGTAGTCTTCAGAATATCTTCATTCTTGATTCCCAATTGATAATAATTTGACTTCAAGTCAAGATTTGAATAAATCGACGAACCAACCAACTTCTCCAACAAGTCATTAATACACAATTCAAATATTTATTTTTTACGGTAAGTTTATTCTTTTCCCGTTAGTTGATGCAAAGACACATAGTACCACACTTCCTCACAAACAAAATCGGCGCACCCCATGGTGATGAGCTCGAACGGAGATAACCCTGATCCAAAAGCTCCCAGCACTGAACTTTCAATCCGCCCCATTCTCTTGGCGCCATACGATACGGGGACCGCGACACAGGTCCTGCACCAGGTGCCAACTCGATACAAAAATCGATATCTTGCTAGGGAGGTGCCCCTTGGAGCTCACCAGGAAATACGTCTGCAAAGTCCGAAGCCCAGCACCGACATGCGGAAAATCTTCAACTTATTGGTAGAGCTTTCCAAAAGAGCGGGGGGGGGGGGGGGGGGGGGGGGGGGCGACACACAGGTCTTGCACCAGGTGCTAACTCTATAAAAACAATCGATAGCTCGCTAGGGAGGTTCCCCTGGGAGCTTGTCAGGAAAGACGTCTGCAAAGTTTGAAGCCCAGCACTGATACGTGGCAAATCTTCAACTTATTTGTGGAGGTTTCCAAAAGAGCTAAGAGCGCCTCACACCCTTACTGCACAACCTACACAACTTGCATTGTTGAAATCATAGAGGTAGAAAATTCTGCTAACCTCCTGAATGCATTATCTCCCCAATCTTCATTTCTTAGAATAACTTCCTTCAATTGATAATTGATGCGCGGACGCTGCTTCGAGAGCCAACCCATTCTAAGAATTATGTCGAACTCACAAAGGTGCAAGAGTGCCTCCTCAAGTTCAAAATCTCGCCCTTCAATCCTCAAGATAGCTCGACCTTGTCTATACGTGCACAAGAAAGAACCATTCAAGACGTACTTCTAAAACTTTTTCCATCACAAAAGAGGTCACTTCAATCCTTAGGATGAAAACTTTTGCCAGGAAGGAGTGCGTTGCTCCCATATCAAATAGAACTTGCTTGGGAAAATTGAAAATGATGCCTAAACACGCAATAAACAAACATCAAGAAATCGAGCATTAAGGATACATAAATAAACTATAGGCTCTACATAAGAAAAAAGCTTCATACATGTCACCACATCGGGTTGGCCTATAACGTCTTGTTGTCTATGGAGAACACCCTCGGCTACATGGGAGCGATGTGCGAGGCAAATGACTCAATCACCTTCCCTTTTTCATTGTAACTTGGCCCAACAGCTAAAGTCACCACCTGCTTTTGTCCTTCAGACTTCGGGACGCCGCTCTAACAAAATGCACTATGGTCGACCTTACCACAAGTGAAACAAGGGGTCCCTTGGAAGTGGTCCCATCAGAGATAGCCGACTAAGCAGCTTGAAAATGATGAGGGCACGACCTGTTCCTCTACCTGCCTCCTTCAAATTTTCCCTTCTCTTTCGCTGTATTGAAATCAGAACTCTTGCAGAATCCTTTACGACACTGAACTCTCTCCAAGTTGATCTCTAAAGCATAAGCTTCCTCCATCAGTGCACAAAATCCAATGGACTTGGTGCTCATCAGTCTCAACCTCAAGTTATCATGTTGTCCTTTGTAGAACCCCATGAGTCATAACTTCATCATCATTAATTAGACTCCACACATACCTTCCCAGGCGAGTCAACTCATGCACATATTTGTCAACCTTCAAATCCTTCTGATACAATCTCGAAAACTAACCTTGCAATGTCAGGCGTGTCACAGTGGGGACGAGCCTCTTTAGGAAGGAATCAGAGAATTTCTCTGTGAAAATCTGAGTCATGAGGCGACGCCTAAAATATTTTTCTAACTCGTCCCACCAAAGTCTAGCCTCGCCATCCAACATGAAAGTGGGAAAGGTAGTTTTGCAGTCTTCAGGTGTCTTGGTCTCTGTTAGCAAATGTTTAACTCGAACCAACCAATCGCTGACTTACGTAGGAGTACCAGTCTCCGGGAAAATCGACGGAGGGAATCCTAGGAAGTACTTGACTTGATGATCTCTCGACGTGACAGGTTGTTCAGCAATAGAGGCAACCACAACGACAAACACAAAATTGCTAACCGGTGAGTTCACGTTAGCAGGAAACCAAGCCGACCTAGCATATAACACCAAAAAAGCGGCTTCAACGATCATTCTGTGCATCTCAGCAGAAGGCTAGTTCGCACCTGCAGTTGTAGAAGCGCTGCTCACAGTGTCTTCTCCATGCAGTTGGGAGGTACCCTTACCAACCCTGGCAATCTAGGCCAACAAAACGATCCATCATTAGCACACAAGACAATGTATCTGATGTAGACCAAAACTAGGGTTTCGAAAATAAGATAATTTGTGCGATCGATTTTAAATTGAACGTCGTACATTAGATTCGTCGAATAATAAAAAGGTGATAATCAACATAAGGTTCGTAAGCTAGAAATTGTTCACAATTAACAACGTGAAATAACTCATCCACAAGTACGTAAATAAAAGATGAATAATAAATTTTTTTCCAAATTGACGACAAAGAGATAAAAATGCGAATTAAGGCAAGCAAGCTCTTAATTAATTGATCGTTAAATTATAAGCATTTAATTAGATCTAACCAAAACAGGAGCAAAAAGAGGGAGAGGTTTACCATAGGCTCAAACGCAACATAAAATCCAACTCTGTTGATTGCCCTGAATGAGGATGATGTGCGGCCAGTACTGGAAGGGGTACATGCAACTATCGACGCCAAAATGGCAGGAAGGGGTTCAGTGGGCCGGGGGAGGAGGGGGTGGAGTCCAGGAAGCCGGGTGGCGTTGCAGGCGTGATTTCCGACTACAGGAATGGCAGGAGCGTACGTTGGCTCGATCGACATAGAACTCGATCAAGCCTGTTGAAGGAACGACTTTGTCTAGTGGAGAAGATGGCCTCGAGGCGTTTGAATTTGGGGAGGATGGAGGCGTTGACGACGACCTCTGTAAGAAGATCGGCGAGCTCCTGGACAAAGGACCTAGAGTCGTCGTGAAGGGGGCGGCTGGAGGAAACGAGACAAAATTTCTGTCTTGTTTTCTATTCCAGTCCGTCCTTGGGGGAAGGAGGCTGCCTTTAATAGTTTAAAGCAAATGAATTTTTTGGAAGTTTTTTTTTTGATAAAAAGGCAATTTATTTTTAAGGTAAGAGATTTTAATGGAAATGGTATTTTCAAAAGAATAATTCTATTAACATCGTGGATTAGTTTCCAAAATTGAATTTAACTTTTAATTTCAACTTATTTTAATGGATCAATTTTTGAGTGTTTGCCTTAACTAACATTTATACCTAATTTGACGAATCTGTTTATTTAGGGACTTATTGGACGATCAGTCCAATAAACCGAGACAACAAGCGCGTGCAATGTGCACGATAAAAAAATAAGTACATAAGGGATATAACGTAACTTGCGCTAAATAAACATGCGCCAAAATAAAAATACACGATACATGTGCGAATAAAGAAATAATGCAACGATGTGTCGCAGATTGCATCAGTTTCTCTGTTAAATCAAAACATAACACTCAGGTTCCGCATAAACAATTTCTATGTGGACAATCTTTTTAAACTGTCTCCTAATACTCTAATAGTCTAGAACCCATAAACTTCACTCTAATATCAAATTGTAACAACTCATCTGTATATGCCGTATAATATGTGTCCGGTCGGGTCCTGCACATACAACCTCAACAAACACATTATTATAAAATGATAATAGAGTACAAATATATGTCAGACAACTCCGAGACTAAACAGATTAAGAATACATTGAAGCAATAACTTTAAGCAAGGGTAATGAGACTAGATTGTCCACCTAATAATCAAAAGATGCAGTACGTATGATTGGAGTTTACGAGCCTTATGGCCCTCACACAAGTCAATACATGAAAACATTTGAAGAACCTTGTGCTCGCAGGCCTGAAGCAAAATATGAAGTAAAATGAAGATTTAATCTAAGCACTTTACGGGACATTTGCTTTACTTAGGTGACAAACTCCGCCCGCTCAATGCGCCTGCAATGAAATAATCATGACCCATGAGAGATAAACAAGGGTTAGTATTAGCCGACCAACACCATGTAACAACCCACTTATCTTAGTCATCCCTTGCGGATCCCGGGGAAACATATCATCCTCCAAATTAGCACCAAGTAGAACTACACTAAGACAATCAATAAAGCTATGCTAAACAATTTCAAGCTTCAAACACATTTCTATGTATTGTTTATAAACAAGGTCCTACTATGCAATATGAATGTATATCGGGTAATCCATAAGTAGTTACCAGGACTCCAACACATACACGTCATGAGTCTAGCATAGCATCGCACAACACAAGTTGCACTCATGGCGATTCGGTCATAAAGTGATTAGAGAGTGATTGATATACCCCGCTCATAGGTTCCTCAACCAACACCTCATAACATAAGGGTGGTTGTTCATGCCCAGAGTCACTGGCCCTACTTCCAACAAACTATAATCTCAAGGGTGACACCCTTGCTCTCGGGTTTTACTGCCAACAACCTCTCCATCAAGATCATACATGAAACATGTCATAGTAGTGACACACCAATCATCATAAGCTCGCATGAAACTTAACTAGAGTTTACAACCATATATTCTCAATACAAACAACTAATTCGGGAATCACATTTACTACCTCATCCAATGTCGAAAACGGAATTAACGCTAACATAAATCCTATCCAAGGGATTTTTCTAGCATAACCTTGAATACATTTATGCGGACGCACGGGTATGTTAATAAGCACTAAATCCACCTTAGTCCGGGTTCATACCAACGAAATCGATGGATTTTTTCCCGTAGCGCATCTAGGTCAAAAGCCCTTTTATGAGCATCATATAAGCATCACAAATCCGTGAACATCGTAAATGGGCTTCACACACAACGATTAACTGAAAATCCATCATTGGGTAGCATTCAACTAGGAATGTCGAAGACACAATCCCATGCCTTGGGGTTCATATGAACCACGAAGGCCACTACTAGATCTCCATGCAAGAAAACATTGAATACATTAAAGAAATTGAATCTTAAGACCGGTAGAAGGGATCCTTACCCTAGAAGTGTGCTTTCCGGCAATGGGCGTTGATGAGGGTGGGATGCCCTTGTAGAGGAAGTGTGATAATGGAGACGGATCACCGATGCTCTGAGAACCTCTAATAGCAATTCCCTCTTCCTTTTCCTCTCCTCTCAAAAGCTCTTTGTCCAAGTAAATTAAATTAAAGTAGGCTTATTAGGTCATAAATCTCTCCCATTAGTGAATGAATCCAACCATTCATCCAAAGTATCCTAAAAAATTAAGGCTAAAGAAAGCTCACAGAATCTGTTTACGCCGATTACACGCTCTGTACACAAAAGCGTGTGTTTGGGGCGTGTGCTCCATAAAGAACACGAAATTGAACTTGGATCACCACATTCGTACCAAAATAATTACTTAAACAATTACTCGAGTGAATAATTAATCAAGTAATTAAAAATTGATGCAGGCATGTAGTCGCTGCCTTGGGAAGGAAAAGATAGACGCGCGCGGCTCGAGGGAGGTTGACTGTTGGGCTCGATGAGGTGGAACTGATTCCGAACTGGACACGAGTGCTGGGATCTCGAATAGGCGTGGGGCTCGAACATGGAATCAAGACTGGGACAAGGTGCAGGTTGGAGTGGAGGTCGAAGTTACTAGAGGTTGAAGTAGCATCAGCTGGAATAGGTGGAGGCCGATCGGGCTGAAACCGAACGACGGTGATCGTTCGGTCGTTGGACATGGAAGATGGAGGGATTAGGAATGGCGCAAGTCATTCATGTTGCAGGGTGCGCTTGATTGGCTGGAGGATGGGAGTGCAACAATGGCGATCGAAAGCGAGTGCGGCTCGACAGTCCAAGTCGACGTCAAAGTAGTTGGCTCCGGGACGTAACCTATGAGAACTTCTCATGCTAGAAGAAGAACCTGGCTTGCGTGCTGGGTTGAGGGCAAATGGTCTCGCACGCGCGGAGGGAAGGCGTCAGCGACTGGAGGGGGCTGAGGGCTCAAGGTGGAGCCCTTTTGGCTCTGATACCAAGTTGTTACACTTACAGGCTTGCCGTAGAACATCAATAGAGATGCCAGAGGATGGACAGAGGCGGGGATGACGGAGGCGAAATATACTATGGAGCCGAAACCGATGCTGCCTAGGCCGGGTGTGCTTGGAGAGGGAGAGCTACCACAATCTCATAAAATATAAGAAAATAGACTAACAACTTCCCCTCCTCATTCCATACAACCCAAGCCTTTAAATAGGCTTCCAAGGCCCATACTGACGACCACTAACTTATAACTAATAACATCTTAATGACTCAATTATTGAAGATACTATTGTAAAGAATAGATTCACTTTATTTCATCATGTTTTTTGTACTTAATAATATGCATAATCTACAAGAAGAAAGGGAGATCTTTCAATCTAATAGTTAGAACTTCAAAGAACTTACCGACATGAATCTTTGACACTTGATAATACTCCAAAAAGGTGAGTTGATAGAATTAATGCATAAATCATAAGACAAGGCATATTTCCAAACTACTGGCTAGAATTTTTGAATATGAAGTGTGCGCTGAGAACAAATTGAATCAGTCCAGCAATGATTAATATGAATAATAAAAAGAAAGTAACTGCATGAAAACATCAGACAACTTGGAAGCAGAATTTATATGATTTAATGAAGAGCAATTACGTTTACATCCGCACATAGAGATAATATACAAGCTACAATTGTCCATCAAAGTCACCAGAGTTCCATCTCTCTTTCTTTTCTCTCTTTGGTCTTTTCTCTCGCCTCTTTTTCTCTCAAAATGTCAAAGCTACACCTTTATCCTAGATCTGGTGAACTCATTTTCATCTCATGTGCCGAAATAATTCAAAGAGCCTTGACCAATTCCTGATGAATTGAATAGTACTACAGGCTCATGTGCAATCCCTTCTGAAATACAAGTTTTGTTTGTACCTTAAACCTCCATGTAATTTTGCCATCCTAACCCAGTTGTAGTCACCACATTGTCAGGACTCACCATCTTTGGCCTGCCCGTGACAAGTTTGGTGCTAGCCCCGAGAAGATTCTAGAGAAATCTGGAGTCTTGAAGACCCTTGTACACAATGAGAGGCATGAAGAAGGTGGAGAAGTCTAGTATGGTCTCATGAGAATATTCTGGAAGAAGATGGATGGTTAATGAATATTGTAAATACAAGAGATGTATAAAATAATCTAGAATTGTAGGTATTTAGATCCTTCCATACTCTGGAGGAAAAATTCTTTGGGGCTTATAAAAAGGGAAGACCCTCTCATTTGTAAGCATTCAAGTTTTGGATAAGCAATAGAGTTCTTTGGAGGTCTCTTCACATGTGAGCTTTCTCTCGAGTTGTTTCTCCACCCTTCTCTTCATCACTAACAAGATTTTGCAGGAGTCTGGCTTAGCTAGGCTACACGGAGTGGCAAAAGAGGAGCTAAGACCGCACGGGAGCTTGTAAAGAGACAAGTTCGTGACAATTGGTAAGTAGAGCTAGGTTCGCTCAAGTTTGTGGTTGGTGTTACAAGAAGACTTAGATAGCCGGTGAAATGGGCAACTCAAGCATGGATGAGCGTGTCACGGAGGTCATGCAACAAATTGAAAAGAAGAAGCGAGGCTAAAGCAAATCTCGTGAGGAAGGACACTTGGATTTTGCGTTTATGGATTGGTACAAGCGCATGACGACGGTGGAGCAGGACCACCTATATGTTTGTGGAGAACTAGAGACCGTCAAACAAGTCTTGTCGGCTTGCGGAGAGCTGGAACTATTAAGGGCACAAGTCCGAGCTTGCCTTGATGCCAATACGGAGCTGAAATAAGGTATGATCAGCTTGAGGAAGATTTTAAAGAGCAGATCGCAACCTTAGAGGATGAGTTGGCCTTATGTAAGAAGGCATTTGCTAGCGAAGGAAATGGTGGGGGTACGACAAATCCAAGAATTGATATTCCTAAGCCAAAACTCTTCATTGCCAAGGAAGTTGAACACTTCATTTACCAACTGGAGGTTTACTTTGAAAGATGCAATCTCACTGACGAGTCACTCAAGGTAAAACACTAGCTATTATCTCTCAGATATTGCATCTTATTGGTGGCAACCAAAACTTGCATACATAAAGAATGGAGCATGTAACCTGGACACATGGGAGGAGTTCAAGATTGAACTCAAGCAGTATATCTACCCAGAGAACGTCGCAAATGAAGCCAGGAAGAAACTGAAGGAACTCGAGCAAAAAGGCTCAATCACCGAGTATGTAAAAGAGTTCCAAACACTGATGTTAATCGTTCCGGGAATGTCTGAGGAAGACCAACTCTTCAACTTCAAGGATGGTCTTCAAAATTGAGTGGAACACGTGCATAGGCGAGATGCAAAGACGTTAAATGAATCCACAGCTGATGTCGAGGCCATGAAGGAATTCCAGCGACAACCAGATGTTGCTCCAATAAAAAAGGGTTACAAAATGAGCACACCAAAGGTGGGGGGAAAAGGCAAGGGTTGCGGAGACCCTTTAGCGGAGATCGATCTCCTACTCATCATGGGAAGGAGATTGATGGCGCAAACAAGAATTTTACGCAAAAAGGTGGATGCTATATTTGCAAAGGTCCACACATGATGAATAAGTGTCCAAAGTTTGGTTCGCTTTTAACATTGCAAGAGAAGTATTCAACAAGATGCGAAGTTGACGAAGGTACAAATCAAATTTGCTCTTTGCAACGTTTAAATGCTTTGAATGAGAAGCCAACAGAGAAAACGAGTAGCAAGTGGCTAATGTAAATTAAATCCTTTAAACAATAATCCCACCAAAGCGATGGACACGGGGGCAACTCATAATTTTGTGACGGAAGAAGAAGCTCGAAAGCTTGGCCTTCAAGTGACGTGGAGCTATGGATGGCTCAAGACTGTGAACGGGAAGTCGAGACCACTATCAAGAGTGACTCGTGGCGTGGAGCTTCTCTTGGGTACATGGAGAGGACAAACAAACTTCTCGGTCGCAACTATGGATGATCACAAGGTTGTGTTGGGCATGGACTTCTTCGATATGGTGAGTGTAATTGTCATGCCAAATTGCCGCACAATGTGCATCATGGAGAAAGGAGCAGCTTGTATGGTTCCCACAATAGAGGGGTCACCAAGCAGCCGTGGAGCAAAGCAATTATCGGTTATGCAAATAGTAAAGGGAGTTAAGAAAGGCGAGCTTACTTTCCTAACAACCTTAAAGGAGGAGGCAACAAATAGAACCATGGAGGAGGTGCCCCCACTTATCGATGAAGTCCTTGAGGAGAATAAGGACCTCATGCCTGCGGAGCTACCAAAAAGGTTGCCGCCTCACATGGAGGTAGATCATAGAATCGAGTTGAAGATTGGAGCAAAACCACCGGCAAAGGCACCATATTGGATGGCTTCACCTGAACTCGAGGAGTTGAGAAAGCTGTTACAAGAGCTGCTGAGGATGGAATTATCATACTGTCAAAGACACCATTTGGTGCACCGGTACTCTTTCAGAAGAAGAAAGATGGATCACTACGATTGTGCACTAACCAAAGATGGACCTGCAAAAAGGCTACCACCAAGTACGATTCGCTGAAGGAGACGAGTCAAAGACCACTTGTGTAACACGGTATGAATCATTCGAGTGGTTGGTGATGCCATTCGGCCTAACCAATGCACCAACAACCTTTTGCACATTGATGAACCATATCATTCATCCTTATTTGGACAAATTTGTGGTGGTGTACTTAGACGACATTGTTGTTTATAATAACACAATGGAGGAGCATGCTAGACATCTTCGCCCTGTGTTCCAAGTGTTACGAGATAATGAAATATATGTCAAGAAGTCAAAGTGCTCTTTTGGCGAAGAGGAGGTACATTTCCTCACCCATGCCATTGGGCATGACCAATTAAGGATGGACATGGCCAAGGTGCAGGCAATCATCGAATGTGATCCACCAACAAGATGTCGGAGCTACGATCATTCCTTGGTTTGGTGAACTACTGCAGGAGGTTCATCATGGGATACTCGAAGAGAGCAGCGCCTGATGGAGACGACGAACCCCAACATGTTGATGATGATGGAGCCGACACGTTTGCGGAAGATCCTTCGCCCTCTCCATCCAAAGACTTGCGGCGCCATGACGACCTTTGTGATCGACGCTACAACCTCCGCCCTCGGCATAAGACTCATATTTAATAATTATCATTGTTTTAAATGTCGGCCGACATGTCTGACATGTCGGGCGACATGTCCTGTTTGAACCAAAAACGACTTGCATAATGAAAATTTAAAGGTTATGACATTTTTCATTATGTCAGCCGACATAACCGATTATATCCGATATATCGGCCGCCGCCGACATTCTAAATGTCGTCGATTAGAGATTTCTCTCCGCTTATTCTCCGTCCTCGCCGCTGGATGAGTTTTTTGCTAGGTTTTTCCCATTTTATTGATTGCACATTTCCGAGCACATGGATTATACTTGATTTTCACTTGTCTCCTTTCAATGTTTTCTTCCTGCATGCTTTATGTATGAAGTATCAGTTGTGTATTTGATTGCTGAAATTTATTCCATCAAGTTTTGTCATTGTCACCAAGCCTACCACATTTATTCTTAGTATTGTACAGTTAATTTGCATGTTTATATGGAAGTAAAAAAACCATTATTTAATGAAGGTTGATATCTAAATAGTATTTGTCATTTCTGTTTCCAACAATGAGGAAGAATGATAAAATAATTTTCAATATTTAAGTGCTTAAAAATGAAAATAATAAATGCAGATATGCATACAATGAAAATAGATATATGGTTAGAAGATAATGATGATTGAAGATAGATTTAAATATTTTGAAAATAATACAACTAAGTAGAAAATCCAAGTCGGCGCGATTCCGGTGGTATCGTTGAGGAGCGATCATACTTTGGAGAATCTATTTCCGAGCGGGGTAACGAACTCTACCTTTTGTGTGATTCCCTCTAGATTGATCTTGTGGTGGATTAGATTTAGCGTTGTCTTCGATAACGTTGAATTAATCGTGAGTTTTCTTCAATCGATCTTGTTGTTTATCTTGATTTATTTAATTTCGAGAGGGTTGGCGAACCTCGCTTTCTTTTTGTTGGGAGAGATCTACCTTTTCCGAATCGTTAGTTTTTCGGTGGATCTCTTTTGGTACAACGCTCGCTCGATCGGACCGGGCAGGTCCTTTTAACTTGAGAGGATATTGGCTTATTGCCCTTATTCGATCTCTAAGGGTGTGGCTAACCCGTACGTTAGCATTTGCTTAATAAAATTGCACAAATTGCGTGGCTGTGTTTTCATTAGTGCGACCGTAGAATTGGATCGTGGAGAGCGCTCTTGAGTCGTTAATCCGTGTAGTTGTGTCGGAGAGCGAGCTACATCAGCGCCTCTTACGACAAGAGGGACAAAGCTTGGGACTTGTCGGAAGAATGCCAACAAGCTTTTGAGGATTTGAAGGTGGCAGTGAGCACAAAGTCCGTGCTAGCACTACCAGATTTTTGCAAGAAGTTTAAGCTACATACAGATGCCTCAGACTTCACAATTGGAGGGGTGTTGATGCAAGGACACCCAGTAGCTTTTGAGAGCTACAAGTTGAATGAGGTAGAACGGCAATATACAATACAAAAGAAGGAGATGACTGTCATCATTCATTGCTTACAGGTATTGAGGGATTACCGTCTTGGTGCACAATTCATGATCCGGATCGACAATGCAGCAACAACTTACTTCCAAACTCAAAAGTTGTCGGCAAAACATGCAAGTTGGTAGGTCTTAACAGAATTTGACTGCCCTGGAACACAAATCTGGCAAATCCAATGTCGCGGCGGATGCACTCAGCCGCAAAGCGGAGCTAGCAACGATCTCCATGGCGGAGAGCGACTTGATGGAGTAAATAAGGAGCGGACTTGATGAGGACCCCCTCGCCAAGCAACTCATACAATTAGTTAAAGAAGGTCGGGCCAAGAGATTTTGGGTAGAGGATGAGTTACTCTACCCCAAAGAAAGAAGGCTATACATCCCAAAGTGGGGAAACCTACAAAGGAACTTGATCAAAGAGTGTCACTTTAGCATTGATGGAGGACTCCTACTACTGACCACATATGATATATATCATTGAGTTGTATGTGAAGACATGTCTTGTTTGCCTACAAGACAAGATGGAGAATAAGCAACCGGCGGGACTCTTAGAGCCTTTACCAGTGCCAGAGCATCCATGCGAAACAGTGGCATATGACTACATCAATGCTTTGCCAAGTGTAAGGGTGCAAATTTATCTTGATGATCGTAGACCACTTCTCCAAATATGACTCTTTCGTACCAAGCGCGATGAACACCACAACAGAAGAGACAGTGCGACTCTTCTTTATACATGTAGTGAAGTATTGTGGGTTGCTTAAGAAAATTGTGAGTGATCGAGACCTCGCTTTACAGGGAAGCTATGAACGAAACTATTCAAACTTTTGGGGTCAGAGTTGAACTTCTCCACTAGCTTCAACCCTCAAACGGACGGGAAAATAGAGAGGGTGAATGCACTACTTGAGTGCTACTTGCGACACTTTGTGAGTGCACATTAGCAGGATTGGGTAAACTCATGGACGTAGCGCAGTTTTCCTACAACTTACAACGGAGTGAGGCTACAGGAAGGAGCCCGTTTGAGCTTTCTACAGGAAGGAGCCTGTTTGAGCTTTCTACAGGAAGACAACCTCTTACACCGCACACCTTGGCGACCACGATAGATGATGGGAGGAGCCCAGGAACTTAAAAGATGGCTAAGTCGTGGGAAGAGCATGCCAAATTTCTAATCATCAATCTGCATCTTTAAATACCCAAATTTCTAATCATCAAACTTCTTTATCTTCACTTTCACATCACCATTCATTATTGCGATTACTTCTCTTTTAGAACCTTAAAGCCTCCTTTGATTTGATATCCTATTGTTGGGAGAAAACCAAATAACCATAATAAAGCACCTACAAAAGACATCAAAATAAATGTGACACAAAATATGTGGTTTGTTGAATAAAGAGCAATAATGTTCTACCCTTGCATAGATAAATATAAGTTACAATATTGGATTCCTAAATGTATACCATAAACATATTACAATATTGAAGTTTGAAGTGGCAGAGGAACAATAAAACAATATATATAAAGTAATAAAATAGTTAATTTTGTTTGAAAGCCGCCTTGTTTCCAGACTTCAGTAGAGCAGATTTTGAAATAAACAAACAAAATTTAAGAAGAAGAAATAAATTGAGGAAAGTGTAAATGATTGAAGAAGAAATAAATTGAGGAAAGTGTAAATGATTGGGTTGCGCACACATTCATCCTATATGGAGTTAACTTATTCATTATATAGTATAGAAGATGATGGACTTACTATAATTAGTTCTCCACTGACAGCCTCCTTGTGATTTTTTGTATCTGCAGCACAAATAATGGTCCTCAAATATGTGCCAAACCAGTCCTCAGAGCTGCAGTCCCATCTCTCTGCCCCGTCCACTTTCAGAGATCTCAGAGGCAACTTTCTCAGGCTTTGAAGAAGGCAGGAGTGAATGCATACTCTCACAACAAACCTGTTCCAAAGCTTAGTGTGATGATTTCTGAGTGCGTGAGACAGATTCAAGCGAAAAGACAGAAAAAGGTCTGGGAAAGCTCACACAAATAATGTCACGGACGAGCACGAAACTGTTTAACAGTTGTCCATAACTTTTCATGTTAAGGTTTCTGCTTCAGATCGAAACTGACTTTTGGCATCAGTAAAGGACTCCTGACGAGCACGAAACTGTTTAACAGTTATCCATGACTTTTCATGTTAAGGTTTCTGCTTCAGCTCACACCCTGTGAATAATTCTTATAGTTGTACAAGGTATGTTTATTAATCACAAACCTACTGAATCTCTCTAGCTACCGAAGTCGTTCTTCAATTGTTACTCGGAACATTTCAGGCTTTGGAAGAAGCAACTACTGACTGCAGTTCAAAATTTTTTTCGCTTCAATTCAAGTCCGAGGTGGTCTAGCCATACTGTGAATTCTCTCTCTCTCTCTCCCTTGCTCCCTCTTCTCTCTCCCCCTCTCATTGGTACAGATTTGATGATTCATTTTCATGCACCCTTCCCATTTTTGTAGCTGTAATCCATGGCAAGCATTGAATGTAGATATGATACCCATATTATATTACAATGTGTTTGTTTTTTTTGTCTATTTGAGGTGGGATTCTTTAATCTTGCACTCTTCCTCCAGTTAATGATTTCCCTGGTTCATGTATCTTAGTTTATTCCGGAACATTCCGGTGTGCTAATTTGTGTACACTTTGAAGGAGCAAGTTGGCTGTAAACGGACTATTTTAGCTCGATGAATAACTCGATCTTTAACTAAAAAAGGACAGCCCGGTGCACAAGGGCATTCCCTCGCAGCGAGGGTCCGGGGAAAGGTCCCACCACAAGGGTGAAATGTAGGCAAACCTTACCATGCATTTTTGCAAGAGGCTATGTTTCCAAGACTCGAACCCATGACCTCAAGGCGACAACACCTCAACCGGTGCGCCGAGGCTCCCCTTCTAACTCATCTTTAACTACCAAAAAAAATCTTAAACTCATGTAAGGATCTTTGCTTTTCAAACTCCGACCCCAACAATCCGGGAATCTTGTGACTTCCCGACATCGATCGTGAGAATCTGAGAAGCAATTGTAAGAGGATTTGCTATCAAAATAACAAACTAGTGTAGTAATAAAGCAGTAATGCTAATAGGAGACAGCTCAAGAAAGCCCATGCTCAAAGTAAGTGACAACAGTTCTACAAGGCTCAAAGTAAGCAAGCAATGGAAAATTCGCTTCGTGTGAAACCAAGGAAACACGAAAAAAAATATACAATGATGTGGAGGCGGTCCTTTTTGTTGGATCTTGCGGATTCCTTAGAGGGGGATATTGATTATGACAAAAGTTAGATTTTCTTTCTCAAATTAAATTTAGGTGATCAAAAAGAGATGCGCAAGGGAAATTAAAACATTATAGTATCACGAAGAGCAAAAGGAAATCTTATCATTTATAGATCAATAGAAAGACATACAATAGTTGTGAACTTTTAATGTAAAGATCAAGAGGCGATAGAGATTACAATCTTGGTTTTTGTATATCGACTCGCTCCTAAAGCAAATTCACCCCTGGATTTGCCTCTTGTCGGAGATTTCCCTAGACCTAACTTAAGATCTAGTTGCCACACTCGAGGTGAATTTCGCACCCTAGACCTAACGCGATCTAGTCGTCACACATTAGACAATTTCCACCGATTATGATAATTAACATTCAAATCAAAGAAAAATAGAAATACAATAAATATATGTAAGAAATGTAATATAAGTTATGTAGAAACTCCCCTAAGACTGCAGATGAAGAAAGAAGACGAACGCTCGCTTGAGATTTTGCGTCGTTCTTTGCGAAATCTTCTCTTGAATGATATTTAATCTTTGCTTCTTCCTTTGAATCCTTTAGAATGAGAGGATGAGAGTTCTTCAGGGCTCAAAGCCGGCTAGGGTAAACACTCCTTTGAAATTTTGATGCTTTGAATAAAATCCCGTGCGTTTAAATGAAGTTTTATATTCTCTAGGCGCTACTGCCTACGTTGGATGCTATCGTCGGGCGGTAGCATTGAAAATGAAATATTTCGCGCTCTAATTTTTTGTCTGCGTTGTGGGGGTTTTCATTTGAAGCTAGAGTTGCCGTCTGACGTTAGCTACTACTGCGGGACGATAGTAAAATTTGAATAGTTCACGCTCTGGTTCCTCCTCTGCGTCGCGGGGGTTTCCTTATGAAGCTACAACTACTGTCAGCGATAGCCACTACCACGAGCGGTTGTGTATAATTTTCTGCTTCACAAAAAACTATGTATTTTTATCGCGGGACACCAGTAGCTACCGCTACGCGGTAGTGAAAAATTTGATAGTGGTCTAGGTTGACTTGAAACCATCTATGGACTACTTCAGGCCGCTCTTTTGAGCTACCGTCTCTACAGCCAACGCTAACGTCTTTCTTAAAATTCCCCAAGGCATTCCAAAATTCCGTAAGTCCATAGCTAATCGTCGACTGCAATTCAACGTCAAGTGTTATCGTCGGGTGGTAACAACTACCGTTGGCGATAGTGACTGATCTTGACCATTATTGATCTTCATTACTCATATGCAATTCTTGATGCTCCAATACCTATAAGAACATATCTATTTGTTCTTGCCCATTATGAAACACTTACAAATGGAGATTAAACACTATAAGAACTTGTAATCCCAAATCAAGAGAATATAGAAACCGCGTTCCAACAAACTTCTGCTTTTGATAATAACAAATTTGGATGATTATAAAATTAATAATTGCACAAAAAATAGTGTTTGTAATAGCATAATCGTGAGTTGAATGTAAATGATAATCATGAATGATAGATTGATATGCATGCCCCCTACATGATATCTCCCAATGAAATTATTATCTCCCTCTAAATCTACTGTCACCCCCATAAGTGTGATATATTTCACAATCTTAGTTTTCTTTCCCCTTTTGTTATTAGCAAAAACTACTGGCAGCGTTAATTACTATCGCGTTGCGCTAGCAGACAGAGATGCGTTAATTTGCTTAGAAAATATGATTTTTGATAATTTTTCGTTCTGATTTTTCTTGATTAATGTTTTCTAAGATAAGGGACACCAGCAACCACAATGAGTTTTGAAAAATAATAAAAAAAGTTGCGGATATAAGATTTTTGGCATAAGGTGTCAAAAAGATTCTTTTTTAAATTTCTTGTGTTTTCCAAACTCATGTAAGCTCAAAAAGATGTAACATGCAAAACACAAGATTAGAGATTTGAGCATGTTCGAACAAACCAAATATGCATGAATTAAATGATCAAAAAGTGTAAACTAATGTTCATGCAATTAATATGATATAAGTACACCCAAGATTAGAATACCCCAATTATATGACAATACACTAGCCTCGTACTAAGTCACAGACGGGCATGAGGAGCTGCACACATGTCGTTGGTTAGGATGCAAGTCTCATATATGCACACAAAAGAGATCGCTCAACCTAGCACTCTTTTCCTCTAGTGCATCGTAAGACCCTACTGGAACCCTCCCCGGTTAAGGACAAGACATGACTTACATGTTAGGACATCTAATTTACGGAACCTTACACCCCCGCTATTGTGAGACGCATAACATCGGTGAATGATCATGAACATACTAAACATTTAATCCATACCAATATATAACCTAAGGTTTTATTGCATGATTGATTTTTAGAATTATTATTATAATAAGGATAGTCGATTTTTAAGCCACGTCGTTATCATGATTTTCAATTTTTAGTATTCTACTTTTAACGTAGCATAACATGACATTGAAAATGAAATACCTAACATAGATATTAAATTGAACATATACTAAGAGGTTGTAACAACCCTAAAATGGAAATAATAATAATAACAACAAAGTATTATTATTTATAGGTTTTGCTATCCGCACCCCTCCCCCTTTAAACCCTCAGCTGAGCCCCCCCCCCCCCCCCCCCCCCCCCCCTCTCCCGATATAATTGTCTCGTGCAGCTAGGGCTCCCGCTCCCTCCTATTTCCGCAAGCCGCAAGCCCCGATCCCGCTCCAGCCTCGTCTCCCGATTCCGCTCCCGTCTCCCGTGCGCAGTCCCGTCGACGCCTCCTGCCCCTCCTGCCGCCTCATGATGTCCTTCTCCCTCCTCTGGTCGGCGACATCAGCCCCTCCAGTAGCCGGCAACATCGCCTCCTTTTGCTTCCCCGTCGCTTTCTCCTCCTGCTCAGGACGACAGCCTCCTGCTCTTCCTCCTCTAGGGCCGGCGCCTCGTCCTCTTGCTCTGGCCGGTGGATTCCTCCCCTCCAGAGATCTTCCAGGAAGCCCTCCCTCTCCTCCTAGGGGGCCGGCAGCAGCATCTCCTTCTCCGCCTTCTCTGGCCGACAGCAACCCTCCAGCAGCAACCCTCTTCTTCTCCGTTTCCGCCTAGGGTTTTGCTCGAACCTTCCTCCTCCTCGGATTTTGGACTCGGATTTGGTGAATATTGGTAAGAAATTCCTCCTTCCCCGCCAAATTTCGGATTTTCTGTTGATTCAAGGTTTTGCCCGCTCGTAATCGTCTAATTCCTAGGTTTTCGTGCTCCTCGGCGCCGTTCATCGCTCCAATTGGCGGAATCTCTTGAGGACCCTTCCGAATTAGGGTTTCCCTAGCGTAAAGCGCCGCCAAATCTCCGATTTGCTCGTAAGTAGCCTCCGTCTCCGCGTGGAAGCTCTTCTCCCCTCACTTTTGAGGGAGGTAAAATCCGCAAAACTCTCGCTGTTTAATTTCCGCGTCGTAGAAATGCATGTGTTAGCGTAGTAAATTATGCTACATCGCTTTCGTTGTGCTTGATCAGGTTCTTGGAATAATTGCTCGCGCTATTTGGCCGCCTCCGCCAGCTTCAGCTTAATTAAGGCAAGTAGAGATCATCCTCTCTTGCAATCATTGATCGTAGATTACCTTGTCTGTTCTTATGAATTTATGATTCTTGAATACATGTTTCGTCCAATGAATTTAGATCTTGAATGCCTAATTTGGCTGGTTAATAGATTGAGGTATCACGCGTTTGAAATAATGCGAGTTGTGAATGAGAATAATGTTTACTTGAATATTCACTTAGAGGAATAATTTCGTCTCAGTTGATGAATAAATGGAAGACTAGTAGTTCTTTTGATTGTGAGTATTAATTATTATAATGATAAGCGTTAATATTCTTGCTGGCAACTCGGTGAAATGTGTTTGATATAATATTTTTGGCTCGAACGCATGTTTACTTGGAAGATAATCGTTTGTTGGAATGGATCAAACTAAATGAATGTTTGGTATCCTTGAAAATGATGTATAGTAATCTTATTACTCGTGAATACTTGAATCCGCAAGTTTCAAAACTCTCTATCGAGTTCTCTGAGTCATCGAATCTTGTTTCTTATGCCTGTCTGGTCTCAAGACTTGATTAAATAACGTTCTATAGCTTGATTCCTCTCGTTTCACGTTTGTAAAATATACTCTTGTATATCTGAATCAGTATCTTGGTTACATGTCTTGATATGCTAGAAACCACGAAATCCTGCGCTAAGTCATTAATAACGTAAGTTAACATTGAAAGGTAGGGTTTAGGTGGTGCATCGTCTTGATTGCATGGTCACGGTAAGCAGGAAATACTCATTTCTAGTAAGCCTTACACTCGGACTTGTGTGTGAACCATGTGCACCCATTATAAATACCTACACATTTCATTGATTACAGCTTATGATATTTCTTGATCAATTATATGTTTTACTCCTGAATCTCTGACAAGTCTTGAATCTGAATTTGAATCCTTCTGAATCATGAATCCTTCAGTTCATTAATGTGATAAGCAATCATTGAAAGGTAGTGTTAAATTGATGTGATGCTTTGAATCGAGTTTCCGCTTACCTTGTAACGGGAACCAATAATGTCATAGCAAACCCAATTACTTTGATAAGCCTTGCATTTAGACTCCTGTTAGAATCTCGTGCATCAGATAGAAACACTTGCACCTTTCAATGATTACAACTAATGACATTTCATGACTGAATCTATGTTATGCTTCGGGGTAGTATAATAATTCTAATTATTTCTACTCGTCTTGCTTACTGTCTGTCTTGCTAGCTTTGCTTCTGATAAAACTGGTACTTATACATTATTATTTCCCTTGCTAGTTTGTAATCTACCTTGCTTATGTTATCAATGTTCCGAGGCTTTTCCTTCTTGTTTTGGACTTGCCTTAGTGTTTGTGCCTGCGCCGCCTGCTCTCTGAGGCCGATCTGCGTCAAGTTTCAGGTTTTGTGTTTATATTTCATTTCTTTTACTGTCAGATATTTCTTTCATGTAATAATTATAATCAGCCATTTTCTCTGTTTCATGGACAACTGCTAGGCTAAATATTATATGTACTGATATTTGACATAGTTGCATGCTCATTCATCTGCGATGATCACTGCATAAAAATCTGTTTCAACACTTGTATCTTAAGTTTTTACTAAAATGCATGTGCATCTGTTTCAAGTTCTCACAATTTAAAGCTTCCGCAAACAAAACAAACCGTTTTTCTTCAAAAGTAACTCTTTTAAATCTATTTATCAGTATCCCTGCTTGCGCCTTAGCAGGCATGGTTTTCCTTCCGCCCATGCCTGTGGCATCACGGTCCGCCCGAAGCGCACTCTGACTCTTGTCGAGACGGGTCGTGACAGTTGGTATCAGAGGTAGGTTTGTTTCTAAAGATAAAGTATTTTACAATTATCAAATATTTTGAATCTTATTTTATAAATATATGTACATGCATCAATTCTTCACCCACCTTGTCATTATGTGTTGTTCGCGGCTGAAATACGCACACACTCAC